>OX419729.1:8305000-8930000 GCA_948477245.1 Thumatha senex | reverse complement strand
GAGCGGCGGTATTGCGGCTTAAAGCCCGCAAGAACACCGTCCCCGGACCCGACGGCATACCAGGCCGAGCATGGGTCCTGGCCCTTGAGAAACTAGGGCCTCGACTGGCAGGGCTCTTTAGCACATGCCTTGAAAGGGGCCAGTTTCCCAAGGAGTGGAAGACGGGGAAACTGGTCTTAATCCGTAAAGTGGGCGGCCGGCGGACTCTTCGTCCGGTTACCGGCTAGGAGGTATGTAAGCTTTTGGGAGCGTATTATGGCGGAACGCCTCGTCGAACATCTCACGGACGTGGGGCCAAACCTCTATCATAGAGTGCCTTCCTACCTCTGTCGTATTGTCGGGGCATACCACCGCCGGGTGGTTTACCCGAGTTGGCTAGGGCTAGATCGGCGAGAGGTGTCTTGCGGTGTTCCACAGGGGTCATGCCTAGGACCGCTCCTGTGGAACATTGGCTAAGATTGGGTGCTGCGTGGTCTGTTGCTCGAAGGTGTTGGCGTGACGTGCTACGCCGACGATACCCTCGTTACGGTGCGAGGAGTAACGCTCCGACACGCAGCCCTAAAGGCCACGGCAGGTGTTGCTCAAGTCGTGGGTCGAATTCGGCAGCTGGGACTGGAGGTTGCCCTGCACAAATCCGAGGCTCTGTATTTTCACGAGCCTAGGAAGCGGGCTCCTCCAGTATCCAGCATAACAGTAAGGGGCGTTAGCATCGGCATCGAGCCCTCGATGAAGTGTCTGGGGCTCGTACTCGATAGCCGATGGAATTTGGGACAACATTTCCGAAGTTTGGTCCCAAAATTGAGGGGGGGGGAACAGCTGCGTTATCGCGGTTGCTGCCCAACATAAGGGGACCTAAGGCTCCCTGCAGGAGACTGTACCTCGGGATCGTGCGGAGCATGGCCCTAAACGGGGCCTCCATGTGGGCGGAAACCCTGACGGCCAGCAATGCAGGCTATATTACATAGCCCGGTGGAGGCGATGGCCGTCAGGGTGATAAGAGGATATCGCACAATCTCCGTCGAGGCGGCATGTCTCCTTGCCGGGACCCCTTTAGGGATAAATATAATGAAAGGGTAGCCGAAAAGCTTGGCGATGTCAATGTAAGCAGTGAGAATGTGGAAAGTGTATGGCAGAACCTTAGGGATAGTATGATAAATGCCGCTGTGGAAGTGTGTGGAGAAACGAAAAGAGGCAGTAGTAATAAGCGTGATGCATGGTGGAATGAGGAAGTGAAAGAAGCAGTTCGAATGAAGAAGAAAGCATGGCTAGACTACTTAGCCTCGCGGAATGATTTTAATATGAAAGAGAGATACAAGCTGCAGAAAGTTAACACGAAGGCACTTATAGAAGAAGCTCGTGAAAGGTGCAGAATGAAAGCGGATGAAAGGTTGTCGTCCAATTTCCGGGATAATGCCAAGCTCTTCTGGAAAGAGGTAGGCAAGACCCGGAGTTGTTCGGCAATCTGCAGTATGAATAAAGTGCTTAGTGTTAACAATGACGTCCTAACAGACCAAAGTGACGTCCTGCCGAGATGGAGTGAATATTATGGAAAGATGTATGCAAGAAAAGACAGAGATGCCACATCGGGAAGGGGAGCTCACTTCGATGCTCCGGATCCCGATGTCATTGAAGTCATTAGTATGAAAGAAATAGAACAAGCGATAAGAAGTATGAAATGTGGTAAGGCTGCGGGAAAAGACAGAGTCACTGCTGAGATGATCAAGTACGGTGGGTCGCGTGTCTGGGACACACTATGTCTGTTATGCAACTTGTGCTGGCGGACGGGTGAGGTCCCAGATGACTGGCGAGTAGCAGTTGTAGTACCTATTTACAAAGGGAAAGGCTCGCGCCTAAACTGCTCCAGCTACAGGGCGATCAGCTTGGTCAGCTTAGCTAGTAAGGTGTATGCAAAGGTTATAACGGCACGAATGCAAGAAAAGTCTGAAAGGTATTTATGGGAGGCTCAATGCGGATTCCGACGTGGAAGAGGTTGCATGGATCAAGTGTTTTCTCTCCGCATGATCGCGGAAAAGTTTCTGGCTCTTAGCCAGAAGGTTTTCTGCGCTTTTGTGGATCTAGAGAAAGCATTTGATAAGGTGTGGAATATGCAGGATATGGTGTGGACGGCTCGCTACTGCGGGCAATACAGTCGCTTTATAGGGACTGTAAGGCTTGCGTGCGAGTAGGGGGGGATGTGTCACCTCTTTTTGATGTCTGTACAGGCGTCAAACAGGGATGTGTCATGTCCGCCTGGCTGTTCATAGTGTATCTGGACAGTTGCCTGCAGAAGTTGAAAGATTTTAATATGGGTGTGAATTTGGGTGACTTTACAGTAAACTGTCTGCTGTACGCTGATGATGCGGTGCTCATGGCCTCATCAGAAGCCGACCTTCAGGCATTAGTCACTAATATGAAAGAGGGGTGTGAAAGTAAGGGTCTCCGCTTGAATGCAAGTAAAACTAAGGTTCTAGTATTTGAAAGAGGTGACGTAAGAACTAAATGCGAGATTAGGGTAAACCAGGAACGTCTAGAGCAAGTGAATGAAATTGTGTATTTAGGAAGTATGTTTAGCGCGGATGGAAGATGTGATTCGGATGTGGAACGGCGAGTAGCTGCCGGAAACATAGTTAACGGTGCTTTGTCCCAGTTAGTAAAGCGACAAAGCATCGTAAAAGAAGCACGACTGGCGATTCATAACGCAGTGCTAGTGCCAACTTTGCTTTACGGTAGTGAAACCTGGGTATGTCAGCAGATGCATGAAAGTAAATTGAATGCTGTGGAGATGCGATCACTTCGAAAGTTGTGCGGCGTTACCTTGGCTGGCCGAATACGTAACGAAGTGATACGCAATTTGGCAGGTTTGAATGAAAGTGTCAGCGTTAAGCTGGAAAAGGGCGTGCTCCGTTGGTTTGGACACGTCCAACGAATGAGTGAGGAACGATTGACGAAGAATATATATTGTTCAAAAGTAGAGGGTAGAAGGAGTCAGGGTAGGCCGAGACTTACATATGAAGACCACGTGAGCAGATTGCTCAAAAACGGAAAGGTCAAAAGTACTCGGATACCCAGACGTGCGTGTATGAAGCGATTGATGAATCTCGAAGAAGCGAAAGAAGTATGCATGGATCGCGAAGCCTGGCGATCTGTCCTCTCTGACTACCCCGTCAGGGATACAGCGTGAAGATAGTTAGTTAGTTAGTTAGTTTGGAATTACAGTGAGGTCACTTTCTTAGCAAGCCGATTTACATTGAAGTGTAACAAGCGAAGCTCCAATGCAGCGACTAAAATTTCAAATACGACCGCAGGATGGTCTTCTGTTTATATTTTTCAAGCCGCCCGCCCATAAGGTCTTCAATTTGGCTTTATGAATGCCATGTTACTGGCAACCGGGACCAACGGCTTAACGTGCCTTCCGAAATACGGAAATACTTGCAAATGTATATGCCACAAAGTGTTCACCCATCTGAGTACACAGCTATAACGAAAGTCGCTTAACGCAGTGATCGTTTACAGAAAACGGAGTTAGCGGGGCCATGAGCGCTTCTAATTTATACGCCACGAGCGCTTCTATATTAAATATTCAATTTAAAATATTTATCAGCTTCGCTTCAATATGCTGCAACGAAGCCTTACGGAGGGTGGTTGCGACGAGTCTGGTATGAAATATTGTAGCAGTGTGTTAAAAATGTTTGGTATTTTATCACGTCGCAGCTCACTACGTATTGTCACCCAAATTAAAAGTAAATAAAATTGAGCTGATATGAGACGATATGATATGATATTGATTTATGCTGAGATCCCGTGTTCGATTCCGGGGTCGGGATAAATATTTGCGTGATATACAAGTGTTTGTTTCGGAGTTTGGGTGTTTATTATGTATAATATGTATGTATTTAGAAATTGGTAAGTATGTTTACCAGTTGTCTAAAGCCCATAGCATAAGTTTAACTGCCTCTGTGGCGCGATGGGAGTACATCGAACTGTTACGCAAGAGGTTGTGGGTTCGATTCCAACCCTGGATAAAATTTTGTGTAATGAGCACGATGGCTTACTTTGTGACTGGGTGCATGTTTGTATTTTGAAATATATAAGTATGTTTATCATAGTACCTGGTTACCATAGTACAAACTCTGCTTAGTTTGGAATCAGACGGCGTTGTGTGAGTTGTCCTAACGATATTAGCGGCAGGCTTGGAGGAGATAGGGATTTTGCTGCGCGACCGAACTGAAAAATATGTGATAGTAATACCGTAAGAAAAAAACAGTAAGAAAAATTCCGTGGAATAAAAGCGTTAAATGAGACGTGCGCAGGCGCGACAGTCGTTTGTATTTTGCAAATTGTGTCGATTTTCTAACTATCTATTTACCTCAGTGAAGTGAACACTAATTTGGAAATTGCAGTAACGTAGCTGTGTGGTTTGGGTGGAATGCTGCTCGGCTGAGACGCAAGAGGCCAGAGTTCGAATCCTAGTACAAACGGTGACTTTTTGTATGATTAATTGAATCGTGAACTTGTTAAGTTCGTTCCTACCTGGGAGGCAATTCTTGTTTTCTTAGAAATAATCTCGAATTCGTGTTCACTCTTCGAATCCTTTCTCTACCATAAAATCTCGTGAATCGAGATGGTGTTTTCGAATGTCTTATTCTCACTATTCGAACAAAAGTTCGAGATTTTTGTGTGAAATGTTGCCATTTAAGAACCGTGTCACGTTACGATGCGTTTTGTTCGACACGTTTCATCCGGTTTTAAAACGGTTACAACAACACTAGACTTACAAAATGTTCTAAAAGTTTTTTAAGCTTATTTTACTTGTTGTATGCATAATATACAATACTTATTGTTTATTTTAAAAATTGCTTATACCGTCCCGTAAAATGAAAAATATCTGAATTTGTCGCAATCACTGTCACTGTGTGTTGTCTTGTCTGTATTATATAGACTGTTATTTGTAACCACAAATTGCTGAAATTTCCACATTGCTGAAACATCGGCGACGACGTGTTTGAAATTGAAGTGAGTTGCAATATGTTTTACACTATTAATTCATCACTCATTTTGATATTTATTAAATGTAAAATGTAATATAATATTAATCTAGGGTCAGTAACTGAAGAAATGTTCAAAGATTATAGTGATTCGACTTTGAAATCTGTGTCTCGACTGCTACCAACCATTCGAAGCAACTCGAGTGGCTTCCCTTCGAGAAAAGTCGAGTTCGAGATTTGCAGAATAGCTAAACGTCAATAAAACACGAATAAAGTTTGAATTCGAGATTTATCTCGAAATCGAGACTGTTTCGAAGGCATAAGAATTGCGGCCCTGGTGTCCCACGACACCACATAATTTGTTTTTATTTATTTGAAGGTTAGTTTGGGTTAGATGGCGCCGTGTAAAAAAGTGTCCGACAATATTTGTTAATTTTTTTTTAAATATCCTTGAAACTTTTAGTTTTTTATTATTGGATTTGATTTACGCAAGCTAATCTGCTCCGAGTTGAACTTATATTTTAGTATGAGTATGGGGGAATAATATCGTAAAAATATCATTAGTGAGAACTACGTCATATTATAAGAAAACGTTTGTTTATTGACAAAATCTCACTCAACACTTTGCTAAGATATAAAATATGACGGCGCGTTGCCTGGGCCATCTATTATCACTTCGAAATGAGAGTGACAGCTGTCCACAGATGTCATTCTGACGGAGCGTCGTGTCTATGTTATAGAAGCGCGGCCATTTTAGGACAGTTGAGTTCAGAACGGCGTGCGCGATACAAGTCCGATGAATCGTCATTATTCCGCGTAATCTTAGAAATAACTTTAATGATTATAATTTCCTTAGAGACAATTAGAATTTCTCTACGTGGCTGAGTGCTGATTTTGATAAGTAACAGTTTGTAATAGTCGTCTTTAAATTAAAGAACATTATATCGTCGGTTAGTCGTTAATAAGTCTATTATTTGTCCAAATACCCACGTAGAAGCTATGGCCGATCCTGGTATAAGAGGAGAATCGCTGACAAATATACTATTTTATACCTCAATCTTATGTCGTTAAATGTAAACCTCATTAATAAAGTATTATATTAAAACCACGAGACTAATCAAACCTGTTAAGTAAAATACATTTGACTAATTTTCTAGATGGTTAAATTATGCCAAATGTAAATTAAACTGACTTTAGTAAATGGATTTCATGAGACGTCAACGCTTGATGTAAATGTGATTGAGTCATTATGTAAGTACATAATGTAGGTAATTTATTATATTATACGATATATGTGCATGTATTTTATTTTATAACTCGATGACCTCCCACGGCTTAGCCAGTGGCATAGTTCGAACTCCCGTCGCACCTATTTAATTCAGTCGCTTATACTCGTATTTTCTACAAAAAAAGCTTAAAAATTTCCCCGATTTGTTGACATTTATGATTACTGCTCCGCTCTCCTGGGTAGTAGCGTGATGACTTATAGCCTTCCTAGATAAATGGGCTGCCCAACACATAAAGATTTTTTTAAATTAGACCTGTAGTTACTGAGATTTGCGCGTCCAACCAACCAACCAAAAAAACAAACTCTTTAGCTCTAAACGAGTATATTAGTAAGTTTATGGTATGGATTATCTGAGCTGATAGATATACTGCTTTGGAATGGAAATAGATTGGATTTTTATAGAAAATATTAATATTTAACTCGTCTCAATTGATGACGCGTGCTTGATAGCAAGCCGTGGTGATGTCTATAGTTTAAAGAACATTTTTCACAATCAGAGACAGCGGTCCCCAAGCTGAAGGAGGCCCTTTCACGATCCTCTTTAAGAACCACTTATATAACAACATTAACATGTAACGTCTTTTATACAGAGGCAGGTTTGATTTATTTTAGAGTTTATTTAGGTCCAGATTAAAATCAATTTCCATTTGAATTGTTTTTTGTAATTCAATAACAAACTAGGCCCCCTCGGCTTCTCCCGTGACATTCGTCGAACTCCCGTAGCACCTATTTAATCCCGTCGCTTATAAATTATACAATAACGCATAAAAAATTGTCCGATTTGTCGATATTTATGGTTACTGTTCCGCTCTCCAGGGTAGTAGCGTGATAATATATAGCCTGTAGCCTTTCTCGATAAATCGGCTACCCAACACTAAAATAATTTTTCAAATTTTACAGGTAGTTCTTGAGATTAACACGTTCAACCAAACAAACTCTTCAGCTTTACAAAATTAGTATAGATATAATAGTTTTCAGACTTTACTTGTCTTTTATAATTTTAAATCTACGAGTTTGAGAGAGATAGTTTAGAGCCCTAGTAATAGGCTACTTTTTATCCTGGGAACAAGTTTCTATTGGAAACTCGAACGGGAAAGCTTCATTACGCGGGCGGAGCCGCGAGCATCAACTTGTAGTTTATAAATGTTTAAGTGTCTAATAAAATTACTCACTAAAAGGGTAATTAATATTAAGTTTGAAATCCAACAGACTAAGCCTGACCTGAATGGCTTTTATTAAGTTACGAGGGCTGGGTAATTAAATCGGGAGGTTGCTATGTTTCTTTGACATTACTGGAAAATGTCAACAGTTCACATGTTTTACTTTACCATTTAGCTCTTATGCGTCAAGAGGGTAGGCAGCGAAAATGTAACACCGCTGGTATTGCAAATATCTTTAGGCTACGGAGACTACTGATTACCTCCTTATTTACCTTTGATTACATGAGCCGTATGTTTATGTAGCACCTTAAGCTTAATGATATTAAAAGAAACAAATACACTGAAAATTAGTGAGCTTTTCCAATAATTTGAAAGAGTGCTTACATTACGGAAGAATATACTCACGTTCATTCAGGTTATCTCCTGAAACAGTACAGCAACAGTCAGCAAACTTTTTCATCAATAGTACGTAGTAAGCATAAGCATCTGTACGCCACAGTCACTTTAAAAGAAGGGTACCCTTTGAAAGAATCCATCACCTTTTTATAACACTGTGGTGGTCGACAAGCACACGATCTACCTAATCGAAAGCAGTCATCATAATCTATGAACATTTACAACCCCAGAAGTGCGGCATTCGCGCTGAAGACCCGGCCACAACCTTCTAAGATTCCCTTTGAAGAACCCCATACCCCAACGTTAAAATCGTAGCAGAAAGTAGCTAGTAACAGCTAAAAAGTGTATGTAAAAGCAAATAAAACATAAGTATCTACACGCTGTATCCCTGACGGGGTAGTCAGACAGGAAAGATCGCCAGGCTTCGCGATCCATGCGTACTTCTTTCACTTCCAGTAGGTTCATCAATAGCTTTATACATGCACGTTTGGGTTTCAGAGTACTTCGGACTTTTCCGTTTTTGAGCAATCTGCTTACGTGGTCTTCATATGTAAGTCTCGGCCTACCCTGACTCCTTTGAATATATATACATATTCTCACGCTGTTTTTCCTAAGGAGCGTAGGAAGATAAATCCTAGACTACCACACTTTACAAATTGTATTTAGTCCCACATGAAAGCTGATGAGCTCATTGCCGCGTTCAAATGGCCAGACGCAGGTAATGGCTATCTTATGTTGAATTTTTTAAGTGACCAATTAGGCCTCCAACTTGGTTTAACAACTATCGTTTTACTAGTAGCCGGGATGAACGGTTTAATGAGTTGTAAAGGATATACATACATACATATTATCACGCCTGTTTCCCATTGGGGTAGGCTGACACTATGGTTTTCCACTTGCTACGATCCTGACATACCACTTTCGCTTTTTCTACTTTCATGAGTGTTTTCATATACGCTCGCCAGATAAAGATACTCTTGACCTGGCCTTTTTCAAAAGGTCTTCGATTTGATTGACAAACGTACGCCGAGGTCGACCCCTACCAGTTTACCTATTCACTCTCGCGTCATAAATCTGCTTCCTCAGTCTATTTTCATCCATCCCTTTTTCTGTTTTAGTCACTACAGATGTAATATAACGTAGGAGTACATTACGATACGACGTTTACCATAAATATATAAAATAAAAAATATACAAAAATTGTAAATGAAAACTGTATTGGACCTGTACCGGACTGGGTAGAACTGTGTGTTCTCTGAACCGAGTGTTGATATGCAAGCGACTATCAGCATGCTACCACCTACGACTACCAACTGAATAGTGGAGGGGGTAGTGGTACAGACCCCATATTCTTTACATGCGGCAAGAGCCTCTGAGACGCTGGCTTATAAGTAGCATACTTTTTAATTTTTTTTATGTTGACATGTTAAAATGGCGCCGCCCACCTGATGGAAAGCGGAGACGAGGATCCGTGACTGAGGGCCGCTATCCCAGCCGGTAGGGCGCCGATAGCGACCCTCAGGTAAACGACCCACAAATATGTCTTTTTACGCTTCTCTAAAAGGACCTACGTTTGTAAGAGGACGGAAACACATGCGCTGGCAGAGAGTTCCTAGATAATACTTATTTTGCTGTAGAGACCTATTTCATTATATTTGGAGTTATTACAGTTTGCTTTTAATTTCTATCAGCAGTCCAAGTGTGTTACCAATACTAAGCAAATATTGCCGCAAGAGTTTCAAAATGAACAGTAAATATTTTCACATATTCGTACACGGTGTTACAAATTTGCCCGCAGTGTTGTTGTTCTACACCAGTGTTAGGCTATGTTCGATTTCTTATCAACTCGTTATTCATACTTGTGCAACACTGTTGACGTTATCGTAACTCTTTTACGTAACAGTACCGTGTTGTTGCCAGCCTAATAAAGGAATGTTTTTGCCAATTAAGTGGAAAAAATAATAGTCATGGTTTAAGTAGTGATTACTTGGTGCCTTGCTGTAGCTGTTTTTTTTTATACCACTGAGGTGGCAAACAAGCATACGGCCCACCTGATGGAAAGTGGTCAGCGTAGCCTATGGACGATTGCAACACTAGAGGCGCAGCACTCGCGCTGCCGACCCTTTTTAAACCGTCTAAGACCCCTTTTGTTTCTGATTCGGTAGTGGTAGTGTAGGCGACTGCCGCGCAGATGTCCCAGGTTCGATTCCAGAAGAATTCGAGTCGGAAAAAAATGTATGAGATCTGTAAATGTTTGTTTCGGAGTTTGGATGTTTCCCTACTACTACTACATACTATGTATGTAGTTAGAAGTATATAGGTATGTTTATCAGCTGTCTAGATGCCATACCACAAGTTTATATTTTTATATTTTACTTTACTTTTATTTTATTTTTTTAGTTTATAGTTTACTTTTATTAGAAGAATCTGTTCTTTGTTGCAGGGATGCATTTGTATTCACAGATATTTGTGCTCAGGACATTGTAAAAACATTTAAATGTATCGAAATTAAGAAAACCGCGGACATTTGGGGGTTATCGGTCAAAACTGCATCATGTATAATTAAGGTAATTGCGCCCCATCTAGCAACTGTGTTTAATGACTGTGTTTCTAGTGGTACATTTCCTGATTTAATGAAACACAGCAAAGTCGTTCCCTTGTTCAAGGCTGGCAGCGCTACAGAGCCGTCTAATTTCCGACCAGTGTCAGTGCTGCCAACTTTGAGCAAAGTATTTGAAAAAATAATCTTGAATCAAATGCTATCCCATTTTAATAGTCATAAAATACTCCATGCGAATCAATTTGGGTTTACGAAAGGGCGCTCAACTTCCGATGCTGGTGTTGAGTTATTAAAATGTATTCATGAAGCATGGGAAGACAAGCACGATGCATTAGGTATATTTTGCGATCTATCAAAGGCTTTTGATTGCGTTCAACATGAAACGCTGTGCAAAAAATTACACCACTATGGAATAAGAGGCAAAGCTCTCGACCTTCTGTCTTCATATTTGAACAATAGAATACAGAGGCTCGATATTAATGGTACACGTTCTGTAGGATCCATGGTTACAATGGGTGTGCCGCAAGGCTCGATACTTGGGCCATTCTTGTTCCTCATTTATATTAATGATTTACCATTTTATGTAGGGGACAGGAATAGGATTGTTTTGTTTGCAGATGACACCTCATTAATTTTTAAAATTAAAAGACAATTAGATAACTATGACGATGTAAACAATGCAATTGCAAGAGTAGTTCATTGGTTCAGCTCAAATAATCTTTGCCTTAATGAAAATAAAACTAAATGTATAAAATTTACTCTACCAAATGTAAAACAAGCTGCGGCCAATGTTCAACTGAATGGACAAGTGTTAGAGTTTGTAGAATCAACTGTGTTCCTAGGTATAACTATTGATGCCAATTTACAGTGGGGCCCACACATAGAAAAGACAGCCTCTAGATTAAGTTCGGCTGCATACGCTGTAAAAAAGATCAGGACTCTAACAGATGTGGATACGGCTAGAATGGTTTACTTCAGCTATTTTCATAGTATTATGTCTTACGGTATTCTCCTTTGGGGGAGTGCTGCAGATTTAAATATTATTTTTGTTCTACAAAAGCGGGCTGTACGCGCTATTTATAATTTGGGCCCCAGAGTTTCTCTCCGAGAAAAATTCAAAGAAGTGAATATTCTAACCGTACCATCACAATACATTTTTGCCAATCTTATGTATGTCCAGAAAAATCTATCACAGTTTTCTAAACTCTGTGATAAACATAATATAAACACTAGAAATAAAAATAATCTTTCAGTCCACCACAGTCGACTACATAAGATTGGCGATTCTTTCCAGGGTAACTGTATACGCTTTTACAACAAGCTTCCCTGTGATCTGAGAAATTTACCTTTAAATAAATTTAAAAAGTTTATTAAAAACAAGCTTTGTGAAAAAGGTTTTTACTCCGTTACAGACTATTTGCAGGACAGGGACGCCTGGAAATGATCTGCTGGCAAAATGAAATAATATTAAATTGTAAATAGGCCATCAAAAAAAAGCCTTCCTAAGTTTCTTGCCGGTTCTTCTCAGGTGGGCCGCGTTCCGAACCGGTGGTCGCTTTAAATATTTTAAATAGTGTATGACATTTTGTAAGCGCCGTTAAAATGGTCTATGCAAAATAAAGATATTTTTTTTTTTTTTTTTTTTTTTATATTAGCTGACTTTGTTGTAATTTCGTTATTCTTTTAAAAATGTCCCTAAAAATATTATTAGTTTATCCTTAATATCATTATTATTATATTCTTCTCTCAGCACAGTTGAACCTATATAGAATGTATTTGCCGTTAGTGCTTACCTTGCTACACTTACTTTACGAAGTAATTTTGTGGATGTCATTTGTATAGGTAGTTACTAGAGAACGTCCGCGGCTTCATACGTGAGGTGGTGAAGCTATCCCGTACCCAGTTCCCACAGAAACTGTACTGTTGAAGAAAAACTAACTTCCCATTAAATTTAATCCAGCTGTTTGAGCGTCTTGAAATTACAAACAAACACACTCACAAACTTTCGCCTTTATAGAATCAGTACTGATTTCTATGACAGGCACATATTTTATTCAAATTAATATTTTACTTAATCATCATTCATATTTCATCTATATTATTATTAAATTAGTACGAAAAATAAAACCATAGACGTGTCGTTGCTTATATTAATGAATATATTATTTCATACCTGCTATTCTCGAAGGAAAGGTACCTATTCCTCAGTTGAAATGAGTTTAGAAATTAATACTTCCATTTATTTGTTTTAATTAAGTCATGAATATGAATGAGTATTATGCAGATGATGTAGGGATAGTGGTCTAAATATAGATGCTTTGTTTGTTTGGGCGATGGTTACTAGATCTCAAAATGATCATTAACTTTTAAGAGTGTATAGGCTACCTGGCTTATTCGGAGTTGCGCTCTATTATACGCTCTCTAATATAACAAAACCAATTTGCGATTATTGCCCACGTTGGTGTACAACGGTAGACTTGCCAGTCTTGGATAGTTCACCAGTCTTTCTTTTCCACTGTCAACTTCTTCTTCCATTCCAATTTTTTTTATTCATTCTATTCTAATTGCCAGTAATTACTGAAAAGAATGGCAGTGAGTTTTTATTGCCAGTTTCTTTTCTGACAAGCTTGGAGATAATTTTCTTTTTGTTGTCTCTCATACAGGTTTAAAGGGAATATATAAACAAAACAGAAAGTTACTTAACAGGATAGTAAAGATACACAGATACCTAGGTATCGTATCTTAAAGAAGATTCTCGAGTGTCCTTAGAACTCAGAATCCTAAAACAAGCGTTTGCATAGTATTAGATTTCTTTGGGAACTTTTCCGAAGTTTGCGCTCGAGTCAATGATTAGGTTTGTTAGTTTAGGATACAATATATTCCTACATAGTTCCCTTTGGGTAGTAGAGTAATATAATATAACTTACTAGTCTAGTTTAGTAAGTAAACTTTGCCAAAAGTAATCTTTATTGAAAGGTGTTTATAGGTTATTTGTAAAAATATTGACAAAGTTTAGGTGAAACTTTGTTATTTGATGTGCTAATCCTACTAATATTATAAACGAGAAAATTTGTAATTATGTATGTCTGATACTCTTTCACGCAAAATCTACTGAATGGATTTTGATGAAATTTTACAATAATATAGCTTACACATCAGAATAACACATAGGCTACTTTTTAATCCGGAAACAAGTTCCTGTGGGAAACTGGGAACGGGTATACTTCACAACGCGTGCGGAACCGCGGGCGTCAACTAGTTTAATAATAATAATATGGTTTATTATAAACCAAAAATTTATTTTCAAATAATAAAAATAAATAATTATAACGTAAAGCAAATATAATGGGCGGTCCACTTGCAAGCAGACATCACTTCGAAACCACCTTTGAATGAACAGGACTGTTTTAAAACTAAAAGTTTGGTGACATATAATCTAATTAACCAACAGATGAACTATTTCACAACGTCATTTTGTTAACATTTATCATAAAAATAAATATTTATTTAAAACATGGTAATTTAAAAAAAAAACTTAATATTCTAATAGCTATTTGATTTTAGATAACATGACGCATAACTCAAAGTAATAAAAAAAGTTAAGATTAAAGTAAATATAATAAGTAAGTACCTGGCTACCCCGTCAGGGATACAGCGTGATAGTTAGTTAGTAAATTATACCCAAGATCCATAACACAGACAAAATATAAAGAATGAATGATTAATTCTACACGCACAAAAAGTTTTCAATTAAAATTACAATAATACTTATAAATACCTACACAAGTAATGTAGGCATATATTTCTTCTAAAATTAGTCTAGGTAGCTTTGAATAATCTATAAACTTCAGATTCGCGTGGACCTATAATATGAATCAGGTACAAACATTTTATCCGTCCTTTCCGATCAAGGGTAAATAGGGCAGTTCGGATAGATGCCTTTGTAATATTTTGTATAAAGGAAAGGACGCGCTCCTGTATATTTATCGTAAAAGAAATTTAGATTTTCGGGGTTAGGTAGCCATGTTGCTAGTCAATATTTTTTTTTTTTTTTAATATTTTAGGGTGGAAGAATTATCTTTGAAAAATGGTGAAATTATCTACAGAGTATTATTATAGTGAGTTTATTTTTGCACAGACTTACACTCTTTTACCTGGTATCATAGGAATAAAAGAAATGTGAATAGTTTACAATGTTGCAAGCTGTACAAGATTATGAGATAGCCTCGATAAAATGTTTTGTCCGATGTAAAAAGTTTAATAAGAAAACATTTCGTAAAATAATAATGCTAGAGAACCCTAATTTGCGCCCAGTCCGACATAGTCGGTTTTTATGTGTATATTTAAATTAACAATTTTTACGCTGTATCCCTGATGGGGTAGTCAGTGTATGGATATTATATTTAAACAAAAGAAAAAGAAATTTCCTTATTATAACCGTTATGCATTAGAAAAAAAAATAGTTGGAAACAAAGTTATGACGTCAGTGAGACAACGCCTTCATGCGCTTAGGGCCGTATTTTAGAACGTTCCTCAATACTCAAGAAACGCTTAAGGCTAGTTTTCGCCTTAAAATACTACTCTCAAGTGTTTCTTGAGTATTGAGGAACGTTCGAAAATACGGCCCTTAGAAGGAATGAGGGGAGAATTAAACTCTGATCCAGGGGATCCAATTCGAATGCTGTACATTTAATTACATGCTTTTAATATAAGGTATGTACTTTTACAATACAAATCATTTCACAATACAAATTTATAAACGTCATAAATTACGCAGGTGTAAGCGAGCTGTATTGATTAGTAATGTAACAATAACATTCTTGAATATTTTATCAGTGAACATTTAGTCAAGGGAGAATTTACCCAATTTGTATACGGTATATAATTTAGTTTTATTTAAGGCCTGTCAAACAAATCTGCCGCCAAGACGGTGGCGGCACGATATCTTTTTGATAACAAATATTGATCGTATCTATACAAACAAATGAAAGCTAAAAAGTTCGTTTGTTTGGTTGAACGCGCTAATCTCAGGAACTACTAGTTCGAATTGAATAATTATTTTTGTTTTGGATAGTACATTTATCAAAAAAGGCTATAGAATATATTATATAACATCACAATACTACCCAGGAAAGCGAAGCAGTCATGATAAATGTTCATAAATCGGGCAAATATTCAAACATTTTTGTAAAAGTAATAAGCCACGGGATTTACAAAGTATGTCACGGGAGAAGCCGCGGGAGTCAGCCAGTACAGTATAGTTACCCAGTAAAATTGTTGTGAATTTTTTTTAGCCTTATATAGTTCTTATCTTTACGAAAATGTTTTATTATTTATTGAAGCGCTCGTCTAAACGATCACTGAGTTACGCAACTTTTACTATGGCTGGTCCTCGGATGGGTGACCACTTTGTGGCATTTACATTTGCCAGCGTTTCCGTGCTTCGGAAGGCACGTTAAGCGGTTGGTCCCGGTTGCCAGTAAAATGGCAGTCGTTAAGCCTGGTTGAATGTCTTATGGGCGGCATGAAAAATTTCAACAGCAGGTAGCCACATCCTGCGTCTGTCTATTTCAACACGGTAATGGGCTCACCACAAAAGTGGGCATATAATATGCCTCTGCCACCCCTTCGGGGATAAAGCGTGATGGATATTTATTAAAATATTATAGATCCACATTATTTTTCTATTTCAACTGTATTGTGACCCTGTGAATTGGTGTTGAGGAGCTCAATAATATTTTGTGCAGTAGGTACCTATAAAATAGCTTAAAGTTTTTTTATAAAGGCAGACTAATTTGAAACATACTGAAATATTTGACTTAAAAAAAGAAATAATTTTAAGTACCTACCTCTTGAACAAAATATTTTCAAACATTACATTTTGTTTAATTAGCTTCATAAACCTTTTAATAAATGATAACGAATACATACAATAATTGATAATATTTTTTAAACTACGAGGGCGGCACTGAAAATTTCGGGAATCAAGGAAGTGACTATTTATTACATTACTATTTAAAAATGTATTTATTGCTTTTCGAAGTATTCTCCGCGAAATTTGACACATTTTTCCATACGATGGAACCAATCATTGAAGCAACCATTCCATTTGGAAGTTGGGGTATCCAAAATGGCCGTCCACAGCTTCAGGTGATGAAAATCTCTGACCACGCAATTTATTCTTTATTTTAGGGAAAGTATAGAAATCATTTGGGCTTAGGTCGGGGCTGTACGGCGGATGGTCCAATAATTCTATGTTTTCTTGCTCTAAAAACTCTTTTGTTCTGTGCACGGTGTGAGAACTCGCATTGTCGTGATGGAGGATGATGCGGCGGTTGCAGTTCTCTTTACGGAGTTCAGAAACGACCTGTGGCAAACAAATGCTAGCATACCATTCTGCATTAACCGTTCTTTGTCCCTCAAGAGAAATAGTCGCAACATGGCCGGTTTTGGAGACAAACGTGGCCACCATTTTTTTTGCTACACTCCGTGAACAAACAATTTTTGTTGGCTTTAACTAATTTTCGAACACCCAAATACGTGACTGGTTTTTTTGTTTCGGATTCGTACGCGTATTTCCAGGATTCGTCACCTGATACGATGTCGTATACAGCATTTGAGGATCCTGCGTGGAATCTTTCGAGAGTTCTGACGCACCAAGAAACGCAAGCCGCTTTTTGCTCTTCACAGAGCGAATGCGGTATCCATCGGGAAAACAACTTTTTACACCTAATTGTTCATGCAAGATTATTTGTATTTGACTCATGCCAATGTCTAAAGTTGCCTGAATTTCGCGGTATGTCACATGTCGATCTTCCTCAATCAGCTTACGCACAGCATCAACGTTTTCTTGGGTGACTGCAGTTTTTGGAAGACCTTGACGGGGATCATCACTGAGCTTGACACGTCCACCTTGAAATTCAGCAAACCAGCGATAAATTGTGGTTTTGGACGGGGCTTCATCACCAAATGCAGAAATCATCCCGTCAACACACTGTTTTTGTGTTAAACCACTTCGAAAGTCATAATAAATCATTGCTCTTGAATTTTCTCGAGTCAATTCCATTTTCCCAACGACTAAACAAGTTTGACAAAACCTTGTGACAAAACCGAGAATCTTTTTTTTAAATAAATAAATGGTATTCGATTTTTAAAACCAAGGAGTTTTCAATTAAAAAGATTTTAATATGACAGGAACAGTGGAAATGTTCCATTTCCGATACTTTTAGTGCAGCCTATGTATTTTTTAATTAAATTTAATGTTGGCAACACTAATTGTGAGCTTTCTTAAGCATACCTCCAATATTATAAAAACATTTCACACACAGAAAGTTTTTAAAGTACAAAAAGTAAAATAACTTATTCTTTTTACTTACTACACCAGAGATCAGCGGAGGGATAGTATAAAACTATATTCAACCTGTATCCTTGACGGGATACTCAGGGAGAACAGATTCTTACTCTTTTATTTCGGCATGGTATATATATATATATTGTCTTTATTAATCCTGTCGGCCACCCGTGTCCAATCCCTATGATGTCTGTCCCTGAAGGGGATAGGCAGAGGCATACCAAGTAAACGCTCCCATTTCACCTGTTTGTTATATTTCAAGCCGCGGCCTTGAACTAGGTTTAATGACTGCCTTGTCACTGGCAACTGAGACAAACGACTTTATGTGGGTTCTAAAGCACGGAATCGTTTATAAATGGAATAATAATTCCTCTAAGCTTTTACTTACTTGAGGACAATGCTGCCATAGCGCACAATGCTTACCGCAGTGATCGTTTACAGAACACTGAGTTAGGGGATTACAATCGCTTTACTTCTATACTGAAGCGCTCGTGGTCCCGCGGACTCAGTGTTCTGTAAACGATCACTGCGTTAAGAAACGTTCGTTATGGCTGGTCACGGATGGGTGACCACTTTGTGACATTTACCAGTTTGTTGCCAGTTAGGTGACAGTAATTAAGTCAAATTTATGGGCGGCTTGAAAAATTTCAAGAGCAGGTAGCCATTACCTGCGTATGTCTATTTCATCACGATAATGGGCTCACCACCTTTTACGTCGGACAGGAATACAAATGGTGAAAAGTAGACATATGATATGCCTCTGCCACCCCTTCGAGGATCAGGCATGTATATATTTCTAAATACATACATATTATACATAGGAAACATCCAAACTCCGAAACCAACATTTGCGGATCACATAAATATTTCGAAAGCGAAAGAAGTATGCATGGATCGTGAAGCCTGGCGATCTGTCCTCTCTGACTACCCCGTCAGGGATACAGCGTGAAGATTGACAAATATTTCGCTCCGGCCCGTAATATTGAATTCCTAAAATGTTGAATTAGCAAAATGTTGAATCCCAAAATGTTGAATTTGCAAAATGTTGAATCCCAAAATGTTGAATTTGCAAAATGTTTATTCCGACCGGGAATCCAACCCGGGACTACGGCGCGGCAGTTGCATACACTACCACTGCGCCACCGAAGCAGTCGATTTGATTTGATCAACATATTGTGGACCCTAAAGTCAACCCCTAGCAGTTTGCCCATTCCCCCTTACTTCATAAAATGGTTTTATCAGTCTATTTTCATCTAGTCGTCTCTCCTCTTGTCTGAACCATCTGCTTTTCATTCGCAGGTTTCACATTTCCACTGAATTAATTTTAGTTTAAGAAGCGCTTACACCAATTAAATAACATTTACAAATTGATGTAAGCGCTGCAAGTACAATGTCAATAGAGTTCAGATAATTTATCCATCCAACCAAATTCAAGTCTTAAGTTAGGGTCAGGTTAAGTTAGATAAGTTCTGTACACCCAAGTTTGCAAGATAAACTTTTGTCGGATCATTCGCGGTGTCTTGTTAAGAAACTTTCACAGATTTTATCTGTGTAATTAACGAACAACGAGCTCCCCTGCAACGTTCAGGTGACTCTAAGACTGTTCAAGATAAACGGCTTTGTTCATTTGAATATCGTTATGGCATTTCTCTGATTTCAACATCTGTATGATGGGGATTAAAATGTCTTTTGTTAGGAAAATGAACGAAGTTCTTTAATAATAAAAATTTTAGTCAAGAGTTTATTCAATATCTATTCTGAAGTTTTGTATTAAGCTGTGAATGAAGCCTCAGATTTTATTTCTGTACTCAATAAATCGATCGGCAAGTAAGAAAAAAAGACTTTCACTCTTTTGCTGCATCTAATATCATAGAACTAGGGAGAACACAATGTCCCACTACTTCTACCTCGAGCAACAAGTAGAACAAGTTGGAAAAAAGACTCCCACTAGTTCTACTCTTTTGTGGCACCTAATATCGTAGAACTAGTAAGAAAAAAAAGGCCCATTAGTTCTACCGTAGAACTGTTTAGTAGAACAAGTGGGAACGAACCGTGTCCGCTACTATCTATTAATATTCGATTTAATCCCAACCTATTGACATTGACAATACAATTATTGGTGATGCCAGTATTTGCATAGTTACAGAATAATTACTAATAAATTTCCCCCAGATTAGGTGAATCTGCGGAGCCTCTGTTATCTCACCCAATTTATCTGGATACACACGGAATATCGAAATTAACGGAGAATTATATTTTCGACAGTCATAGTACTCAAATAACCTTATTTGACCTCCGTTTCAATAAAGCAATAATATTGAAAGGACAATTTCCTGGTCAACTTTCCTTGAACGAATCAAGTGGGTTTGTTATTTTGATGAGACTATTATTCAGTAAATAGATTTGAAAGGTTGATGAAAGAATTTATATTTAGAAACCTTATTTCTGTTTTTTCTATTTATGTGTTATAAGAAAGAAAAAGGTTGCCAGTTTTGGCGCTAAAAGTTGATTCTTGACTGCATATAAATGGATTTTGGCAGTAACAGCTAAGGAATCGGTCGTCATTCCGTTATTAATTTTTAAAAATTAGTGTTTTTTCGTGTGTTTATAAATGATCGAAAATTTCGAAATGATCGATAACGTGCACAAGTGTTGTTAAATTGGATAACTCAGTGGAACGCGGTATTTTCTGTTACCTTTAAAATCTACATATAACTAACTGCAGTAAAATTTACCATAATTTTACTGCAGTAGAACTTTGTACAAACCTATACATGAATACGCTGCTATCTACAAGAAAAAATAAAAATAAAATAAATGTCCATCACGCCTTATCCCCGAAGGGGTGGCAGAGGCATATTATATGCCCACTTTTCACCGTGTGGATTCCTGTCCCACGTAATAGGTGGTGAGCCCATTGCCGTGTTGAAATAGACAGACGCAGGTTGTGGCTACCTGCTGTTGAAATTTTTCAAGCCGCCTATATATGCCGCATATATAAGGCCTTCAACCAGGCTTAACGACTGCCATTTTACTGGCAACCGGGACCAACGGCTTAACGTGCCGGAAAGCACGGAAACGCTCGCAAATATAAATGCCACAAAGTGGTCACCCATCCGAGGACCAGCCATAGTGAAAGTTTCTTAACGCAGTGATCGTTTACAGAACACTACGTCCGCGGGGCCACGAGCGCTTCAAAGAAAAAATACTAATTATGAATACAGAAAATTAATGTACGAAATGGAACATAGGTACTTTAATTGCACATTTATACTTTTGACATGATAACGAAATCGACATAACAAGAAAGATTCAATTTACTTGATTTTGGCATTGGTCAAGTCGAGAAAGTCCAAAAAGAAGAAGAAGAAGACTGCATATAACCATGAGTAGGTATCTAACATTCTGTCCAGCGTTGTAAAGTCACACAAACTCACCCAAAATGATATTGGGAGATTCCAGAACTGAACTAGAATAATCTGAATTGATTGAGTGACAATATTGGCATTACTTATATACTTATTTGTTAGATGACCTGAAAAACCTTTTGGACACTTCTACTCTTTGCTCAAATAACATTTGAAATACCTACTTCTACACTGTGGACTTTATCGACTTTTAAATCAAGTTATTTTTTTACTGAGTTTATGAGTTGTCGGCGGTGCACTGGAAGGTTTCCACGACACCACGCCCTCAACGATATTATTTGCAGGGCCCTTATCTCGGCGAAAGTCCCTTGCGTGCTTGAGCCTCCAGGTTTGAGTAGGTCAGACGCTAAGAGGCCAGATAGGCTGACTTTGACTCCCTAATATGGGATGCGACTTGCGTTAGCACGGTCGCTGCCAGTTACCTTAGTCGCACCGTTCACTCCAAGTCGGCCGCGGCGGAAGACGCGAGCTTAAAAAAGAGGCTTAAATACGCCGATTTGGAGCCACTATATCAATTTATGCCGGTGGCGGTTGAGACCCTGGGGTGCTGGGGCAAAGACACAAAGTGTTTATAAAAGAAATTGGACAGAGGCTCATAGAATTTACTGGTGACTCTCGATCCGGATCGTTCTTGGTGCAGAGGCTGGCCATCGCAATTCAGCGTGGAAACGCAGCGAGTGTGATGGGCACGTTTGTGCCGGGTACGATTCAGGGCGGGTTTTTTGATTAGTTTTTAATATGTTTAATATTAGTTTTAATTTATGTGATATAAAATAAAGACATTATTATTTAACATGATAGAACTAGACGTTATTAATATTATGATTTGTTTGTATTCTCTGTTGAATATTGTTTTAAAATTTGTTATTATTTGATTGATTTTTTCACACAAGGGATACAGCGTGAAGATAGTTAGTTAGTTAGTTAGATTTTTTCACTAAGTAAGTTAGAATGCTCAAAGGTGAATGAAAAAGTGACGGAACCCACACAAGTGTCTTATACTCACAAGTGTATTATAATGTAATATATTTGTGCTCTTGTTCACAAATAAAGAATTGATTTATTGATTGATTGAAATGAAACCAAACTGAGCACCATCGAAACGAAACTCCATCTAAACTTCTACTAATACGAATATGTCTCGTCTCAACTCACTTTTCTCGTATTCTGATATCCTAAAATTATCCTTAAATTTGGTTACCGTAGCTTGTAATAGAAATTATGAATCAGTTGTTGGCGAACTTCTCCATACCTCTGTTACAAAGCTCATTGTTGTATTAAGTTGTGGTTCCAACAGGAGTTTGTAGTCATGTTTGTGAACAAGTGGATTAAATTCTAACTTGGCAAGTCCACTCAAGTGTTCATAGTTTGTGAATCTTTGGAAATTATTCTCTTGCTTAGTTTGGTAGAGATAGCAAATAAACGTGGAGTATGTTTAAACGTATTGTTTTATTTAAACTTTATGTACATGCATCCTGTACAATTTAATGAAAACAGTATTTTAGCTAATCAACTTTAGACTGGAGCAGAAAGTTACTAAGTGGGTATATACTTCGAAAAATAGACAATTCACTATCTTATTACAAACATTCCTATATAAATAACATTATAATAAATTAGCTACGTTCATAGAAAAATGCTGGAGTGATTGGCCCAAAAAAATCTATGTCACCAATTCAAAAGCTTCGCCTGTTCGTATAGGCTCGCAGACATAAAAATTTATGTGTGTGAGCACAGTTTTGCACTGAACAAACAGCACATGCCCGAGCTAAAATTAGTGACATATAATAAGTATTATAGATTTTACGAGTCATCCTTCCAAAATGTTACTAGGGGACGTGTGGTTTCCGAGGAGTTACTCGGGGCTGTGTGGTTTTAGTCGGTTCAAAACCGGCGTCATGGGGACACGTAATTAAACTCTGTATTTGTTTTGTTATATGATTCTATGTTGTAAATATGATCGTATTACTAGTTAGTGTACTAGGGAATCCAGGTAATTTCATTAGGAGTATATATTGTAACATTATATAGCCTTACAATCAGAAACTACTAGGCATATGTTAAACATTCTTTCACCATTAGAAAGCTTCTTTTTTTTCATTCTTCATGAGTAACATGGGCTATATTGAATTTTCAATAAGTTTAGGGTACCGTACGAAATCGCGAATAGGAAAACTTCGCCACGCGGGCGAAGCTGCGGGCATCAGCTAGTATAGAATATATTTACAGAATCACTACAAATTATAAAGGTTTTTATCTATAATTTGTTAAGTTTTATTATATTGACTAAAATGCAACGATATTTGTTATGAGTGTCGGAAAAAAACAAGTCGTCTGGCAGTTCTCAACAAAAACGCTGACCAAACCCTTTGAGATATAAAAAAAAATGTATGGTGAAATTGTGTATCTAATTAGAGACAGGTCTACAAAAAAATCACGATTTTTTTGTAGACCTATCTCTCAAGGATAATATACTATATCCATTTTATACTTTAAAAAACAGCAATTATAAAGCGGTAATTTTAAGGCTCTCGCCGCTCGCGCGCTGCCCGCGTTTTGTTGTTTGGGTATTCGGTGGACGTAGGGTTGCGCCGAGGCACACGTGAGATCCGCTTCACTATCGTTGCCATCCAAACTATTTGGAGCGTCTCTGCATGCATAGCTCACTGTGTCTTCAACAGACTCGCTTTCCACATAACAACGAGCACCACGAAGGCACGGCTTCCATGTAGGAGGTAAACTCCAGCCCCCATCTCTATTAAAATTCGGCCGCCTCCCTATCTCTATGGCTTCTCGAATTTTCCGGGGTACAAAGTGCTTCTCCCGCGACAAGATCTTCACCTTATCAAAACGGATAAAGTGACGTGTATCAGAGCTCAGTGCATGCTCCACCACCGCGGATCCGTTGATATCTTGGTTCTTCATGGCACGTATGTGCTCGCTGAGTCTCGTAGAAACGTTCCGCTTTGTCTCCCCGACGTAACATTTTCCACAATCACAGGGAATCATATAAACACCGGGGACACCCAGAGGGTCTCCTTTATCCTTTGGAGAGCGCAGTAGATGTCGAAGTTGTGTAAGGGGACGGAAGATAGTCTTGATGCTGTATCTTCGGCGTAACAAGTGTCCTACCACATCCGTCACCCCTTTGACATATGGGAGGAAAGCCACCGCTCTCTCCACCGATGCAGGGCGAGTCCGTGCACACGTATTAGCCACCCGCCAACTCTGTCTCCAGTTGTATCCGTTGCTGCACAACACACCCTTCACATGCTCCAGCTCAGTATATATATAGTATAGGTATTCCGGGTCACACAATCTCAAAGCCCTGTTGATAAGCGTCCGTGGAACTGAAGCGAGATGCGCTGGGTGATGATGTGAATCCGCTCTCAGATACCTATCTGTGTGAGTTGGCTTTCTGTATATCCCGTGAGATAGTCGACCACTCGAATCTCGCTTCACCAGTACGTCCAGAAAAGGCAAGGCTCCGTCTTTCTTGTATTCCACGGTAAATGCAATCTTCTGATGGAGACCATTCAGGTGTTGCAACAATGGCCCTACACTATCCCTCCGAATAATAATAAACACGTCATCCACATAACGCCACCAGTGTCTCGGCTTGTATGGAATGTTAGCCAATGAGGTATCTTCAAACCATTCCATAAATATGTTGGCTACAACTGGAGCTATAGGAGAACCCATGGCTACACCGTCGATCTGAAGGTAGTATTCACCCTTCCACACAAAATAGCCGCTAGTCAGTATGTAGCGTATCAACTCCATATACTCGATAGGTATGCCAGTGTATTCTAATAGGTCGGCTATTATCTCAAGTAATTTAATTATTAAATAATTTAAAATTAATATCTGCGACACATCCATGCGCATGGATGTGTCGCAGATATTAAGGAAATGCCGGCCACCTAAGCCCAACATGCCAAATGTAGAATTTGAGGCTTTACGGAATTTGAGGAGTGATCGTAGTATTTTGGTTTTGCCGGCAGATAAAGGAAACGCTACT
Source organism: Thumatha senex (assembly GCA_948477245.1). Lineage (NCBI taxonomy): Eukaryota > Metazoa > Arthropoda > Insecta > Lepidoptera > Erebidae > Thumatha > Thumatha senex. The sequence goes on along the minus strand of OX419729.1, from coordinate 8,904,811 downwards.
GTTGTTGTGGACACAGTTACTTATGAGGAAAAAATTCAAAGTCTGGTGAGTGACAGTAGCACTTATAAGAAAGTTTCTTATAATCCCACCAACAGGATCACTAATGGTTTGAACAAAATCTTAAAATCATTGCCAGATAACCTTTATGATTCTCTTCGTACTTTTAGCCCTGCTCCTCCGAAGATCTACGGTTTACCTAATATACACAAACCGTCCTGGCCCCTTCGCCCAATTGTGAGTCAGATAGATTCACCTACTCATAAGGCTGCTAGCTATCTGTCAGACATGTTACTTCCCCTTACGGGTAAGACAGATAGCTACGTAAAAGATTCGTCGCACTTTATTCGGTTATTGGAAGGAATACTTGTTAATGACGATGAATTGTTGGTGAGTTTTGATGTCGTGTCGCTGTTTACAAATATACCGATAGAGGATGTACCAAAGTGACGTCCTGCAGAGATGGAGTGAATATTATGGAAAGATGTATGCAAGAAAAGACAGAGATGCCACATCGGGAAGGGGAGCTCACTTCGATGCTCCGGATCCCGATGTCATTGAAGTCATTAGTATGAAAGAAATAGAACAAGCGATAAGAAGTATGAAATGTGGTAAGGCTGCGGGAAAAGACAGAGTCACTGCTGAGATGATCAAGTACGGTGGGTCGCGTGTCTGGGACACACTATGTCTGTTATGCAACTTGTGCTGGCGGACGGGTGAGGTCCCAGATGACTGGCGAGTAGCAGTTGTAGTACCTATTTACAAAGGGAAAGGCTCGCGCCTAAACTGCTCCAGCTACAGGGCGATCAGCTTGGTCAGCTTAGCTAGTAAGGTGTATGCAAAGGTTATAACGGCACGAATGCAAGAAAAGTCTGAAAGGTATTTATGGGAGGCTCAATGCGGATTCCGACGTGGAAGAGGTTGCATGGATCAAGTGTTTTCTCTCCGCATGATCGCGGAAAAGTTTCTGGCTCTTAGCCAGAAGGTTTTCTGCGCTTTTGTGGATCTAGAGAAAGCATTTGATAACGTTGTGAGAGAAACGCTGTGGGACTTGTTGCCAGGATATGGTGTGGACGGCTCGCTACTGCGGGCAATACAGTCGCTTTATAGGGACTGTAAGGCTTGCGTGCGAGTAGGGGGGGATGTGTCACCTCTTTTTGATGTCTGTACAGGCGTCAAACAGGGATGTGTCATGTCCGCCTGGCTGTTCATAGTGTATCTGGACAGTTGCCTGCAGAAGTTGAAAGATTTTAATATGGGTGTGAATTTGGGTGACTTTACAGTAAACTGTCTGCTGTACGCTGATGATGCGGTGCTCATGGCCTCATCAGAAGCCGACCTTCAGGCATTAGTCACTAATATGAAAGAGGGGTGTGAAAGTAAGGGTCTCCGCTTGAATGCAAGTAAAACTAAGGTTCTAGTATTTGAAAGAGGTGACGTAAGAACTAAATGCGAGATTAGGGTAAACCAGGAACGTCTAGAGCAAGTGAATGAAATTGTGTATTTAGGAAGTATGTTTAGCGCGGATGGAAGATGTGATTCGGATGTGGAACGGCGAGTAGCTGCCGGAAACAAAGTTAACGGTGCTTTGTCCCAGTTAGTAAAGCGACAAAGCATCGTAAAAGAAGCACGACTGGCGATTCATAATGCAGTGCTAGTGCCAACTTTGCTTTACGGTAGTGAAACCTGGGTATGTCAGCAGATGCATGAAAGTAAATTGAATGCTGTGGAGATGCGATCACTTCGAAAGTTGTGCGGCGTTACCTTGGCTGGCCGAATACGTAACGAAGTGATACGCAATTTGGCAGGTTTGAATGAAAGTGTCAGCGTTAAGCTGGAAAAGGGCGTGCTCCGTTGGTTTGGACACGTCCAACGAATGAGTGAGGAACGATTGACGAAGAATATATATTGTTCAAAAGTAGAGGGTAGAAGGAGTCAGGGTAGGCCGAGACTTGCATATGAAGACCACGTGAGCAGATTGCTCAAAAACGGAAAGGTCAAAAGTACTCGGATACCCAGACGTGCGTGTATGAAGCGATTGATGAATCTCGAAGAAGCGAAAGAAGTATGCATGGATCGCGAAGCCTGGCGATCTGTCCTCTCTGACTACCCCGTCAGGGATACAGCGTGAAGATAGTTAGTTAGTTTTAGTTAGGATGTACTTGAGATAATAGCCGACCTATTAGAATACACTGGCATACCTATCGAGTATTTGGAGTTGATACGCTACATACTGACTAGCGGCTATTTTGTGTGGAAGGGTGAATACTACCTTCAGATCAACGGTGTAGCCATGGGTTCTCCTATAGCTCCAGTTGTAGCCAACATATTTATGGAATGGTTTGAAGATACCTTATTGGCTAACATTCCATACAAGCCGAGACACTGGTGGCGTTATGTGGATGACGTGTTTATTATTATTCGGAGGGATAGTGTAGGGCCATTGTTGCAACACCTGAATGGTCTCCATCAGAAGATTGCATTTACCGTGGAATACGAGAAAGACGGAGCCTTCCTTTTCTGGACGTACTGGTGAAGCGAGATTCGAGTGGTCGACTATCTCACGGGATATACAGAAAGCCAACTCACACAGATAGGTATCTGAGAGCGGATTCACATCATCACCCAGCGCATCTCGCTTCAGTTCCACGGACGCTTATCAACAGGGCTTTGAGATTGTGTGACCCGGAATACCTGGATACTGAGCTGGAGCATGTGAAGGGTGTGTTGTGCAGCAACGGATACAACTGGAGACAGAGTTGGCGGGTGGCTAATACGTGTGCACGGACTCGCCCTGCATCGGTGGAGAGAGCGGTGGCTTTCCTCCCATATGTCAAAGGGGTGACGGATGTGGTAGGACACTTGTTACGCCGAAGATACAGCATCAAGACTATCTTCCGTCCCCTTACACAACTTCGACATCTACTGCGCTCTCCAAAGGATAAAGGAGACCCTCTGGGTGTCCCCGGTGTTTATATGATTCCCTGTGATTGTGGAAAATGTTACGTCGGGGAGACAAAGCGGAACGTTTCTACGAGACTCAGCGAGCACATACGTGCCATGAAGAACCAAGATATCAACGGATCCGCGGTGGTGGAGCATGCACTGAGCTCTGATACGCGTCACTTTATCCGTTTTGATAAGGTGAAGATCTTGTCGCGGGAGAAGCACTTTGTACCCCGGAAAATTCGAGAAGCCATAGAGATAGGGAGGCGGCCGAATTTTAATAGAGATGGGGGCTGGAGTTTACCTCCTACATGGAAGCCGTGCCTTCGTGGTGCTCGTTGTTATGTGGAAAGCGAGTCTGTTGAAGACACAGTGATCTATGCATGCAGAGACGCTCCAAATAGTTTGGATGGCAGCGATAGTGAAGCGGATCTCACGTGTGCCTCGGCGCAACCCTACGTCCACCGAATACCCAAACAACAAAACGCGGGCAGCGCGCGAGCGGCGAGAGCGGATGCGCGCAGTGTGCGTAAAGAGTGCTCGGCGAACGGTTCGCACCTCTGAAAAAGGCTGTCTAAATACAGCTGAAACCGGTCGGTCTATTACTGGTAGTAAAAACGTGAGTAATCCCGTTTACTTATTTATAATGTGTAATAATAACGTTAGTTTTCTAGTTAAAATTTTAAGGCTATTTACACAAATACGTTATTAATCTTTATCATTTTTATAATATGTTTGTTGGCCTTCAGTATTTCATGAAGATAATTTTGCCCTTTTACACCTTGCAAATTAAATAAATATCTTAGGAGATATAGCAAAATCAAAATAATGCGCAAAGAAATTAATTTCGTGTAACCATAATTCGACGGCCGTGGTATTGGAGAGCGGAGAAGTTACCAACTAATAAAGAAAAGTTCCTGCACTATTGTGAAGTAAATAAACGACGGGATTAAATGGGTCACGGGTTTCGAAGTATGTTACGTGCGAAGCTGTGGGGGTCATCTAGTAATAGATTAAAATTGAAAAATAAAATGTGGCACAACTAATTCAACACATCGCTAACTGTATGCATCCGTAAGTGGAATTCTTAAAAAGCGATGTTATTTCTTTCTTTTCTCTGTTGCATATATTTTTATTTTAACTTTGCAATTATTGACTGATAATTATTTATTGTAGGTAAATTGTCAATGAAATGACTATCGTGACCTAAGTATACTGTGATTTCAATCGTGAAATCTCACAACCTCACGGAAACGAATCGAATTGTTCGTTATCTGAGTAAGGCCACTGCAGACCGCGACATCGCGACAATGATGGATGTTCCTGCTTGATAGATTGCGAGAGACGTATGGCGTAGCACGAGACGACACAACACATAAAAACGATATTATTTTTACTTGTAGACAAGAAAGTAAGAAGAAATAGCTTGGCAGAAAAAATTGACAATAATAATCTGAATCTAAAAACTAGCGGTCTACTGCCGTTTACATGCTTGCGATAAAAAAGGAAAGGTTTAAACACTCTCTCAAATTTGGACTGGCCCTATTATTAATCATAATTTAAATCTATATATATAAAAGAAAGTCGTGTTAATTACACTATTTATAACTCAACAACGGCTGTACCGATTTGGCTGAAAATTGGTGGGGAGGTAGTTTAGAGCCAGGAGACTGACATAGACGGACATATACTTTTTATCCCGGGAACAAGTTCCTGTGGAAAACGCGAACGGAAAAACTTCTCTACGCGGGCGAAGCCGTTTGAAATTAATAAACGACGGGATTAAATGGGTGCCACGGGGTTCGAATAATGTCACGGGCGAATCCGGGCGGGAAAGCTAGTTTATCATAATTCTACGCCTTTTAACCCGTTTTTGAGATATGAGAACATACATACATATTTTGGAAAAATTTACACAACAACGTCTAGCCCAAATTAGAATAATATATTTGTACTATTTTGTGATGCTCGTAAGGCAACCCGATAAAATTAACAATTTTATTTTTAAGTAAAATATTCAATTCAATGTTGTACTTCATTATTCAATGAGATAAATTACATTTTGACAACATTTCGACGTTGATGCTGCCAACATTGAAAATTACGTAACATATAGAGTAGGTATGTTGTGTTTGAATAAAGAATCTTTTACACTTCCACTTCTTTTACAATTCCCTGTGACCTGAGAAATTTACCTTTAAATAAATTTAAAAAGTTTATTAAAAACAAGCTTTGTGAAAAAGGTTTTTACTCCGTTACAGACTATTTGCAGGACAGGGACGCCTGGAAATGATCTGCTGGCAAAGTGAAATAATATTAAATTGTAAATAGGCCATCAAAAAAAAAGCCTTCCTAAGTTTCTTGCCGGTTCTTCTCAGGTGGGCCGCGTTCCGAACCGCTGGTCGCTTTAAATATTTTAAATAGTGTATGACATTTTGTAAGCGCCGTTAAAATGGTCTATGCAAAATAAAGATATTTTTATTTATTTTATTTATTATTTACTCAGGAACCAATTTCAAACCTTTGAAGTGAACTTTAGTTGTGATTTAATGCTTTTCTATCTCAAATTTGATTTATTTCAGTTCAAGAAGTTAACTATAATTAATCGCATATCAAAATCATATCCATTCAGTCTGCTTAACAATAAAAAAGTGAATTGATCAGAGATGAGAGGGACTTTTTATCGTTATCTTGAAAACTGTGTCGACATTGTCACGAGATTAATGTACATTCACGTATTTCAACCACTCCTAATCGATAAGAAGGAGAATAGCTTTTATTCTTTTTGAAAAAATATATTAAAGTCTGAAATAATTGATTTTGAAAGGTCTTACTAGACAAAATAACAATACGGAACGTAATTTTTGAAGTGAAACTTCTTTGTCGACGTTGAAATTTTATAGCTGTAAAAAAAATCAACTCGTGTTACGGTTTGTTTTGAAGTTAAACTTCTTTATCATAAGTGAAACTAAGAATTTTCACTTATGATAAAAAAGTTTCACTTATCGATGTATGACACAAATTTTATAGTTGTAAAAAAATGTCGTAAAGTAGTTAAAAATTTTTTTAGTTGTTTGAATTACTAACTAACTTTGAAATAAAGAAGAAGACTTTACATTACTCTTTAGTACCATTCACCATTTATGTATAAGCTACCTGCCGCTTCAATCAACGTGATCTCTTCTGAATTTTCGTTCAATTTCCTTGAAGGATATTAAGAAAATTATTCAACTTATAGCAGTAGAAAGTGCTAACAATCTACATAAATTAGGAAACTCTTCACATCTTAAATAGAAAATTCGTTTTACTCCTCAGATAGCGTCAAATGAAGTTAAATTTATTAAATTTCGTAAGAAATACCGCGTTGATTTTCGGGTTATTTAGTGGTGTGTGTCTCTCTCGGTGCGCGAAACGAGAAAGATATAAGTAATTTAATTTCGATATAAATCATCTTGTTTAAGACATTGAAGTATGTAATTTAAGTCGAGAGATGCTGCGAATATTGGATTGACTTGTAATAAAGTGCCTACTGTGTGTGTAATAATTAAGGGTTTCACTCTCGTAAAATAATATTCTACTTTTTATGGGAATAATAATATCTTATTATTAATATAATTTACTTGTGATAGTTATATGACAACATGCCATCAACATAAATTAGATTATTATTAACCAAACATAAACAAGGGTATACGTCAGTCATGGTTGATAGTTAATAATTACTATTAAGTTACCATATTGGTAGATTGGTAGACACCAAATTTTGCATGCTTACATTCTTTAAACTCGGTCACTCTTGGGGGACGAAGATTGAACGAAGTTTCTATCGAATTATTCTACCCATCGGTAAGTAGTTAACGCTGGTGCAAGCAATGGTCTCCAGCGGGAGCAAATGGGAAGCCGCTGCGTCTTTCTGCGAGCAAGTCATGCTTGCGTAAGAGGCAACGGAGAAGGAACGCGAAAAGACTCTCCCTCCTGAGTTCCAAAGTCTCAGGCGACAACGCCGCATACTTGTCTTCGCCCAAGACTACCGGAGGCCTGAGGACGGCGGGTGGGCTGCTCGCCGTCCTTACAGAAGCAAGCCCAAGGCCCAAGAAGCGGGATAGTACCCGAACCAACCCTTAAAGAAGCGGGATAACACCCCGAACCCTTAGGTGAGGCCACGGTGGCAGCCAAAGTCTGTCGGGAGCTTTGAAACATCTTTCCGAGGAGTAACTCGGGGCGTCCGGCTATAGACAGTTAGTCCATAGCCACACGGTCCCTCCCCGTGTGGTTTTAGCGGGTTCGATTGCGGCATGACATCCGAAGAGATTTCCAGACGAAATAAGAACCGTCACAACTATCTTTAGGGAACATATTTTTATGTTTTATTTACAGAAGAACTGATATTCTGCTGTAATATTTTTATGACACCAATGTAATAAGAAGTGTCAATCTTCAGATATTGACTGAAATCTAAACTCACTGATATATTTCCCATTATTTCACTTCCAAAGAAAAATATACCCAAAAATAGTACCATTAGATCCAAATTGAAGTTATATAAGAATTAAGTATGTATTGCTGAATTTTCTATGCCAGTCGTAGTGAAATCATATTTACAAAAGATTCTGATTTGCGAAAACATTCACGCCGATACTTGCTATAATATTTACTTTAATAAAAATGTCAGCTTTCGTAAAAATGTCAGCGGAATTTGACTAAAACATCCCTGTGAAGATTTCAGCGTTCTGCCCGTCAACTTTCACATTTATAATACAAGAATAATATCTATTGTTGCGTTAAGGCAAAATAACAATATTATACGTAAGTATTCAACACTACTGGACGCCCGTGGGTACGTCAGCTTAAAATTTTGTAATTTCCAGGTAACCTGCCTAAAAGGTATTTTCACGTCATGCCGATGTCTGGGCCTGCCTCTGTAAGGACGGCGAGCAACCCACCCGCCGTCCTCAGGCCCCCGGTCATGGAGGCCGGTAGTCTTGGGCGAAGACAAGTCTGCGGCATTGTCGTTTCTAAAAACCTCTAGTGTTTCTTTAATATCTAGAATAGAAGACGTATAGATTTTTACAAATCTATATATTTTGGTTTTTGTGGAGCTTTTTTTAGTAGTTTGACATCCTATCTAGTCGAATTTAAATGTTTCATAATACTTATGTATAAACTTATGTAATATAACCATTAAAATTTGTTGTACAAGTACATTGTAAATCTTTTCCATTTATAAATACATAAATCAAAATTTGAACCTTAAACGTAGGATAATGTATAGGCGTGAATGTTTTTAGGTACAATATTGACTTATACAAATTTAATTGAAAACAATAAAAGTATTTGGTACTTCTTAGTACGCAAACAAGCGCTCCTCGTTCATAATACTGTGTCGGGGGTGTATCCCTTTTACTGAACTGCAATCCTGTTACCAGGAGATTTACAAACTAAGCTAGACTGCTAGACTTCAGGGAAAATTAGAACTGTTTTGTACTCGTATTATTACGCTTTAGTACAGTGACACACGACAGTTGCTTTAAGTAATGTCCAATTTAATTTACTGAGACACAAGTTTGTGCATTTACTGCTAGGAAAACGACATTTAATGTGTTGTCACAATTACATATATACATAAATAATGTCACGCCCATATCCTAGAAAGGGACAGGCAGAGGCATACTATACAATTTTCTTTTCTTTCTTTTATTTTTCATTTTGAGCATTGAAATAAACAAATAAAATATATGTATTTAAAATGTATTAGGTCCAGATCCATACAGGACATTTATCAGAAGGACAAAATTCCCACGGATATTAAGCCGGTCTTGACCACGCGCTTTCTACTTATCCCCCGAGTAGCTCCTTTAAGGGTTTCTCAGTTTTCCTGACAGACTTTGGCTACCACGGCCTAGCCTTTTGGTTCGGGTTTAATCTTATCCGGCATTTTTAGAGAATAGGATTGCTCGTCCGAGACAGGTCAGGCTTGCCTACTAAGCTGTCAGCAGTATGAAAAAGATGATAGCTACGTGTTTTTTTTTTAATCTGCACCGGCCTGATGGGAAGCAGAGGCGACTATTGAGATTGAGTGCCACTATCAAAACCAGTGAGGCTCCGTTAGCGGCACTTGGGTCTAAGATAATGGATATTCGCGAAATCGCAAACATGGTTACTTTTTATTATTAAACTTGGGGTGCTTCCATATCTGTACCTTATAAAAAAAAAATTATTGACATTTTGAGGAAATGACACAGCACAATATGCTATTTTGAGTGTATGCGCTGTTCATTCGTCTTTTAATCAGCTGGTGCAGCACCAAGTGCAGTTGTGGTCGTATTGGGCGACTTAAATCAATAAAGAGTTATTATTTTATTTAGTCTATCTAAATGAGAAGCAACGGAAATTGATCAAAATACTTACATTAAAGCAAAGAATAGACAGACAGTGTATTAATATTTCCATAAAGATAACTATAAGTTTAGATCAGTGCCTGATTAAACAGCGGGGTCGGAAATGCAAGTGAATCATTATTTGGTTTTGTAAATGTCTAACGTATGTAGCCTGTAGCCTAACTGTTAATAAGGTAAGGACGTATGGTTATTTGCCACATCAGTGGTTTAAAAACTGATTTAATGATGTACTGAACCTATGTACCACAACAATTATATTTCTTTTAGTTTTTAGAGTTCGTGAGTATTTGCATGTCAGAGTTTCATAAAAAGAAGTACTTAGGTATGGATCTGAAGCCTGGTGATCTGTCCTCTTTACTCTGCTGTTAAGGATACCGCATGAAGATATTTGGTTAACATACTTTGTTACTCTTCTGATCTCCCGAAGACCGTACAGGGCTGCCAAGCGCGCAACAAAGAGAGCTGTAGCCAGAGCCAGACGAGACCACTTACAACCTCAGTATGATAAGCAGGAATCGTCTGAGGGGCAGAAGGTCATCTATAAGTTGGCGCGCTCCAGGGTCAAAGCGGCGCAGGATATATCCAAGTGTTGCTGTGTAAAAGACCCTGAGGGCAACCTTTTAAGCGAAGACTTCGCGGTAAAGAAGAGATGACGCTCGTATTTCCACGAGCTGCTTAATAAACAGCACAAATAGGTACAGCCTCCGGACCTCCCTCCGAATCAGGGACTAGTGCCACCGGTAACGCCTGGAGAAGTCCTGACTGCGCTTCGCCGCAAGAAGAATTGGAGACAGCTTTCCAATTCTTCATCTTTTCGAAGGACCCGATGAAGTCCCCAGCGAAGCCTGGAAGGCAATGGGTCCTCGCGGTGTCCTTCGGAATTCGGAAGTTTTCGAAAATTCGGAATCTTAGTAAACCTTTTAACCGCATACTCCTCAGCGGGTAGATCCCAAACGAGATCCGCAATGGAGACTGAGTATTATTACACCAGTCTTCAAAGGTAAGGGGTCAGTGCAGGAGTGCGGGAGCTACCGCGGTAGAAAGGTGATGTCCCACACAATGAAGATCTTCGAGAGGATTATAGAATCTCGGATCCAGCAGGAGTGTACTCTCTCGGGGTGTCAATATGGGTTTTGCCCTGGTCATGGAACCACGGACGCTGTTTTTGCCCTGAGGGTTGTCGCAGAGAAACACACATCGCAAAGAACACGCCTCTGCACTGTATGTTCCTAGACATGCAGAAGGCCTTCGACTGTGTTCCTCGAGCAATGATCTGGTGGGCACTGCGGTCCAAAAAGGTTCCAGAGGTCTATATTTACTAGTACTGTGACTCCGATTCCATGGTTCGGACTGCTTTTGGCAAAACGAAACCCTTCCCCATCACCGTCGGGAACACCAGGGCTCGGTCCTTAGTCCGCTTCTGTTCAGCGCGATATTAGACGAATTGTCGGACAGCATCAGGAACTCGCATGAGCTGCCTCCATGGTTGCTCATGTATGCTGACGATATTGCGCTGGCAGACGCGGACAGGGGCAGATTGGTGCGACGTGTGAAGGCGTGGAAGGAGACGCTTGAGAACAGCGGTCTGAAACTAAATGTGGCGAAGACCACATCCGTCCGCATAGGCGGTGATTTGGTCAAGCGCACAGACCAGGTTAAATACCTGGGATCTGTTTTTCACACGTCCAGTGACATCGATTGCGATGTCAAGTCATGCATTGCCGCCGCGTGGGCCAAATGGCGGGAGATGACCGGAGTCATTTGTGACCCTGCCGATCAGGTTGAAGGGACAGGTCGGCACAGGCTCGGCAACCGCCGGGCTACGTGGGAAACAAATGTCTGGCCATGTCAGCCCCGCCGGGTCCCGGTAAGAGGGGAAGACCCAAGAAGTGCTGGCTTGACGTCGTGAGAGATGACATGCGTGCCAATGGTCTCACTGGTGAAATGATCTTCTGGCAAATTGAAATAATATTAAATTGTAAATAGGCCATCAAAAAAAAAGCCTTTTTAAGTTTCTTGCAAGTTATTCTCAGGTGGGCCGCGTTCCGAACCGGTGGTCGCTTTAAATATTTTAAATAGTGTATGACATTTTGTAAGCGCCGTTAAAATGGTCTATGCAAAATAAAGATATTTTTATTTATTTTATTTATTTATTTATTTACTACAGGGGATGCTGACGACCGTGCGAAGTGGAGGAGTAAATGTAGGAAAGCAGACCCCGGGAGTCGCGAGACGCAACTGGGACAGACGCTCGGACGATGATGATGGACCTTGTCACTCTTCTGTTATTATTGTTTTACTTAGAAGCTTTGTGACACCTACACATGAACCTCATTGATAATTTAGCTGTTGAAGTTTACTCATGATTGATTATCTTAAATAACTCTTTAGTACCTATATACAGTCGTAGCTAGATTACTACTGATTGTGTATTTCTCATTTCACAAAAGGTTCACCCATCCGTGATTAGAATGCTTAACCTTACTTACCATTATTGTCAGTATCACGCTACGTGGGTAGTGGTGTTAAAATCGAGTCTAGTCTAAGGTTCATTTAATGCAACTGAACATTTTTATGATATTCTATCGAGCACGAATAACAAAATAATGGACGCATCTTCTTTAGATGGCCATAACTTTTTTGTTTATGAACCTATTGTAATAAAATAAACACTAAATGATAGGTGAAGAGTTACCACACCATTTTAGTGAAAACCGCACATCGATTAGTTAAGCCGTTTCAGAAATTAGCGTGCACAAACAGACTAACTGACAAACAAAAGAATTCAAAAAATGATCGATTTTATGTCTATTGCCTTAATAAAAACATTCGATGTGCAGACACCTTACAAATTTATTATAGTATAGACTAATTGACGCCCGCGGCCTCCCGTTTTCCCTGAGGAACTTGTTCCCGGGATAATGAGTAGCCTATGTGTTATTCTGATGAGCAAGCTATATTATTGTAAAGTTTCATTAAAATCAATTCAATAGATTTTTAGTGAAAGAGTAATAAACATCCATTACTACAATCTTTCGCGTTTATAATATTAGTAGGATGTGTGTATATTTTTAGTGATGATTATAATAACAAATTATATGAAATATATTAAATTTGTTACAAAAATCACCGGAAGACGAAATGAATAGCAAAATCACAGTACTGGGGTTGCTAGTAAACATTTACAGTGAATACATAATAATCTGTAACCGGATACAAGTCTAATATGCGTCGTAAATCATGCGGATATGGCGGATGTTACCAAAGTTATGGTACGATCATAAATTGGTCGTATTGACTTTGTGACCCGTATCTTGGATCTAATGTGGTGGATATGGGATTTTTTTATTTATAGTAATAATTTAAGTAATTATTTAGTTAAGAAATTTTTTACATTCTTACATACATATTCTCACGTCTTTATCCCCAAAGGGGTAGGCAAAGGCATACTATATACCCACATTTCACCGTATGTATTTATATTCCATGAAACAAACAGGTGGTAAGCCCGTTGCCGTGTTTAAATGGACAGGCGCTGGTTGTGGGGATCTAATTTTAATTCGATGATTATTTCATAAAAAATAATCGAATTTTTATAAAAAAATTCTATATATATAAATTGAATTCTGTACCATTAAAAAGTTTGAATTTCAAAGAAGATAATTTATGTGTGATTTTCATTTTACTGTCAAGATGAGCAAATTACTTAGATGAGCGAATCTAATGAAGAAATTCAATACAATTTAAAATTATACTTAAAAAAAGTTTATTAAATCTGTCTAGTGTATTTATTGTCTGTGAGAGTAGCACGTTTTCAATACCAAAAAAATGTTGTTAAAAATGAATTTCTCTCTGGTCCCTTATTGGATAAAGTGGTGGCCTTTTTTTAAAAAGTGGAGTATGATCGGCATATCAATAGTTACGACGTAGCTAAAGAACTGGGAATTCACCTCAAAGCAGTTTGGCGCATTTAATAAAATAGAGATTTTTTTTATGTAAATCCTGATAAATATATTTCTCTACCTTTCTTACAATTACAGCAACATAAATGAATAGCTTAATTTGCTCTTGTTCAAATTCCCTTACCTTTTGAATTATGAAGACATAACTCACTCAAATAAAAAAAGTAAGAGATTGATTATATTTTTGTAAGGATCCCTTGAGAAATTATCAAAGTTTTGGTCTCTTGTGAGTGTTGTTAAATTAGTCTTTATTAAAATAATATAAAAATACAAGACAGAAAATATAAGTCATTAATTTGAACATAAATTATAGTTTTTGTCTTAGCCTATTCCTTTTTTCTCCGATGTATCGGCATCGATTACTGGTTGTGAGCAATTGATGGCTGCGTTTCAATGGACAGGTGCAGATTATGGCTACCTGCTGCAGAAATTTCTTATAGAAATAAGCAGTACCATTGTACATATGACTCTTCCTTTTGTTATTTCTGTATTCTTGTGTGTACATAAATAAATAAAAAAAATAAAATAAAAACTTTCATAAGGCCTTTCAATATGCTTAACGGAAACGCTCCTTCATAGAAACAGCACAAACGGTCATACATCTCAAGATCGGCCAGAGCGAAAGGTGCTTAACGCAGTGATCGCTTACAGGACACTGAGTTACAGAGGTTACAAGCGTTAAATTGTATGCTCGGTGTAGAAGTTAAATACATTTAAAGAATATCCACTACATATACTATGTGTATGCGAAATATTAGCTCATGGAACACATGGTGTAGGGGGCCCCACCAAGGTCTTCGGGGCCCAAGTCAACCTCACGTGCCAGTGCGTGCACCTGCTGATTAACGGACGAGGCTCTGGCGCTGGCTCTTCCCTCTGGGGTAGGGAGGTCTGAGGGCGTCGCTCCCATAAAAGCCAAATGCCAAAACAAAAATGAACAGTAAAAAAAAGGAATGCTGCTAGGGATAGGGCGTCGCCACAAAACGACGCGCAGGAGCCCCGCCCGACTCCTGTGGCAAGTGGGCTAGGGCTGCCGTGTGTCAGGCCAGCACGGCTAAAGAAGTTAGCCCCACCCCGTATCCGCTTCGCATCGTGGAACATTGGCACGCTGACTGGGCGTGCGGTAGAGTTGGCCGAAGTACTCTCCAGGCGGAGGGTGGACGTGGCGTTCCTGCAGGAGACTCAGTGGAAGCGCAACAGTGCCTGGCCTTTGCAGACCGGCTATAAAGTGTATTACACGGGTGCGCCTGGTTGGGAGAACGGGGTGGCTGTGGTGCTCTCCGAGGGGCTGCAGAGCAGCATTTTGGAGGTAAAACGCTGTAGCGACCGGCTTATGATCGTGAGGGTGCTTATCGATGGGATTATTACCCACCTGATAAGGGCCTACGCGCCACAGACCGGTTCCAGCGACGCCGATAAGATGTCGTTTTGGGGCCAACTCGGAGTGCTTCGAAGCATTCCGTTGTCACAGGGAATCGTTTTGGGCAGGCAACCTGTGAGAACTGTGTTATAAAACTAAATGTGGCGAAGACAGAGTATTTGGCACTAGTTTAGTGCCAAATACTACACCTCGTCCAACTAGGCGGTGATTTGGTCGAGCGCACGGACCAGGTTAAATACCTGGGATCTGTCTTTCACACGCCCAGTGACATCGATTGCGATGTCAAGTCACGCATTGCTGCCGCGTGGGCCAAATGGCGGGAGATGACCGCTGTCATTTGTGACCCAAAAATGCCGATCCGGTTAAAGGGACAGGTCTACAAAACCATCATTAGACCTGTCCTTTTACATGGCGGTGAGACGTGGCCAATATTGGAGCGACACAAGCAGGAGCTGCGTGTCACGGAAATGAAGATGCTGCGGTGGATGTTTGGAGTCACGCGGATGGACCGCGTGAGGAACTCTCGCTCTCTGTCCGTGACATTGCAGACAAGGTGCAAGAGTGTCGCCTTTGTTGGTTTGGTCACGTCTTCGTTGGTATGGTCACGTGGGAAACAAAAGTCTGGCCATATCAGCCCCGCCGGGTCCCGGTACGAGGGGAAGTGCTGGCCTGACGTCATAAGGGATGACATGCGTGCCAATGGTCTCATTACAGGGATGCCGACGACCGTGCGAAGTGGAGGAGAAAATGTATTAAAACGAAACCCGGGCGTCGCGAGACGCAACTGGGAGACACGCTCGGATGATGATGATGATGAGAACTAATGGGAAGAGCAAAAAATATCTGATTAAAACAAACTCAAAATATTCACAAAGGAAAATGAAATAGCAATACTCGTACAATCACTTCCCTATTTACTAGTAGCTCCTTATGAAAAAATTATTGAATATTTTCTACAGCGCGAAAAATTTGGTATTCATTGCTTGCCTTGTTAATATTTAAGGTAAACGAAGTCAGAGCAGGGCAGAAAATAACAGATACGGGAAAAAGGTTAGCGTTGCTGACATTTTTGAGCATTTTACAGACAGGCCAGATTTTAGTAGAACCTTAAAGTATTCTCTTTATAGGTTATGGCGCCATTAATATTTCTATTTGATAGGCATTTTTGTGTTTGAATCCTATTAATGAACCATTGCACGCGTGGTTAGGTTTTACCGTTCCTCATTCCCACACGGAAACAATTCTGAGAGAAATGGTAATCATAGGTTGTGTGTTGACCACTAGTTCCAAACACGGCCCTGTCCCAAAAAGAAGTGGCTGGAATTTCGACGGGCTTTATTAATGGTCTATTTAAAAGAACACAACTTTAGTTAGTAACTAGCTGACCCGCGCGGCTTCGCCCGTGACATACTTCGAACTTCCGTCAGTTTATCAGTCACGCCTTTATTCCCTTCGCTCCTATTTAATCCCGTCGTTTATTACTTTTACCTATTTGTTGTTTTTATCTATTTGTTGATTACTGCTTCGCTCTTCAGGGTAGTAGTGTGATGATATAGCCTATTATCAGTCACGACTTTATCCCCGTCGCTCCCGTTTAATCCCGTCGTTTATTAGGTATCTACTTTTACAATTATGTATGAATATTGGCCCGATTGTTGATTACTGCCCTGCTCGTCAGGGTAGTAGCGTGATGATATAGCCAATAGACTTCCACGATAAATGCGCTATCCAACACATATTAGTATAGTTAACTTTATATATTAGTATAGTTAACAAACTATAATACACGAAGAAAGACACGCTTCAGACGAATCGAATTGTTTGAGTTAATTGGACGCGAGGACTTCGCAGAGCTCGCTTGCTATTGGCTAGTCGCGTCGTCGCGCATGCGTATATCGCAAATCTTCAGCCATACTTGAAACTTTCATTTTAATAACAAATTTTATTACAATAAAATGATTATAGTGAGTTAACCTTAAAAGATAGACATATGCTGTTGCGGACTTTATTTTAGAACTTTTAAAGGAGAATAATTATGTAATACATAGTTTTTGCGAAACTTTAATCATTTACGCAGCGTTCGCAACGAAAACTTTCAAAAGGAAAATTTGGCTCCGATTTTGCCACATTTATCATTGCTGTTTCGCACCTATTGGTCGTAGCGTGATGCTATATAGCCTATAGCCTTCCTAGATAAATAGACTATTCGACACAAATAGAATTTCGCAAATCGAACCTGTAATTCCTGAGATTAGCGCTTTTAACCAAACAAACAAACAAACTCTTCAGCTTTATAATATAAGTAAGTATAGATAATGTGGTGAGTGACGCCTGGAAATGTGCTTCAAATATTCTCTAAACTTGTAATAGCGTTTTTGCTTCTATTGTCTTAAATCCTTCATTAAGTCAAACAGCTTGTACAATGAAGATGAAACCAAGACCGTACTTTGCGGTAAAACCGTACTATCCTACATTCCGTCCCCGAGACCTCAAGACGTCCGTCATGTTTGAACCAACCTCATATATTACCGTCGTGCTCGGAGTCGGATAAACTCGCCTTGCCCCAACTAAAGCATAACACTTTAAGGACAATTGTTATCCGATTATACTAGAAACCTATACTTACAGACATAGGTGTACATATATGGTCATATTTTTATGAAGAAGTAGAAGGATAGATCATACTACACGCTCATCAGTTGTATGGCGTCCCACGTGATAGGTGGTGTGTGTTGCCATGTTGGAAGTGAAGTGTGGACAGGTTGTAGACGGACACCCACGACTGAATTTTTTAAGCCATTCGTAAGTCCTCTAACTTGACTTCGCGTGCCTTCGAAGCACGGAACTACTTGTCAATGAAAATGACACAGATCTCACAGATCTAACTATGGTCAGTTGTCTTAAGAATTCAGCTTAAGACACAGTGACCGTTTACTGAATCTTGAAACACCCATACCCCGGGCGCCTGGTACTAGACGAATAGGTAGTGTGTTTCCATCCAGCTTAGAATACGTGGGTATTTCCTCATTTAAAAAAAATGGTTTTAAATTCACGATATTAAGTTGTATGAGTGTTATTTTTGTCAGTCAATAAACTAATAATTTCTGTCATACTAAGAGCTCCAAATATAAGAAGATCAAAACTAAAGTTGATTTACTGCATCTTGTTCATTGATTTGTAGATATTTTGTAAAATATTTACCAACGAAGTGCCACGTCGAAGCTTATACACTTTCGTCATACATCTGTTAATCCTTTTTAGAGTAAAATCCTGTTTGGTACTTACTGCACAGTGTATGTATTTGACCAGTGATTTGTAGATACTTTGTAAAATATTTACCAACGAAGTGCCACGTCGAAGCTTATCTACACTTTCGTCATACATCTGTTAATCCTTTTAAGAGTAAAATCCTGTTTGGTACTTACTGCATAGTGTATGTATTTGACCAGTGTACCAAGATAATCGTCTTTTAGCTTTTAGTTTTCTCCAAATCCATACTTAGCTGTGTCCATCAACACACTATTAAGAACCTAATACATTTGAAGCTGAGGCACTTTTTCCATCATCGTTTGAGTGTAAGTTGCTTCTCTTCTCAATCTTTATATTTATGATCTTTGGCATCAAGTAAATTATTTTTAAAATTGAGTTGCAAGGTTTTTTTATATATTTGGCTAATTAGAACTCCTTATTTTACAGTTCTAGGATATTGAAATGCAAGTAGGAATAGTCCCAAAAGCATGTTTTATTTATTTATCTATCACGCCTTATCCCCGAAGGGGTGGCCGAGGCAAACATATTGTACGCCCACTTTTCACCATGTGTATTCCTGTCCCACGTAATTGGTGGTGAGCCCATTGCCGTGTTGAAATAGACAGACGCAGATTGTGGCTACCTGCTGTTGAAATTTTTCAAGCCGCCCATAAGGCCTTCAACTTGACTTAACGACTGCCATGTTACTGGCAACCGGGACCAATGGCTTGACGTGCCTTCCGAAGCAAGAAAACGCTCGAAAATGTAAATGCCACAAAGTGGTCACCCATCCGAGGACCAGCCACAGTGAAAGTTGCCTAACTCAGTGATCGTTTACAGAACACTGAGTCCGCGGGGCCACGAGCGCTTCTTCTAGTAATTCTTAAATGCCGTTAGAGACACTTTTCCTTGTCAAAAGTAAGTACCAGAAAAAACAACAAGTTAATATCTGTCCCAAAATGTCCAGAACATGAATGATTCGAGAATAAGGGAACCTTATTTAAAAAGACATTGCAATATTATCAACTTAACCTAAATAAATGTACGCATAATTTTGCACTGTTACCGGAAAACACTGTTTACAAAATAACTTCGATTATGTGCACAAGAGCCAACACAATACTTAGAGTAACTGCATTTCACGCAGACAAAAGGAAAAAAGAAAATGGCCTGAACCGAACGAAACTCAATTACTGTATGTTACTAATGTTGAAATATGCTGTGAGCTCTCTCCTACCTTGGTCGTTATAATAGCTGTATGTTAGGAATATTGGCGATTTGCGCAAATTTGGTGCGCTTGTTGTGTGATAAACCGTGACCCAAATACGAGGGAGCCGGTGATGTATGGGACCATTCTTAGGATGATTACACCGTTATATTGCGGGAACGTGTTTACTTGAAAAATATTTCTCTGAAAATGTGGCAAACTTACTTTAAATTACTAATTTAAATGATGTCTAAATATTTTATGAGTAGTCAAAAACTTCTTGCCATTTGGAATTCTGCCTCATAAATATTAATATCATCCGCTTCAATAGGTAAATTCATCGAAAGTAAAACTCTTACAAAAATATCCAACTTACTGTTCATAAATAATAAATTTATATTTTGAGACAATTTTATACAGCGTCTTCCGATAAATGTACTTAAGTATTTACTTAAGATCTTGGGACAAAAATGCAGCTTTCGCTTGTTCTACTTTCATAGCGTCTTTACACTTGTTCACCGGTTAAGGGAACTCCTGACGTGGTCTTTTCCCAAAAGGTCGTCGATTTAATTGACATAGTTACGCCGAGATCGACTCCTACTAGTTGGCATATTCCTCTCTTAATATATATCTTATACTATTACTATACTGACTATTAGTAAGGTGTGAAGCAGTTCTACCGAGATACTAGTGGTTGATTTTTTTGCGTTGATGTTTTTTTCTAAATTCGAATGTAACTCAATTTTTATTGACTTAATTGTTTCTCTAAGCAAATTGTAATATTACCATGTCATTATGTAATTTAATTCTTGCATAGGTATTTGTACTAACTTTATACAACTAACTATATATATGCTAGAAGTAGTCTTGCATATGATGTATTGTGACTACGACATCTGATAAACCATATTTTCGACAAATAAGTGGATTGAATTGAAAAATAAAGTAAAATAAGTTGTTATTGACACCAATAAATACACAGGTAGTGATGATATGAAATGATATAAATGATGATGCGGTGCTCATGGCCTCGTCAGAAGCCGACCTACAGGCATTAGTCACTAATATGAAAGAGGGGGGTGAAAGTAAGGGTCTCCGCTTGAATGCAAGTAAAACTAAGGTTCTAGTATTTGAAAGAGGTGACGTAAGAACTAAATGCGAGATTAGAGTAAACCAGGAACGTTTAGAGCAAGTGAATGAAATTGTGTATTTAGGAAGTATGTTTAGCGCGGATGGAAGATGTGATTAGGAGGTAGAACGGCGAGTAGCTGCCGGAAACAAAGTTAACGGTGCTTTGTCCCAGTTAGTAAAGCGACAAAGCATCGTAAAAGAAGCACGACTGGCGATTCATAACGCAGTGCTAGTGCCAACTTTGCTTTACGGTAGTGAAACCTGGGTATGTCAGCAGATGCATGAAAGTAAATTGAATGCTGTGGAGATGCGATCACTTCGAAAATTGTGCGGCGTTACCTTGGCCGACCGAATACGTAACGAAGTGATACGCAATATGGCAGGTATGAATGAAAGTGTGAGCGTTAAGCTGGAAAAAGGCGTGCTCCGTTGGTTTGGACACGTCCAACGAATGAGTGAGGAACGATTGACGAAGAATATATATTGTTCAAAAGTAGAGGGTAGAAGGAGTCAGGGAAGGCCGAGACTTACATATGAAGACCACGTGAGCAGATTGCTCAAAAACGGAAAGGTCAAAAGTACTCGGATACCCAGACGTGCGTGTATGAAGCGATTGATGAATCTCGAAGAAGCGAAAGAAGTATGCATGGATCGCGAAGCCTGGCGATCTGTCCTCTCTGACTACCCCGTCAGGGATACAGCGTGAAGATAGTTAAGTTATATAAATGAGGTAGTGAAGCCTGGCGATCTGTCCTCTCTGACTACCCCATCAGGGATACAGTGAGAAGATAGTTAGTTAGTTTTAATAAATACACAAGTAATATTACTGATTGTTTGCGGACTAACATAATTTTGGCTTCATCGTTATCATCAGAGAACTTACGCCTTAATTAACAAACTGTGTGTCCATCTCGTTAATTAAACTGCGAGCAAATAGCCGGCAATTACATCGACAACAGAATACCGTAGGTAATTACAATTATAACTCTAGATATGTGACATTCTACGTATGATGTACACTGTTAAGGTAGAGTCAGCCCCAAAAGTAGATTAACACATTCCATTTTATACAATATATTTGTAAATGAAAATTTGCAAGTTTGTTCTTATTTATGACAAAGAAGTTGACTTTTGCTTCGCTCTCATGGTGAAGTATTCCGTTCCCGGTTCGCATAGGGACTTGTTCCCGGTATAAAATGTAGCCTACATGTAATTCTGATGTGTGAGCTAGGTATATTATTGTAAAATTTCATAAAAATCTATTCAGTATGATGTTTTTGCATAAAAGAAAAATTTAAAGTAATAGTAACAAATATAGGTACGTAACAAACGAGTAACAAACATCCATTTCAGAATCAGATATTTATTTGTCAAACATTCATTCATTCATTCATTTCTACAAACTTTCGCGTTTATAATATTAGTAAGAATGTTTAAGAACAGTGTACACTTGTATAAAGTAGTACATATATTATATACCTACCAAATGCATATTTCGGTTTTAGATTTTTGGATAATGTTCTGCTATACCAAGCGAATTTCTTTGTAGATATTCTACGAGCAAAATACTGCACAGGTGCACAGAGTTGATTAAAAATGTCTTTGTTAAAGCGATTTAATTAATAAAGAAGGAATTATATACTAGGGTCGAAAGCGCTTGTAAGCCGCTAGCTCAATGTTCTGTAAACGATCACTGCGTTTTAGCCACTTACAATGCTATAAATTTTGGATAGATAAACATTTGTGACAAATTCATTTACTAGCGTTTCTTTCATCGAACAGTCGTAAGCCGTCTCGATTGCCAGTGGCATGGTCTAGTTGAAGGCCTTGGGCGGTGCCAAAATTTTCAACAGCACGTAGTCACAACCTGCGCCCGTCTAATTTCAACGCGGCACACAACCTAACAACTTATAAAATACAGACGTAGATATAAAACGCATTTGCGACTTATATCTACCCCTTGGGTACAAAGGCGTGACTATATGAAATCTATAAGTTCTATATATAAAAGAAGTACAATATAGGCTTTGTACCTAAAATTGTACGTCGCGAATAAGACCCGAAATCCTTCTAATATTATAAACGGAAAGTTGGTAATAGTAATGGATGTAGGTTTGTTACTCTTTCGTGCAAAAACTACTTAATGAATCTTGATGAAATTTTACAATAATATAGCTTACACATCAGAAATACTCATATGCTACTTTTTATCCTAGGATCAGGTTTGTGTAAAGCAGCGGGCGTCTATAAACATAAAACAAAGTCGGGTTTGTTTGAGCACTTATAAATCAAGAACGGGTGGGCTGATTTTTATAATCGTTGCTTTGTTGGAATAGTCTCAAACCCGAATAGCAGAAAACAGACAAACTCCAAAAAAAACATATATTTTTCTGAAACACTAAGGCGGTGCAAAGCACCACGCTGGGATCACTCTTAATATATATAACTAAGTCGAGTTTGTTCGAATATAATATAGATAACTGGAAAAATCATGGAAAATTAAAAATGTCACGCCATACTTTTCTTAATAAAACTGAATTTTATGTTGTCGTAAAGTTCGTCGTGACTACTAGCCCCAATATTAAAAATATAAATGTATAATAATGTAGTATAAATAAATAAATAAAATAAATATAGTTGGGACAACTCACACAACGGCAACGCCATCTGATTCTAAACTAAGCAGAGCTTGTACTACGGTAACCAGATAACTGATAAACATACTTATATATTTCTAAATACATACTTAATAAACCATCGTGCTCATCACACAAAGTTTTATCCTGGGCGGGAATCGAGCCCACGACCAATTGCGTAGCAGTCGGATACATTCCCACCGCGCTCCACAGGGCAGTCAGTATATGTCTATAGTATGTTAATGAAGAAAAACAGACCACTTTGTTTTAACACAACTTCTTCTTTTGCAAGAACAGTGTTCATAACACTAGAAGTAAACACTAATTATACAAAATCACCACTTACACAAAGTACATAGCTAATTAGTTGGAGTACCTTTAAAATCTTTTATCTAATTCTTTTTAACGCTAAGTACTCATCGCTATACAAATTATTTCAGCAATTTTTATGTTATCCTAAAATAAAAATAAATAAATATCCATCACGCCTTATCCCCGAAGGGGTGGCAGAGGCATATTATATGCCCACTTTTCACCGTGTGGATTCCTGTCCCACGTAATAGGTGGTGAGCCCATTGCCGTGTTGAAATAGACAGACGCAGGTTGTGGCTACCTGCTGTTGAAATTTTCAAGCCGCCCATTAGGCCTTCAACCAGGCTTAACGACTGCCATTTTACTGGCAACCGGGACCAACGGCTTAACGTGCCTTCCGAAGCACGGAAACGCTCGCAAATGTAAATACCACAAAGTGGTCACCCATCCGAGGACCAGCCATAGTGAAAGTTGCGTAACTTAGTGATCGTTTACAGAACACTGAGACCGCGGAGCCACGAGCGCTTATGTTATCCTACGTAGCTTATTATGAATTTAAAGATATAGAAAATAAAAAGAGTTTATATCAAGTTTCAATCAAACTTAATTTTATTTAAATTTTGAATAAAAACATATTTATACTTTTCCACGAAATTTTCTTTTTACCTGCCCGGTTTCGGCTTTCGGCACTTTCAAAGGTTGACCATTGAAAATGCCTTTTTCTTTGTGCCTATTCTCGGTTGTCATTTGCAAAGTAACCTGGTGTGCTCTCGAAAGGAAATTCCAGAGACCCTGACCAATGTTTTCGAACATTTTGACGAACATGTTCTAACAAGGCAAGCACGTGAACCTAAGCAACTGAGGAGGTGATCATTTGAGACTCTCTTAAGGGGTTAAGGTTAAAAATGTCCTGAATCCTGAAGTGCGTGAATCAAGCATTAATGGAGATAGACCAGTAAACAATACGATGATTTGATTAGGTGTTTCACAAAATCACATTTTAGTAAAAAAAAAAAAATGAATAATTTTAAATTCGTTTGTCGCGGTAGGTATTACCGCGACAAACGAATTTAAAATTATTCATTTTAAATTATTTACTCAAACGAAATAATTACGTAGGCAGCCTCTCTGCACGAGCTACCATCATTTTGTTATGTAAATTATGTTTATGACGTTAGACGGATGAATGGATCGCTTTAATAATTACAGCCTTGAATACACAACGAACATTTTATTTATGTTTGAATTCAAACTTTACTACAGTCAAAATCAAACATATTATTAGCATGTTGAAAGCCTTATTTACAAAACCTTTTTGTTTCACACGAATGCTGGTAATTTTAGAAGGCCGGAAATTTAATATTATTCTTCAAATTTGATTCCAACTGGTTGATAAATGATGCTACAGCATACTTCCCCTTTTTATCCCAGATTCCTTTTTTATATTATTTATTTTTACGCCTTATCCCTAAAGGGATTGCAGAGGAATATTATATGTTCACTTTTTACCATGTGTATTTTTGTCCCATGTAATAGCGGTGGTGAGCCCATTGCCGTGTTGAAATAGACAGACGCAGGTTGTGACTACCTTTTGTTGAAATTTTTAAAGCCGCTTAAGGCCTTCATCTTGACTGTACGACTGCCATGTTATTGACAACCGGGGCCAACGGCTTAACGTGCCTTGCGAAGCACGGAAACGCTCGCAAACCAAAGTGGTCAACAAAGTGGTCACCCATCTGTGACCAGTTATAGTTAAAGTTGCTTAACGCAGTGATCGTTTACAGAACATTGAGTCCGCGGGATCACGAGCGCTTCTTATGTAGAGGGGAATTGTCGATGAAATCAAAGAATACGTATACCAAGCAAGTTTTATCTGTAAAGGGCAACAGTTACATGCACACGAAAGGAAAATGCGGAAAATTACTTAGCTTGGTCAGTATGTAATTTAACGATCAAATTAAGAATATTGGAGCCATGCAATGATCATTGCACGAAGATGTTATAGTAAAGATTACTTTCTCATAATAATAAAAAAATTAGGTTCAAAAATTTCAACAGCGGAACGCCACAAACTGAGCCTGTCTACTTTAATATAATTTTTCCCTAACGTCCGAAACGAAGTAAAATAACCAAGATGGACATACTGCTATTTCATATTTAAAACTGAAATTTCAGTCTGAAGCAATAATCCACACCAAAAATGCTCTCTTCCACTTTAACCACTAAAGTCCGTACAAAGTAACGATGAACTGTGAAAATAAATAATAATGACAAACATCCTACAGAACGAGCTGGAGATCTAATCGCCATTTATTATTGGTAAGGTTCCGTCCGTACCGACGGTGAGCGCTGAGTTACTGCCCCTGAGGGATGAAATCTACTCCGTAACTTATATTTTATTCAGCCTTTCCTCAGGTATGAATGTTCATTAGTCCGAAAATAAATTCGGGTTTTTCTCTTTCTCCATCGTGTTCAACGACCTCACTAGTCAGCTTAGAACTTGTGTACGTAGAAAGTTCTCTCTGAAAGTGGTCTAGGGACTTACTCGTAGTAGACGAAATGTTTGTAATGGTTTTAATATAAGTGAATATTGTTTTAATTTTAGACATTACTTTCTACTTTATTCATAAAGTATGAACCTAAAACTTTCTGTTTCTAGTTCTAGTAAAAGCAATTCCGATGTTACGTTTATGTTTAGATTTGGTTCCCTCAATGAACTTTGATATTGTGTTAACATAGGTCTTTTAATATTTTTGACAAAGTACTGCTACTCTACAGTAAATTAAGTTGTATAGATAGATCATACATAAATGGAAGGGCACCGTATGGTTTTAGTCGGTAAGAGTCCGGCATAGCATCCACGAAGATTTCCACACATAAAAAAATCACATATTAACAGATGAATGACTGATCAGAGGAAAATTTTAAGCGCTTTACCTATGATAATCTGTTACATCAGTGTAAGGGGCCCTACCTTTTTATTCGGGGCCCCAGCGACCCTATTTACTGACTAATGGACATGACAATAACTCAGAAGCCCTAACGGGGTTGGGACGTCAAACAGAAGTGGTTTCTAACAATGTCCAAATTCTAAAGCCAAAAAAAGGCTGCTCCTAGCGGCCAAATGAAATGTGACTCAGACTTGAAATAAGAAAAAATTGCGCGGCCAGAGCTAAGAATATTTCCAATAGCTAGGTTATGTAGACCTTAAACTAATTCTATGAATTTAACATTGTAACTACGTTTATTGAGTAGTTATTATTTTTTTTTTCGACATGTATACCACCAGCTTTAGTCCTCGAAAATGTAATAATGAGAACTGATGATTAAATACAAAAATGTATTCTGTTGTTTTTTATCCCCACCTGAAATCAATTATCCACATTAAAATAACTTACAGAAGCTTAAAACACAAATACTTAGGTAACAGCTAAGAAAAATAAACGGAAGACGACGCATTACTCCGTATTACCTCTTTCCTAGTACGATCCCATTCCCAGTACGACCCTTTTCCCAGTATTACTACTACTTTCCCAGTACGACCCCTTCACCAGTATTACTACTTTCCCAGTATGACCCTTTTCACAGTATTACTACTTTCCCACTGTGAACCCATTTCCAGTAAGACCCTTTAAATGCATTAACACTTTTAATATTTTTTTCTTAATTAAATAACTACTCGAAAAATGCAGTTACAGTTATATATTTTTTTAAGTTCTTAATATGGTCTAGCTATTGGAAATAATCCTATGTCTGGCCGCGCAGTTTTATTTTTTGGACCAACATAGTATGGAAATTGCCTGATGTACTTTATTTTTGTGTTGGAAAACATATTTATCAAGGAAGGCAATAAGGTAATATATCATTACGCTACTACCCTGTAGAGCAGAGCAGTAATCATAAATGTAGACAAATAGGGATTTTTTTATGCATTATTGTAGAATTTATAAGCGTGTAACACTTCTGAGTGTCGGTTACATATTCATGGGATTTGATTTACTAACCTTATTTTTATATACATCCCTTTTGTGGAAACAAACTCAATTTTCACAATACTTTAGTTATAACTCTAAAGTCATTTGTCTAATTATTTAAAAGTTTATAATATTTCACATTGTTTGTGTTTGTTCGGAACGACATGAGTTTGACGTTGTCAAAACTGTCACGAACGTTTCGACTCTTTTGGCGCATTCTAAAATTAACGCGTGCTGTCTATGGTGGTTTTCAGTTTGGTGCTGGACATGGAACTTAGATAGATTGGCTGTCCTGACTCACATCCACACATAATGTATTGCGTGCGGTGTGACAAACAGGAATAGTAAGGTTTTTATGTTGGTTTTATTTATTCTGCCAATGTTTGGTCAAGGCTGTATAGGCCGTATGACTTGGCCTAGCGTGATCGAGCGAAAGAAAAAAAGAAGCTGAGTCTTTTTGACGAGAACGGCGTGATGAAAAAGCGCTTGGTCATGATGATTTAATTCGGATTAATATCCGAAGTCTTTTTAGCTAATGCTGAGGTGAGAATAGTTGTTTATATTTGTTTCTTCGTAATCGGCAAGATTACTTGGCATTTGCGAATAATATGTTCTTACAATGGTCGTACTTTGTATTTCAGTCTGCTTATCAAGAGACCCTAGCATATAACATGAAAAAAAGGATGACGATAGAAGGATCTGGTTAAAACCCCACTGAAATAAGTGGTAAATTAAACTATATAATCTCTTGGACTGCATTCTTTAACGAATGTTGAGGGTAAAAGTGATTTTTATTACAAATTACTAATGTTTGTACCTTTTCTGTTGTTACAGGTGTTTTTTCGTTTTTGTTCTTTTTCGCTTTGGTTCTTTATTTTATATCAACATAATAATTGAGTTTAACGTGTTTCACGTTCTCTGCATTCTACATTTTTACTCATGAATGTCTGTAAGAAGACTTAAAGTAAGCTGGGACATTGTGCAAAGAGGATATTTTTCCCTACTCTGGTTACCTTCTACCTGGACTTCTAGAATAGGAAGAGATGTGGAGGACTTGGATGTTCCTTAAACTTAAATCCAGATAAGTGGTAATCTTTAATTAGTTTCTATGTATAATAACCCAGTAAAGGCCGACTGATGTTGATAGTTTAAAAGGAATAACTTTTAACTTTAAATATTCATTTCTCTGTTGCCTTGGTAGATTTCAACTACTTTAATATACTGGACTACCGATGTGACGTTCCAATTACACATATTTTATAATCTTTTTATTATCACAAAGGAATATTAATGTGAAACTTTATTTTTACTTTGTTATGTTATAGTGTACGATGATGATGATGATAGGAAGAGGCGTTGTGTGCTTAACTAAACTAAGAAATAGTTTAAATGTATGTCTGTATATAATTTAGATATTTTAAGGCATTTGACAACTGCTTTAATATTTGTCATTTTAGGCCACGCCCATTTCCATACTTTGGTTTAAATTTTTATTTGTACTAAATATAAACTTATTTTTAAGTGGCATATATATATGGATCCCACTATGCCTGACTAAGCCATTTCTTTTTACTTTCATAAATGTATATTCATGTCTACATATGGATATAGTTTAAATAAATATAATTAATAAGTAGATACCATGAGTTTTTTTAATTGCATCATTCGTTTGGTGGAGAGATACCTGGCGCTCTCTTTTTATAAATTCTGGTATTTCTCTGCTCCAGGTTGGTCCATACTCACTCCCTATATCCATGCTCTGCTGGCTGGTGCACCGGTGATTCTTTGAGATAGTGTTACTTACACATCTCCAGGGATTACCAACCGTACCTGATGGGTGTACGTAGGTGTGTTGTTGCTACCTAATGCGCACCACCCCTACCAAGCCCGTCAACCGTTATAAGTTGGCGCCCAACGTGGGGCCTTGGAGAATGATGCTAATTGCATCATTCTCCAAGGCCCCATTAAATATGTATTTTTATTTAGTGATAAGCATGTACTTAATTGTGTGTCACTATGGTTTTGTTAGTCTTAAGGTGTACTTTAAAGGAAACTTATAAATTTTCTTTAGTCTTAAGCGTTATGGCGTTTCAAAGCTACTTTTGAACAAATCTACTACTTGTATGAATTTGGTTAGATAGTTAAAACTGATAAGCTTGAACCTATCCAACATGAATGAAAGGCAATATATTCAACTTAAGCTTATAAACTTAAAGAGATATTAATTTTTAAATACGCCATGCTTATACTTACTGTTTACTATTTTTTTTTCATTTTGATTAGGTGCCATAACCTAACAACTATACTTGTTTTGAATTAGAATTGAATTTAGAATTCAATTTTCTATCATGGATTTTCTACAAGCTGGATGTAAGATCTCTCATTTGCACAAAGACGAAATTACACATGAACTCATTCGTAAACTAGAAGTTAATCATCTCTCGCGACGATCCAGTCTTTGTCAAGCGTTAAATGAGACATCGAAACTTGCTCGAAGGGGAAGTTTGAAATTTACTGATTTGGTCAATGTCAATTTGACTTCAGAATTAGAAGTGTGTCAACGAAAAGTTGAGGAGATCGAAAGAGAAGCCAAAGGTGATTTGTCTACATCTGCTAGAAGTCGGTTAAACTCTCGTTGCAGATACTTTATTTGCCGTCTAGGTCGTATTAATGAGAATGAGGAGGTTATACTTCTCAAAAAGCAATTGAATTCTATAATTGAATGCTTACAAGATAGTGATTCTGCTTCTTCATCGGATTCGGATGATGACTTTGACTCTGTAGTTACTGAGAAGCAGGTAGTCAGAGAGGTTATTTACAAACCTGAAGATTTATAATATTAATTCTTTGAACTTGAAATTCAAGGGGGACACTGGTGTCCGTACTTTCCTTTCTCGCTTAGAAGAACTTCTTGTTACTAGGAATGTTTCTGAAGACAGAATATTCAGAGGCTTCCCGGAAATTTTTGATGGACCGGCGTTGTCTTGGTTCCGTTCTCGCGTATCAATTTAAACTCAATTGACGTTTTTTTTACTCAAGATCCTTGGTACTTGGACATCTTTAAAAAGGTCTCTGATACTCCATCTATGTTTCCTAATTTCAAAATTGAAAATAATAAACTTTATCGTTGCTCGAAGAATAAATATCACCTGACAGATCAATTTGACTGGAAATTGGTAGTGCCTTATGAGGAACAAAAAGAAATTCTGACGAAGTGTCATGATAATGTTACTTCTGGCCATTTCGGTGTGGCCAAAACCTAATTTAAAATAGCTAGTATATATTACTGGCCTAATCTCTTTGAAGATGTTAAAGAATATGTTGATTCTTGTGAAGTATGCAAAAGGTATAAACCTACTAATTTAGCCCGTCCTGGATTTATGGGTAAACCACGACGTATAATGTTGCCTGGCGAGGCTATCCCTTGTGACATTCTTGGTCCATTTCCTCCCTCCTATATGAGAAATCAATATTTATTTGTGTGTACTGATTACTTTAGTAAATATGTTACTTTGTTTCCTTTGCGAATTATAACTGCTCAAGCTATAGTTAAGTGTTTGGGGAAAGGAATTTTTCTTGTACATGGGGTACCTAAATATCTTTACTGTGACAACGGCGCACAATTCACTTTAAAAGACTTTAAAGACCTAATGGTTAAATATAGTGTTCCTCATATCTTTTACAATCCTAGATATCATCCACAGACAAACCCTACTGAGCGTATAAATCGTGAATTGGTAAGAACCATAGCTTCGTACGTGCATTCTGATCACCGAACTTGGAATAAGAACATATCTGAGATACAATGTGCTCTTAATACAGTTAAACACGATGTAACTAAACATACTCCGTACTTCTTAACTCACGGACGTGAGATGATTCTTGATGGTTCTATATATAATGATGACACTCCCATTGATCCTAACTCTTTAGGAGTCGATAATGAGAATAATTTTTTTAACAAGTTAAAAGAACTTGAATCTATATTCAGTAAAGTTCATAATTGTTTACTCGTATCGCATGAACGTAATGCTCGTTATTATAATTTGAGAAAACGTAATGTGGAATTGAAGGAAGGTCAAATATTCTACGAGCGTTGTTTTCATTTGTCAAAAGCCTCCAAGCATTTTTCTGCAAAGTTAGCTCCCCGCTATGATAAATGTGTTATACACAAGAAACTTAGTCCTCATGTTTATACTTTAAAATCTTTAGATGGAAAGAATCTTGGTAATTTCCACATAAAGGACATTGTTCGCCCTGGCGAATCTTTTCCTCAATCAATGTAGTTAGTGCTTTTCCTAGCTACATCCAAAACTCCATATAAGTAAAAACTCGACGTTGAGTTAGAGTTGATACTATTTAAAAGGAATCATAACTGAAAAAAAAACATATACTTAGAGTTTTCTTTCAGTAGTCGTCTAATTCGACAGTGTTTCGAGATCTAGTACTTTTGGAATCTCTTGGAATATAAGATTTTCCTATACTACCTCGGTTGTAAATAAAACGGCATCTTGTAATATAATAAGTTGTTTTTTTTGCCATTTAGAATTAACTAGATATTTTTATCAGTATTTATACATAGTTTTGTCCGTTCTGTTTCGATACTCTTTGTCATACTCTTTAGAACTGAGTGTTATCTGTTAGTTAGATAGGTGTCTGATGTCTATAGTTGTTGTAAAAAAAATTCACTTACGTTTCGACTCTTTTGGCGCATTCTAAAATTAACGCGTGCTGTCTATGGTGGTTTTCAGTTTGGTGCTGGACATGGAACTTAGATAAATTGGCTGTCCTGACTCACATTAACACATAATGTATTGCGTGCGGTGTGACAAACAGGAATAGTAAGGTTTTTATGTTGGTTTTGTTTATTCTGCCAATGTCAAAATCAAGGCTGTATAGGCCGTATGACTTTGCCTAGCGTGATCGAGCGAAAGAAAAAAAGAAGCTGAGTCTTTTTGACGAGAACGGCGTGATGAAAAAGCGCTTGGTCATGGTGATTTAATTCGGATTAATATCCGAAGTCTTTTTAGCTAATGCTGAGGTGAGAATAGTTGTTTATATTTGTTTCTTCGTAATCGGCAAGATTACATGGCATTTGCGAAAAATATGTTCTTACAATGGTTGTACTTTGTATTTCAGTCTGCTTATCTAGATACTTAGCATATAACATGAAAAAAAGGATGATGATAGAAGGATCTGGTTAAAACCCCACTGAAATAAGTGGTAAGTTAAAACTATATAATCTCTTGGACTGCATTCTTTAACAGAATGTTGAGGGTAAAAGTGATTTTTATTACAGATTACTAATATCTGTAACTTTTCTGTTGTTACAGGGGTTTTTTCGTTTTTGTTCTTTTTCGTTTTGGTTCTTTATTTTATATCTACATAATAATTGAGTTTAACGTGTTTCACGTTCTCTGCATTCTACATTTTTACTCCTGAATGTATGTAAGAAGACTTAAAGTAAGCTGGGACATTGTGCAAAGAGGATATTTTTCCCTACTCTGGTTACCTTCTACCTGGACTTCTAGAATAGGAAGAGATGTGGAGGACTTGGATGTTCCTTAAACTTAAATCCAGATAAGTGGTAATCTTTATTAGTTTCTATGTATAATAACCCAGTAAAGGCCGACTGATGTTGATAGTTTAAAAGGAATAACTTTTAACTTTAAATATTCATTTCTCTGTTGCCTAGGTAGATTTCAACTACTTTAATATACTGGACTACCGATGTGACGTTCCAGTTACACATATTTTATAATCTTTTTATTATCACAAAGGAATATTAATGTTAAACTTTATTTTTACTTCGTTATGTTATAGTGTACGATGATGATGATGATAGGAAGTGGCGTTGTGTGCTTAACTAAACTAAGAAATAGTTTAAATGTATGTCTGTATATAATTTAGATATTTTTAAGGCATTTGACAACTGCTTTAATATTTGTCATTTTAGGCCACGCCCATTTCCATACTTTGGTTTATATTTTTATTTGTACTAAATATAAACTTATTTTTAAGTGACCATATATATATGGATCCCACTATGCCTGACTAAGCCATTTCTTTTTACTTTCATAAATGTATATTCATGTCTACATATGGATATAGTTTAAATAAATATAATTAATAAATAGATACCATGAGTTTTTTTAATTGGATCATTCGTTTGATGGAGAGATACCTGGCGCCCTTTTTATAAATTCTGGTATTTCTCTGCTCCATGTTGGTCCATACTCACTCCCTATATCCATGCTCTGCTAGCTGGTGCACCGGTGATTCTTTGAGATAGTGTTACTTACACATCTCCAGGGATTACCAACCGTACCTGATGGGTGTACGTAGGTGTGTTGTTGCTACCTAATGCGCACCACCCCTACCAAGCCCGTCAACCGTTATAAGCGACGGGATTAAATAGGTGCGACGGGAGAACGAAGTATGTCACGGGCGAAGACGTGGGGGCCACCTAGTGTTTAATATAACTAAATTTAAATTTGTTTTGACATAATCAAGCACATTTTCGAATCTTCCACAAATATCGGGTTATTGCATAAACTGCTTTTCTGTAAATATTAATGTAAAACAATGATTTTGTAAAAGTTTGGTAAAAGGTTTGTTCGATCACTTATAACTCAAGAACGGGTGAGCCGATTTTTATGATCCTTGCTTTGATGGAAATCTTATTTATTTATCTATCACGCCTTATCCCCGAAGTGGTGGCAGAGGCATATTGTATGCTGACTTTTCACCATGTGTACTCCTGTCCCACGTAACAGGTGGTGAGCCCATTGCCGTGTTAAAATAGACAGACACAGGCTGTGGCTACCTGCTGTTGATGTTTTTCAAGCCGCCCATAAGGCCATCAAATTGACTTAACGATTGCCATGTTGCTGGTAACTGTGACCAATGGCTTAACGTGCCGTCCGAAGCACGGAAACGCTCGCAAATGTAAATGCAACAAATTGGTCACCCATCCGAGGACCAGCCATAGTGAAAGCTGCGTAACTCAGTGATCGTTTACAGAACACTGAGTACGCGGGGCCACGACCGCATCAGAAATCTCCACTCCTAATTCCAAAGTAAAAAAAAAACAACAAATCTAATAAAAAAATGTAATTTTTTTTCAAACATGAAGGTGGTGTAAAGCTACCCGGGACCAATAGTAAATTTATAAATGTAGACAGGGCTCACTTTTAATTAATGTTTCAATAAATGTGCACAACTCTTCGTAGTTGTCATGAATTAAATACCGACTTATGTTACTCGAAAAATGCTGAAGTTTCATAGTATGTATTTACAAGTTTTTATCATTAGTATTCTCATACATACATACCAATTGTACTTTTAAAACACCCAGCAGTACCAACTTTACTACATTGTACAGATGAGTGCAGTTGAATGCACTCCACAGCACTGAAGGGTGGGTGCATCAGTCGTTGGCCCTGAACTTCTGA
Source organism: Thumatha senex (assembly GCA_948477245.1). Taxonomy (NCBI): domain Eukaryota; kingdom Metazoa; phylum Arthropoda; class Insecta; order Lepidoptera; family Erebidae; genus Thumatha; species Thumatha senex. The sequence goes on along the minus strand of OX419729.1, from coordinate 8,870,164 downwards.
CGTCACAGCTCTCATGCAATGCTAGACGGTTGCACTTAATAATATCATAGAAGTTTATCTTTCGTGTTTTATAATTTTCATGAATTCGTATGTAAAAATGCTGTGGCGATACAGTGTTTAGTTTTTATTTTGTATGTTTTGTTTGTATTAATAATATTTGGGATATTAAGGAGTTGATTGTTGCTTTAAATATTACTTTAAATATTATTATGACAATTTATAACTCCAACTTTCTGATAGTATGCTCAAAAACCATTTAGTAGATTTTACATGAAAGAGTAACAAACATCAATTCTTACCAACTTTCGCGTTTATAACATAATAGTAGGATATTTATGTAAATATCGGTACTAATATTAAATTTTCAAGAAGGCGTTGATAGTTTTGACACAGTATTATAAATTTAGTAGCTATATTCGTATTTAAATTAAGTACATTAAATAAATAAACGGTGAGAAAATTATACGGTAAACTTATACGGTGTAATGTGGGCGTTAGTACGTATGTCTCTGCCTAACCCTTCGGGGATAAAGGCGTGACAATATAATATGTGTATAAAAGATTATTCAAAATCATGTTGTGGATCACAAATTCACAAAACTAAAATGGTAATGAAATGAAAACGAGTTAGTGCAATCAGTTTAAGCGTTCTATGTTTATTAGCTTGTAATCTTATACCAACACATTTTAAAATTATCTTAGTTATATTTTAACCTTCCATTATAGAATAGGTCAGGAGAATGTGAAGCACGTACTTAAAATAAATGGTGTAAGTCTCAAGTAGGCGTAATTGCGACATCCTGTCCTGTGATTTAGATTAGACCTAAGCTAAAGTACCTATGTAGAGGTATAACTTTGTAAGTACATATATACATACATATCGTAAGTATATTTATACATTGACTGTGACTTCTACGCTGAGATCCCGCGTTCGACTCCCGGGCTCTAAAAAATATTTCTGTGATCCTCAACTGTTTCTTTCGATGTTTGTGTGTTTCCTATGTATAATATGTAGGTATTTAGAAATACATAACTATGTATATGAGTTGCCTAGATCCAATACTAACTTAAAGCTTAGTTTTGGCTAGATAGAAGCATTCGTGGCCCCGCGGTCTCAGTGTTCTGTAAACGATCTTTCACTATGGCTGGTCCTCGGATGGGTGACCACTTTGTGGTATTTACATTTGCGAGCGTTTCCGTGCTTCGGAAGGCACGTTAAGCCGTTGGTCCCGGTTGCCAGTAAAATGGCAGTCGTTAAGCCTGGTTGAAGGCCTTATGGGCGGCTTGAAAATTTCAACAGCAGGTAGCCACAACCTGCGTCTGTCTATTTCAACACGGCAATGGTCTCACCACCTATTACGTGGGACAGGAATCCACACAGTGAGAAGTGGGCATATAATATGCCTCTGCCACCCCTTCGGGGATAAGGCGTGATGGATATTTTTTTTTTGGCTAGATATCGCTGTCTCCCACAATATTTATTTATTTATTCAATCAGAGTACACTTTACATACGTATTTTTTATCACGCTTGTATTCCATTGGGGTAGGCAGAGAATATGGGCTTCCTGGCTATGATAAATTAAATACAATTCACATCTTCTACTTTGATAAGTGTTGTCATACATGCTCGCTGGTAAAGATTGCTCTTCAAAAGGTCTTCAATTTGATGGACATAATATGAATGTGTCAATGTCGTCCCCTACCAATTTGTCCATTCACACTTGTCCCAAAAATCTGTTTTTTTAATCTTTTCATTCATCTTCTCTACATCTAAGCATCCCTTTAAACTATTACGAGGTCAAATACCGCTTTAAGTATAAAAAATATGTGTGTGTACCAGAATACACAGGTAAGAAGTGAAACTTCTTTACGACATTTTTTTACAGCTGTAAAATTTCTCTCATACGTTGATAAAGAAGTTTCACTTATGATAAAGAAGTTTAACTTCAAAACAACATTGCGCTTAACTGAAAAACGCGTCGATTTTTTTTTACAGCTATAAAATTTTACTCAACGTCGATAAAGAAGTTTCACTTCAAAAATTGCGAGAGTAAAAATATTGAATACCTGTAAAATATTGAAAAGTACGGTGAAACGTGGGCGTTAAATATGCCTCTGCCTACCCCTTCGGGGATAAAGGCGTGACAATATGTATGTATGTATGTATGTTAAACCCACAACAATAGGAATTTAATGAAACTATGGTAAGTATGACATTAATTCGTGATCTTATTGCAGTATGGGTAAACAAACTTTTGTCATATTAGCACAAAATTGCTCTTATAAAAACAGCTCAAACAGTCTTGTAATAAGCCCAACCACCATTTTTTTAGAAGAAGTTAGGTATTCGAGAATGTTCGTGTTTCTATGTTTTAAACGTATACCTAGTGCCTGAACGGTCTTCCTTAAACCAAAGCAAAACGAAATTGAATTATCTCCTAACTGCACATTCAAATTAAGCATTAATATTTTATTATCTTCTTACAATTGATTTTATAACTTATTTTTACTAAACTATAGAACTATAGAGATATCATTAAATAAGTAAGCGAAAGAGAACTAATAATAAAAACGAGAGAGATGCTCACAAATTATTCCGTCGTCAGTTTAATTTTACTGAGAGCAACAAACTGGAAAGAACCCCGCTCTGTATTTCAAACACAGGTAGATTACTCAAGTTAAGTCATGAGTACTTATTTAGATAGATCACAGTAATTTTAACTTGTTCTGTAATTTAACTAAAACGCTGAGGAATGGAAATGATAGCAGGTTTGGTTTTGGCTAGATTGACTCAGCTGTAGAATTCATGTTGGTTATGATAATTGGTCTCTTTGTTTGTGATGGATGTTGTTTGTTTCAAATTAGCGACAGTCTTCAGTACATAATCCACGTATTAATTTGTTCAATTGTAGATCAGTCAGCAACAGAAAGTAGCTTAGCGTTGCAGAACATTATCTAGCAATTTAAAATCTAAATAAAGTACTCAATACATCATAATCTATCTATTTTAAACAAGTATATAACTGTTAATGGTGCTAATTCTGTTGTTGAAACCACTAAACTAAATTTCTCTAAAATTTTCTTATTTTTATTGAGAGATTGCCAAATGCTATTCTGTTATTATGTCGAACTAAACTTGGTAATATCATAAACAGCACTAAATTTGTATTTGACATCACTAAAATTGCATTTATGTGATAAAATTCAACAAAACGTATTTAGATGCCGACTAACTTAGTGATTGAACTGTCTATGTACATTTTTCACTTTTTGTTGAATTTTATCACATAAAATGAATTTTGATGAAATGAATATCAGATACAAATTTAACGTCACACAAAATTTAGACGTTTTTACTAAAATTAGACGTCACCTGTTTAGGTGACGTCTAATTTTAGTGAAAAGTCTAATTTTAGTGGGATGTTTATTAATTTTAGTAACCATTTGAATCGTGAAAACGTGTAAAACGTAACGTGAAACATGTATATAGGCAGTTCAATCACCAAGTTAGTCGGCATGTATTTACATTCGACTGTCTATGTACATTTTTCACGTTAAAACGGCAATCTCTTAATAAAAATAAGGATATTTTAGAGAAATTAGACGTCACCTATTTAGGTGACGCCTAATTTTAGTGAAAAGTCTAATTTTAGTGGGACGTTTATTAATTTTAGTAACGCTTTGAAACGTGAAAATGTGTAAAACGTAACGTGAAATATGTACATAGGCAGTTCAATCACTAAGTTAGTCGGCATGTATTTACATTCGACTGTCTATGTACATTTTTCACGTTACAACGGCAATCTCTTAATAAAAGTAAGGAAATTTTAGAGAAATTTAGTTTAGTGATCTCAACAACAGAATTAAGTCGCTGTTTCTCAGAAGTAAATTAACACAGTCATTGGTGCTACCAATGACTGTGTTAATTTACTTCTGAGAAACAGCGACTTTTCTCGTGTCAAAACCAAAGAAAAGTGAAAGAACTTTTGATGACATCTAGGGATGTTCCTTGTACTAAGTTTTGATGTAACATTGGAATTTTATAAATTTTAATTTTAAAGTGTTTAAATTTTTTAGTCTCGATCTGGACTCTAACCAGCGTCTTCTGGTTCAACGCTCCAGACGCGTTCACCAACTACACCACGGAGACCTGCTCGAAACTGACGAATTAATCCACCTCTTTAAGTCTAAGGCGAAGTCTTAGTGGTGTAGTTAGTGAACGCGTCTAGTGCGTTGAACTAGAAGACGCTGGTTCGATTCCAGCTCGAGACTAAAAAAAGGTTTCACTTTAAAATTTTAATTTAGAAAAAGTTAGCATACTAATTTGCTTTTTAAAATTGTTGCTAATATAATAAAATTTTAATATAAGAACATAAAAAGATTCAAGTATGCATTGGTAAAGATAAGGAAAATTATACATCGTTTTGCCAAACAGTTGCCCAACTACCCAACTTTCCTCGAAATTTGACCTCCTGGCAATAATAAAACACGCGGTAGGCAAGGGAAACTGGAGGATAGAGTCCTCCGAAGCAATTTTTGTATGAAATAGTAAAGGTAAAACAACTGTGCTTTATAAAAATGGGTCTAAAAATGCACAAGCTGTTACCTTTTGACTGCTTCGGTGGCGTAGCGGAGGATTCGAAACTAAAGTTAATGTAATTTGCAATTATTTATTTCAAAACTTGCGATTCATAACCAACGTTGCTTTTCGGTAGCGAAAACTGGGTATGTCAGAAGATGCATGAAAGTAAATTGAATGCTGTGGAGATGCGATCACTTCGAAAATTGTGCGGCGTAATCTTGGCCGACTGAATACGTAACGAAGTGATATGCAATATGGCAGGTTTTAATGAAAGTGTCAGCGTCAAGCTGGAAAAGGGCGTGCTCCGTTGGTTTGAACACGTCCAATAAATGAGTGAGGAACGATTGACGATGAATATATATTGTGCGAAAGTAAAGGGCAGAAGGAGTCAAGGTAGGCCGAGACTTACTGAAAAACACTTGAGCACATTGCTCAAAAACGGAAAAGTCAAAAGTACTTGGAAGAAGAAAGTGTATGTATGAAAAATTAATGAATCTGAAGGAAGCTAAAGAAGTATGTATGGATCGCGTTTCCTGGCGATTGGTCCTCTCTGACCAACCCATTAAGGATACAGCGTGAAGATAGTTAAGTTTTTTAAATATTTATTTTGAGTTTAGGATATTTCCTTATAGCCACTAGCTAGGCGAGCTTTGTAGCATGGCTCTTCCTTATTAACCTACTATTGCTATATTGCAAAATGAAACATTTAAATATTATGCATATAAAATTAAAATTATTATACTTTAAGCAAGTTTTACAAGTCTGACAAAATTAAAATTGTATCTACTTTTATTTACAATCTTTTTATTTTTATTGAAATACTGTACCTATTTACAAAAGGGTCGGAAACATAAGCAGTTACTACTTGGGATCTCGGTGGTTATGTGCAGCCAACGACCGCTTATGGCAGTTTGGTTAAGTTGGTAACGCTTCCGTTCCGACATCATCATAGGAACGATACGTAGGGCAATAACAGTTGTTTTGGTTTGCATTATAATTTAAACTTTTAAAAGCAATTTCATAGACTTGTTTAATACTGTAATGATATGGCTCGCACCCTCTTACACAGGACTCAAAACATATCCGAGCTAGTCTGATGATTACCTAATATTATTACTAGGTATTTATTATATAGCTCTCTTGTATACGTATGTATGTGGGATACGTACTTGAAATTTGGACTTAACACTTACATTGTCACTACTTCTAAGCTAGAAGTAGTGACAATGTATGAAAATGAGAAAAAAGTAGAAAAGTCAGAGCGTATAGTAAACAATATGATAATTTATAAACTTTTTGCGGACGCATTGCACCGCCCTTGGCAGTGCGGATGTTGCAACGTGTCCAGATGTGTCATAAATATGGGAGGGAGTACAAGATAAGTTTATTAAATTTTATTATGTTTTCTGTATTTGTGGGCGTGAAGCCTCTTAAGTATGGGGTCCTCTTAAAACGTATATCTAATCCCAGCTTTCCCTAAATTCCTCATCAAAAGTAATTCTAAATAACTAATTGAATCATTTCAATAAAAGCAATTCAATTGAATTATTTCAATAATTCAATAAAAAAAAAGTTATTTTTTTTTTGCTGCAAAACAGTCTTGATAATGCCTCGTGGGTCGCTAAACACGTGTCGACATCGTACGACATTTAAAAAAAGCGGAATATTGAAAAAATTGCATTTAAAACAAAATAATTATAGTTATTTAAATGAATTCTGATTACCGATCATACTTTCTTATTTTAGGTGACTCTGTAACGTTACTATTTTCCGGGAGTAAAGTTTAGGAGAAAACTATCACCAGGACTGGAGGAGTCCTGGTTTAAAATGAAAAGTAAAAGAAAAGGGAGAAAAAGGTAAAGTTAATTTAATATAAGTTAAAAATGTTAAAAATAAAACCAGGGAAAGCCGGGGGTAAATTAAGGTCTTGATTCTTCCTTTAACAGAGCCGGTTAACAGCACACGCCGCTAAGAAGGGGCCTCAAGTAGGCCTCCACGTTGCTAGGAAGGGGCCTCAAGTAAGGCCTCCACGTCGCTAAGAAGGGGCCTCAAATCTCCTCAAGGCCTCCACGTCGCCGACCTCGGAGAAGCAGGTCGCGATAAATCCAGGCAGGCAGAGGGTTGAAAATAACGAGCCGTCGGCGTCTCATGCCACTGCAGACAATAACTTTATTATTTTTGGAGGGCACAACCCTCTCACTCAGCACTTATTCATCAGCACATCCTGACAAGGTGAGCACCAAAAGTAAACTGATCCGACGGCCTTCCTTCTTCGGCATTTCAAAATTTAAACAATAATTCTAAACATATTTTAATATAAATTTGTAACAAGGTCTAATATCTAAACAACCTAACCTACTGGCAGCTCTAACACTAAATTAAAAATAAAACCTAGGCTTGTCATTAACTAACATTAAAAATTACAAAAGGTAAACAAACATTAAAAACTTTCGAAATATTAAGGCCTAGGAATGCTACAGATAATGGCCATGCAAATAATTTGAGAGAATGAATAATAAAAGATTTAACGTAAGTACACATACATTACATTTCTCCGACAACCCCGGAAAACTTTTGGTTGTAATGAATAACCTATATGACTATTTACAGTGGTACAGAAAGTTTTACAAAAGAAAAAAATTACGTTACCCGATAACCCCTGAAAATTAACCACTGAGAAAATTTCGATGTTGTAAAAGAAAAGCCTTGCTCTTTCATACGCATTTCATCAACCCACATTTCATACTCCCTCAATCATACATCACTAACATACTTAGGGGATATGGTTCACATTCTATGCCTCATACTCCACAAGGAAAAAAAAATTTTTTTTAGAATTACGATGGCTTAAAACCTTTTAAAAAAACTTAAAACCTTTTTTTTTCTTTTTTTTTTTAAACCCGTTAAAATTAAAAGAATTTTTTTTTTTTTTTTTTTTTTTGATGAAATATTTATTTATTACATCATAATTATATATTACAATCTAGCTGTAAAGCTAATAAGTATCTTAGTTTTAACTTAATTTGCTAAATACTTAAGTGTTAAGAATGTGTCCATTGGCACTTTTCTTATTGTCTTTATTGAAGCGGAGAGTCACTTTCTTCATGTGTACTCTGGACACTCACTTGTTGTTGTAGCACTCACTGCACTATTATTAATACTAACTAAACTAATTCAAATGGTTTATTCCTTTTTAACCTTCGTACTAGGTCCGTGGTGTCGAGCAGCTGGATAGCTTCGACATTCACATGTTGATGAAGCCTTTGTTGATGTGCTTCGGCGTATCTTTTTACAACTTTAGCAACAAGGTCCACCCCTAAATCTCGGTGGATATCCTCGTTTCTGATATACCAAGGAGCGTTTACTATACTCCTTAGTATTTTATTTTGAAATCGTTGAATTATTTGTACATTCGTTTGTTTGGTACAACCCCAAAGCTGTATACCATATGTCCATACAGGCATGAGAACTTGCTTGTACAAAAGTACTTTGTTATGCACTGATAAAGTGGAATGTCTGCCAAGCAGCCAGTACATTTTTTTATGGCGTAGGTCTAGTTCTTGGCGTTTTTTTTTAACATGGGCCTTCCAGCGTAACTTTACATCTAGGGTCATGCCCAGGTATTTTGCCGTATTTTCAAAGGGTATTACGTGGTTATTTATGTATATCGGTTCATAGCTAGATTTTTGATTAGTGAAATCTATATGAATCGATTTGGATTCGTTTAATTTTATGCGCCACTTCTTCATCCAACTGATAATAGAATTGACCGCAATTTGTACTTTTTCTACAGCTTCTTTACGAGTTGCTCCAGTTGCCATGATGGCTGTGTCATCAGCAAATGTAGCAATTAAATTGTTTTGCGATTCTGGGATGTCGCAGGTGTATAGCAGATATAAAATTGGGCCAAGGACACTTCCCTGCGGTACTCCAGCTTTTATTTGTTTGAGATTTGAATATGCTGTCTCATGTCTAACTCTGTAGGTTCTTTCTGTTAAATATGATTCTAAAATTTCTGCAAATTGTCTTGGAAGCATTTTTCTTAGTTTATATATAAGTCCTGTGTGCCATACTTTATCAAAAGCCTGTGCTACATCTAGGAAGATTGCAGAACAAACTTTCTTTTCCTCTAGTGTTTTTTCTATAGTATTTATTATTCTATGTACTTGGTCAACTGTGGAATGATTTTCCCTAAATCCAAATTGGTAGTCGGGAATTAATTTTCTATCTTCTATGATAGGTTTTAATCGCCTCAAAAGAAGTTTTTCTAATAATTTTGATAGTACTGGTAAAAGTGATATTGGTCTATACGACGTTACTTCGTGAGGTGTTTTCCCAGGTTTAGGTATCATGATGACTTCAGCAACTTTCCATACGCTAGGCACATGTTTAAGTCGTATTGTGCCATTGATAAGGGTCGTCAATTTTATTATAGCTCTCCTTGGGAGGTTTTGAAGTATTTCACTAGTGATGAGGTCGTAGCCAGGTGATTTCCTTTTAGCCAACGTTTTGATCATATTCATAACTTCCTTTGGTGTCACAAGCTTAATTTCAACGTCATCCTGACTGTTGTTGCTTAACATTATATCTGTAGTGGTTTCTTCACCGTTTATTTGAAATATTTCCTCTAAATACTCTGCAAACCTCATTGCCTTCTGTTCATTGCTTATGGCCCATTGCCCAATTGTTTTAGTTTTAATCGGTGGAACATGCATGATTGGTTTATTTAAGTTTTTAGTAACTTTCCATAGCGAGTAATTTGTCGTACTATTACTATTTAATTTACTGAGATAATTGTTTGTAGATTCCTCATGATAATTTTGAATGGCTTTACTTAAGCGTTTTGTGAGATTATTTAATATTTTTTTATCGGGGGGATATCTAGTTTGTTGCCACTTCTGTCTTTGAACTCTTTTTGTTTTAATTAGGTTTCTTATTTCTAAAGGATATATGTGACTCGTTACTCTTTTTTTAGTATTAGGTGTATTTTTCCAAGCATATCGTTGAATATCGGTGACGAATTTTTCAACTTCTTGATCTAGCTGATGTATGCTTTTTAGTGGTACTTTGAGGTCTATAATGTGGTCTAAGTCACATTTAAATTGTTCCCAGTCTGTATTTTTGTTAACAAGTGTTGGAGTACTTTCTTCTTTTACAACTGTATCCCTTACAGTTAGTATTATGGGTGAATGATCTGAGTTCATATCATACCCCTCTTGTATATCAATAAATGCTGTAGATAGATTTTTATAAATGAAGAAGTCAATAAGATCTGGAAGCTTATGAATATCAGTTGGCCAGTATGTGGGTTTTCCTGTTGAAATCACATTGCTTTTGTTTTCTCTAATGGCACAAAGTTATTCTTTTCCTTTAGTGTTTGTGAGTCTTGACCCCCAATGTGTATTCTTTGCATTGAAGTCACCTCCTAATACAAATTTATTACCTAACGCATTCAATATGTATCTATATTGCTCTGTTTTCAGATCATATCGTGGTGGGCAATATATAGCTGCCACAGTAATATTATGATGGCTTTTGGTTCTAATGCTAACGGCTACAGTTTGTGCAAAATGTTCTTCACATTTCTGTTCGAAGTGGTGGTAGATATGCTCTTTTATAATAATAGTGCTTCCCCCTCTTGCAGTGTTATTGGGGTGAAGCGCGTGGTATATTTTATAACCTTTAATTTGAATGTAGGATTCTCTGGTAAAGTGGGACTCTGATATAAGGCATATATCAATTTGTTCTGTTTTTAGGACAGCCTGCAACTCGTTCTGATGTTTAAGGAGTCCGTTTGCATTCCACGCCATAATTTTTATTGTGTTTATCATTTTTGTTTTATAATAGGTAGTTGTTTGGCACTACTTTCCAAGTTCTTAAGCCTATTATCAAATGTTGTTAAAAGGTTTAAGATTTTATTTATACTTTCTTCTGTCGTTGGTTGGCTGGGCTGGGCAGATATTTGTGTCTGTGAGTTAGATCTAGATGCCTTTGTTACTTGTGCATAGGAAACATTATTGGTTACTGTTTGGTAAGTAAGGCGTGATGTGTTGCTCTTGTTATAACCAGCAGCTTGTAGATTTTGTTTATTGCCATTTTTTCTATGATTATTTCGGACTTGTTGTAGTTCTTTTGCTACTATACAGCCCCTATAGTTAGCTGGGTGTGGTTCACCACAGTGGATGCATTTTGGTTTTATTTCTGCCGCTTTTGTGCAGTCTTTGGTGAGATGTTTACCAGTGCATTTGACACATCTCGGCTCTTTGGAGCAATATTTTTGTGTGTGACCGTAAGCTTGACACCTTTTACATTGGGGGATCAATTTTGATGTTTTTATAGGCTGTACATCTACTTTACAACCTAGTATGGCTTTGATACTGTATATTTTATTTATATTTTCATCTTTTTCAAATGAAAGTATAAACATGTAAACATTAAAAGAAATATATACAAAGCTTTCCCAGCTTAAGAAAAGCAGTCAAGGTTTGAAAGCATATTTGCTTAAGAAAAGCCTTTAACTTTCAAGTAGTTTAAGTATTAAAAATAAAGCTTTCCAGCTTAAGAAAAGTAGTCAAGGTTCAAAGCATAATTGCCTTTTCAAGAAGCTAAGTTCAAGTATTAAAAAATATAAAGGTATTAACACCCAAAGGCTTATGAGTAAAGTACCGCTCGACATTAAAAAAAAATGGACTAAAAATGCCAAAAGTTTTTGGAGGAAATAAAACTTGTGAAGTATTTACAATGAACTTAATGTTAAATGATAAGTAAAAATATTTTTAAAGACATCAAGGAAAAAAAAATGAACGTTAAGATATTCAAGTTTAAAGAAATAATAATAAAATAATTGAATTTTAACGAAGGTGAAACCGGCGCCGCACCGCTCGACACCCCAAGCCGCTCACACCGGTGTTGCCCTCTGTCGCCTTACAGGCTTATCATGCCTATGGTGATTGTATAGGGGGCCCATCTAGTGAGTTGGCGAGTCACCGTCTGCCAATAGTTTAATAATAATATATTAAAAAGGCAGACGCCGTTTTCATCAATAGCTTAAATCACCCAATCCATTTAACACCCAACCCAATAGCCCTCAACACCAAAAGGCGTCGGATCAGAAACGCAGCGCCCGATCGACGTGACATTGTAGTTCTGCGGTACCTAGAGAGCAAGGAGATGTATGAATCTGAAGCAAAAAAGGCGCAGGTCGAGAGTTGGAAGAACTTCTGCGGAAAGCAGGAGAGGGAGGGCATCTGGGAGGGTATATATCGTGTGATAGGGAGGGCCACAGTGAGGGAAGAGGATCAACCACTAATCCATAATGGAACCCATTTGGACGCTAGGGGCTCAGCACAACTCCTCGCTCAGACCTTCTACCCGAAGGATCGAGTTGAGGAGGATATTGAGGTGCATCGACAGATACGCGAAAGAGCTGAAAAGGTTGAAGATGGAGAGGGTCACAATGATGATGACCCACCTTTTACGGTAGGCGAACTGTTCGATGCACTTCATAAATTTAACCCGAAAAAAGCACCGGGGGCGGACGGCTTTACAGCTGATATCTGTGCCCACGCCATTAGGGCCGACCCCTCACTATTCCTGGAGCTGCTTAATCAGTGCCTCCGCCACGGCTACTTTCCTAAGATATGGAAGGAAGCCGTGGTTGTGGTGCTGAAAAAGCCTGGTAAGGACTCGTACGCCGTTCCCAAATCGTACAGACCGATTGGTCTGTTACCGGTTCTGGGAAAGGTGTACGAGAGGATGTTGGTCACTCGACTCAAGTACCATTTACTGCCGCGGATGAGTACTCGCCAGTACGGCTTTATGCCCCAGAAGAGCACCGAAGACGCCCTCTACGACCTTATGGGGCACATAGTGGCTAAACTCAAACAAAAGAGGATAGTCACTATGGTGTCCCTGGACATAGAGGGGGCCTTCGACAGCGCCTGGTGGCCAGCTATAAAAGTACGACTGGCTGAGGAAAGGTGTCCGGCAAACTTGAGGCGAGTGATCAGCAGCTACCTTGGCGACAGGAGGGTGAGGGTAAGGTATGCGGGCGAGGAGTACACCCGCTCCACGGATAAAGGGTGCGTCCAGGGGTCGATCGGCGGTCCCTTACTGTGGAACTTACTTCTGGATCCGTTGCTGAAAGAACTTGAGAGAAAGGGTGTGCATGTGCAGGCTTTTGCGGACGACGTGGTGCTGGTCTTCGATGGGGACACGGCTCTGGAGATCGAGGGACACGCCAATGCCTCTCTCGAACATGTGCGGGAGTGGGGCGTCGGAATGAAGCTGAAATTCGCACCGCACAAAACCAGTGCGATGGTAATCACGCGGAAGCTTAAGTACGACGTCCCGCGCCTTAGCATGGGCGGGATAGACATTGGAATGTCCAAAGACATAAAAATCCTAGGGCTCACCATAGACCACGCACTCACTTTTAACACACATGTCACCAATGTTTGCAGAAAGGCGATCGGCATTTACCGGAAGTTAGCGACGATGGCCCGGATCAGCTGGGGGTTACACCCCGAGGTGATCCGGACGATCTACGTGGCGGCCGTGGAGCCGACGATATTGTACGCCGCCAGTGCTTGGCACGCATCGGCAGAAAAGCTTTGTGTCCAAAAGCAGCTGAACGTGGTGCAGCGCGGTTTCGCCCAAAAGTTGTGCAAGGCCTATCGCACGGTCTCCTTGAACTCAGCGCTGGTCCTGGCTGGTTTGCTCCCTCTGGACCTCAGAGTTCACGAGGTGGCCTCATTGTATGAGGCCAAGAGAGGAGTAAGCCAGCCATGGCTGGGAGACTGGGGGGTCGAGCGAATGGCCCCAGCGATAGAGGCCCCTCACCCCGTGGAGCATGTGCCCTTGGAGTTCACCAGCTTGGTAGACGAGGGGCAACTGGAAGATGCAAACCGTTTTGAGGTGCGCATCTTCACAGATGGGAGCAAGATTGAGGGCCGAGTCGGTGCCGCGCTATCGTTTTGGAATAGCCGGACCGAAACTAAGGCCCTCAAACTTGCTCTCGCGCCCCATTGCACCGTCTACCAGGCCGAGCTCCTGGCGCTATGCAAAGCGGCCAGTGAGGTCCTCAGGCGTGGCGCGTCCACGTTCGGTATCTTCAGCGACAGCAGAGCCGCTCTCTTGACGGTAATCAACCGTCATGCCCTCCATCCCTTGGCAGTGGAAGCCAGGGCCGCACTTCAGCGCGGATTGGCCCAGGGTAAGGAAATTTCCTTATTCTGGGTCAAGGCCCACGCAGGGCTGGAGGGCAACGAACGAGCCGATGAGCTCGCGAAGGAAGCGGCTCTGACGCTGAAGAGAGCACCGGACTACGGTCTGTATCCTGTCTCATTCGTGAAGCGTGCCCTTAGGCGGGACACGCTTGACGAGTGGAACAAGAGATACAGAGAGGGCGGGACGGCCTCCGTTACTAAGCTTTTCTTCCCATGCGCAGTGGAGGCGTATAGTATCGTCCGCAAAATGACGATCGCCGGCACCGTAACCCAACTGCTGACGGGGCACGGTGGGTTCTCCTCATACTTGACACGTTTCAAGTGCAAGGAGGATCCATCGTGCGCCTGCGAGCCCGGGGTAGAGGAGACAGTGGTCCACCTGCTGCAAGACTGCCCGATTCACGCAGCGGATCGCACGGATCTGGAGCAAATAACCCAACTTGCAATCGGTACTAACAACTTTTCGGAACTACTTAGCCACCACAGAAAATACTTCTTAATGTATAGTGATAAAATTATAAAAATTGTTAATTTAAGAAATAGAACCTAAGTTTCGTTTTTAAAATATGTGGTCATATTGAACAAAAACGAAAAATTTTAGACGTAAGAAGAATGATCCTGGTGTTAGGTAAAGAAAATTTTAGGAAATTAGTATAGAAATAATAGTAAAGAAAAATGAAAGGAACGTTAATACTTAAAATTCAAAAGTACAGTCAGTAAATATATCTGAATACTATACGGGTAATATATATCCTCGCCCCATCCCAAATATATCTATGGTAGAACAGAGTAAGAGTGAAAGCGCGAGAGGAATAAAAGCGTGATAAGTATGGCATATGAAGAGAATGTAAGAAGAGTAATAAGTGAACAACTATGTTATTTATTTAAGAAACCACAATGTTAATGTTAAGAATAGAGAATGGATAAATAATTATATGAAGGTAACACCCCAGAGGCTTGTTATAATATAAAATAGCTTGTTATAATAAAAAAAAAAAAAAAAAAAAAAAAAAAAAAAAAAAAAAAAAAAAAAAAAAAAAAAAAAAACCCAATAGCCCATTTCATAGTTAGCACATTTCACAATAGTTTAACTCCCATTGGAGGTGATCCATTACCGTTCTTCTACATAAGGCGGGCGTGGACTATCTGCAGTGAGGGTCCCATTCCCTATTAGATTAAAATTCTCAAAGGCCCTCTGCGTTTGACCTATGTCTCCATGTAAGCCTACCAAAAGCCCGGGTATCTTCAAGAAAAAAAAAAGAAGATGCCCGAGAAAAGAAGAGACATAATAAAATAATCACTAAGTTAATTGACAATTGTTGAGACGTTAAGATTAAAAAACTTTTAGACATAAAATTTACAACAAATTATTAAATAACCTTAAAATATGAAAATTTAAAATATATTAATATAAGGAGTCCCTTTAGGCAAGGTTCCGAAGATACTGGCAGCGTTCCCCCTTTGAATAGCTAAACTAATTCTTTGGCCGAGGTAGCTCCTGTGATGTCGACTAACCTTTTTGCTATTTCTTTTTTTATTTTTTGTTTATTTCTTTATAAAATATTATAAGACATTAAAAGAAAACATTTTTTTACAAAAACACAACAGATATAAAACTATACTTTAAAATCTTTAATGTGCCATTTTCCTCTTAAGCCGTTCTGAGCTTCTAAAATAAAAACAAGTGGTGACAGTTTCTCCACAACTGTACATTTTATGTATTTAGGGGCTAATTTGGCACTAAAATAGGCGCCGGCATTACTTTGAACGTAATTTTTCTGCCAGACGGTATCACCGATATTAAACTCTTTAAAACTGTGCCTTGTATTATAATGAAAGGCATTATTAGAATGTGCCTTGTATAGTGCAACCTGTACCTTATCGAAGATGACAGATAATAACCCTATATTAGCGGCATAGACATCTCGAGGTAGGAAAATTATTTCGTCTAGATTAGTGCAACTAGAATAGAGTGAACCACATGTTATGATTTCACGGCCAAAGACAAGAAAAGATGGGGAGAATCCTGTCGCAGCATTTACAGAGCTATTTAGTTAGTCACCGAGGTCGGAGAAGCAGGTCGCGATAAATCCAGGCAGGCAGAGGGCTGAAAATAACGAGCCGTCGGCGTCACATGCCATTGCAGACAATCACTTTATTATTTTTGGAGGGCACAACCCTCTCACTCAGCACTTATTCATCAGCACCTCCTGACAAGGTGAGCACCAAAAGTAGACTGATCCGACGGCCCCGGCTTCCTTCTTTTACAGAACATTTAAAAATTTAAACAATAATTCTAAACATATTTTAATATAAATTTATAACAAGGTCTAATATCTAAACAACCTAACCTACTGGCAGCTCTAACACTAAATTAAAAATAAAACCTAGGCTTGTCATTAACTGACATTAAAAATTACAAAAGGTAAACAAACATTAAAAACTTTCGAAATATAAAGGCCTAGGAATGCTACAGATAATGGCCATGCAAATAATTTGAGAGAATGAATAATAAAAGATTTAACTTAAGTACACATACATTACATTTCTTTCATTAAAAATAATTCTTAGAACATCTTATATTATGTTCATTACGCCAATTTATATCTACTTATTGCTGTTAGAAATCATTTAAAAAAAAAAGAAAATTATTTTATATTAGTCCACGTGAGCAGATTGCTCAAAAACGGAAAAGTCTAAAGTGCTCGGATACCCAGACGTGCATGTATGAAGCGATTGATGAATCTATAAAAAAAAAAAAAAATATCTTTATTTTGCATAGACCATTATAACGGCGCTTACAAAATGTCATACAATATTAAAATATTTAAAGTGACCACCAGTTCGGAACGCGGCCCACCTGAGAAGAACCGGCAAGAAACTTAGGAAGGCTTTTTTTTGATGGCCTATTTACAATTTAATATTATTTCACTTTGCCAGCAGATCATTTCCAGGCGTCCCTGTCTGCAAATAGTTTTTAACCAAGTAATAACCTTTTTTACAAAGCTTTTTTTTATTTACTTTTTAAACTTAAGGGTAAATTTCTCAGGTCACAGGGAAGCTTGTTGTAAAAGCGTATACAGTTACCCTGGAAAGAATCGCCAATCTTATTTAGTCGACTGTGGTGGACTGAAAGATATAAGTTTAGAAAACTGTGATAGATTTTTCTGGACAAACATAAGATTGGCAAAAATGTATTGTGATGGTACGGTTAGAATATTTACTTCTTTGATTTTTCTCGGAGAGAAAATCTGCAGCCAGCGAAAGAAGTATGCATTAATCGCGAAGCTGTCCTCTCTGACTACCCCGTCAGGGATACAGCGTGAAGATAGTTAGTTAGTTTTTTTTAGAAAATGATTTATGTTTTAGGTATTTTTATTATCTACTGATCTTGCAAAACCAAGTATTATGATAACAGCTCAATTAATTGCGCTAAACACTTTTGATAGGAAATTGAGAGGGCAGATTTTATCTTAAATGTGACAACCTCTATTGCAATTGTTTCCATGGATTTAAACCAAGTGTATAAGATCTACGTACTCCACGTCGATGTAAAAGTACCCACAGTGAAACGAAAGCTCAATGCACTTAGGTTACTAGCCCTCAGAGCAAAGCTCTCTTACGTTGAGTATTCTCTGCATAAACATCTGTTTTCTGTTATAAAAATGTAACATTCTGTGTGTAGTTTAATAGAAGACATACCTTTGAAGTAAATTTTATTGTGTGCAGTGGTATTCAGTCTGTAGGAAAATGTAGTATAACTTTTGTTGGCAGTTTTTATTTCGCTGCTGTTGTATTTCTGCTTCAACGTATTAAATTTTTACTAAATTATTTTATGAATTTGTATATTTATGTCGCAGATAGTGCATTTACACAAGAGTTACAAAATTTTATCCAAAATTACTCGTTTTCATGACAACCGTAAAGACAAGTTGAAGGCTTATGGGTGGGTTGAACAAAACCACAAGCAGGTAGATTCAAATTGTGCCTTATCATTTCAACACGGTAATGGGCACACCACCTGTTACGTGGGACAAAAATGTATACGGTGAAATGTGGGCGTTTAATATGCGTCATTGCAGTGTTAAAATGGACAGGCGCAGGCAGTGGCGACCCGCTGTTGAATTTTTTTTAAGCCGCCCATAAGCCTCCAACTTGGCTTAACGACTGCCATTTTATTAGCAACCGGGACCAGCGGCTTAACGTGTCTTCCAAAGCATGGAACTGGGGTGGGTCTAAAGGGCTGAATAAATTAAATAAAAATGTTTCTATTTTAGATGTTAAATTTGGAAGAAATTTTGAACCCGTTGCCTTTTTAGTGAGGTGGTAACAAAAAGGCTAAAAAGTCTTATGTGCTAGACACTAATTAGCACGACCAATTAAAGTCCTGGTAGTCTCGATAACTGCGAAAGTTTGTAAGAATGGATGATTGTTATTCTTTCACGCAATATCTACAGAATGGATTTTAATGACACTTTACAATAATATAGCTTACATATCAGAATAACTCATAGGCATTTTATCCCGATATCCGATTAACAAGTTCCTGTGGGAAACGGGAACGGGAAAACTTCATCACGCGTGCGAAGCCGCGGCCGTCATTTAGTAAGTAAATAAATAAACGATTTATTTTTGTTTATGTGTATTTGACTTAACTGTTTTGGATGCAGTTGCAGTGCCACCTGCAGTAGGTACATAGTCTTCCTTTGGTTTTTGCGCCCTTGTAAAGTTTGAAAAGAAAACTTATAATATAAAAAGAACTTATAATATAATTTAGTCATGATGTAAGTCAAGATGTAACATAACCATTATTTATTTATATACTAAATAGGATGGACGACTTCTTTCTTACTACTTCATAGACATAGATGGACCTGTATTCTTCAGTAAGACTCTATCGTTTTATATTGATAAAAAAGGACTACCACACTTTTGTACCATGCCTTTGGCGTTTACCCCTAGCACAGAGTTAAATAACCTGTGAAAGTGTTTTGGAACTGGTTATCTGGTGCAGTTTTGTTTTTAAACTGCGTCAGAGTCATACTAAAATAATACATACTCGATGTACGAAATATCTTCAGTATAGTGAGAACACTTCCGACCCTTTATTGCGGTTTTTTTTGTTTGTTTATTCTGAGGCTTATCGCCTACAGACGCGTTTCTTAAATTTGGAGATCAGTCTTTTGAGCCAGTATCTGTAAAATCGTCCTTTGTCGTCAGAATTACCTGCAGGTGGTGTACCTTCTGACTGACAAATAAAGTTATAGCGAAAAGAAAGAAATCTTTGAACCCTATACCACAGAATAAGTAATAGCCTATACCAACCCGTTTGGCCTACCGTCCACATAAATGGATGGTAGACGTTTACTTCTTTAAAGAAGTCAAAACGAAGTATAAACTCTTCAACTATGTATTTTATACTGTTTTTAAACTTTATAGAATATGTAGTTGAAGACGGATTACACGGTTGAGTCAACCTGTGACCACGACTGGTGTAATCCGGTCAAAACGTCGGGAAGTGTAAGGTACCTAATACATGTCGCGAATAAGACCTGAAATATCATAAATACATATTCTGTAATTCATGTTTTTATATCTTAAACACGTTAAAAGAAAGAACTGCGTTGAATAGTTATTTCATCATTGATATTTCGCCAATTTAGTTTTGTCGTCTTACCATTTGAACAAAGTCTTAACTCTTTAGTATAAATCCGTGATCCAACTATCGGTCACATCTCAGTCCCACCCCGTACCACTTGTTCGAGGTGAATAAACGTTTAACTGACCTATAAGGGAGCGTGACCGTTGATGTAGGAACCCACTATCGCTAGCATCTAAAATATACTGAATGCAACCCGCATTTCAATGCTTTATACGATATTTTTCTGATGGAAGGTCGATGTACGAAAAATTATCATTCTGTTTGAAGAACAGCTACTTGGTTTTTCCGTTTCAATGTCACTTTATATGCATATCTATATGAGTTTACCCAATCGTCAGGCAAGCTATGATACTGTCTTTCATTAATATATATTCTCTCATGAAAATTTCGAGCACTATTATAACAGTACTAGTTGACGCCCGCTGCTCTGCATGCAAAGTTTTCCCGTTCCCGTTTCCCACAGGAACTTGTTACCGAGATAAAAAGTAGCCAATGGGTTATTCTGACGTGTAAGCCATATTATTGTAAAGTTTCATCAAAATCCATTCTGTAGATTTTGCGTGAAAGAGTAACAAACATCCATACTTACAAACTTACGAAAATATTAGTAGTATAAAGGGAACACCTACGGTTTTATGATCTTTTAGCTGTGCTATTATAACAGGACTTTTATTGCGTTTAAATAGCACCAGTATTCCCATTACTGTGATCATCCTGGAAACCAGGATCTTATACGACATTAATCAACATTACTTGCAGCGTAAAAAGACTTTTTAAACTGTTGTGTAGGTAATTATTTCTTTTCTGGATTCTCAATATCCCTCAAACAACTTGGTAAAATTGTATCAGACGGGGTCTTTGCTGTTTAACATAAAAATATACTCAAAGAAAATATAAGAAATGTATTTATTTGATTTGTATATGTATGTAGGTATGAATACATACTCACATATATACACACGTAGGTCTATGTGTGTATATAAAGATGTATATGTATATATAGTTTTTTTTTAAATGGAATGTAATGTAGTTAAAAATAATGTTAATAAATTAAAAATATCCATCACGCCTTATCCCCGAAGCGGTGGCAGAGGCATATTATATGCCTACTTAATTTTAATGAAGCTTTACAATAATATAGCTTATACGTCAAAATAACACATAGGCTACTTTTTATCCCGGAAAAAGTTTCTGTGGGAAACGGGAGCTGGAAAACTTATCTACGCGGGCTAAGTAGCGGGCGTCGACTAGTAAATAATAAATCAATCAATCAATTTATTTATAGTTAGTAAATAAAAACGTGAATTGTCAATATTATGCAATTTTATAGTCTAAGTAAGTTTTTAAACGACTTAGAATTATGAAAATATTTTCAATTAGTTTGTATGTTTTTCGTCTTCACAAAGCAGCATTTTAAGTGAAAAGTTGAAAGAATATTTAACCAAAAATAATTCTAAATACCATTACTTCTGCTATGTTGCGAAGCTCTATAGCAATAAATAAGGTAAGCACGTACAGTACACCATAATAAATTGTGGTATAATGTTAAGATTTTCACTACTAGTTCAATAAGGTAAAAAAATATTTTTACCCTGAAATGTCAGACAATTTTGGTTAAAATGCGAAAACATCCGCGAAATATTTTTCCACAAAACGATTTCATGTAACAAGCTTGCTGTTTGTAAGGTCTGACAAAAAGCGAGCCTGGAATACAAAGAAGCTAACATTCCAAAAAGAGGTCGCTATGTACCTACTTATTGTAGGTGAGGGCGCAGCGGTATTTTACTTTTTTCTTCAATGTGTGAAAGAGAATGTTCATTGGCCTTTTTGTTTGGCCTTCTTGTATTGAAAATAAATAACATAAAATAAAAATGACTCTATTTTGCATAGAATATTTTAACGACGCTTACAAAATGTCATACTAACTAACTAACTAACTATCTTCACGCTGTATCCCCGACGGGGTAGTCAGAGAGGACAGATCGCCAGGCTTCGCGATCCATGCATACTTCTTTCGCTTCTTCGAGATTCATCAATCGCTTCATACACGCACGTCTGGGTATCCGAGTACTTTTGACCTTTCCGTTTTTGAGCAATCTGCTCACGTGGTCTTCATATGTAAGTCTTGGCCTTCCCTGACTCCTTCTACCCTCTACTTTTGAACAATATATATTTTTCGTCAATCGTTCCTCACTCATTCGTTGGACGTGTCCAAACCAACGGAGCACGCCCTTTTCCAGCTTAACGCTGACACTTTCATTCAAACCTGCCATATTGCGTATCACTTCGTTACGTATTCGGTCGGCCAAGGTAACGCCGCACAATTTTCGAAGTGATCGCATCTCCACAGCATTCAATTTACTTTCATGCATCTGCTGACATACCCAGGTTTCACTACCGTAAAGCAAAGTTGGCACTAGCACTGCGTTATGAATCGCCATTCGTGCTTCTTTTACGATGCTTTGTCGCTTTACTAACTGGGACAAAGCACCGTTAACTTTGTTTCCGGCAGCTACTCGCCGTTCTACATCCGAATCACATCTTCCATCCGCGCTAAACATACTTCCTAAATACACAATTTCATTCACTTGCTCTAGACGTTCCTGGTTTACCCTAATCTCGCATTTAGTTCTTACGTCACCTCTTTCAAATACTAGAACCTTAGTTTTACTTGCATTCATGCGGAGACCCTTACTTTCACACCCCTCTTTCATATTAGTGACTAATGCCTGTAGGTCGGCTTCTGATGAGGCCATGAGAAAAATGTCATACACTAAACCTAAAGATAAATTTAATATTTTTAAAGTGTGAACCGGTTCGAAATGCGGGCCTACCTAAGAAAAACCGACTCGAAACTTAGGAAGACTTTTTTTTGATGGCCTATTTACAATTTAATATTAAGTATTTCACCATGCGAACAGATTATTTCCATCTTCTTCAGCTCATCTTGCCTCATTTTTTTTTTATACCACTGTGGTGGCAGACAAGCATACGGCCCTGATGGAAAGTGGTCACCGTAGTCTATGGACGTTTGCAACACCGGAGGTGCAGCACTCGCGCTGCCGATCCTTTTAAAACCTTCTAAGACCCCTTTTGAAGAACCCCATACTGTAGATGTTCGGGAATACCCAGGCAGGGCGCTCATTCCACAACCTAAGCATACGCGAAATAAAGCCTCTATCGGACGTAACCGTATGTGAGCGCTCCGGACGCAAAGTGTGAGGGTGAACACCTTTGTATGGCGAGTGGTGCGATGATAGAAAGTAGCCGTGTTATTGGTTTTTGAGGTTACACTATTGTATAAATTTCCTCTAAATTCACTTGTCCTTTTTTGCAGAAGAGAGATTACTACATATACACACATCAACACGGTCTAGGGATATTTTTAAAAAAGCGAATTACTATCAATGTGTTAATTATTTATATGACATGTATATATTTAAAAGATACGTTATTTAATATTCTACCATTTTTTAATAATGGTTAAGGTACTTCGATTTAAATTTCAGGATTTTATGAAAAAAAATGAAGCATAGACGGAAACCGTACATGAATTAACTTTTAATTTATGAGTAAAAACTGAAAAAAATAGAAAAATCATTTAATTTGTGTTTATAAACTTGAAGTTAGTAGTCTGAGAAAGCGCCCATGATGTTCATAACACATCGGCAACGATTCGGCATGCTCAGAACAAGGTTGTCAATGTCTTGCTGCGGAATATTGTCCCATGTCCTTCTGAGGTGCGCAAAAAGTTGATCTTCTGTAGCCAGATTTTTAGGAACTTCCTTCAGAGCTCTTCTTTGCAGCATATCCCACGCATGCTCAATGGGATTTAGATCTGGCGATTGAGCAGGCCAGTCTAAGGCCCTACCATTGTGTGTATATGTAACCAAGCTGCTACCGTTCTCGCCGTGTGTGCCCGGGCATTGTCGTGCATGAGCAGGAAATCTTGCCCCATTTGTGTTCTGTGGGGCAAGATTACGGGCCCCAGCACCTGTTGGACGTATCGTTCTGCCGTCATATTGCCCCGCACCCAAACGAGATCCGTCCGTCCTCCAAGACGAATTCCTGCCCAAACCATAATTGTTCCTCCTTGGTATGGGTGAACTTCCTGAGGGTTCTGAAGACGGCTCCATCGTCCAGGAACTCGCCAAACACGCGTCCTTCGAGAATCTGGATGGAAGCCGAACCTGGTTTCATCCGTGAACGGCACATTGGACTATTGCTCACGGCCCCAGTCCACGTGGTTCCGAACCCATTCTAATCGTCGTCCACGATTGCCTCTCCGTAAAGGTGGGACCCGGAGTGGTCTACGAGAGCGTAGATCGCTTTCATGCAGTCGCCTTCTTACAGTTTGGTCACTCACAAGCACTTAGTGTTCCACTCGCAGCCTTTGGACCAATTGAGTCGCCGTTGCATTTGGTTGAGCTCGCGCAGTAATTTGCAAAAATCGGTCTTGTCTGGGGGTAGTGATGCGACTTGGCCCCCGGTGCCTCTCCGCTACTTCACCTGTGGCACGATAGCGTGTCCACAATCTTGAAATTACATTTTGGTGGGTCCCTATGGCCTCAGCAACATTACGCTGAACAGACCCAGCTTCCAGCATTCCCACAGCTCGTAACATCTCCGCCCTCGTCAAATGTTGGCGTTGCATGGCTACAATACCTCAATTTTAACTTTATCTTTCGTTTAAAAATGAAAAAAAACTGTAACTAAACGTAATTCGTATTGTTTTCTAAATTTCGCACAAATGAAAATTCCCTCTCCTACACATCAAGACATTTTTAATCCACCGAAACAAAAGAAATTTCAAAAATTTGAATTTGGAATTAGTCTGAGATAAATTACAAACAAATCGGTGTATAAAAGATTCCAATGCGGCCTGTACTTTTCGAGTTATTTAATTGAGTATGAAATATCCCTAGACCGTGTTGATGTGTGTATATCCATCCATTTTGAAAAATAGCTATTAGGATTGTTAAAGTATATAACCTTATGCTAAGCTTAGACCTCCATGAAGCTTTATAATATAAATACATAGTTGTCTCTGTATCCCAAAAAAGCAACATTCAGTTTGTCATTTTTTTTTATTAGCATCTCGCCTCACAATAACAATAACAAATTAAAATAATAAGAGTCTTCAGAAATAAACTGAATATAAACCTAAGGTACTTAAAATGGCAGCACCCAAGAAAAGCAGAGTGTCTTTGATAGCGGGAGAGAAAAGCCTTGTTCGCTCGTCAGGAGCGGGCTTGAGTCGGGCTGTAATGGGGTCATCTGGAAAATTTACCAGTCGATTACAAATGCGACGATCTTCTTATGGTTATATGGGAGTCCCCGGAGTAGGTAGAGTAGTCGAAAGGTCATCTATGGTAAGTTAATTTATCATCAGTTATTCCGTTTTTCTTAAATGGTTTAACTCCAAACAGACGTGAACCATGAGGAACATTGTAATAGTCCCTACCACACCTATAGCTCCAATAGGTGCAGCCCGGAAGTTCCAATACTTAAAGGACACCCCTAACTCAATTTTCGTTGTAAATATATTTAGGAGTTTCAAGACGTATCCAGCAAGGATTTTTTTTTATATGTATAAGCCACTTTCAGAGATTCTAGTGAATAGTTTTTCACCACAGTGAAAGTATACATTACTATGCATAATAGATAAAAGATGCTATCATAATAGTTTAATTTACGTAACTTAAACTTCAGCCACAAAATTAAATGTGGCAAATAAAATAATAGAGAGAAAAAAAATGAATTTGATTTATTTATTTTAGACATTAAAATGTACTATTAACATTTCATACTTATTTTAATATCCCTATCCCCATATTTGTTCGATACCTATGTTTAGTTTTAAAGAAAGAAAGTAGATGTACTTTTTTCTTCTACAGATGTGTAATTAGTTAGGATTTTTTTTTTTTTTATATTTAGCTTGCGCCTGAATACAAGAGGCCGCAATTAATGTACTTAAATACGTACCAACTTGATCCTCTTTTGCGATTTCACCCACCACTTGTAATGAAGGCTGCAGATGCCATTTTGGATGAGTTATTCGGAGACCATAAGTACAACCCTCAGGTAATATTATAAACAACTTTTATTAATTTTATCCTGCGTACCTACATAAAAGTACCTTTGTAATTATTTTGTGGCTTATCTATAAGAGATTTGTTTATCAATTGCACCTTATCCTTGAAGTGGCAGAGGCATATTATACGCTCACATTTCACTGAGTACATTCCTGTCCTACGCAATAGGTGGTGAGCCCATTGCCGTGTTAAGTAATGTCCGATAGAAGCTTCCTTCTGCGTACGCTTATATTGTGGAATAAAATTTTTGCCTGTGTTTTCCCCAGCATCTACAGTTTGGGGTACAAAAGAATCTTAGGTTTTTATAGGGTCAGCAGCGCGAGTGCTGCAATTCTGGTGTTGCAAACGTCCTCTTGGTTACAGTGAACACTTTACATCATACACCTGTTTATCACCTCGGTAATATAAAAAAAAACAACACATTTTTGTTGCAACGCAAAACGAATGAAATTTATTAGCTATCCCTATTTTCTCTATACTTTTAAATTTACCATAATTTAAAAATAAGTAATTCAGTATTGTAGTAACAAGTTTATTTTACAGAGGCATATTTTGAGATTAATAAAGTGCATAGTACAGTATAATTAAATAAATTGTACAGCACCGAAAGAAGAGACAAAAAAATTGATGAAGAGAGTTGGCGAGATGTGCTTATTACTTCTGATTGTCTTAATATTTTGCCATATCAGGAAATTCGCTAGGCGTATCATTTGTATTTTATGCAACCAGATTCGTCCCCATAAAATTATATTTATTGCTAATCGTTGCCTGACAAACGAAAAGGAAGGTCCTGGATGTGGGATGTAGAAGGCACAAGACCGTGTGTTTGGTTGTATGTGTGTGGGGGAAGCAGAAAGAGGCTTACGTCTAACAGTGGGATGCCATACGCAGGTTCAATTGCCTGGTGTTTTTTTTTGTTTTTTCTCTTGCAGGAGTCTCCTACAGTTGCGCTGCGTGTGTCAGGTGAACTAATGAAAGCTGTCAAGCATATGTTTTTCAATCGTTACCGTATTATAACGGTCGTCACGATCGCACAAAAAAGAGCGCAGAGTTACAACAATGCTATCACTTTCTTATGGGATAATGAAAGAGACAACTATATAAACACATACAGAGAAACAGCTACAGCTTTAATACAAGTCACAGTTTTTGGAGTGTATCTTGATTGATTTTGGGATTTTTAATTTTTATTTTTTTATTAAAACACTTAGTTTTTTGAAGAACTTTCTGATACAATACTCTCGTTATTTTTTTAGATTTATGTGTAGTTTTATGGGTTTTAGTTTTATATTTAGTTTATGTTTAGATTTATTGTAGATTAAACTACAATAAAATTTTATTTAAAAATAATATTTTTCTTTTGTCTTTTTTAAATAATAATTAACTACCATAGCATAAAGCTGTTTACAACACTAAAAGTGTTACTATAGAAATCGGAAAATTAGAAGATAGGGGAATACCATCCATTCCACAATATTCCATCTTGCGTAGGTTTTAAATTCAGTTTTTACATGAAAACGCTGTGTTTAAGCAAACTTCAAATTTTATTTAAAAATAATATTATTCTTTTATATTTTTTAAATAAAAATAAACTACCATAGCATAAAGCTGTTTACAACACTAAAAGTGTTACTATAGAAATCGGAAAATTAGAAGATAGGGGAATACCATCCATTCCACAATATTCCATCTTGCGAAGGTTTTAAATTCAGTTTTTACATGAAAACGCTGTGTTTAAGCAAAGTTCTCGGCGAGGATGAAAATAACACTTTTCGAGCATGTCGCGCTAACACACTAGCGTTCCCAAATGCCATTTCTCCTGCTTTTACGATTGGTGTTACACTCCCACGTCAAAAGCTGTAGAAAGCTGAGATTAGCTGTAAACAGAAGCAGGCCCTAGACGGTGGCGTGACGTGACTACTACGCGTACGTCTTTTACCCCCTCAAGAAAGTAGGACAGCACCCGAATCTTCCCCAAAGAAGCGGGATAACACCCCAACCCCCTCCGAAGACGATACCGCGGCTCCCAGCAGACTTTATCCGCGGCTTGCGGATAAAGTCTGCTGGGAGCCCTGGGGCTATCCTCCCGAAGGGCTTACCCGGTACTCCTGGCCATAGACAAATGGAAGGGCACCGTGTGGTTTTAGTCGGTAAGAATCCGGCACAGCATCCATGAGGATTTCCAACGTTAAAAAAAGCTGTAAACAGAATACAGAATGTTTAACCCCTATTGCATTATTATACTTATGTATAGATTACTTTAAATGTCGGATTTTTATGCAACTTCCATTTCCTATTTTACACCCTCAAAGATAGAATTTCAGAAAATCCACAACACTATCTTAATTTGTAATCAAAGTGATTTGGCGGGCGGACTTCTATCTGAATTTTCAGCCCCTATTCTACCTTCTTAAGGGGCTGAAATTTAGAAAATCCTGAAATATGTCTTTTTTAATTTTTTAAGTCCGAGACTACCAGAACTTTACCTGGTCTTGCAAATTAGTGTCTAGCTCATAAGATCTTTTAGCCTTTTGTTACCACCTTACTAAAAAGGCAATGGGTTCAAATATTTTTCCAAATTTAACATCTAAAATAGACACAATTTGTTTTATTAAATTTATTAGGCCATTTAGACCCACCCCAGTTTCGTGCTTCGGAAGGCACGTTAAGCCGCTGGTCTCGGTTGCCAATAAAATGGCAGTCGGCTTAAAAAATTTCAACAGCAGGTCGCCACAGCCTGCGCCTGTCCATTTCAACACAGCAATGGCCTCACCACCTGTTACGTGGGACAAAAATGCATACGGTAAAATGAGGGCGTTTATTATGCCCCGGCCTACCCCTTCGGGGATAAAGGTGTGACAAAATGTATGTATGTATGTATGTATGTTAATTTACGAGTTTAACTGAATACCCACATAAAACCACAACAGCGAGTTGTTTAACTAAGTCATTGAATACAGGACACTGTGCTATGAGCAAATTAGGGCTACAATCGCTATTTCAACAAAGACTCCACTCAAATATATATATGTATATAAAAGGCAAAATCACTGACTGTTGGCTTCTTTTACGATGCTTTGTCGCTTTACTAATTGGGACAAAGCACCGTTAACGGACTCATTGATCACGAAATCTCTGAAACTACCAAAGCTATGAAATTCAAACATCGTATGCAGATTCTTTTTAATACGTAGGTTTCCGCTAAGAAGGGATTTTGCGAAATTCTACCCCTAGGGAAGTAAACAAATAAATATAAAAGTAAAATTGAGTATAAAATAAATAAACAGTCCTACGAATTTTGTCGCCGTTACATGTTTTCTAAAATTAAATTGCAAATGCGTATTATTTGACGGTAATTTGCGGATTTATTTGGCGGATTGGTAATAAAAATAAAACATTGTGCGGTCAGGGAAACTAAAGACAGGGATCGAAAACTCGTTCTGAATATTTTTCGATCAATTGTTGATCGACTTCTTATATAAAAATGTCATCAATAATATTTTTGGGTCTTTTTCAAACTGTCATTAATCATCTAGAACATTCTCTATGGGTGTCATTATAAACAAATCGAATTGAAACGTACTGGTGTCACCAGAAACAATCGTAGCAATTTAAAGATATTATTTATCATTTAATTTAAGAATTATTCTTATATATAAAATTCTTCCTTTTTACTATCTTTATACACACGAGTGCCCATAACACATCTTATTTTGGCAGTAGTCGTCAGTAGACATCACTACCGATACCGTTTGCCATTCAAGAAAAATTGAATTGAATTTAAAGATATTATTAACCAGAAATAAAATAATATTAGTTACCATGGCTGATACTTCTAAAAAAAGTAAAGTATGTATAATTTCTAGTAAGAGTCAACTGGGTATGAATTCAGATAAAAGCCTTGGCCGCATGACTGATAAGAGCCAGCAGGCATTGGCCTCAGCTTCTGCTAAATCAACCAGTCGGATGCGAATGAGAAGATCTTCTTTTGGTTATTCTGGAGTACCAGGCATTGGTAGAGTAGCTGAAAGGTCTTCCATGGTAAGTCCTCTTATAATCATGTTTTTTTTAATTTATTATTGATAATCTTGGATTATTCCTAAAATGTACACAATTCTAAATTCCTTTCAGTTAGGACCTGAATTCAAGCGCCCTATGTTAATTTACCTGAATACGTACCAGCTGGATCCCCTCGTGCAATTCCATGTGCCTTCAGTAGTAAAAGCTGCAGAGGGTCTTTTGGATGAAGCATTCACTGACCATAAATATAGTCCTCAGGTATAAGATAAAGAAAATTATGTTTGAAAGTTTACACTGTTGATTGATGGCACTTGGTGGAACTTGCTACACATCTTAAACTAAAACACTTGTACTGTTCCACTTATCCATAATATGTGCTAACCTTTGAAAATGCCGTAAGGCGAAACCGGTCAGGTTTAAGTAATAAATAAGTGGAACAGTACAAGTGTTTAGTTCAATATGTTTGAAAGCATGATGTTTGTTGAGTTTGTGTACTAGTAACGTTAAAAAAAAAGGGATCTTACCATCTCTGCGAATATTATTTTGTAGGCGGATGTAATTTAGAGACAACATTCGCTAAAACATGTGGTCTTTATTGTCTAAAAAATTATCCAGTATTGCACCAGCTGATTGTAACTGACTGAAATAAAATATAATTAGTTCGGTGGTAGTAGTAGATTTCGATTCGGGCTCTAACCTTATATCCGATAATTATTATCTGTTTTTGACCCTTTAATGATTGCATGTGTATATGAGGGGGAAACCTGATGGCCTATGGCCACCGATATGTTACATGTTCCATTGAAGACAATGACCTTCAGCGTAATAGGAGGGTACCGCATGATCTTCCACATGACATAATGACAACAGTAGATAAGGTATTGTTGCCTTAAATAAGTATTTATTGTTGCTGTAAGTTCTAAGTGATTTTTAGTTAGTCAGAATATAGTGTCTATGATAGTGTAGGATAATCCTGGGACCCAATCTTTTATACACTGTCGATCGTTAGTAATAATAATATCAATTCATTGCATCCAAAGTAGTTACTCTCCGAAGTCAACTCAAAAACAATAAAAATACATTCTCTGGAGCATTATATATTTATGAGTTCGCAAATTTCATTCAGTTTTGTTGGGAGTGAATGAAGTCCCTTCTGACCTTTTGTATTATAGGCTTATGGATGGACTGTGATGGAGAGAAAAAGAAAAACGAGAATTACTTTAGCGGCTTATGTTTAAGCTAAGTAGGTACACTAATTGTGGTTTCTAAGTAAAAAAAAATGTTACAGGAATCGCCTGGAATTGCGTTACGTCTATCAGGTGAATTAATGAGAGCAGTAAAAGCCATGAATTTCAATCGCTATCGTGTTATAACAATAGTAACAATAGCACAAAGAAGATCACAGAGCTATAATAATGCCATAAGTTTCCTATGGGACCATGAAAGAGACAATTATATAAATCTTCAAAGGGAAACGTCAACCGCTTTTATTCAGGTTACGGTTTTTGCAGTATATCTAGACTAATTTTAGAATTAGAAACCTTGAGGTTTTTAAATAGGTGTACCTGTTCGATGGTATTTGTGATAATATAGTTTTATTGAAATTTTTAGCTTATATCTAGAGATTTATGTTACATTATTTTAATACAAAAATGTGTAATGAATTCGTTCTTTCATTTGTTAACTTATTTATATCTTTGAATACTTGGTATAAGTATATAAACGCTCGTAGCCCAGTTGCTCAATTTTCTATAATAATGCTAATTTACGGTAAGCGGTGTAAGATGATCTATAAGAATAGTCTACGGCCCCGACAGTCGTATACTCTACCTTCGTCCTATCAAGGCGGTCGAACAGCACCTACTACAAGCGGCATACCTGCTGAACGATATCGAGGATCTGGCGTAGGTGGTCGTTTCCTACAATGCTAAACAATAACTTAATTACAGCAGCCTTTGGCAGTAAAATTATGCAGCCGAGACTTTGAACTAAGATATTTCTATGGGTCAACTATAGTAAAAAATGTGTTCTTTTTATAATTTTTTTATTTTGACGCAAGCCTAAATACCTCTTTATAGAACCTGCCCGAAGGTAAACCAGAGCTTTTATTTATAACGGTTCACAACACAGCTTGTAAGTACATATATGTGTATAAAAGTAAAATTTGACGCTAAGGCTTTATTAAACTTTCCCTTTTATATTAAACAGTAATCGATGACGACAAAAATTGGTAAAGATAACAAACCTTGGTTGATAAAGGCGACCTTTAAAAGAGCACAATCTCTCTCAGTCACTGCGTTCGCTTTGTTATTTAAATTTAAATACTTTACCATAACATATTATTCTTTATTTAACCAGCCTGACTCGGTATGAATACGCAGGTATGGTACCCAGTTAGTGTATAGAGAAGTACTTAGTATGGATATATGAAAAGGTCAAAATGTTTTCTAAAGCGCTGAATACATTAGTTAGAATAGGTATTCATACATAGTGGGAAGCTAATGTGAAAAGGCATTTAACCCTTTACCCAAATTCAATATTAAATTGCGTATCAAAAGTAGCAGACATTAAAAAGAATTAAACTTAATAAGACGAGAGAGAGAGTAATATGAATTAACAATGTAATTAACAATGTAAAACATACACGGTCAATATTTAAAAATAACATGACTATAAGTATTCAAATTGTTCAAGAAATTTAAGAATAAAAATATAAATATTTAATGAAGTGAACAAAAATTTCATTTTTGATCATATCTCAACACGCAGACTTCAAATTTCGGCAATTTTAAAAACCACAATTCCCTCGACCATCCTGTGCACTATAGATAGATAGAATAGATTTATTGCTAGAAACATGGTTACAAAGTTGATAATATAATATAATGTTTAGTTTAGCATGTTTCACCATACATGGACAATTATTAAAAAAATGTCGTGGGTACAGTAGTGACACAATAGTTAGTTTTTAATGTCAAGAAAACAAACCATCACGAACTGTGATACATAATATCAAAAATACTTAATATTTATGTAATTGGTACATTTTTTTAAAAAAATAATCATGCTGAAATAACAAAACAATAATAATCCTATATGTCAAGAGAGTAGAATAAAAACATCACAAACCGTAATGCATAATATTAAAAATAGGGTAATAGCGGTAGATCGTATTCTCATAAACCGTAGAATCAGAATTTATTCTCCATGTTATGCCATTATGGCCTATAGCATATCAAATTTAATATAAGTAGTAGTATGTGTTTGACATGACTGTATGAAGAAAAATATTGTAGATAATTCTGTTTTTGCTGCACCTCAGGTGTTTGTTCTAAATAAACAATATTGAAATTAAACGACATGTATATGCATTGGCACGTTAGGTAGCCATTCAATATTAGAACCAGTGCTGACAGGGCTTATAAACGTAGACGGGTTCAACTATTCTATCGCCTGACGAATTTAATTAAAAACAAACAGCACTAGTATTATATTATTTTCTAAAGTAATCCATAGACTACAAGATACTTTGTTGAAGGCAAGGGATGGGGCTTGCAAAGGACTATCAGTATTTTTCTAATTGTTAAACCAAGTTGAAGACCTTATGGATAACTTGTTAAATTACAATAGTTGGTAGCCATAACCTGCTATTATTACTCACCACCTATTACGTGGAACAAATTCAAAACTACAGTACTGGGCAAGAAATCTCACAATCATGCTGAACATGGGCACACTGTATTGCGATTACTACCGTATCATCCGGATTGTAATCCAATTTAAAATATATGGTCTTAACTGAAAGGTTATATAGCCTCTAGAATTATTATCCCCTTAAAAATTATTATCCCTTTTCATAACATTCTGTGACATTCTCTTTGCGGGAACTAATTTAAGCTTTAAAAGAAGCTTAACAAACACTTAAATAATCTGCTTATGTGCCTCCAAATTTAAAACCAACGACTAAAATTATGACAGAAAAATACATGAATATACTGGATCAATTTAAGAATATCGCGCTGTCGATTGCAAACACGCGAAGCAGACTACATTCCCAACATTTCAGTTTAATCAAACGGTTCAATGTTTTCCTTTGCATATTTTTCGCGTGCATAACAAAACGAAGACTAATATGAAACCGTTCGATTGCAGTAGCTACGCTGCTGGCGATACCTACCAGCGATTTGCATACAGAGTACGAACTAAAACAATACAGATTAAATCGAACAGACTGAATAAATAATCTAATAAGTTTTTATTAAAAACTGTAGAATATACTTGAATAAGTGTTGAAGTT
Source organism: Thumatha senex (assembly GCA_948477245.1). NCBI lineage: Eukaryota > Metazoa > Arthropoda > Insecta > Lepidoptera > Erebidae > Thumatha > Thumatha senex. Next base: position 8,836,279 of record OX419729.1, on the reverse strand, counting down.
TATTTAGTAAGAATGTAATGAAGCATAAACATTGTAGCTTTTTAATAGACGACGACGGCCAAATGTGTTCAACTAATGAAAACGTCTTAGAAGTGGCGTAGTAAGAGCCACCGTCGCGAATAAGACCTGGCGGCCGAGTCCAATTTTTTTCGAAGAAGCCGTTCTAGTTCCATTTAATAGCCATTCTATTGCGATTAGTCCAAAACTAGGTAGTCTACTAAAACTATTATATATTTCACAATCACACTTGTCAAGCTGCAGAATAGAGACAAAATAGCTGTTTTTAGCTATCAAAATATTAATATGGACTGCTAAAAAATTAAGAGCAACTTACAGGCGCTACACGTGTTAATAACATTATATTGGCCGGTCGATAGAATTCTAACTAACTAACTACTAACTATCTTCACGCTGTATCCCTGACGGGGTAATCAGAGAGGACAGATCGCCAGGCTTCGCGATCCATGCATACTTCTTTCGCTTCTTCAAGATTCATCAATCGCTTCCTACACGCACGTCTGGGTATCCGAGTACTTTGACACTTTTCTGTTTTTGAGCAATCTGCTAACGTGGTCTTCATATGTAAGTCTCGGCCTACCCTGACTTCTTCTACCCTCTACTTTCGCACAATATATATTCTTCGTCAATCGTTCCTCACTCATTCGTTGGATATGTCCAAATCAACGGAGCACGCCCTTTTCCAGCTTAACGCTGACACTTTCATTCAAACCTGCCATATTGCGTATCACTTCGTTACGTATTAGGTCGGCCAAAGTAACGCCGCACAATTTTCGAAGTGATCGCATCTCCACAGCATTCAATTTACTTTCATGCATCTGCTGACATACCCAGGTTTCGCTGCCGTAAAGCAAAGTTGGCACTAGAACTGCGTTATGAATCGCCAGTCGTGCTTCTTTTACGATGCTTTGTCGCTTTACTAACCGGGACAAAGCACCATTAACCGTGTTTCCGGCAGCTACTCGCCGTTCTACATCCGAATCACATCTTCCATCCGCGCTAAACATACTCCCTAAATACACAATTTAATTCACTTGCTCTAGTCGTTCCTGGTTTACCCTAATCTCGCATTTGGTTCTTACGTCATCTCTTTCAAATACTAGAACCTTTGTTTAACTTGCATTCAAGCGAAGACCCTTACTTTCACACTCCTCTTTTATTTTAGTGACTAATGCCTGAAGGTCGGCTTGTGATGGGGCCATGAGCACAGCATCATCAGCTTACAGCAGACAGTTAACTTTAAAGTCACCCAAATTCACACCCATATCACAATCTTTCCACTTCTGCAGGCAACTGTGCAGATACACTATGAACAGCCAAGCGGACATGACACAACCCTGTTTGACGCCTGTACAGACATCAAAAAGAGGTGACACATCCCCTCCTACTCGCACGCAAGCCTTACAGTCTCTATAAAGCGACCGTTTTGCTCGCAGTAGCGAGCCGTCCACACCATATCCGGGCAGCAAATCCCACAAAGTTTCTCTCACAACGTTATCAAATGCTTTCTCCAGATCCACAAAAGCGCAGAAAACCTTCCGGCTAATAGCCAGAAACTTCTCCGCGATCATGCGGAGAGAAAACACTTGATCCATGCAACCTCTTCCACGCCGGAATCCGCATTGAGCCTCCCATAAATACCTTTCAGACTTTTCTTGCATTCTTGCCGTTATAACCTTTGCATACACTTTACTAGCTAAGCTTACCAAGCTGATCGCCCTGTAGCTGGAGCAGTTTAGGCGTGAGCCTTTCCCTTTGTAAATAGAATTCTATTGGAGTGTAATTGTAATACTTAGAAGACTACGAAAACTGTCAATTTTTTCTGTCAGATCTCTATTGAGCGACGATTTCTATTCTCTTCTGAGGTGATTGAATTAGTAGACTTGGCCCCCCCTTTTTTTTTTGTCATGTGGAAATCCCCTCGGATGTCATGCCGGACTCGAACCGGCTAAAACCACACAGTCCCCGCCCAACTGTCTATTGCTGGACGCCCCGGGTAACTCCTCGGAAAATATTGGCCCCCTGAAATATCATAAATATGAGTGTAAATCGCGAAAGTTTACAAACATTACGGCCACCGGTTCCGTGATATTAGAAAGCTTTATATAAAGCTGGAGAGCTTATTGGTTTTGGAATAAATATATTTGTTATGGTAAGCTACAAAACTCCATAAATAATCTACTGAGTATTTTTAGGACAAAATGCACTTGACCAGTGGTATTTTATGTACTAGATATTAATTTGTGCGGCGTTACCTTGGCCGACCGAATACGTAACGAAGTGATACGCAATATGGCAGGTTTGAATGAAAGTGTCAGCGTTAAGCTGGAAAAGGGCGTGCTCCGTTGGTTTGGACACGTCCAACGAATGAGTGAGGAACGATTGACGAAGAATATATATTGTTCAAAAGTAGAGGGTAGAAGGAGTCAGGGAAGGCCGAGACTTACATATGAAGACCACGTGAGCAGATTGCTCAAAAACGGAAAGGTCAAAAGTACTCGGATACCCAGACGTGCGTGTATGAAGCGATTGATGAATCTCGAAGAAGCGAAAGAAGTATGCATGGATCGCGAAGCCTGGCGATCTGTCCTCTCTGACTACCCCGTCAGGGATACAGCGTGAAGATAGTTAGTTAGTTAGATATTAATCCATACTTAATATTATAAATGTGAATGTACGTTTGTTTGTTATACTTTCACGCGAAAACTACTTAACCGATCATCAAAAATATTCATATATTCCATACATACATACAAACTTTTAAATTTAAAATATTAGTAGGTTTAATAAATGACGGGATTAAATAGGTACCTGGGGGTTTGACTTATAACACGGGCGAAACCTCAGCTAGTATACCATAGAGTGTGCTATCACTTACATTTGCTTCCAAACCATAATGTACAATCAATACGAAACATTCACATATTATAAAAATAGCATTCTATATAAAGTGTAAATGGAATGAGGTGGTGAAAGAGGGGTCGCTTAACAACCTATCGTGACAAGTTCAAAGTCAACCGCTGACCTAAATTAAAAACGAAATAGCTATAGTCACGAATGCTTAGGTACTTAAAATGTGTCTTTGTAGGGATCAAATATAATAGTACTCATTTATCTGTGACCTGCGAAGCTTTATGTATCTTCTATTGAGAAGCGCGTAACCTCCTTGCTCAGTGAAATCTAGTTATACTATTGACAGCGCTCCTGACATACTTCGAAGCCCCATTTAAGCCGTAATTTATTAGTTGTACAATAAAATTAAGAATTAAATTAAGATTAAGAATTAAATAATAGAAGCGCGCGTGTGCCCGCGGACTCAGTGTTCTATAAACGATCACTAAGTTACGCAACTTTCACTATGGCTGGTCCTCGGATCGGTGACCACTTTGTGGCAATTACATATGCGAGCGTTTTCGTGCTTCGGAAGGTACGTTAAACAGTTGGTCCCAGTTGCCAGTTGTCTAGTTGAAGGCCTTATTATATGAAAAATTTCAACAGCAGGGCACCACAGTCTGCATCTGTCCATTTCAACACGGCAACTGGATCACCACCTGTTACGTGGGACTAAAATGCATACAGTGAAATGTGGGCGTGTAGTATGCCTCTGCCTACCCCTTAGGGGATAAAGGGGTGGCAATATGTATGTATGTAAGTATATACACATCTACAGTAGATATAAACAAACATTGTCCAATTTCGAACAAACATAATGAAGGATCTAAAAGATTAGGCATCTAGTTAGGATACATCAAATAGAACCCAGACACATTTCAACGCTCTCGTCTGAATCGAGAGATCAGCCAGTTTTATTTGTTCGCAAAATTGGAATACACGACGAGTCCCCAATGGAAGACGGCAAACATGAATTTAAGTTACAAGTCCGTCTGTTGATAACGTTGCTTCCAAGCATCGAAAAAGAGAAAAAAAATCCTTTTGTGATCGTCAATCGTATAAATTTTTTCTCGTGACTATACTTCAAGCATTCAATTTGAATATTATTGTTGAGAATGTTTGTTTTTTTTTTGTACTTCTTTCACATCGCTGAATATCAGTGTATGGATTTAATATTATATGGAGACAGTTCTTAATCTGGATAGTGCCGCAAACAACTTTTCACGGAAAGCCATCTTACTCAAAAACACATTTTACGTGGGCGGAGGGAGCCACGGGCGTCATCTAACATTTTTATGACCTGAAATCTAAATATTGGGGAGAAAATAATGGAGCAAGTAAAGTTAGTTACTTATAAAATGCAAAAATAAATTATATAGTAGGTACTTAATACAAAAATTCGTTTATTAAAAGTGCATTCAGATTAGTATATTTTTTTTTTTATTGGCTAGTCAAGGGTTTACAATGGTGTTCCATTTTGATACTTGTTCGTCCTCTTTAATCTACCTTGTTGGCATGCAAAATTATTATCTTAAATTATACTTTATCTATAAACAGTTAGTACATGCTCAATACAATAAAATCATTAGTACAAAATATTACAATATCAGTAGTACAGATACAGTACGTTTATAACGAACGGTAATGCAAATGTATCTTAAGTTTGCACTAGTCGCGAGCATGAACCGCTTGGGTTGAGGCAAAATTAGTGCTATCTCACTCGGCATGGTGAGAAAGATAGGCCATAGTATTAAATGAGATGCAAGATGTCATTTGTGTAATTTAGGTAACCAAAATAAAGTTATTAAATGTTTTAAATATATAATCTAAAACTGTGAAAAATGAAACGCTCGTGGCCCCGCGGTCTCAGTGTTCTGTAAACGATCACTGAGTTACGCAACTTTCACTATGGCTGGTCCTCGGATGGGTGACCACTTTGTGGCATTTACATTTGCGAGCGTTTCCGTGCTTCGGAAGGCACGTTAAGCCGTTGGTCCCGGTTGCCAGTAAAATGGCAGTCGTTAAGCCTGGTTGAAGGCCTTATGGGCGGCTTGAAAAAATTCAACAGCAGGTACCCACAACCTGCGTCTGTACATTTCAACACGGCAATGGGCTCACGACCTTTTACGTGGTACAGGAATCCACACGGTGAAAAGTGGGCATATAATATGCCTCTGCCACCCCTTCGGGGATAAGGCGTGATGGATATTTATTTATTTTATCTAAATCTGTATGGCAGTGTTTTTAAATGTTTCTAACTCTAAATACGCTTTTTTGACGAGCAAAGTTTGATGAAAAATTTCAGTAAAATACGAAGGTTTTGTAAATCCTAACTTTTAAACTATTTAAATTATTGTGATTTTGGAACCATACCAACATAGTCCTTAACGTAAATAACTCATATAATATGTCTTATTTTTGGTCAGAGTTATTGTCCAACGACGTTTGTATGGAAGAATGACTGACTAGTTTCCCCTTAAGTAGCCATTAGCTTAGTAAGTAATCGGTCGTATTTGACAGGGTCGTATTTACTACATAGCACTTATCTTTTTAAAGCCATTTCGAATGGACGGTGACAACACACAGAGTAAGGTCTTATTTCAGAAGCAGATTTATTCATCGACTAAAATATTAAATATTGTGGGACACTTTTCACACAGCGCCATCTAGCCCAAAATAAGCTAATATAAGTTTGTGGTATGGGATCTAGACGACTGATACACATACTTATATTTCTAAATACATTCATATTATTCATAGGAAACAGCAAAACTCCGTAACACACATTAGTGGAGCACACAAATATTTGTGCCGACCCGGGAATTGAACCCGGGACCTCAAGCGCGGCAGTCGGACACACTATCTCTGCACTACTGGGGCATTCGAAGTATTTCATCGACTAAAATATGTAGAAACTCATAATAATATGTATACATGTGTCACGAATGTATTCAAGGGCCTGGGTTTAAATAGAATCATGTATTTGATATAAAAGCTAAGACCTCGTGGGGTAGCTCTTGGTGTGGGTTAGCCCATTGTACCATAATATTGGTGACGTCATATCAATGCTTACATATGAAGGCGCTATTTTTATACAGTTTCATAATAACTAGGTCTCCTATTATTCGAAAGATTCAAATGCTGCTACGGATTTTTGTATTAGATACAAAAGATATAAGCACACAGGACAGTAGGTACTAAAAGGATCGAAGTATTTCAGAAAATCTTGTTTATATTTTTATGATGTTTTGTATGGTTAAAATCATTTAAGAACTACAGCAATTGTAAAAGACTTTTTGAAAAAAAAGAAAAGCTTAGGGCAGATCTATATATACTTATATCTTTTGCCCACTGTACCTGCCTAATTTTACTCCCAAAACCTATTTTTTATGAAACATTGCACACCGGTTGAGTTTCTGTGGCAATATAATATTACTAGTAGTAGTAGTACTAGACGCCCGCGGCTTCGCTCGAGTTGAGAAGTTTTCCCGTTCCCGTTTCCCACAGGAACTTGTTCCCGGGATAAAAGTAGCCTATGTGTTATTCTGATGTATAAGCTATATTGTTGTAAAGTTTCATTAAAATCCGTTCAGTAGTTTTTACGTGAAAGAGTAACAAACATCTATGCAAACTTTCGCATTTATAATATGTATTATTAAGATTAAGATACACTACAACTACTGCAAGAGGCTCTGTCCTCATATTTAAAAAAAAAACTGCAAACTCCGCACTTTTTTCTGATGGTGTATATGTGCATTATAATATTACATTATCAATGGTTTTACTTTTTTAAAAACTCGTAATACCGCATTTACACTCTCGCACCAGCCACAAGACGATCTGGGACATCTTTCCGAGGAGTTACCCGGGGCGTCCGGCAATAGACAGTTAGGCGGGGACTGCGTGGTTTTAGCCGGTTCGAGTCCGGCATGACATCCGAGGGGATTTCCACACGTTAAAAAAATAAAAGCCCCAAGACGAGACGCGATACGAGCCGCTAGCTAAAAAAAATGTACCATAATACACTCCTGGTTCTAGCTAGTCTCGTGGCTCCTGCGAGAGTGTAAATGTGGTATTATTCCGCGTACGCTTAGATTGTGGAATTAGCTCCCTGCCTGGGTTTTCCCGAATGTCTATTGTATGGGGTTTTTTAAATGGAGCCTTAGATGGTTTTTAAAGGGCCGGCAGCTCGAGTGCTGCACCTCTGGTGTTGCAAACGTCCATACACTACGGTGACCGCTTTCCATCAGGTGGGCCATATGCTTGTCTGCCACCTCAGTGGTATAAAATAATAAAAAGTTTAATAATATATTTATTCATTAGTCTGTGCTTTTTGAAGGACAACTTAGCAGAAAAATCTAGATGAGCTGTAAATTTACTTCTAAACTAGAAGAATTTGCTTTTTCTTGCAAGAAACTAATGGATTTCCAAACGAATAGAGACAAAATAAAAGAACAGAGTGTGCTACCAATGTCTCAAATGCTTTGCATTGAAGAAAAGCGTTGGTATAAAAGCGGCATTCGTAGAGAATGTTTAATTTCCTTCGGTATGATTTTCTAATAAAATACTGCTATGTATAGAATTTGTGCTCGTCTGAGGATTGTAATACTTTTCGAGCTTATGTATGGATAAATGCATGTTGTATGTCCATTTGTTTAGCACGCTCTGACTATTAAATCATTTGCTGGAATTCAACCATAAAAAGTTTCAGATCTCCGTTATATAACTATGCTGGGTTGCATTATACTTTATGAAATGACCGTTACTTTTTGTGTTGAGCCACAACGCAGCGCTTTGATGAACGTTACATTCTTAAAATTGAGTAGCTTTCAAGCTAGTAGTAGTAGCTTTCTTCTCTTTTTGTGTGTTACAAGTTCTTAAATATCCATCACGCCTTATCCCCGAAGGGGTGGCAGAGGCATATTATATGCCCACTTTTCACCGTGTGGATTCCTGTCCCACGTAATAGGTGGTGAGCCTATTGCCGTGTTGAAATAGACAGACGCAGGTTGTGGCTGCTGAAATACCTGCTGTTGAAATTTTCAAGCCGCCCATAAGGCCTTCAACCAGGCTTAACGACTGCCATTTTACTGGCAACCGTAAAATGAAGATTCTGGTATGAAAATGAAAAAGAGAAAACTAAGGGTAAACCAGGAACGTTTAGAACAATAAAATAAAATAATGTACTTAGGGAATAGGTATGTTTAGCGTTGATTCAGATGTAGAATGGCGAGTAGGTGCTGGAATTAAAGTAAACCGTTCTTTGTCGCAGTTAATAAGTTATGCTCTTTTGCAGTTGCTAATTGAGTGTCAACATTAGGCTGGATATGGGCTTTTTCCGTTAGTTTTAACAAATGAGTGAGTAACAAAGACTATTTATTGTATATATATTAGAGGTAGTAGTCAGGGTAGACCGAGACTTACATACGAAGACCATGTGTGCAGATTGCTTTAAAACGAAAAGGTAAAGGTAACAAGTACTCGGATACCCAGACGTGTATGAAACCATTAAACAATCAACAAATATTTGTAAAATAAAAAAATAAAATAAATATCCATCACGCCTTATCCCCGAAGGGGTGGCAGAGGCATATTATATGCCCACTTTTCACCGTGTGGATTCCTGTCCCACGTAATAGGTGGTGAGCCCATTGCCGTGTTGAAATAGACAGACGCAGGTTGTGGCTACCTGCTGTTGAAATTTATTAAGCCGCCTATAAGGCCTTCAACCAGGCTTAACGACTGCCATTTTACTGGTAACCGGGACCAACGGCTTAACGTGCCTTCCGAAGCACGGAAACGCTCGCAAATGTAAATGCCACAAAGTGGTCACCCATCCGACGACCAGCCATAGTGAAAGTTGCGTACCTCAGTGATCGTTTACCGAACACTGAGACCGCGGGGCCACAAATATTTGTATGATCCACAAATGTTTGTTTCAGTGTTCGAGTGTTTCCTATGTATAATATGTGTGTATTTAGAAATACATAAGTATGTATATCAGTTGCCTAAATCGCATAGTACAAGCTTATAAGCTTAATTTGGGCTAGATGACGTTGTGTAAAATGTGTCCTACAATCTGCAGAAAGCGAAAGCGTGAATCTTAATCTGTCTAGTAAATCTGTCAAGCCTGGCAATCTGTCCTCTCTGACTACCGGCAGGGATATAGCGTAAAGATTTAATTAAAAATTTATATAATTAAAGTCTAATTTCAACCAATGGGCGATCACTATTAATAGGTAAATAACGACTTTTATTTACTCTTCAAGCACAGTATAGATTAGAACCTTATTTCTAATGAGGACGTCTACTTTTCACATAACCATAAAATAAAAGGGTTAACCTGGACTTCAAAAAATATTAATATACGTATTAAAAAGAATCGTGAAAATCCGTTTAAGAACAGACCGATCAATCATTTAGTAAGTAGCCTAATATCCTTCTCCAGATTCTATAATATCATACATAAACACAGTTCCAATAATTTAGATGTGAATACATGACAAACAGACAGACAGAGCTTCCGAATTACGCATTTATAAAATTATTATGGATGTATCAAACAACCTTGCAATCACAAACAAAATAATATAATTCGTTATGGTATTCAAATATTGGCCGGAACAAAGAGTAGTGCTATAGTGCGATAGCTGCCACATGACGTCATAACGGCTTCTGACGTCAGAGTTTGCGTGCATGTGGGTCAATAGAACGCGAGCTATGCCCGGGAAGCAGCCGGCAGCTAGAAATAGGTCAGCCAGCTAAAAATACGCACCTCTATTCAACAGCCTTTTTCACACGGTCGCGTTACCCTAGGCTATGAATGTCACAGATACCTGCTGTTTTATCTGAAAAGATCCAAATATATTACTTTAATGTCCGGAAATAAAGAGACTATTTTATCATTGCCTGTTTTTCCGGACCTACGGGATTTTGGTGTCGTATGGACACAAAAGATACTATGCGAGTAGTTAATAATATACCTAATACAAAAATTAATATAGGATCATCTCATCCGAGCGTTTATCCCAGTTGCGTCCCGGGACGCCCGGTCTCCGCTTTCCTACTGTTTCTCCTCCACTTCGGACGGTCGTCGGCATCCCTGTTGTGAGACCAATGGGACAACACAAAAATGAATATAGGATAAAGTAAATTAGTGTTGTTTAAAATTTATTCCTATACCATCTGATGCTCTCGTCTTCATCCACTTGTAGTATTAGATCAGAAAAGTTTAGTATATAACAGTTCCAAATATCCAACAATTATTACCCACGGCTCTCTACTTACAGGAAATCTTGCCTATGATATCATCATCATTTAAGCGCGATTCCCGTTTTCATGCAAACCTATGCTTGGTAGTCATAATTCTCTTAACCCGATCTTTAGCATCCCCGATTGTGAAACAATCATTAATGTAGTCAAGTCATGACCTATTACCACTGCTCTTTTTGCCAAAATATACTTTCCGTAACCTACTGGCCACCACCTAGGATATAGTAGACAATAATACATATATTTCTAAAATGATTGTAGCATATAGTAATTTTTTATTGCATAACGAACAGACCACTCATATTTTTCTTAATACGTGGAATGTTAGAGGCACCATCAAGACCACCAAGGTCCAGGCGACCTGCTAGCGGTGTCAGATACACCGCTAGCAGGTCGCCTGGACCTTGGTTGTGGCTTGCTTGACCCTGTTAAATGGACAAGGCAATAATGGCGGGTTGGAAGGTCAAACGGCATTCGCTTTCATCAATGTCGAAAATGAAGTTAAACAATAGCTGTTTCTAGCTGCCAGATAAAAGTAGACACCAGGCAAGGTACATTTGGAAGAGAGGAGAAGATAGTAATTTTTAAGTTGAGATCACCCGACCAACTGACTCCCATTATATGGACTCTGAAAATATTGATATGAATTTACAACTCGTGTCAACGTCGCCTGTATAGAAGATTTAATAAACAAACAACTACCCCTCTTGAATGTGATAAACAGCAGTATTTACTGTTGTCTATTTTGTTCTACAAGGAGGTAGGCTAGCTAGAATAGGCTCATTTCCCTTAGGTATTGTAAAACCCAGTACATACATGCCAAACGGCAATTTATTCTTAAGAAGGCCGAAGTGCCGAATTACCTTAGTTTGTTTATATCAATGCTTGTATGTATCAGAATATTTTTTTTCCATCCTTGCGTATAAGAGAGGTTTAAATTACCTACTTATGTTGACAGATATATAATATAATCTACCTAAAGCAATAAAAAATTAAGTGTTTGTTTTAAAATTCTAAATTAATAGATTTTCATTAAATGCATATAAAAGTATTAACGGTCTAATCAATTAATCAATCAAATCAGCCTATCAGTCACACTGCTGTCAGTCCACTGCTGGACGTATACCTCTCCCAATTCATGCATATTGTCACGCCTTTATCACCTAAGGGGTAGGCAGAGGTATATTTAAAGGCCCACATTTCATTGCCGTGTTGAAATGGACAGGCGCAGGCTGTGGCGACCTGCTGTTGAAATTTTTCAAGCTGCCCACCACGCCCATCAACTCCCAATTCACATCACAACAAATGATACTGTGTCTTCCGCATCCAGTCCCTTCTTTAGCCGGTCTCGACTTTTCCAGGTCGTCTATCCAGTCGTCTACCGTACGTTTGCCGAGTCGCGATCTCCACTCCAGAACTCGTTTGCTCCATCGGCCGTCGATTTTTCTACAAATGTGACTTGCCCATTGCCATTTTAAGGTGCTGACTCTACGAGTTATGTTGACCACTCTGGTTCTCTGACTGATAATTTCATTTTGGAGTTTATCCCTCAAAGACATATGCCATCGCAGACTTTTCGTAGACCTATATGAGATACACAATTCTACTATACATTATTTTGTTATACCTCAAAAGGCTTAGTCAGCGTTTTCGTTGAAAGCTCCCAGACGGTATAAATATTTTTTGCCGACCTCCAACAAATATCGTTATATTTTAGTCAATATATACAACAACTTAACAAATTAGTGCAAAAATCGATGCAGTAGTTTTTGAGTTTATCACTAACAGACCGACCGACGCGACGGAGGACTTTGTTTTATGATATGTAGTGATGGTAATAATGATGAAATAATGTCTACTAAAACTACTGTAATAAACAATAATCATGTTGATAATATAAAATTGTTTATTACAGTAGTCAAGTCAAGTCAAGTCAATAATCATGTTGATAATATAAAATAATTAATAATTAATGATTCGGATATCTGGATTACGGGTGTAGAAATTAAAAATTATATCAATTTAAATATAAATTGTATTAACGCTCCTAAAGCCTGCTATGAACCTAATGTGTTATTAAACAACATAGTCGCAGAGCTAAATAGCACTTATAAAGACTGGCATTGGATTTTTACAGACGGATCTAAGAGTGAAGGTGGCATGGGGGCTGGTTTCTATGATCACAGTTTACAATGCAGAGCCGGATTTAAAATTAATAATGAAGCAAATGTAATGTCGCTGGAACTGATTGCAATCTATCAAGCCTTATCATACGCTATAAATCAAAATTTAAATAAAATTGTAATTTTTTCGGATAGCAAAAGTGCGCTGCAACATTTGGCTCGATGCACTTCTGGCATCAAAAGTGCATGGGTAGCCTACGAAATCTTAAAATATATTATTTCATTAAATAAAAACGGTAAAGAAGTTAGGTTGCAATGGGTTCCAGCACATCTAGGCATTAAGGGAAATGAGGAAGCAGACCGTATAGCTAAGTTAGCGACAGTGGACGGCACTATGTTCAATTACCGACCGGACTATTGGGAATTAATACCTAAGTTCAAGCAGGAATGCTACAATGACTGGGTGATGCATTTCAAAAATATTTCAGTAGACAAGGGCATATGGTATCGAACCATTCAGCCGAGTCCTCCGAGACTGATATGGTTTGATAACCCTAAACTTAGCAGGATTTACATAAAACTAGCTTTGAGAATTAGATCAGGACACTACCCGACAGCAAAGTTTGCTTATCTTATGAAAAAGTCTGAAACTCCCAACTGTTTAGTTTGTAACACAATAGAAGATGTGCAACATTTGCTGATGGAGTGTGGCAGAAACGGTACTGAACGAAATACTCTATTTAAAGAGTTGCAGTTAAATGTATTGGATGTAGGTTTAGTACAGACTATATTAAGTAAACCCAAGTCGGATGCTGCTAAAAAATTGTGTCACCTAGTTACAATAGCCAATCAACGCACTGTGTAAATAATTTTAAGCTTAGTATTAAGAATGATGTACCTATACTAGATTAAGGCACGATGGAGTTGACATTTCCTTGAAGGATAAAAACTCCAAAAAAAAAAAAAAGATTAAAAAAAAAAAAATAATTAATGATTCATCTCTGGCTTATACAGGGTCATTTGTATAACACCAGCAACCTGCTAGGAGTGGATAGCCAAGGTCATAACCAACAACGTTTGTTCTACCACTTTTGGCAATTCGTTACAAAACGGGTAGTAGGTATAATATATTGAACCTTCAAGCTGCGTTCTGGGTATCTTTTTCGTGACATACTACATGCCTCCATGCACGATGGACGTGCGCGCATAATTGCGGTTGACACAGGTCAAGGGCAAATGAGCTATCACCTTCATCCCCTGTGATTTTCACGAGACTGTAAGGTAATCAGTACACGAAATAATAATATAATAATAATAATATGTATTTATATATTCTACACAAAAAGTAATATTTCCTTTCATAAGCGACATTGGCACGTAAATAGAGGATCATTATTCAAAAAATACCCAAGTTCGCTTTCGTAAATTTATATGCTCGTTAAAAAGAATTTATTTTTATGATTATTAGGTTACGTGTCTTCAAAAAGTAGATCGAACTAGCTAAGAATTTTTCACTATATTCTTTCCTAAGGGGCGGTCGTCTATTTTGGCATGAAAATTTAAAATTTTAATAATGTCAATAAATAAATTTAGAACCATTCAACCACCCAACCATCAAGATAAAGAGTTTTATCGATTAAGGATAGGTACTCTGTAAAAACACTTATGAGAGTAGAAGAAGCGATAGTTGTATGCTAGAATCGTTCTTATGACGTTAAAAACTACAATGAAGTCGCGGGCCAAATCTAGTAACAAATATAATAGTTATCAACTCATACATACCCAGTACTACCTAATAATTAAAATTTCGCTTTATATGCTTCGCACAATATAAGCATAAGGCACTTAATGGGTTGGTTAGACATTTTCAAATCTACGATCTCTTTATTTATAAGTAAGTATACCCCACACTATATTCTTTACAGTGTAATGGAGGTCAAACCTTATCACTGTTGCCACAGACGCAGCGGATTGTGTCGCACCCTAAGGGAGACTATTATTAAAATACTTTTGTAAGGAGAATTACTTAGTAAATATTTTTTACCATTGAGCTTTGTGATTATTGTTTTTATCAAAATAATAACCAGGCATTTCGGAATTTTCTCCAAAATCGTTTCTTAAAAGTGACAAAAGGAAAAATATTTTTTAAAAATTAAAGGAAGTTTAGGAATATTTACATAATCAAAAAGCTCTTCCACATCGATGTTAGCTATAACCGCACCCAGAATGCTGGCAGCATTGCTACATTGAATAGCAATGCTGAGCCTCTGACCTAAGTTTAAGCCAGCCAGTTTCATGAGAACAACCGACCAAAAAGCTTGGATAGAGTTCCGTAAAGAAGCTTTGTACTGGGACCCCACGGACAAAGAGTTTCAACCTCAAACGGCTCAAATACACAATTTTCAGCAAGATTTGTGTATTTGTGCCGTTTAAGTGCCTCAGTGGACGCAACAGCAGCTTCCGCACTGCTGCAAAAAGCTAGCAAAAAAATTGAAAAATAATATTTAAAAAATCAGTAAATATGCAATGCTAAAAAATTAAGCTTGGTGTGGTGGTTGAATAGTTCTAAATTTATTTATTGATATTATTCGAAATTTTTATTTTCACGTTTAACATACCAAAACAGGCAACGGCCCGTTAAGACAGAATATAGTGAAAAAATCTTGAAAATAAATTATGTAGTAAAGCTGTAGCTAGTTCGATCTACTTTTTTAAAGGCACAGAACCTAATAATCATAGAAATAAATTCTTTTCAATGAGCATATAAATTTACGAAAGCGAACTTGGGTATTTTTCGAACATGGACAATAAATTAGAATGTAGCTTATGAAAGAAAATATTAATTTTCGTGTAGAATATATAAGTACTCCTATACGCCAGAGAATTGATAATTTTAAAACACAGGGATAATAAATCCAATCCTCTTCTAAATATTTTTAAAAGGTTTATTTGTAAATTAATAAGTACCGACTGAAGTGCTTGAATGTTTTTATTTTAGAATTTCTTCTACACTCCAATTTGTTGTTTTCTACAAAGCGAGTGTTTTCTCTCCATAGATAAATTTCAAATGATCGTCGGAACGAGACTTGCTGGAAAATTTGTTCCTAAAATGCTCTCAGACTGAATTAGACAATTTACACTACCGTGATTATGGCAAATTTACTTTTATCTTTTCATCTAAAGAATTGGCGATTAAGTACAAGAGGAACAATTTTCAGCCCTTGAACCTTGACCTATTGCTGTGCACAAGGGACCTGTATTCCTGGTATATGTAGTAAAATAAACGTACCTACGGCTGTATTCCCTTTTTTTCTGCCAAATAGGAAATATCGTGTTCATTCATAAAATATGTATCTTGTAACAAAATATTTCTTTTCTTTTTTGTATCTTGAGGAAATACGCAAAAAGTAGAAGGAATTGTTAAGATTTCTTAGCGAAAATGTACGATAGCTATTATACAGCCTGGTCAAAAGCCAGGTCCAAGCCCCGCCAAGAACCAAGATGTTTTAAAAACAATATAGCTGTTTTTAGTAGAATACCTAAAATACAAAATATGAAATATAAAGAAAAAACATAAAAGTAAGAAAATTAGCTTAATACGGTATCCATACCATATACTAATATATAAAGCTGAATAGTTTGTTTGTTTGTTTTTTGGTTAAACGCGATAATCTCAGAAACTCTGGTCGGATTTGAAAATATCTTTTTGTGTTGGATAGCCCATTTATCGAGGAAGGCCATATTTTATATATCATATATATATACCCTAGAGAGCGGAGCAGTAACCATTAATGTCGACAAATCGGGCCATTTTTTATGCATAATTGTAGAATTTATAAGCGACGAGATTAAATAGGTGCGACGGGAGTTCGAACTATGCCAAGGGCGAAGTCGTGGGGGTCATCTAGTTATATATATTTACCTACCATAAATTTGATCGGCAACCTCTAAAAATCTCTCTCTTTTGGTTTGAAAATTTTCAACACCAGGTAGCCACAACCCAAGTCTGTCAATTTCAATACGGCAATGGGCTTACCACCTATTACGTGGGACAGTAATACACACGATAAAAAGTGGGGATAAGTAAATGCACCTCAGCACTTTTCCACGCTTCATAGCTAATGGATAGACTTCTGCAGGCCGGAAAATATCTCAGTGGTTTATCGAATGTAATAAAGAACCTAATAAAATAATAAATAAAAAAGCAGCCATCAGGTGAGTGGTGTCGGTGAACCTCTTCTGTGCACTCATTTCATTATAATGATATGGTCAAGTGCACTTTTAAAATTGAGGTGTTTACGCCTTAATATTACTCTAGCGATTGATGAATCTTGAAGAAGCGAAAGAAGTATGCACGGATCGCGAAGCCTGGCGATCCGTCCTCTCTGACTACCCCATCGAGGATACAGCGTGAAGATAGTATAGTAAAGTATAATATTACTCTAGTTTGTCTTGTTCTACTAATAGAAATTGTCAATAACAGTCGTACTGTCCAAGTTATACAAACACTGACCCAAGATAATAGCTAACAGGGATCTATATGAACAATAATATCTCGGCATCACAGCTGTGTAAATACTAATTATATCTTTGTCTAAAGCAAGTAAATCGTCTTTAGTTTTTTCAGTTTTAGGCAAAATGTCTGAAGAGACTTTCAGGTAATAAGAGCTAGCGGACCTGAAAGACACAATTTTGTAGTCTTGCAATTTATATCGCCATAAACCTCTTATACATTCCTGTATTACAAACAAGTTGTAGTTTTCCCATTCCCGTTTCCCACAGGAACTTGTTCCCGGGACAAAAAGTATCCTATCTGATATTCTGATGTGTAAGCTATATTATTGAAAAGTTTTATCAAAATCTATTCAGTAGATTTGCTCAGACTGCAGAGATAAAAAAAGCGTGTAACAACTGTCCTGGCTGCTGGATATTTTATAGGTTTGGAATACAGAAGGTTTAGACAAAATTACCCTATCCTAGCCCCTTTCCTATCTCATCCTTTTTCCTACCCTCTAATCCTTTTCCTACCTTATCCTCTTCCCATCCTTTCTCCGCCAAGCCAAGGTTGCCGTGCCGATGAGCTGCGTGGCTAGGGGCGAGCCTAGTCGTAACGTGCTTGACTGCCCTGGGACAGGGTGACTCCAGAATAAGGCTAGCCTTAACTAGACAAGCGGGGCTCTGTCTAGGCGGACTTTGAATTTCCCTTGCCACTCGTGGGAACGCAATGGATATTAAAAATTTAAAAATCCGGAATGGCGGCGATGTGGTTCGCAACCCGTCACGTCTCGTCTCCCATCGAGGCGGAAAGTGGGCTAGGGATAGCCACTTTGCTACATTGAATGTTAGAGGAGGAATGAAAGACAAAATTGATGAGGTATACGAGATGATGCGAGCAAGACAACTTGATGTTTTGTGTGTGAATGAAACCAAGAGGAAAGGATGTAACACCACTACACATGGGCCCTATACAGCCTACTGGTCAGGTGTAGCCACAACCAGTACAGCGAGCCAGGGTGTCGGTGTTCTACTGTCCGCGAGAATGAATGAATGTGTGACTGACTATGAATGTGTGAGCCCAAGAATCCTTTGGTTGAGGTTGAAGGTTGGACTTACCCGCATCTTTGTTTTGGTTTATGCTCCGCAAGATGCGCGGTGGCGCCGATCTTCAAGAGACCAAAGTGAGAGACAGGCATTTTGGGAGAGTGTGAGCGATATTCTGAGTAAATGGAAACGGAACGAGAGAATTGTAATGTTAGGTGATTTTAATGGTTGGGTTGGATGTAAATTGAAGCGTGATGGATATGAAAGTGTATTGGGCAAGTTTGGTGACGAACGAGTGAATGAAAATGGTGAGAGTTTGCTTGAAGTATGTTTGGAGAGGAATCTTGTGGTAACTAACACCATATTTAACCACAAACAGATTCATTTGTGTACTAGACAAGAGGGAAACCAGAGAAGTATGATTGATTTTGTGATTGTAGATGCAAGACTAAGAAAGAAAGTCTTAGACACCCGGGAATACCGCGGTGCCGGGATTGATACAGATCACTTCTTGGTTATCAGCCGAGTAAGAGGTCTGTTTCAACGGTGGCGGCATCGTGTGTGTGAACCTGTAAGTGTACTAGAGCGCATAAAAGTCGAAAATTTGCAAGAGATGAGCGTAAAAGAAGGATTGAGTAAATTGAGTAAGAAATTTAAAAATTTAGACGAAGTGTGTGAGATTGAAGAATTATGGAAGAAGCTTAAGAAAAGTCTAGAGGAAGTTGCGGTGGAAGTGTGTGGGGTAAATAAAAGAAGCCAAGGATGTAAGGTGAAGAGAATGTGTGCAGAAGTCATGAAAGCATTGTCCGACAAGAAGAAGACATGGTTGGACTGGCTGACTTCAAAGGTGAATCAAAGAATGCAGAGGGCAACGGATGAGGATGTAAAAATGGCAAAGAATGAATATAAAAGGTATAAACGAGTTGCAAAAGAAGTTATAAAAAGAGAGAAAGAGAATGATAGGGAAGAACATTTAATAGAGGGTTATCTGATAATTTCCAGCAGAATATAAATTTCTTTTGGAAAATTTATAAAATCTGTGAGGGGTCAACAAACATCATCGAAACTCAGTAATATCACAAACCAGGATGGCAGTTTTCTAAAAGGAGAAGAATGTTTGCTAAAAAGATGGAAAGATTATTTTGAAAGCTTATATGAAAAGAGGATATGGAAGCACAAACGAGTTCTTGGGAAAGGAATGAACTAAGCAATGAAAGCATCATAAGTATGGAAGAAATTGTGAAAGCATTGAGTAGTATGAAATTGGGTAAGGCTGCTGGATTTGATAGGATTTCTGTCGAGATGCTGAAAGCGGGACATGGCGTGGTAGCTTGCCAGCTGTACCGCCTTTTTAATCTTTGCTGGAGGAATGGCAGCGTGCCTGGAGATTGGTGCAAGGCTGTCATCGTGCCGCTTTACAAAGGAAAAGGGTTACAGCAAGAGTGCAAAAAGCTTTTAAGCTTGCTCAGCATCGTCGGCAAATTGTATGCAAAAGTTTTAATAAAAAGAGTGATGAATGAAACTGAAGGAAAAATGTGGGATGTACAAGGATTTATGAAAGGAAGAGGATGCACGGATCAGGTCTTTTCCTTACGATGCATAGCCGAAAATTTTTTGGCAAAATGTAATAAAGACCTTATTACATTTGCATATTTGTAGACTTGGAAAAGGCCTATGACCGAGTGGTGAGGCATGAACTATGGACAACACTGGCCAAGTATGGAGTAAGCAGTCACTTGATACGAGCACTGAAATCTCTCTATGAGGGTTCCAGTGCTTGTGTCAGGATCAACGGAGCTTGCACAGACTTTTTTCACATTGAAATAGGTGTGAGACAGGGTTGTGTAGCGTCACCGGCGCACTACTACTACTACTGTTTAACCTATACATGGACAGTTATTTGAAAGAACTGCAAGAGAGTGCGTATGGTTTAAAAATGAATGAACTGACTGTCATATGCTGATGACCAGGTAATACTGGCATCATCGGCGGAGGAGTTGCAGTTGATGGGTAACATTATGCATGATACGCTAAAAAGCAAAGGAATGAAAGTGAATGTAAATAAGACAAAAGTAATGGTTTTTGAAAGAGAGGAAAGTATGACAGATTGCTCGATTTTTGTGGAAGGAAAACGAGTGGAACAGGTGAAAGAATTTGTATATTTAGGTTCAAAATTTGTGAGAGATGGAAAGTGTGATTGTGACATTGAACGAAGAGTTTTGGCTGGAAATCAAGTGAATGGAGCCATGCACGCCTTTATGAGCGGTCAGAACGTGTCTGAGAAGGCAAGACTGGCTGTGCATAGAGGAGTACTTGTTCCTACACTCATGTATGGCAGTGAAAGTTGGGTGTGGCAGAAGAAGCATAGAAGTAAAATTAATGCAGTGGAAATGAGAAGTCTGCGGAGTATAGCTGGAGTAAAATTGATGGACATAGAAAGGAACAGTGTGATAAGGGAACATATTATACTAATTTTATTCATGTAACACGAATATTTAAAATTGTGTCACTCAATTAAAATTAGTATAAAAGCATATCGCGTTAATACCTGTATTTTATACTAATTTTATTCATGTAACGCGAATATTTAAAAATGTGTCACTCGAAAACATATCATTTTACTCAAAGATAAGTTCAACCTAAAATAGGTGATAACTACAATCTTAATTACTGGTTGAGCGGGCGAGATAAATAAATTCGAAGTGGACTGTATTTGCGAGGAAAGATAAATGAAATTTACACGCGGTTGTCGACGAAAAAGAAATGGAAACAGGAATGGGTACGCTTCCTTGCTGCTGCTGCGAGATGCTGAGTTGGAGGCTGCCGGGGGCGTCCCTGGACTTGAATTCCTGGTTTCCTTGCACGAATACACTATTTTAAATAGTGTATTCGTGCAAGGAACTCTATATGAACGGCGCGAGTCATCATACAAACAAAAAGACAAACAGAAGCTTTCGTAGAACGTATACCACGACCACGAGAAACTGTTACCCTGACGAGGCCAGCTTAATCTGTACCCGTGTGTACGAACGGTTTAGCAGCCTGAACAACACAACAAGGACGATGATCTGGCCGATCATCGTCCTTGTTGTGTTGTTCAGGCGCGATTGACTTCGGGCGAAGTTTGAAACACGGATTACATCTATGAACTTTCGAACGAAT
Organism: Thumatha senex; assembly: GCA_948477245.1. Taxonomy (NCBI): domain Eukaryota; kingdom Metazoa; phylum Arthropoda; class Insecta; order Lepidoptera; family Erebidae; genus Thumatha; species Thumatha senex. The sequence goes on along the minus strand of OX419729.1, from coordinate 8,815,271 downwards.
CAAATTGTGTGCGGAGAGAATCCAGTATTTCTGGCGCAAAATTGACATTAATAAATCTGGACCAGCGTGACAATTCACCCTATGGTGATATTCAACTAAAAGATCAACGATATGATCCTTGCGCGGGAGAACTACAGGATGCATTTGATCGTACTCTAATGCGGACTGACTCAAACGACCACCAACTCGAGTGAGGCCATCCTTCAAAAAAGGTTTCAAATGTTGAAAAGCGCGACTACAAGGTTTATTTAATTCCAAATTTCTAATTTCAGACGAAAAATAAAATCGCTGAAGTTCACGAAGCACGACTAACTCAGCCTTGTTAAAGTCAAAGGCGGTAACATGCTCGCGACGAGGAAGGATTTTCAAAAATCGACAAATAAAAACGTGTTGTTTTAACGTAACAGAATCGACCACGATGAAACACGGCTAGCCAACTCAAAGATAGGCGATTTTTCGAGCGGTGCGGTAGTAACTAAAGAGGTTTTCTTTTCCTCTGGCGGCGTGGACACAGTAGCGGCGTTGAAAGGACTAACAGGCCATTTATCAGGGGGGGCTTGGCACCAGGAAGAGCCATGGAACCACAACGGATGATCCGAAACCTGTGCAGGTGTTAACCCACGAGACAAACAATCGGCAGGGTTGTCCGTACCTGAGACGTGATAAAAGTTTTGCGGCGCCAATTCCGACTGAATTTTTTCCCACCCTATTTGCGACAAATGTATCCCAACGATGGGGTGAAGAATGTGTCCAACACAAACACGGTAGAGTCCGAGAATGCGAAAATTCTATCTATATTAATGCGGTTGCGACGACTACTAGCAATCGAACTAATGAGCTGGGCTTGAACCAATATAGCGCACAGCTCGAGACGAGCGAGAGAGACTACCTTACTAGGGGCTACTTTAGATTTAGCGCTGATCAGGTGAAATGAAATGTCATCACCGTTACGAACGTGGAAGTACACAACACCCACATACGCTTTCTCACTAGCGTCAGCGAAACCTAAAACAGTTACAATACTATCATCGGAGATGCCAACATGGCGCGGTATTCTAATTTGCTCGAGCATAGGAAGCTCGGCTCTAAAGCGATCCCACAATTTAATGATGTGGTCAGGAGGAGTGTCGTCCCAGTCATAGTTGGACAGCCAAAGTTCTTCTATGAGAAGCTTTGCGTACAAGACGACAGGTGCTACAAATCCCATCACATCCCATATGCGTGCGACACGACAATATGGTGAGCTTAGTGCAGGTTGACGGTGTAGGACAAACTTTAAAACTAAACATGTCGGACGAAGGTGACCAACGCAAACCGAGAACCTTGTGCGTATCATTACTATCAATCTCCTTGACAGTCGACAAGCGATGCGACGGTGGAATCGAATCCAAGACCGTTTGCGAATTACTAGTCCATTTTACGAGATCAAAATGACCCGCCTTCATGAGATCAATTACTTCAGCCGCAGTTGCGACAGCTTGATCTTCGGTCTGCACAGAATAAATGTAGTCATCCATGTACAGACCAGTTTCTACAGTCTCCTTAGCCTTCGGGTAACTGTCGCCCTCATCGGCGACGAGCTGCTTGACAGTGCAAAGAGCGTGGAAGGGACTGGATTTAAGTCCAAAACAAACGCGATTAAATTCGTAAACCTGTAAAGACTCCTGCGGCGAAAATCTATACAAAATGCGTTGAAATCGGCGATCTGATTCGCTAACACCAATACAAAGAAACATTTGTCTAATGTCAGCTGAAAGCGCGACAGCGAATAAGCGAAAGATAACTAAAATTTCGAACAAATTACCTTGGAGATTTTGACCACTGTGCAAAATATCGTTTACCGAAACATTCGAACTAGTTTTGGCGCTGCCATCTAAAACAACGCGCAACTTGGTGGTTATTTTATCCTCGCGGACAACTCTATAGTGCGGTATGGTATACGAAGGAGCGTGCTTCGTCTCTTCGGTTTCGGGAGGCGCGGGTGAAATGAAACCTTTATCCAAATCTTCTATTATTATTTATTACTGATATACAAAAACAAAAAGTCACAGAGGTCATTGACCTTGACATTCTTTAGGGCGCGAACAGCTGATGCAAAAATATCTAAGAATTTTTCTAAGTCGTGTCCATTACACGATGAGCTATTTTTCAAATTAAATATTTGATCCAAATAAGCGGTTGTTACTAAGCGTTTGTCTTCGTATTTGACCTTCAAAGTATTCAAAATCAAACTATAATTTTCGGCGCAAAGCGTTATACCGGCGTAAACGGTTTTTGCTTTCCCGGTTAGTTTACAGTTAGTAAACTAACCGGGAAAGCAAAAACGGGAAAAAAAAAAGTAATGTAATTGTTCGTGATCCGATAACGAATTATTATTATGGATCGTATTTTCGAAACTAGACAAAAACAAAGGCCAATTTTTAATATCGCCATCAAATTCGGGTATTTGTATGGGAGGTAATTTAGGTCGGTCCCGTTTCAGCAAATCAAAACCGGCTGGCCCTGGTTTCGAATCGGTGACTACTACGGGCACGGGCGCTTGCAATGACTTAGCGACACGTTTTATGCGACAAATTAAATCTTCGAAAGATGACATGGCGTCATAACTTAATAAGAAATCGGAATTTAATTTTAATTCAAGCAAGTTAATTTTATCGAGAACATTTTCGAAATCTAAGCGCAAAGTATCTACGGTTTCGATCGAGGATAAAAACAATTCTTTTATTGATTCATCTGCGATCTTCGATGAATAATCACAAATTAATTACATACGCTAAAAAGGCTATCCTTCTTAGCGTGTAATAGTTTTAACTGTAGATCCGGAATCTCTTTCGGAGGCATTGTTAAAACAAACAACTATAGCTACCTACGTTACGTAGTACAACTATAGCTACTTACGCGTAGGTACTTGCGCGCGCGGGTCTAGGTACCTGCCAGCGTGGTCTACCTATTACTATGCGGTGCAGTGTAACTATTTAGTACCTACCTATGCGAAAAACAGTAGGTAAGTATGCGTTTATTCCCTAATGGAATAAAACTATTATCTATGCGTTTATTCCCTATAGAATAAAAAACTATTACCTAATCTATGCGTTTATTCCGAATGAAGTAAAAACTACAACCTATACCTATGCGTTTATTCCCTATGGAATAAAAACTATTGCGTGCAAACTACTAAAGTGAATGGATCAAAATCCGGATCGTTAGGACCAGAAAATGGTTGAGCGGGCGAGATAAATAAATTTGAAGTGGACTGTATTTGCTGGGAAAGACAAATGAAATTTACACGCGGTTGTCGACGAAAAAGAAATAGAAACAGGAATGGGTAACGCTACCTTGCTGCTGCTGCGAGATGCTGAGGTGGAGGCTGCCGGGTGCGTCCCTGGACTTGAATTCCTGGTTTCCTTGCACGAATACACTATTTATCCATGGAAAACACAACTATTGCGAAAAGTTTGTGCGACCGCGCGCGCGGCCATTGCAGTTCTATACAGAGCGTCTCCCGTCCCTTCTCGCTGCCTGTGAGTGGCATTTTAGATGGCGCGTAATACAGCTGTCTCGTTCTTCTTTCATGCGAGACAAGGTAGGTGCGAAAGAGAAATGGAATAAAGGGAAGGCGGGGTGGGAGTGTCGACAACTAATTAATTAAAAACAAATGGAGATCGGCGATGCAACATAGAAATAATAACGCGGCAACTTTTGAATCGTATACCGGCGCAATCAATTACCTTATATACCCTACTTACTAATCAGTTACGCCTCTATCCTAGAAAAGGCTGGCAGAGGCATACTATACGCCTAAATTTCACCATATGCATTTTTCTCCACGTAACAGGTAGTGAGCCCATTGCCGTGCTGAAATGGATGCGCAGTTTACAAGTAACATCTGGAGTAGTTTACTATGCGGATCTCGTTGTATCAGGAGAGAATTTTCATCACATAGCACCCGAGATATACTATTACCGTGGTGCTTCCCTTTTTCTATAAGATTTACACCTAGTTGCTTTCCAGATCTACCACTTTGCAAAGGAGGGAAGACGCATTACGTTTTTTTTTTCCAACGTCCTAAAATTATCTACAGTAATTGTTTACAGAAGAATGAGTAAGTAAAGATTTCAATGAGATATGTTACCGCACATTACATAAGAAGAACGTTCACTTCTACAGCTGATCCACTTTTGCTTCGTATTAACTGTTTTACTAAACTTTTACGGTTGTCTCGATATGAAGTCAGCTTTGGTAATAAAAATGCTAATTCAACGAGCCCCGAGGCTAATATTTCTGAAAACATTGGTAAACCAAGAGTTTAGGGAAAACAAAGACCTCAGTAGGGCTCATTGTATTCTTTTACTAAACTCTCAAGGCGCTGAGTGTAAATGCGTGATAAACTTTGAATCTATACTAATAAACAAAACTGAAGAGTTTGTTTGTTTGGTTGAACGCGCTAATCTTTGGAACTGCTGGTTCGAATTTAAAAACGATTTGTGTGGATAGCCCATTAATCGAGGTATGCGATAGGCTATATATCATTAAGCTACTATCCTGAGAGCGGAGCAGTAATTATGAATGTCAAGAAATTTGGCAAATTTACAAACATTTCGGTAAAAGTATTAAACGACGGGATCAAATGTGTGCGGTGAGGGTTCGATGTATGTCACGGATTTAGCCGCGGGGTCGGCTTATTCTATATATTCGTACCGTGTAACTTGGTTAAGTGTAGGATATAGTGATATGTCACCTGGAGATAAATAAATTCGTCAGTTTCCAGTGTCTTCGATAGTTTAGTAGGATAAATGTCTCACCCGGCTAGTGAGAAGTGGTGCGAGGCTGAATTTTTCCACTTTTTGTTTATGATACCTATAGTTAGCATATTAATTAATTTTCAAAATTGTTTCTAATGTAGGTAACTGGTATTTCAATAGGTTATTTGATGTCTCTGCGATGCAACTAAGTACTGCTCAAAAGATTGTGGTAACAAAGTATTTAAAACTCCTGAAAATATTGGCCTTTTGTTGCTCATTCAGCACGTTAGCACTGCAAACGCCATAATTGGGGCGATCAGACCGGTTATGGAAGGTCAAACTTGAGAAAGCCTACCGTGTCTCACAGATGATTATCGAGTACGGGTGCTTTAAAAAATTGTTGCAAAAACACCCGGAGATTGCAGCTGAGTGCCAAGACTAGAAAGAAAGCAGCAAGGACATAGCGCTCCACATGGAAAAATCCTAAAGTTCTGTTTTACAAAACGAATGGCCTGCTTAAGGTTGATTTTATTCAAGTTCAACCAATAGTCAACTTTTCTAATAAAAATAACACAGAATTGAATTTCCAAGAGCACAACCACCGTCACAATTTTAACCTTTAAGTAACTGTGTTGTTTAAATTTAAACCATAACCCTACCTTGACCTATATCCACCCTAACTTAACCCCTCACAAACACGGCGTGTGCAAGTAAATATTCTTAGTTAAAGACATCTTAAATATTCAAGCGATTTTCAACTATATTGTGGCCCCTTTAAATATAAATTAGAAGGAGTAGATTATTTGCTAACTTTGTGCCCCCACTTTAGCCATGAGTTTGTTAAATAACACCATATTATTATCTTTTCCTTATAACACAATATTATTCTTGCAATTTAGTACCAAATCACTGAATTTTATCTGCTCGTATAATATTTATATGATTTTACCATCAAGATATTTTTTAAGGATTCTTCCTTATAATTGTTAACCTTCTACCATCAGCTTTATGAATTGTAACTAAGGTATAATAAACCACACAAATGCGATTTAAATTTGCATTGAGAAAGGTTTCCAAAGTGGAATATATAAAAAATATTTATCTTTTTTTGCTCATTTTCTTCATTGCAAATTGCTCACGTATTTCGGATACGCGCCATGTTGTTTTGAAGTAAAACTTCTTTATCATAAGTAAAACCTCTTTATCATAAGTGAAACTTCTTTATCATAAGTGAAAATTCTTTATCATAAGTGAAACTTCTTTATCATAAGCGAAACTTCTTTATCGACGTATGAGAGAAATTTTATAACTGTAAAATAAAATGTCGTAAAGAAGTTTCACTTCTTACCTGTGTACTCTAGTACACACCAGAGTACACAGGTAAGACACATTTATTTTATGCACCACTACTTCCCTTTATTATAAAATTGTACTAATAATATGAGTGCGTTTAAAAAGAGAAGAGTATGTATCTTCTCTTTATATCTTTATATATTTTCTTAAATATAATCTTAAAACTATTTTTCCCCTTCGACCCTTTTACGTCCGCATTCGAAATTTAATTATTTGTGCGTATTTGAATCATACTCTTTGCTACAACTAGTTAATTTGTTTATCTATATACAAATATATAAAGATGAAGAGTTTGTTTGTTTGTTTGAACGCGCTAATCTTAGGAACCACTGGGTCCAATTGTAAAAATATTTTTGTGTTTTATGAGGAAAAGGAAGGCTATAGGCTATATATCATCACGCTACTACTCAGGAGGGCGGAGCAGTAATCATAAATGTCAACAAATCGGGCACTTTTGTAAAAACGGGATAAAATTTGTGCGACGGGAGTTTGAAGCATGTCACGGGCGAAGCTGTAGGGGTCGGCTAGTTATAAAATAAATTACAAAGTTTAATTTAGTAAAAGATGCCCACGAGAAAAACTCCAAAGCTTATTATGTTTAATAACGTTATATAAAGGATTAAATTTAATCATAAAAGGTATAACAATTTACTTAAAAAATATACTTCTAAATAAATTTCTTCATCATCCTCAATTAATATTCAGGTTTTGTTTTATAAGCCTACGTTCTACGTTTATACTTTTATATTTTTCATAATAACTTGGTCTTTTTACTTTAGAGAAGCTGAAAAACAATGAAGCAGTAGTGATTATAAACTTTTAATTTAGTACTATATCTTTATTTATTTTTATTTTTTTATCATTTTTCCGATACCTGTAACAGATATCGTTATATTTTAGCCAATATATACTAATACTTATATTGCGGACAGACAGACGTGGCAGAGGACTTTGTTTTATAATATGAACCTAGTAATAGTGATAAAATTGGGGGTTAAGTGAGAGGGAGAGAGTGAGACGGAGAGAGTGAGCGACAGAGAAGGTACTTCCAGAAGTCCTAGTCTTTTGTTTCTCGTAAGATGGTCGTAACAAATAACTCTTCCAGGCATCAAATTCAGGCTGTAGAGGCCATTAACCTAAATGTTATTTATTACCACCGCCCCCGCCCGTTCTCCAAAACATTCTTAGAAATATTCGTATAGACTAGGTTTTTAAGTGATCATTACCAGGATCTCTTGATTGTGCACTCTAAAGCATACTGTGTATCAAATTTGCAACTTACGAAGCTGCTTCTTTTACCAGGATGTGGAGGACGAGTCTTATCAGGACATTTGATTTAAGCCAAGTCAATTCAACTTTAAGTCATCTTCCTGATCTGACCAAAAAAATAAAAATTAAGTAAATAATAAAAGGTGAAAATCAAAAATTCGAAAGAACCTTAAATCATTGTCGGTAGAACGTTTGCAAAGTTTAGCGGGAACACCAGATGTTATTTATTGGTAGAAACCACGACGATGAGTGTGCTGAAACTGTCGTAAAGCAGTATTCATAACCCACATTGTGTTGGTAATGTTGGAAAGTTTGAACGAAACTGGGTTCTATCTACATTCTAGTTTAATTTTATTGTCAACTGTTTCTCGGTTTAATGTAAGGTTATTCTCATTTCTGCCCATTGTAGTATTATTATCATATCGCCCTAAGCTTTAGCTGTCTTAAGATTTCCATATAACTTTGTGAAGAAATCGACTGTCATATTAACTTTTTAAATTTTCACTAAATTAGTTTTTGTAGTCTCCCAGGCTACAAAAACGCAAAAATGCAGGTAAGGAGGTAGCTGTAACCTGCGCCTGATAATTTCAAAACGTTAATAGGCGCCTTATGCATGGGATAAAACAGAAATGGTGAAATGTCAGTGTATAATAGTATGTCTCTGCCTACCCATTCGTGGTTAAAGGCGTGACTGTAAGTATGTATTTATGACGAGTTATTCTCAGATCTACCAAATAATCAAAAAAGTTTCGCAGGAGTTCGATGAAAAACACATGGCACGTAATTTTTATAAATTGTTAGTTTGTTCAGAGTTAAATGTAACAGAACACTTAAAATTGGGTTATTTTTCAAATGTTTGTTGCTATCGCGAATGCCAATGAAAGTTTTAATTGAAAGGTAAAATGCAATAATAAGACACAAACTGTAGGTACCTAGGAAGATCTCTAAGACATAAGAAGTTCAAATTCGGATAAGAAACCATAAAAACAATTTCCGAGAAATCGAACAGAAACAATCCTTTAACTTACACGTGACTGATTACAAACAAAAAAAGATTTGACTCGTCTTATCCTCAATTTAGAGTTTTCCCTTATTGGAAATTTCCCGGCTGTCCCTCGTCAAACAAACTTTGATGAAAGATTACAGCAAGTTCCGTTTCTGATTAGGATCGAATTCCTGATGACAGTGTTTGGATGAACGCTCTCTAGAGTCCGAAATCGTTTACGTTTTATTTTGAGCAGAGGTATCGTAAGAAATAGAATCTAGTTTGAATGTTTTATTTTCAGATTTCCTTAGTATTGAACAGCTCATTGACACCTTCTTTACATATACATTGTTTCAAGTACGTACTTACGTTGCGATAAGAATGACGATAATTTAAGCCACTATACCGCTTCCAACTGATGTTTAATTCCTTCTTTTACATAATTACAGCTTTATATCAATCAAATTCCCATGATAATCTTTAAAACCACTAGTATCAAGACTTCTGCAAAATTGTAGAAACGAATGCTCGTAATTTGAAAATGGCCGGCTTTATAAGGTCAAGAATCAATTGACTTACTTACTTTCAAAAGTTCTGGAATTAATTCTCATTACAAATATTAATTGGTGGTCATACAGTGCCTATCTTTACTTCTATATTCTATATCTAGACTAATATATAAAGCTAAAGCGTTTGTTTGTTTGGATGGTTGAACGCGCTAATCTCAGGAGCTACTATGAGAGAAATTTTATAGCTGTAAAAACTATAAAATTTCTTTCCTTGTGGCAACCCTAGGTATAACAGCTGATTTGAATTGGCTCTGTATTTTATATTGTAATATTGCAAAAATAATTATAATTTTAATTAAAAACCAATTCATCATTGCCAAATAATACCATATTGAGTGTTAAATAATAATTTTCACCATTTATTGTGCTAAAAGTAGATAAATATAAACTTAAAAATTGTACCGGTGTAGTGACAGATAGAACATCGGAAAAATTTTCAATATTTGAAATTATTACTTGGATTTGGCAAGATTTATAAAACTAATAGTTTTTTCAATCAAGGTTTGTGAGTTTATTTACTTTTACATCCACATATGTCCATTAATAGTGCGATTTTGTAATTTTCTATTAATAAAACATAACCTCGTTTTGTTTCGCATTTCTTTGCTCTAAGTCTACTTTGCTAATAATTACTGATAACATGATAATGACGCGTAAGGCCTTGGCTCATCAACAAGAGACAAGGCTTCAATTAACGCTGAAAGAGTTACAGATTTTGAGTCAGAAGTGCGATAAACTGAACAAGGAAAGGGACGAAAATGAGTTAGAACTGCTAGGTATTTTAAGTAAGAACGGACAACTCAAAAAAGAACTGGCACAGTTGCATTCACTGGATACTGATACCTTACAGGATCGGGATAGGTTACAACTTATAGTTGACAGTTTTGACTCATGTAGGGAACATTATGAACAAACTCTACACCAAATTAGAATACTAAAGGAGGAGCTACAACGATCGGAAATCAAAATATCGCAACTAGAAGATGAGAAACAGAGCACAGTGGTTCAATCTAATCAAAGTTTGTTCGATGAACTGATGGCTACAAGCTTAAATACTGCTACAGCTCACCCTTCCATTGTCATAGACCTCACTTCTGATGATGAAACCGGGGGCTGTTCTAAATCATTAAAAAATATTAAGTGTAGTAAGAATAAGTTAAAGAAATATTTATAAATTAAAAAGTTTATAACTAAATCTAAAAAAATGATACATAAATACAAGTTTTTTATAAATAGCATGTCACTTAATAGACAGAGATTGCAACTGATTGACCAGGTAAATATGTATATGTTAGAACTTGATACTGTTGCACAACAGTACAAAACTGATACACAGGCCCTTCAATGTCACATTGACCGACTTCAAGACTCTTTGAAATCAATTTCATATAAATATGAAACAGCAGAGAAACAGAGTAGGGAACAGGTGTTAGCCATAGGTAAATTAGTAAATTCATGTCATTGTCAAAATGACCAATTAATATCCGCAGGCCATGTTCCCTCCTCACCCTTGAGTTGTGAAAGAATTAGATGCAATGATGAATTTTCACCAATTAAAACTGTGTGCAGTGTGGATAATAGTATTGGTTAAAAGTATACATTCTGTAATAAATCATACATATCCAGGAGCTTCATACTCTCAAATTATAGATTTTATATTGACTGGTACACACTGCATGCAGTCTACTATAGTGGTGCTGGTTGGCAGAAGAGGCAATATTAATAGTGACAAACTTTTAAAAATTTTTGATAAGTTATCAAGTCTGCAAGTAAAACAAGTAATTTTGTCCACCTTGCCATACAGCACTGCTATGAGCCACAAGGAAAATCACTTAAGATACAAATTAAATATGAAACTACATACCATGGTATCATATTCCAAAAAAATTGAATTGTTCGATTGGAACATAATTTTCAAAAATAATAGTTTGTTGACATTAGATAGATATTTTCTATCAAAATTTTTACAACGAAAGGTAGCTCTGTTGCTATCTATTTTTTTAATTTTTCAAGCCAAATTATTGGCAAGTACAACTGCTTTTATTGAGCAGGATAGTTTTGATACTTCACATTTGGAAAATGAAATTCCTAAAAACTAGTTTATAGGACAACAGATAATAAATCTGGCCAGTTGACTTTGGCCGCTGAGAATAATCTTAGTAAAAATATTGTTTTTATAAACATGGTGCACCATAATGTTAGAGGTTTAATAAATGGTAAAGATTTAGAGTTAGAGCTATACATTAATGGAAATTCTATTAATATTTTTTGTGCTACAGAGCACTGGTTAAAAGATCATCAAATCACATTGTTAAACTTCGTAAATCACCAGGTTGCTAGCTCGTTCAATAGAAAACATTCTAAACGTGGAGGCTCTTTAATATTAATTAATAAAAACTTAAAATTTAAAGAACGTAAAGACTTAGTAGCCCTCTCCATTGAGCGAGTTATTGAGATTGCCAGTATTGAATTTGAGCATTTCATCTTGTTAAGCGTATACAGTCCCCCTAAAGCTCCGTACAATAAATTTGAAGAAAAGCTTGAAGAAGCACTGTTCAAATGCCAATGTTCTAAGAAATCTATAATAGTTTGTGGAGATTTTAATGTTGATATATTAGATACATCATTAACTCCATCAGAGAGAAATAAAATGAAAAATTTATTTAAATCCTTTAATCTGCATAGTACATTCTTAGAACCTACTCGTATTACAGCCACCAGTGCAAAATGTATTGATAATATTTTTACTGATATTAAACCTATAGATAAAGGTATTGTGGATCCTGTGGAGTCAGATCATCGTGGCCAATGCATAAAATTTCCTAAAAGTAGTAACAAAGTCAGCAAAAAACAAATTAAATATGTACCAATTAACCAAAGTCGTTTGAATAATTTTAAAGATAATGTATTAAAGAGATTACCATATCTACCTAGCTTCACTTGTGTAGACCAGTCATATAAACACTTATTTAATTTGATTAATGATGAGTTTGGCAAAGTTTTTAGCTCAAAAACACTACAGATTGGTGGTCGTCCTGTTTTCAGTGACTGGGCAACACCAGGTATCTTTAAAAGTAGAAATAAATTATTTGAATTATATTCAGAAAAATCATATAAGTTTAGGCAAACCTTTCAGGAATATGTTAAAAATTATTCAAAGATATTTAAACAAACGTGTCATCTTGCTAAGTCAAACTTAAAATAAAATAAATAATTTATTTATTTTATTTTTATTTATTTCATTTTTACTGATATTAAACCTATAGATAAAGGTATTGTGGATCCTGTGGAGTCAGATCATCGTGGCCAATGCATAAAATTTCCTAAAAGTAGTAACAAAGTCAGCAAAAAACAAATTAAATATGTACCAATTAACCAAAGTCGTTTGAATAATTTTAAAGATAATGTATTAAAGAGATTACCATATCTACCTAGCTTCACTTGTGTAGACCAGTCATATAAACACTTATTTAATTTGATTAATGATGAGTTTGGCAAAGTTTTTAGCTCAAAAACACTACAGATTGGTGGTCGTCCTGTTTTCAGTGACTGGGCAACACCAGGTATCTTTAAAAGTAGAAATAAATTATTTGAATTATATTCAGAAAAATCATATAAGTTTAGGCAAACCTTTCAGGAATATGTTAAAAATTATTCAAAGATATTTAAACAAACGTGTCATCTTGCTAAGTCAAACTTCATTAAAAATAAAATTTCTAATTCTGTAAATAAAATAAAAATGACTTGGAACATCATTAACTCTGAATGCGGTAGATCTTTAGTGACTGAAAGGGATTTCCACTTAAAAGTAAATGGTTGCCATGTTACAGGGGACCTGGAAGTGGCGACGGAGTTTGAACATTTTTTCAAAAATGTACCTATATTGACAACAAAATCTCTCCAAGCATCTTCCAGTTCCGCTGAACTTTTATTAGAAGAATCTGTTCTTTGTTGCAAGGATGCATTTGTATTCACAGATATTTGTGCTCAGGACATTGTAAAAACATTTAAATGTATCGAAATTAAGAATACCGCGGACCTTTGGGGATTATCGGTCAAAACTGCATCATGTATAATTGAGGTAATTGCGCCCCATCTAGCAACTGTGTTTAATGACTGTGTTTCTAGTGGTACATTTCCTGATTTGATGAAACACAGCAAAGTCGTTCCCTTGTTCAAGGCTGGCAGCGCTACAGAGCCGTCTTATTTCCGACCAGTGTCAGTGCTGCCAACTTTGAGCAAAGTATTTGAAAAAATAATCTTGAATCAAATGCTATCCCATTTTAATAGTCATAAAATACTTCATGCGAATCAATTTGGGTTTACGAAAAGGCGCTCAACTTCCGATGCTGGTGTTGAGTTATTAAAATGTATTCATGAAGCTTGGGAAGACAAGCACGATGCATTAGGTATATTTTGCGATCTATCAAAGGCTTTTGATTGCGTTCAACATGAAACGCTGTGCAAACAATTACACCACTATGGAATAAGAGGAAAAGCTCTCGACCTTCTGTCTTCATATTTGAACAATAGAATACAGAGGGTCGATATTAATGGTACACGTTCTGTAGGATCCATGGTTACAATGGGTGTGCCGCAAGGCTCGATACTTGGGCCATTCTTGTTCCTCATTTATATTAATGATTTACCATTTTATGTAGGGGACAGGAATAGGATTGTTTTGTTTGCAGATGACACCTCATTAATTTTTAAAATTAAAAGACAATTAGATAACTATGACGATGTAAACAATGCAATTGCAAGAGTAGTTCATTGGTTCAGCTCAAATAATCTTTGCCTTAATGAACATAAAACTAAATGTATAAAATTTACTCTACCAAATGTTCAATTCAACTGAATGGACAAGTGTTAGAGTTTGTAGAATCAAATGTGTTCCTCGGTATAACTATTGATGCCAATTTGCAGTGGGGCCCACACATAGAAAAGACAGCCTCTAGATTAAGTTCGGCTGCATACGCTGTAAAAAAGATCAGGACTCTAACAGATGTGGATACGACTAGAATGGTTTACTTCAGCTATTTTCATAGTATTATGTCTTACGGTATTCTCCTTTGGGGGAGTGCTGCAGATTTAAATATTATTTTTGTTCTACAAAAGCGGGCTGTACCCGCTATTTATAATTTGGGCCCCAGAGTTTTTCTCCGAGAAAAATTCAAAGAAGTAAATGTTCTAACAGTACCATCACAATACATTTTTGCCAATCTTATGTATGTCCAGAAAAATCTATCATAGTTTTCTAAACTCTGTGATAAACATAATATAAACACTAGAAATAAAAATAATCTTTCAGTCCACCACAGTCGACTACATAAGATTGGCGATTCTTTCCAGGGTAACTCTATACGCTTTTACAACAGGCTTCCCTGTGACCTGAGAAATTTACCATTAAATAAATTTAAAAAATTTATTAAAAATAAGCTTTGTGAAAAAGGTTTTTACTCCGTTACAGACTATTTGCAGGACTGGGACGCCTGGAAATGATCTGCTGGCAAAGTGAAATAATATTAAATTGTAAATAGGCCATCAAAAAAAAAGCCTTCCTAAGTTTCTTGCCGGTTCTTCTCAGGTGGACCGCGTTCCGAACCGGTGGTCGCTTTAAATATTTTAAATAGTGTATGACATTTTGTAAGCGCCGTTAAAATGGTCTACGCAAAATAAAGATATTTTTATTTTTTATTTTTTTTTACTGGTCGAATTTGATAAAATCTTTTTGTATTGGATAGCCCATTTATCGAGGTAGGCTACAGATAGGCTACATATCATTTCGCTATTACAGTGGAGAGCGTAGCAGTAATCATAAATATTGACAAATCGGGCAAACTTTTAGCATTATTGTAGAATTTATAGGCGACGGAATTAAATAGGTGACGGGAGTTCGAAGTATGTCACGGGCAAGGCAGGGGGGTCGCCTAGTTATTAATAAAATATAACAATTGTGCTTCACTCTTAAAAAGGGTTTCTTGGAAAACGAGCTGGCCCTAGCCGTTTAGAAGATCTCACTGTCACTACGCTGTTGTACTTTATCAATGATTTTTTCTGTCATCAAAGCAAGGTGTTGGTAGTACTGGAAGCAAATTGTGCATCAAATAAAATAAAATAACCTCTATAAGAAAATGATTAGCAAGAGATGCTTTCACGACGGGAGATGAGATTGAACTGCCCTCGACTCGCTCTGGGTTTGAGGCGAGAACGGACTGTTGTCATGGCGTTGTTTGCCAGCACTGGGGGAGTCGGGCAGAGGAAGCAATTTAACTTGCATGGGGAATACGTAACAGTACCCCACTAACACAGTGTTCTGAAAACGACGACTGCGTTAAGCAACTTTCGATATGACTGGTCCTCGGATGGGTGACCGCTTTGAGGCATTTCCGTTTCCGATCGTAACTGTGCTTCCGTAGGCACGTTAAGCCGTTACTACCGGTCGCCAGTAACATACATACAACAATAATATGTAATAATATGTTGATAATAGTAATATGCCTTAAAAATGAAATAAAGTCGAAATTTGCGTTTTCTGAAATAACAAATTTACTTTTATTCACAACACAATTAAATACAAAGTTTTAACATAATTTTCACATTCTAAACAGAGTAACTTACCTAAAATAACAAAAAACAACATTTAAAGCCTTTACTTCTAGTTTAGTTAATCTATTTCCTTTTATTTATACAGGAAACAATTTACTGCTTCTGGAGTTTCTAAAATAACATAACCTCACTTTCAATTCTTGACAAATTACCTCAATGCCAGTCGGTGTCACTGACATGACCCGCCATCTACTTATTAGAGATCTATAGATAATAAATCCATAAAGAAAAGGAACGACACTAGTGTAGTGATATTTTTTACATGTTTAATATGTAATGTTTGTATGTAAAGTTACATTTTATTTTATTTCTAGATAGGTAAATACTTAAGTCGTATTTTATCCAACCTTCAACTGCCTTCTTTGCAAGGAAGTAATTTTAAGCAATGCATTAAAAATTATCAACATTTACAGCCCGCTATTAGTCACGAGAAATTGGTTCATAAATATTAAGTGCGTTATGGAAGCTTAATATTGTTAGCGGCTGGTTTTATGGAAAGAGGGCCACATAATCTGTATTTTTAATGTTACTCTAATGGATGTTATAAATTGCACAATTTATTGAGTTTTTTTTTTTATTATAGGTTCGAAAAAATTAAGCCACCTGTTTGTTGTAATCTTTGACAATTTGGGCATACTATCGTATTCTTCTTACTTAGTATAATAAATGTTAATGTTTCTAAGGAAGTTAAAAGAAAGTTTCCAAGTGAACTGCTAGCGGTGTACCTATTGAATAACGGATGGGGCAACGACGCAAGCACCCTTAAAGGGGGCCGAGTCTACTATTGAACCAGAAACGCTGTTTTGTCAAAATGTTGGTAGACTATCAAAACTGCAACTGACTAGCGGACACTGGCGCGGTACGTGTTAGTAGAATCCTATCGGCCGACCGATAGAAGTCTATTGGAGTACGATTGTACTAGTAGACTACGAAAAACTGTCAAAATTGTACCGGTGGCTATCTATTGAGCGACGACTTCAATTCTATTTCGACACGATTGAAATAGCAGACTTGGCCCCCTGTGCCAAAAATTAAAAGCTAAACGATAAATTGTACCTAGCAGCCAAATACATTTGGGCCCCAGGCTCCAAATCTAGGTAGGGTTTGGAAGAAACTGGGAAAACACTTAAGATGAAGAAGAAGATTTTAAATTTACAATAGTTGTAAACATGTAGATGTATATCTATACCTAGTCAGGTCATAAGTATTGTCACACACTAAAAACTTTTCTTTTAGAATGCTGGCCACAAAAAAGTTTATTGAATTCGAATTTCGAATTGTTCATGAAAATAAAAATGTATACTTTTTAGAATTTTACTCATTTTTAAATATGGAGTGGACGCTTAAAGAAGACCGTGTTGCAGTTATTGCGTTGAATAGTTGCGGTTACGCGCCAATTAAAATTTTTGACATACTGAAAAATTTGAATATAACCAAAAGATGCGTTTATCGTACCATCAAACGATACAATGAAGACCCTAGTGTAGATGACAGGTCAAGAAGTGGTCGCCCTCGGTCTGTTAGGACTCCAGCAGTGATAAAAGCTGTGAAGGCGCGAATCCACACGGTGAAAAGTGGGCATATAATATGCCTCTGCCACCCCTTCGGGGATAAGGCGTGATGGATATTTATTTTTTATTTTAAGGCGCGAATTCAAAGAAATCCCAAACGTAAGCAGAAACTGTTGGCCCTTCAGATGGGGTTAAGCAGAACCACGGTGAAAAGGGTGTTAAATGAAGATATAGGGCTTCGGTCATATCGAAGAAAAACAGGACATCGTTTAAATGCTCGTCTAATGGACCTGAGACTGAAGAGATGCCGCGCTTTGTAGAAGCGGTACGCGGGAAAAAAATATCGGGAAATTCTTTTTTCGGATGTAAAAATTTTTACCGTAGAAGAGAGCTACAACAAACAAAATGATAAGGTGTATTCACACAGTAGTGAAGAAGCGAGCAACCGTATTCCGCGTGTCCAACGAGGTCATTTTCCACCCTCGCTCATGGTATGGTTGGGAGTTTCTTATTGGGGCTTAACAGAGGTACATTTTTGTGAGAAAGGTGTAAAAACGAATGCAGTTGTGTATCAAAATACAGTCCTGACGAACCTTGTGGAACCTGTTTCTCATACCATGTTCAATAACAGGCACGGGGTATTCCAACAAGATTCGGCGCCAGCTCATAGAGCGAAGAGCACACAAGACTGGCTGGCGGCGCGTGAAATCGACTTCATCCGGCACGAAGACTGGCCCTCCTCCAGTCCAGATTTGAGTCCGTTAGATTACAAGATATGGCAACACTTGGAGGAAAAGGCGTGCTCAAAGCCTCATCCCAATTTGGAGTCACTCAAGACATCCTTGATTAAGGCAACCGCCGATATTGACATGGACCTCGTTCGTGCTGCGATAGAAGACTGGCCGCGCAGATTGAATCACGGAGGTCATTTTGAATAAACTTTATTGTCATAAGAATCTATGTTTTGTTAAGTTCATTTTGGTATATTAATGGTTACATAATGAATAAACTTGTTTCAATTATTTTATATTAAACATGTGACAGAATTTATGACCTGACTAGGTATATATAAAATGAATCCCTATTTCCCTTGGTCACGCCATCACGCTCAAACGGCTGGACCGATTTAAAAATATCTTTTTGTATTGGATAGCCCATTTTTTGAGGATGCTCCTAAGCTATATATTATCGTGCCACTACACAGGAGAGCGGAGCAGTAACCATAAATGTTAACAAATCGGGGAAACCTTTTTACATTTTTGGAAAAGTAATAAGCGACGGGATTAAATGGGTGCCAAGGGGTTGAAAGTATAATAAAATAAAAAATAAAAATGTTTATTTAATACAAAAGTTTACACACGGTCGACTTAAATTTGGAACTTATTTGGAATACAGTTTTAAGCAGTTACAATCATAGTTTCCTAAACTAGGCAGAGCCTGTATTTTAGGATACATTTTTCGAAACGTGTAGTTTTCCATTTGTGATGCAAATTCACCGCTGCTTTGCCGCCGCATATTTCACCGACTACGAGTATGCGGGTGGCTGCGTTCAACTCAATCCGCGTCAAGCGAGCTTATGCGTGTGTGTTTTGAGTAGTTGAGTTCTGTTTTAAATGTGTGTGTGTGTTTGTTTGTGTGTGTGTGTGTGTGGTTGTGTATGGGCGTGCGTGTGTGTGTGCGTGTGTGTTTTAATTGAATGAGCTTATTTATGGTAAGTGATTTGTTATAATTTATTTAAGGTAAGTGAGTAGATCCTCAGTATCAAGGTAGTTAAGTTGCAGTAGCCAACATGTAACGTTGAATTTAACGTATCTTCTATTTTGCTTAACAATTTTCAGATTTTTATTTATGTTATTATATAATTTACTGCTTAGCTTTTCAAACTGTCTCCCCGCAAAAGACGTTCTATAGGGCATGATTGGGCACACAGATGATATGGTGCGTCTTTTAGGGTTAGGCAAAGGCACGTCTCGATGCCTTCTTAGAACTGTCCTCAAAATGGACAGCTGCCTTACAGAAAGAATTTTACAGCTTTTATATAGTTTATCTGTCTGAGTGGCAATTTGTCCATCACCTTGAGCACAGCTCTTTGAGCTCTTTCTAGTTTAAGAAGGTGTGTCTTAGTCGCTCCACCCCACACAACAATGCAGTATTGTATTACAGCTTGACAAAGGGCCTGATAGACATTCACTAATTGGTCTTTGATAACGAAGATCTCAACACTCTGAAGACATGTATTAGCCGCCTAACTCTGGCCGTTACTAGATCTATTTGTTTTTCCCAAGTAAGTTGCGCATCGATTTGTACTCCTAGATATTTTACTTGATATACTCTGGCAAGCTCAAGACATCCACAGTCCTCTATCTGTTCACAAACGTGAGCTTTAATTGTGTAGTCTAGCGAAGGTGTGCTAATATTACTAATAGAGAAAGTCATATAGTTGGTCTTGGCTAAATTGAGAGTCAGTAGGTTTCTCGTCAGCCAATCCATGACTTTAGACAATGACAGCTCTGCTGTTTCCTTAACAGCCTCCCAGTTCGACCCCCAAACCAGAATGGCAGTGTCACGGACGAAGCCGGGCGGGTCAGCTAGTTTTATATAGATACAACTATTTTGATTGTTTCATTTATTTGTTTTAGTGAGTTTACTTTGTGGGCCTTTTTACTCTTATGAAGAAGCAATCGATTTTAATCGTTATAATAACATTTTATACATCTATCTCTCTTCACGCTGTATCCCTTCCCTTACGGGGTAGTCAGAGAGGACAGATCGCCAGGCTTCGCGATCTATGCATACTTCTTCTGCAAATTCATTAATCGCTTCATACGTGCCCGTCTGGGTATCCGAGAAATTTTGACTTTTCTGTTTTTGAGCAATCTCCTCACGTGGTCGTTTTATGTAAGTCTCGGCTAACCCTGACTTTCGTACAATATATCTTCGTCGTCAATCGTTTTCACTCAATTGTTGAACGTGTCCAAACCAACGGAGCACGCCCTTTTCCAGCTTAACGCTAACATTTTGTTACATCTATATATATAAAAGGCAAAATCACTGACTGACTCATTGATCACGAAATAAACTCATAAACTACCAAAGCTATAAAGCTCAAACTTCGTATGGAGATTCTTTTTAATACGTAGGTTTCCACACACACACAGAAGGGATTTTGCAAAATTCTACCCAAAAGGAAGTAAATAAGCGGTTAACGGTTGTATGGAAATTCGTCATTTTCAAAGTTAGAAACACGAATTTATGTACACCTGTTTTTAGTCACAAATAAATTGGCACGTGTATCGCAGTTCTGCAAAATTTTACCTATAAGCGAGTAAACAAGGATTGAAAGTTTATATGGGAAATTCTTCATTTTCAAATATAGCAACAACAAATTTCGTATACCTGCTTTTGTATAAAAAAAATAAACGTTAAGGAATTTTGATAAATTCTACCCTTAAGGGGATAAAACAGGAGTTGTAATAACTGACTCATTGATCACGAAACCTATAAAACTAACAAAGCTACGAAGCCCAAACTTCGCATGGGGGTTCCTTTTTACACGTAGTGCTCACTAAGAAAGGATGTTGCCAAATTCTAACTCTAAGAACGTAAATAAGCGATAAACGGTTGTTCGTCATTTTCCAAGTTAAAAACATGAATTTACGTACACCTGTTTCTGGTTACAAATAAATGGGCACGTGTATCGCGGATTCACAAAATTTCACCTATAAGGAACAGGGGTTGTATTCACTGACTCCTATAAATAACTGACGAAGTCCATAGAGCTAACGGAGCTATGAAGTCCAAACTTTGCATTGGAGTTTCTTTTAACACGTAGGTGCCCCCTATTAAGGAGATTTACGAATTTTCATCCCTAAGGACGTAAATAAGGGATAAACGGTTGTATTGAAGATTGTCATTTTCAGAGTTATTAACATGTAATTACGTACCTACACCTGATTTAGAAGAATCTCCTAAGGTTTGTATTACCAGCAAGTTCGGTGTTCCCACGGGAACTGACACTATGTCAGTAAACCACGCACAGCCTAAACATTAAACATGGAAACCTGAAGTTTGGTGAATGTATACTTTAAGTCTGTGGATAAGCAATAAAAACGGGATTCCCGATATTTCCATGGAAACGGGAACTACGTGGATGAAGCCACACACAGCCTAAACTATCAAACATAGGTACATACCTAAAATTTGAAAGTATTTATTAGGTTTCTACCTTGAATCAGCACTAAAAAAGGTATATCCGGTATTCCCACGGGAACTACGTGGGTAAATCCATACCCAACCTAATATTTGGTGAACGTATTCTTTACGCACCTACGTTAGATGATCACCAAGAAAAATTTATGTATTCCCACGGGAATGTTATCTTACTAATATTAAAAATGTGTAAGTTTGTAAAGATTTCTAAATTATTTGGACGTTTGTTATTTAATCACATTTTGATGAAAATGGTTGGTGCCCGCGGCTCCGCTCAAGTGAAGTCGTTAGTACACAAAAAGGTTTTCCCGGGATATGTTTTAATTCAGGAAATGTCTCGCACAGGCAATTCAGTTCAAGTAGTTTTCGGCGAAACTACTTTCCCGGGTATATTATTCAGTTGTAAGTAACTCATCAACAAGCATTTCGATTTCATTCAGTTTTTTTGTTGTTAAAAAGCGAATACTTCAGAACTTGTTTCATAAGAATAGCCTATGGGCCATCCTCTTTAACTAATGTCTCTTTTTTGTCTGTTTCTCTCTGTGGCGCTAACGAAGTTGCGCGGATCAGCTAATAAAAAATAATAAAACGTTTATTATTCAATCTAAAGCCTACTCAAACAAAGACGCTTGAAATGCTAAAACTGTAAATTTGAAATGTTTTATTAGTATGAATAACATATTCTTCTGTATTTTATGGACTATAGAGGCACGCAAATTCATCAGGAATCCTTTATTGTCCATTTTACAGAATAATAAGCTTATTCATATGGTAAAAGAAATACCCTTTTTCACATACACACATATGAGGAAATATGGACCACTAACAATGAATTAGGTATTCCACATAACACGACTTTGTTTTTAGTCAAATTGGCTTTCACTTTAGTGTCAACCTAAATAATAAATATTGTAACGGTCCCGACGTACCGTTCACATTAATTAAGAAACGTTTTGAATAAATCAAGATATTTTGTTAGCAATTAGTAATACTGATAAAAAGGAATAAGTTGAGACGTTTCCCAAGACCCTTTAGTTTTAGAGAGTATGGGTTATTTATGACGGTTTCTAGTGAGAATTTCTTAAGTACAAAATACTCTATTGATAAGCCATTTATGCAACTCTTAGGACACGTGCAAGTCGTAAAGCTGTAAGAAAAAAGGGTCACACAATTCTATTCTGTGTTGTCCACTCTCTAAATGGAATGCAATTGTTTTATTTTATGATATGACTAGGGTGTTATTTTAACACAATTTGAGGTTGTTTTGCCACTTTCCAAACTATACAGCTGACAAAAAAAAGGAAACGCGACATGTTGACACCTGTACCGAGATGGAATTTACAAATAGAAAAATAGATTAAAATACTTAAGCAAAATTAAATATTTAATAATAAATTAGTGCAGTTATGAATTTAGGTTATTAACGATAAGATCTTTAAGAGCTACGAGTTTGAATTAAAGTAGCATTACTCTTTTATTCCTCTATGGTATCAAACAGGAGTTTGAAATACCTAATAGAAGGTGAACTGAATCTTTACTTTAAGGTATAAGTTGAAGTCACTGCCTATCGTCTGTTTGTATGTACGATTAAATCTTTTAAGCTACTCAAGGATTTAAATGCAGGTTTCTATATCGGTAGATGAAAGTTTAAATGCGTAATACCTGCTTATTGGTATCTACCTTGCATTAATAGCTAGTTAAGTATAAAATAACTAAGCGAATATGCAATACCAATCACTTTGAAATAATCGTAGTAATATGTTTATCGTAGTAGCGGAATATTTCAAAATCTGACTTAAGTTGTGTTCAATAAGGTTCATTTTCGGTCTCATTCGAGTGATACGAAAAATGGGCGTGTTTTGATTTTGGTGGAGAATAGGCGGGAACATCCTAGGAGTTAATAAAAACCCCGTGACGCGGGAAGGAGGGGCTCTTTTGGCTTTTGCTTTCCAACCCTGGTGCGCAAGCGGCATTTCGTTTATTTCGTTCATTATTAGTTTTTTTTAAAGACGTTGTTTTAAAGTTTCATTAAAGACGCGTTGTGATGGTATCTCTACCTCGTTTATTGATATTAGATATTTGTTGTTATTAGCTAAATCAATTGTCGTGTGAATTCGGAAAAATACTATTTTTTAGATTAATTAGATTGTATTTGATTAAATTCATTTCTGCTACTGTATTTAAATTCCTTATTGGTTATTCAGATAAAATTATAGTGAGTGTTTATTAATTTTCTTAATCTTTCAGTTTAGTTACCTTTCGCATAATTCTTCTTGTAGTGTTTTAGTTTCGCGTACGCGGCTTGCGCAGAGGTTTATTGCTAGGGACCTCCCGTCAAGAAAATCTATGACACGGTTCATAGTCTTGGACGAAACCTAGCGGTGTTAACGTAATCCAAGTCCATCTGTAGGTAGCTAGTAGCCGAATAACATTTGGAGAGTGCGGCAGTCGACTATTCTCGTTCTAGCGAGGTCGACTTATCTCCCTGTGTGGACGTATCGGGTGGTATTCAACTCGGTAGGGGACCGTCGAAGTGGATCCCGTTCCCTTTGGGAGCCAAGATTGGTACCATCGGAGCGTTCAGCTCAGTCTTATCTATTTATGTATATTTACCCACTAACATATATTCTCTAGGGTCTCAGTACACATCCCTGAGCTTCGGCTCGTGGCTGAGACAAACAGTTATAGGAATTAGACAAAGTCAAGCCTAACTAGCTTGTTCCCTTAACAGCTTAGGGTTAGGTTACATCACACACCACACGTTTAATACTAAATAAGGAGGTGTCCTCCTGGTTTGAACAATACACACTTAGTTCTATTTGGGGTAGCGCTAGGCACACTGATAAACTTGGGTGGAATAGGATTATATATATAGGGTTGTTAGGTTTATTAAGCGAACTAAACATGAGCATCTCGTCAGTTTTATATATATATATAGGTTTGTTAGGTTGATTTAGGTGTACTATACATAAGAATCACGTTAGTTTTGTATAAGTCGTAATTAATTAGTCGTATATTTTGATAATTCTTACCTCTTGTTAATTCATGAACTTTTGAGAGTTGTTCTCAGTTACTGAAATACTGAATTAGTTCTGGGAAAGTGCTAAACTGCCTAGCTAATTAGCTTATTTGCAAACCTTGATAAATTTTGAATTGTATCAATCATTTGACTCGGACCAAGTCAATCGACTAATTACTGAATAGTAACCGGCACGAATATATCACTCTTTTGATAGTTCTATCAGCGTCTCAAGGAACTCCCTATTCTGGGGATTGTATATTAGAATTCATTCTTGGCCGGGAGCGGTTGTCTCCATTTAATAGGTGTCCGCTAACCCAGGGACTCTATTACACTTCGACACGGTCAAAGGGCAATTGCCTAATGGATTTCAATATACTATTTCGCTGAGTGTGTTGAATAGAACCAAGATTTTAGTAAAAATCATATAATTACCACTACAGTATTCTTGTTGTGTATTTCTGTTGGCTGAGTCTAATCATAGACCGCATTTTAACATTTTATCCTAAATATATCATCATTAATCTTACTATATCATCACCATACTTGATTTTATATTTGACTTTGTTTTATTAAACAACTCTAGAGATTGTAGAAATCACAGAGAGGTTGAATAAAGTATAATTAACCAAGTGCTACGAAATAATAGATCTGTACAAAACTTCCTATTCAGGAGTTTGTTGTATGTAAGGGCGAGTTTTATAAGCCTAGTAGAAATCTTTCAAACTTCTTATTAGTTTTATGCCGGTCATCACGGAGGTGTTACAGTCCTTATAACAGAGTCTAGTATCACACTAATGATGAGGGAGGCTAATTAATGTTGGATGTTAGCCACCGTGTGTGAGCGGAGACTGGGGCTCCACACCGAAGAAAACAATCCACAGTTGTAGCAAATAGCCATTTACCACTTTATTGTAATTTCGCTCCAAAAGTGAGACTGACGCCGAAGAACACAACCCACAGGTGTAATAGAAATTTACCATATTTTTGTAATTTCCTTTTGAAAGTGAGGTTTATACAAAAGAACAAAACCTTTGTCTTCGGGAATAAGAATTCGAGAAAACCATATTAGAGTCATTGTGTTCAAAGAGAAAGGGCTACAAGAATTTCTACGTCATAAAACCTATTAGTCTTATTTGCCATCGTTGTAGGACGAAGTCTTAATATAATCGCCAAGTACAATCCATCTCCATAATAGATATACTTATTCGAATAAGAATTTGTCATTATTAAGAAATAGGTTTAGTTATTATATTTTAGGTACGTTAATATGTAGATTACACATCAACACTGTCTAAACTCTTATAGAATCTAGGGCGTTACGGAACATAACTAGGGTCATATCTAACCACTATAAGATCACAGGCCAATTTAGTGTTTAAGCGGTAATTATTATTAATTTAGTTCTTAAACGGATAGTTTTAGCGATCGATTAGTTTAGTTAGGTTAGGAAGTCAGTTAGGAAAGTTACAATTTGCTGCCTTTGGACCAGGATAGTCAGGAACGTTACAATATTTAGGGATATTTTTTTTCTGACCTAAATAAGCACTACCAATTAAAGTCCTGGTAGTCCGAGACTATCAGGACTTTAATTGGTCGTGCTAATTGGTGTCTAGCACATAAGACCTTTTAGCCTTTTTGTTACCACCTCACTAAAAAGGCAACGGGTTCAAAATTTCTTCCAAATTTAACATCTAAAATAGACACATTTTATTATTAAATTTATTCGGTCCTTTAGACCCACCCCGTTCCGTGCTTCGGAAGGCACGTTAAGCCATTGGTCCCGGTTGCCAATAAATGGCTGTCATCAAGCCAAATTAGAGACTCTATGGGCGGCTTAAAAAATTTGAACAGCAAGTCGATGCAGCCTGCGTCTGTCCATTTCAACACGGCAATGGGCTCACCACCTGTTACGTGGGACAGAAATGCATACGGTGAAACGTGGGCGTTAAATATGCCTCTGCCTACCCCTTCGGGGATAAAGGCGTGACAATATGTTGTTGTTGTAAATGAAACTAATATAGGATTTTGCTTTGGAATCTAGACAACTAATAAACATAGTTATATGTTAAACCGTTAAGCGAAAACTTTGTACCTATTGTTTAGAAAACAGTTGAATAAAATGAAATGAAAAATGAAAGTTGCAATTTGACACAGTTTATGTTCGTGTGGAGAAGAAGTGCACAATGCTATTATTTTTATATAATAACGTCGAATTTCCTTCATCTTGTTGTTATATTAAAGTACATTTTCTGTAATATTCGTCTGTCGCTTACACTTCAACCTGAAACGCACGTAGATACGAGTATCGATTTAATTCAATGCGATGACGTAGAGTTGCAACAAGCACGTCAGGGCTGTATTAAATAAACGTTACACACTTTATGTAACAGCCATAAAGTCTAAAATATTTTGCACAGATTTTATAGAATGTATTTTACTAGAGCAATAGGAATTCAGGTTTCCCCGGGACCTAGTGAAAGAGACAAATAGCTCAAAACAGGGATCTCTTCCCTGTTTGGAGCTATTTGTCTCGCTTGCTGGACAAATTGAAGCGCTCTGGGACGCATTTTGACCTTTCGTAGAAGCTTTAAAATTGGATACACTGTTATGTATGATAAATTACCGTTATGTGCCGCGCGTTCTTTCCTTTTTTTATTGTAAAGTATTTTTCTTTGTTGTATGAAATTGCCACGGTACTGCTTTCGTGAATTCCGGTTATCGCCCAAACGTGTTAGGGTAAAAATGTTTCTCAGAGATAAAAAGTAGGTTATAACATTCTCCAAATCTGTAACTATCTTCAGAGTTTTTGTACTGTTGATTGATAACACTTGGTGAAACTTGCTACACATCTTGAAAGAAAACACTTGTACTATTAAATATTGTTTACGTGACTGATTACAACAACGTGATTAGTTTCGCCATAAGGCATTTTTAAAAGTTTAATATTTATTTTACTAAAGATTAACACATATTTTTAAAATATAAGATATAGCCTTATTATTGTCTCTTATACTTCTTTCGCGCTTTCTTTAGAAGCGCTTGTGGCCCCGCGGTCTCAGTGTTCTGTAAACGATCACTGAGTTACGCAACTTTCACTATGGCTGGTCCTCGGATGGGTGACCACTTTGTGGCATTTACATTTGCGAGCGTTTCCGTGCTTCGGAAGGAACGTTATGCCGTTGGTCCCAGTTGCCAGTGAAGTGGCAGCCGTTAAGTCTGGTTGAATGCCTTATTGCTTGAAAAATTTCAACCGCAGGTAGCCACAACATAAAATAAATAAAAAAATAAAATCGTCTGTCTTTTTCAACACGGCAATGGGCTCACCACCTATTACGTGGGACAGGACTCCACACGGTGAAAAGTGGGCATATAATATGCCTCTGCCACCCCT
Organism: Thumatha senex; assembly: GCA_948477245.1. Taxonomy (NCBI): domain Eukaryota; kingdom Metazoa; phylum Arthropoda; class Insecta; order Lepidoptera; family Erebidae; genus Thumatha; species Thumatha senex. Next base: position 8,787,611 of record OX419729.1, on the reverse strand, counting down.
TCGGGGATAAGGCGTGATGGATATTTATTTTATTTATTTACTTCTTTCGCTTCTTGCAGATTCATCAATCGCTTCACGTCTGGGTATCCAAATACTTTGACTTTTCCGTTTTTGAGCAATCTACTCACGTGGTCTTCATACTGACTCCTTCTACCCTCTACTTTCCCACAATATATATTCTTCGTTAATCGTTCCTCACCCATTCGTTGGACGTGTTCAAACGAACGAAGCATGCACTTTACCAGCTAAACGCTGACACTTTCATTCAAACCTGCCATATTGCGTATCACTTCGTCATGTATTCGCTCGGCCAAAATTACGCCGCACAATATTCGAAGTGATCACATCTTATTATTATCACTATGACAAAAAGAAATGTCGCGGTATTGTCTAATCGGAACTCGCTATAAATAGAAATCCAGTTTCGTAGCAGTAATGTTCCTTGCTATGTCGTGTTACTGAATATTGTTCAACATTGACATTTACAGATCGGCTACGGTGGCTACGGTGTGTAGCATACGTAGATAGTGCTACGTAATTTTGCTACAAGTATTATACTTCATACTTAATATTGTAAACGGTAATGTTTGTAAAAATGTATGGATATAGGTTTATTACTCTTTTACGCAAATACTACAGAATGGATTTTGATAAAACTTTACAATAATATAGCTAACACATCAGAATTACTAAGTAAACGGTTTTACTCACGTGTAAGTTTTGGGATCGCCCGACTAGGGTCGGACCTAACGCTGGTCCTTTTTCAAGAGAAGCGTCAAGCTACGTCATAACAAGCTTCCGACAAGCAACTGGGCAGAGCAAAGGTGGGTTGACGAGATAAGAAAACTAGCAGGACAAGAATGGATGGAAAGGGGCAAAGATAGAAAGGCGAGGAAGGAGCTGAAGGAGGCCTTTACCCAAACAGAGATCCGTATCTCAGAACCAATATAAATAGTAAACAATATTAACATCTAGAAACCTTAAAACAAATTATACTTACGAACAACAGCAGAATTGTATTTACTAAATATGGAATTCAAGTTCTTTTATTATATTATTATTTAAAACAAGTATACACTGTTTTTATACAATGTGACATTAATAAAAACAAGCATGCCACGTTTCGTTCACAAATCATTCACTCGGATTATGTACCTAATTCTACTTCAAGGCTGACTGTACATAGAAAATGTATGCGCACATATAAACGTATTAAGTAATTGAATATTTGTCGTATTATTTTTAAAAGTAATTTTATTTACTCGTAATAAGGAGAACTACCCGTGATTTCTTTTATATTTACAACACAATTCCCTGCACACACTTACAAGATTACTGTATATGTATGTGCAATAACCGTGCCAATATTCTGTGACCAACAGAACAGGCACTGGCAGGCACAATTATAGCTTAACTCAAACAAAACAGTCACTAAGATGAACTAATTTACGCATTTATTACTGACTAGCTGACCCGCGCAACTTCGTTAGCGCCACATAAGAGAAACAGACAAAGAAAGAGATATTAATATTAAAGAGGGTAGCGCGTAGGCTATTCTTATGAAACAACTTCTGAATTATTCGCTTTTTAACAACAAAAAACTGAATGAAATCAGAATAATGGTTGATGAGTTACTTACAACTGAATAATATACACGCGGGTGAAACTGCTAGAACTGAATATCCTGTGAGAGTCATTTCCTGAATTAAACCATGAAATATAAGGGTACCTACTTAATATCCCTGGAAAACATCTTTTTCCCAGCGAGAAAACCTTTTTGTGTACTAACGTCATCGAAATGTGATTAAATAACAAACGTTAAAATAATATAGAAATCTTTACAAACTTTCAAATTTAATAATAATAATAATAAATCTTTATTCATTTAGGTCACAAAGTAACACTTATGAACGTCAAGAATTTTGCTTCTACATTTACATTTACTGCCAGATTCGCAAAGCAATAGGTAGAGCCTGAGGAAGAACCTGGCAATAAAACTCATGGCCACTCTTTTCTAAACGCCAGTAATTACATTAGTTTGATTAACATGATATTTGACCAATTATATAGTAATGAATTTATACAAACAAAAAAACGAAATCAATGTTGTGTTTAAAATCAAATCAAAATTAGAGCGATTATAGTTGCCGGTTCTAAGGGCAGCCTACCCTTGAAGAAGAAGAATCTGGGAAGAAAATCAATGGATGCCATTTTAAAATGTAGGAATGGCTTACAACATTAAAATTATACTTACATTGTCCCTTTGGATTTATGTGAGAACAGTCGACTAAACTTACGTTTACCTTAAATAGAAATAAGATTATTTGTAATAATTGCTATAACAGCTATGAGCTGACCAGTCCCAACAGACGGCACCCGTTTACGGGTATGACGCATTATATCAGCCATCGCCCTACTCAACCGTATTATAGGGAATAAGGCGACCCGATACATACGCCACCACTGCCAGGACACTTAGGCGAACATGACATACTCAAAAACAGCACAGCAACTATCATGTCAATTTTAAAGAAATAAATAAGTCTACATGGACCTCCATGTAGACTCAAATTACACAACAACAAGAACAAACTCAAATTACATTGTATATTAGTTAATACCGGGACTAAACGCAGCCAATTTAGAAACCTTTAGTAGTCAGACGTTTCAAATTATTAATAATGTAGATATGTAAAAATACAACATATATATGCAGATTCAAGGCATATCACAAGATTCATTCGAATCCTAAATAGCTCAAGCGCAAGTAATTTCATCATTTCCATTTATTTTTATCGTTCAAATAATCATTAGTTGTGTAATAGGCCCTTTTCAAAAGGTGCGTCTTAATTTATAATATTAGTAAGATTACATTCCCGTGGGAATACCGGGAATTCTTTCTTGGTGCTCATACGGATACGTAAAGAATACGTTCACCAAATTTTTAGTTGTGTATGGTTTTAGTCACGAAGTTCAAGTTCCCGTGGGACTACCCGATTTTCCTTTTTTAGTGCTGAATCAAGGTAGATACCTAATAAATACTTTTAACAAATTTCAGGTATGCACCTATGTTTGATAGTTTAGACTGTGTGTTGTTTCACCCGCATAGTTCCCGTTTCCATGGAAATATTGGAAAACCCGCTTTTATTGCTTATCGAAAGACTTAAAGTATACATTCACCAAATTTCAGATTTCCATGTTTAATGTTTAGGGTGTACGTGGTTTACTCGCGTAGTTTCAGTTCCCGTGGGAACACCGAATTCGCTAGTATAACAGGCCTTAGGAGAGTCTTCTAAAACAGGTGTAGCTACGTAAGTACATGTTACTAACTTTAAAAATGACAATCTTCTATATAACTGTTTATCCCTTATATTCGTCCTTGGGGTAGAAATTCATAAAACCCCTTCATTAAAAGGAACCCCTACGTATTAAAAAGAACCCCCTTGCGAAGTTTGGACTTCATAGCTCCGATAACTCCATGGATTTCGTGATTAATGAGCCAGTTAATACAACCCCTGATTTACCCCCTTATAGGTAAAATTTTTCAAAACCGCGATATATGTGCCCATTTATTTGTAACCAAAAACAGGTGTACGTAAATTCATGTTTCTCACTTTTAAAATTACGAACTTTCATACAACCGTTTATCGCTTATTTACATCCATACTAAGTGGTGACCTACGTGGTAAAAGGAACCCCCGTGCGAAATTTGGGCTTCGTAGCTTTGTAACTCCTGTTTTACCCCCTCAAGGGCAGAATTTATAAAAATCCTTAACACGTTTTTTTTTATACAGAAGCAGGTATAAGAAATTCGGTGTTGCTATGTATGAAAATGAAGAATTTTCCATTTAAACTTTCAAGCCTTGTTTGCCCCCTTATAGGTAAAATTTTGCAAAACCGCGATAGACGTAACCATTTATTTGTAATTAAAAACAGGTGTACATAAATTTATGTTTCTAACATTGAAAATGACGAACTTCCATACAACCGTTTATCGCTTATTTACTTCCCTAGGGGTAGAATTTCACAAAATCCCTTCTTAGCGGAAACCTACGTATTAAAAAGAATCTCCAATTTCGTTTGAGCTTCATAGGTTTGGTAGTTTCAGAGATTTCGTAATCAATGAGTCAGTCAGTGATATTGCCTTTTATATATATAGAAATAGATTGTACGTCAGTTATTCAGAAGTACAAAATACAACACTCCCATTTTACTTAATTACACGTCCACTCATCAAAAGAGTAGGTTGGCGGGGTTTATGTAATATGTGAGGCTTAACTTAATAATTAATATTCTGATAAAAATTTTAGAGCTTAATTTTATACAGATAAAGCTGTTTGATGAATTGTGTACATACTTATATTTTTTACAATGACGGACGACGGACAAAAATGCATACAGTGAAACGTGGGCGTTTAATATGCCTCTGCCTACCCCTGCGGGGATAAAGGCGTGACAATATGAATGTATCTATGTCTATTTTTTATATTTTTTCGTGTATGAAGCGATCGATGAATCTCGACGAAGCGAAAGAAGTATGCATGGATCGCGAAGTTTGGCGATCCGTCCTCTCTGCCTACCCCGTCAGAGATACAGTGTGAAGATAAATAGATATTTTTATAGTACTTGGATATATACTCACACTAGTTGCCCCACGGCTTTAACCGTGACGTACTTCGAACTACCGTGACACCCACCCGTTTAACTCCATCATCATCATCATCATCATCCGAGCGTCTGTCCCAGTTGCGTCTCGCGACGCCCGGGGTCCGCTTTCCTACATTTTCTCCTCCACTTCGCACGGTCTTCGGCAGCACGGCAACCCACCCGTTTAACTCAATTTTACAAAAATGTACAAACACAAAAATCTATAAAAGATTTACTTACATTAATGATCACTGTTCTTTTTATAATAAATAATCTATATTATAGTCTTCCTCGATAAATATGCAAACAAAAAATATCCCTTAGAACCAGTAGTTCCTGAGGATAGCGCGGTCAACCAAAAAAAAATCCTTAGGTATATTAATAATATTCATCCGACTGCTACGCAAGACGTTGTGGGTTTCGATTCCCACCCAGGATAAAACTTTGTGTGATGAGCACGATGGTTTATTCTGTGTCTGGGTGTTATTTATCTATAATACATATGTATGTATTTAGAAATATATAAGTATGTTTATCAGTTATCTAGATCCCATAACACAAGCTAATATTAGCTTACTTTGGGCTAGATGGCGCTGTGTGAACAATATTTTTATTTTATATTTATTATTACTATAGATAAGTCACGCCTTTCTAAAAACAAATAAAAGAGATTCCACTATGTCAAACCAGCTATATTTTTCGTGATTGATAAACAAACAAACACCCTTTCAGATTTTATAATATTAGTATGGGTACCAATATTATACATAAGACCCATCTCATTTTTGTATATAGGTACATAATACCTATGAAATAAATCTAATAAAAACAGTTCATATCAGTAACAGTTTCGGAGTCCTTCGAATATGTTTATGAAACAAAGTTTCTTCCATAAAAGCTGTAATACTGGGAGCTAATCAAATCTACGAATATTCCTTGTATTAATAACAAGTGGCTGAAAGTCAAGCAGGCCATAGAAATTGATGAGTAACATCGATTATTTTATTATTAGTGAAGCGCTCGTGGCCCCTCGGACTCAGTGTTGATCTTTTTTGTCCATTTTGTTCTGTCGTAGAACTAGCAGTAGAACTAGATGGACTAACCCTTTCAGTAAACGATAACTGCGTTAAGCAACATTCACTATGGCTGATCCTCCACTTTGTGGTATTTTCAGCAGGTCGCGCCTGTCCATTTCAACACGGCAATGAGCTCACCACTTGTTACGGGGGACAAAAATGCATACGGTGAAATGTGGGCGTAAAGTATGCCTCTGCCTACCCCTTCGGGTATAAAGGCGTGACAATATGTATGTATGTTTGAGTTAGCAACGCGCATTGTCTTATATTTTTCACATTCAGGCAGCAGCCTAAAGGGTGTAACCTACCAAGAACTCTGGGGCCGAAGCAACCTCACCTGCTAGTAGTACAGCTACTGAGTAACGGACGAGGAAACAACGCAGGCGCCCTTTCAGGGTTGGGAGGTCAGACGGCAGTCGCTGTCAACAATGCCAAAAATTCCGCCTTCCAATAAAAGCCAAACGATAGCTGCTCCTAGCTGCCAAATAGAAGTAGACCACAGCCTCCAAATGCAGGTAGGTTTTATTTTCTTTGTCATTTTACGCAGTGCCATCTAGGCCTATGTAAACTAATATAAGCTTGGGTTATAGGATCTAGACAACTGATATACATACTTATATATTTCTAAATAGATACATATTAGTACATACATATTATTATATATAAAAAACACCCAAACTCCGAAACAAACATATGTGGATTACACATACGTGTATATATTTTTTTCCGACCCGGGAATCGAACCTCGGACCTCAGTCGCGGCAGTTGCATACACTACCACTGCGCCACCGAGGTAGTCAGGTAGGGTTTAGAAGCAACTGGAAAACTTACGTACATACATACATATTGTTACGCCTTTATCCCCGAAGGTGTAGGCTGAGGCATACTATACGCCCACAATTCACCGTATGCACTTTTGTCCCACGTAAAAGCCCATTGTCGTGGTGAAATGGACAGACGCAGGTTGTGGCGACTTGCTGTTGAAATTTTTTGAGCCGCCCATAAGGCCTTGAACTGGGCTTAACGACTGCCGTGTTGCTGGCAACCGGGACCAACAGTTTAACATGCATTCCGAAGCACGGAAACGCTCGCAAATATAAATGCCACAAAGTGGTCACCCATCCAAGGAACAGCCATAGTGAAAGTTGCTTAACACAGTAATCGTTTACAGAACACTGAGTCCGAGGGGCCACGAGCGCTTCAACAAAAACACTTAAGATAATTAAAGTCAGTGGCCAAAGAAAACAATGTAACATAACAGAAAAACCAAATTGGGATAATAAATAAATATTCTGATCACATTGTTATATGACCGGATACACCGTTCTATGTGGCAATTGATTGCAGGGCTCGTAAACTCTCGGTGGTTAATATTAATGAGGTTTGCTGCTGTAGTATGATCTGCGGTTTTATAAACAGTACATAATATAAGCAAATAATATTTTACACTGGCAACATATTGTGATTGAACTTGGTTTTACCAAATAATCAAACATTAGTTTCGAGACTAACCTTCACAGCGACAAACGGTCACCCATCTCGGGTATGACAGGTAGTGTAAGATACTTAACATAGTCATCGCTTACAAATATTTCCCTCGCGGGGCTACGAGCACTTTTTACTTTAATCAATAAACTTGACCTACCTTACAACACAGAAACAATCCATAAAAGTTTTACTAAAGCCCGACTGAACAGAGTATAAGCTATAAATTCATTTACGCACACCCCTATTTCAGCAGTGGCGGAGAAACATTAAACTGACGAGTTAAATATAAGTATATGGTAGTGTGACGTAGCGACGATATTGTAGGCTTCATGATCAGGTAGTTTGGTGCTGAGACTGCGTACTACCGCGACTGGTGTTTACATCTCATGTATGCGTATTTGTCTGTGTGTGTGCCCTACATTTGCAGGGCTGTCAGCTCCCGCATAACGGTAGACAAAATTGCTAACATTAAAGGTTTATATGGAGCCAGACTGATCGTTACATATGTGCACTCGCTTTTAGAACACAAAGGTTGGAATTTACTTACTATTTATTCTTTTTTTTATGGAAAGCAAGCAAGTTTTGATAAAAGTTCAATATTTTAATTTATTTTTTTACAATTTCTAAAGGATTGTTAGTTCTAAAATAATTTTTTTAAGAAAAAATATTAGCTTTAAACCATTAATGATTTTTCATAATAACGTCTAGTCAATATAATGTTGTATATTGTGTAAGAATGATAAATTAAACAAAGAAGCATGTCACCCTTATAGCGAACGGGCTGTCTTTCATTTAATGTCAGGGGTCGCGATCGATGTAGCGCCGCCTACGCCCGCATCCGTATCCCTAGTTTGAAGTTACAAGGCATGAAAGCTAGCGAGAAGTTCAAGAACAAATATAACATTGTTTTAAACAAGCTAATCTTTTAATAACATACTAAAATGTACAATTTTCTTCTTTTACAGTTTCGTGCATCCACTTCTGAGCAATTTGTTCAATTTTTTATATAGATATATGATTGTTTTGTGTGTTAACCTTATTAATATTCTCCATCCGACGAGTATAACACCAATGGCTTTTTGAGAAGACTGGCTTCTCACTTATTAAACCAGTTTTCTTATAAATAGGGTAAAAATCATCTGCTGTCGTGCTATTTTAAATTCTGTTTAACAAATAATTTTTCCAGAAAAAGGCAAGTGGAAAATGTTTATGAATTGTAGTGCGTGAATTGTTATCCGTTTTCAAACTTGCTTCCCAACTTTATCTGAAATTGAAGGCTGAGTTCCACTTTTATAGACTGTTTGGAGAAACTGAGTTGGTATTTATTTACGGCCTTGCAACCTAAGACTTTTATTGATAAAAAAATAAATATAGAAACTTATAACATGAGCTTTGTAATTGAAAGATTATTCAGCCCTGTCATCTTCCTCAGTAGGGGTAACCTAAACAGGTGCGCTAAACTGCGCTATTCTCTAGGTAGGAAGAATATATTTCACTGGGAGGGGTCCAAATTCTGTATAAACTGTGCCACGTTGTTTTTATAATGTATTCTCATTTTAATGTTGGTACACTCAATTTTCTTCAAATTAATTCGGCTATAAGCTTTTTTCAATTCATTGAATATCGTGATAGACAATATTATAATATATATTATAATAATATATTCGTAAACATTTATTTTAAGATTATTTGTACTCGGGACACGTAATTAGAATATGTTGTTTTATGTAAGTTTAACTTGTTAGTTGATTAATCCTACTAATATTATAAACACAAAAGTTTGTAAGTATGGATGTTTGTTACTCTTTCAAGCAAAAACTATAAAATGGATTTTGATAAAACGTCACAATAATATAGGTAGCTACACATCAAAATAATATAGGCTAGGCATAGGCTAATTTTTATCCCGGGAGCAAGTTCTTGTGGGAAACAAGAAACCTACCATGCGTGCGGAGCCGTGGGCGTCAACTATAATAGAATAATGTATATACTGCCTCAGTCTAGCGTCTCCATACAAAGGTTACCTATGTCAGTGATTGTCTTACACGAGAAACCTCCGACGCATGCAAAAGTAGTGTATGTACGCGCGTGTGTGTGTGTCCATGTGTGAGTTCGTGTGTGTACAGTCAGTTGTAAAAGTTGAGTTTCAGTTAGCAATAAATATCCCATGCAGCGGTCACATTCACTCACACAGTTTCGTGCCCTGATGGATGATTTATGAGCACTTGTAAATATATTATTTTAGTTTTTAACGCTATAGCTCTACATTCGCAAATGAACATATATGTCAGTGGCACCGTAACTCAACTTAACTAAACGAAATAACTAAAGTGATTTACACGCGGTCAGGTTATTTAACACTGGTCTTAGACACTTTTGATGAACAGTTTTTTTGATAAAACATTTATTAAAAACTGTTCAGCTGTTTGCATTAAAGGTTATTTGTGTCGGATGCTTTTTTAATACTAGCTGTTAAAAATTAGGTAGAAATCTTACATTTCCTCAGCCCTATATCAATATCTATATCCATCAGCAAAGTAAAATTGCTTAAAATACGAGTGGGTATACGTCGGTTGTATAATAAGCGCGGTTGAATTCAGGCTCTCACGCTGTCCAAAACTATTGGATAATTGCATTTTTACAAAGTAAGTACGTATTTTACCTTCAAATATATACTTCATAACTTCATAAATACGAATTTATGTATATGTAGCGTACCTACAGATTCCTATATGAAAACTTAACTTTTTTTGTGTGGAAATCCTTATGGAATGCTATGCCGGACTCTTACCGACTAAAACCACACGTATGCCTTCCATCTGTCTATAGCCGGGAGTCCCGGGTGAGCCCTCGGTAGGATAGCCCCAGTGCAAACTAAACTGTCTAGGCAAATGCTCTAGCTGAATCATAATAGCAAGCCAAACATATCCGACTGGCAGCGGATAAAAGCAGGAGTGAAAATATAATTGTCACCTACCTTAAGTACCTTACAATGTATAATTATTTTATTATTATTATTCTTGTATTAAACCCAAATTTACCATACAAAAGATAATCGTTCTAATCATCTTAATAATATTATAAATGCGACAGTTTGTATGGATGTTTTGTTACTCTTTCACGTAAAAACTACTGAATAGATTTTAATGAAACTTTACAATAATGTAGCTTATACATCAGAATAACACATAGGCTACGGGAAAACTTTTATACGCGGGCGAAGCCGCGGGCGTCAACTAGTCTTAAATAAAAAACCTAAAATACTCCTGGAGTCCTACACAAAACGTTCAAACCAAAATAGCTTTATCACATCCTTAAGGATAGCATTAAGGTAAAATATATAAGACTTCAAAAGTAACGTCTCGTTTTAGATACGTTTGGATAACATTATAGTTGATGTCGCCGGTGGATTTTACGAGTATACTTTCAACATTCTGACACCGCACTAAACCTCATCCACCTATCCGTTAGCGTGATGTATTTTTAAGTATTTTGTAGTTCTAGATATAGTTCTATTGCACTATGAAATTGTGCTGTTAAAATTACAATAAATATCTCACTTTTTGACATTTATCAGCAATTTCGTTGTTACTCACTAAACGGTTTTACTCACTAGGAAATTTCGGAATAGCCCGATTAGTCGTAGTAATAACAGCGCAGGTTTCAACATTTTTAAGCTCCTCTTGAAAAATGACATTTCAGGATAGTCCAACCAGTTTTGGAATGTTGAATTCAAAACTAGTTGGGCTGTCCCGCAATTTACACGTGAGTAAAACCGTTGAGATAGTAATAATGAATAACGTTTACGAAAGTTAAGGATGTATCGACGGCTTTGGGACCCAAGTCAGCCTCACTTACAAGCGGTACTTACCTTATAACAAACGGTGCAGGTGTTGGCTGAAAAAAAGGAAAACCTAAAACAAAACTTAATCGACCCATCTGCTCACCGTAATACAGTAAGACCAAATACCTTCCAAAGGAATTGAGAGAGGTCCAGCAAACTTATCTACCTGATTTCCGCTAGTACTTCATAGTTTACTATGAAGTCCAAATCTCTCTCTTAAACAAGTATTATCTCAGTTGCTTAAAACTTGGATTTGTAGCCTGGGGTCTACTTCCATTTGACTGCTACCAACTTTGGGATCGTAATGGGGATTTATTATTCACCATTGGGATTTTAATTATCCGCATTTTTGGGAGCGATGCCTTCTGACCTAACAATCCCGTAACCTAAGTAGCGTTAGTCAGCAGATGCTCTGCTTGCAGGTGAGTTTACTTGGACCCCAGAGATCTTGGTAGGGCTCTTACACCCCTATATCAATACGCAAAAAAAAAGTACTATTTTCTAACGAATTCATAGTCAATCGTCATTAAGATGGTCATTGACTAGCGGCCTTTTCGTAGTACAAGCTATGGTTTGGTTTCTATAATCACATTTTCACACCTAACCATAGCTTCTTCAGGTAATATAAATAAATAATTCTGCAGATAATATAAAAGAACAGAACTTTAGAAACTGAGGTACTAAATTATACACCTTTGATACCTGATAAGTGCCGAGATAACCATGATTCTAGCTTCATAGTCGATGAGTTTTCATATTTATGTTCGAGATATGCTCAGAGAAACTTTCAGTTTTTTTAAAATGACTAACTAATTAATGTAACATATTTTTCCCAGAAACTGTAAGCAGAGGCATAGTCGTATCATATAGAATTGTAATATGGTATCACATGTTTATGAATTTCCTGATTTCGATTTTGTAACAGTAGAATTAAATAGTCAAATAATCGTAATGTGGTTCAGGTTCTGCCTCGGTTTAGATGGAGGATGGGGATGTGAATAATAACTGTTATATCGCACAACCTACAATTTCATTGTAATAATATTTCTAAGTATATAGATACAGACAAAAGTAAACAACTCGATGGGGAACACAGTAAACATTCATTTCAACTAATTACAAAGCAGTTAGAGCTAGAGGCTATAAGTTAAAAACTTACAACAAACAAGTTTGCTTGTCTGAAACTCGGGCAAAGTTGAACGCAATGATTTTAAGTGAATCGCAATTTATTTGTTTGCTTGTAACGTTGCTTAATACTGTTTAATTCAGAAAGTAGGACGCACTTTACTGGATAAAGAGAAAACTTCTTAAAGACATCCAATTAAAAGCGAGAGACGCAAAATTAATGAGGGCTCGACTTTAAGTATATTCCGTGAACTTTTTTCCGTCAGTATTCGTGGGTAAAGACTTATTTTATTAATTCGCAATTTAGATATGATGGATCTCTAAGCAAATAATGGCCACGATCGTTGTCAATGGACTGTTCATAGTGGCACTTGGCGACGGTAATTTAGTCCTGTAACTAGACTAGTGAAACTTTTCAGTTAAGTTGGATGATAAAATACCACCAGACTACTACTGAGTCGAAAAGTCCGGTTACCGGATTAAATCACCGAACTAGTGAGACTAAGCCGTCTATCTGAAGATAGTTTTGGTTATGGTAAAAGAGTAGTTTCAACTTTGCAGTAGTATCGTGTCCCTGTCCTGTGATCTTCCAATGGCACATTGGTATACAGCAACTACGTGTGAAACATTACCAATATTTTTATATTTTGAATTTAATGTCTTAATGTTTTTTGTTTTATTAATAATTTAATGTCATAAATTAGCTCGATAGATGCCTCTGGTCATACTCTTAAAATTACAGTTAAAATATGGTGGAGAATTTCAACTTCATTCGAAACGGTTCGGGTAGTTCAGGTGGCTAGAACATTGCCCTGGTTAGGCAAAGGTCACGGGTTCAATCCCCGTCTCGAATCGAATTGTCTTTTTCCACTTTATTAAAAAAATATGATAACATTTAGCAAAATAATTGCTTTAAAAATTTATCCATAGACTGAGTGGAGTCCATTGCATCAATGTTTAAAAATGGTTGTAACACTGTTAATTGGTATTGAGTTGTTCATTAGCTCGATAGATGGCTCTGGTCATACTCTTAAAATGACGGTTAAAATATGGTGGAGAATTCCAACTTGATTCAGAACGGTTCGGGTAGTTCAGGTGGCTAGAACATTGCCCAGATTAGGCAAAGATCACAAGTTCAATCCCCGTCTCGAATCGAATTGTCTTTTTCCACTTTATTAAAATTTATAAGAAATTTATCAAAATAATTGCTTTAAAAATTTATCCATTTAATGTCATAGATTATGTTCGTAATATGCCGATAATCTTTAACAAGGGATAGTGTTATTGCCATGAATGACTACTTTAATAATTTGTTTCGCTAGATCGAATTTAGAAGACTCGATTTGGCTTACTAGTAATTAAATCAGTATATCGCAGTCAACTGCTGGAGCTGGAGTAGGCATCTCATAATTTTTATCACAACACACTCACCTGGGTGACCTTTTTCAGGTTGTCAGTTCATTTGTCTCAAAATCAAAATCAAAATCAAAAATCTTTATTCATGTAGGTCACAAAGTAACACTTATGAACGTCAAGATTACTGCTTCTACATTTACATTTACTGCCAGATTCGCAAAGCAATAGGTAGAGCCAGAGGAAGAACCTGGCAATAAAACTCATGGCCACTATTTTCTAACCGCCATTTGATACAGTTTGATTAACATGATATTTGACCAATTATACAGTAAAGAAATTTTACAAAAAAAAAAAACAAAATAAATGTTGTGTTCATTAAAGTTACACTTACATAGTTCCTTTGAATTTATGTGAGAACAGACGACTAAACTTAGTTTGCCTTAAATTTAAATAATATTATTTGTAACAATTGCTATAACAGCTATGAGCTGACTAGTCCCAACAGACGGCACCCGTTCACGGGTATGACGCATATATCAGCCATCGTCCTATTCAACCGTATTGTAGGGAACAAGGTGACCCGATACATACGCCACCACTGCCAGGACACTTAGGCGAGCATGACATACCCAAAAACTACACAGCAACTATCATGTCAATTTCAAAATTATAAATAAGTCTACATAGTGCTCACACAATAACAAAGTCAAATTACATATAATTATGTATATTAGTTATTACCGGGACTAAACGCAGCCATACCTTTAGTTGCCTGGCGTTTCAAATTATTTATACTGGAGAATGTAAATAAAAATAATGTAAAAAAAAAATACAACATATATATGCAGATTCAAGACAAGTAGATAATATAACACAAGATTCATTCGAATCCTAAATAGCTCGAGCGAAGAGCAAGCAACTCATTTCCATTTATTTTTATCATTCAAATAATCATTAATTGTGTAATAAGCCCTTTTCAAGAGGTGCGTCTTAATTTCCGCCTTAAATTTATGTACGGCAGGTTCATAATGTCTAACGGAATTTTATTATATAGGCGTACGCCAATTGCTGCAAAAGAGTCGTGAACCTTTTGTAAACGATGATGCGTTCCAATTAATTTATGCTTATTTCTAGTATTTATCGAATGTATGTCACTGTGTCTATTGTATAAATGTATGTTCTGTTTAACTAACATGATATTTGCAAATATATACTGTGATGCAACCGTTAAAATGCCAATTTCTTTAAATTTCTCTCTAAGAGACACTCTAGCACTCAATTTATATATTGCACGTATAGCTCTCTTCTGGAGTACAAAAATTATTTGTAGATCAGCTGCTTTACCCCACAGCAAAATGCCGTAAGACATGACACTATGAAAATACCTAAAGTATACTAACATCAGTGAGCTGCCTGACTTTACTAACGGCAAAGGCTGCCGAGCTGAGTTGCCTGCAAGACACGTTATTTGGGCGTTCCACTGCAGTTTGCTATCTAAAGTGTTCCCCAAAAATACAGTTGATTCTACAATATTAAGGGTATCACCGTTCAATGTTATATTTGTACCGCAATTCCTGACATTAGGCATGCTAAATCTGATACATTTTGTCTTCTTAGCGTTTAGTAGCAAATTATTGGTCGTAAACCAATCTACAACTTGGGCAAGTGAACTATTAACGCCGTTAAAATCAGTAAGCGTACGATCTACTTTAAAAATAAGTGACGTATCATCAGAAAATAGAACAATGTTGCACAAGTTCTGTATATAGAATGGCAGATCGTTAATGTAAATTAAAAATAGAAACGGACCTAGAATTGATCCCTGCGGTACGCCCATAGCTACAGATGCTCAAGAGGAGCGAATTTCATTAACATCAACATGTTGTATCCGATCATTTAAGTAGGAGGCAACAAGATCCAGTGCAGAGTCTTTGATACCATAATAAAAGAGTTTTCGCAATAGTGTTGCGTCACTTTTTTGACAGATACGACCCGCCCAATCTCACTTCAAAGCATGAATTATGTCGACACTTTAGGTTTTTGAGAGCTAACCTCATTTCGGTGAAAGTTATGGTCCGTCTCGTAGTCTCAGACCATTTGAGGTTAGATACAACACTCTTCGAGCATGAACATGCAGAATAAACTTTGTTTCTCTGGAAAACAACAAGTTTATTACATCAAAAGTTTTCAAAATTTGCGAAATTTGCAACATAATATTGATGTACGGCGTACGGGGAATGTATAAGTAATAGTAAGTTATGTAAAGCTTGGGCGCTCGTTCCCTGGCTGTTCCTAATTAGTACAAACCGCCTCTGACTCTTGTTAACCTAGTTTAAAATGCCGCCGGCAATCGCTCGGCATTCACACTTTCTTTCTAATAATTTTTGATTAATGACCACTTACTCAACTTTTGAAAAATAATCTTAAGTTTCTTTTTTTTATTATTTAAAATAATAATAAATATCCATCACGCCTTATCCCCGAAGGGTTGGCAGAGGCATATTATATGCCCACTTTTCACCGTGTGGATTCCTGTCCCACGTAATAGGTGGTGAGCCCATTGCCGTGTTGAAATAGACAGACGCAGGTTGTGGCTACCTGCTGTTGAAATTTTTCAAGCCGCCCATAAGGCCTTCAACCAGGCTTAACGACTGCCATTTTACTGGCAACCGGGACCAACGGCTTAACGTGCCTTCCGAAGCACGGAAACGCTCGCAAATGTAAACGCCACAAAGTGGTCACCCATCCGAGGACCAGCCATAGTGAAAGTTTCGTAACTCAGTGATCGTTTACAGAACACTGATACCGCGGGGCCACGAGCGCTATATATATAAGATTTAGGTACGTAATGTTTTGAAATGTGGGTATAGTATGCTTCTGCCTGCCCCTACAGGGATAAAAGGCGTTGCTGATAAGTAAGTGAGTAATATACTGTGTAATATTTTCTACTTCCGTAAAGGTGATGAAATTAGAGCAAAATTTCAAGTCTGTAATAAATTTGAACATAAAGTAATACGCACGGCAGCCGTACTGTGTGAAATGAGTTGAAACCTGCCTCTGTATATTTGTTGTGGAAAATTTCATTGAACAAAATAAATTACATCAGTCGTTATTTATTTACATCTCCCCAGGGTTAAATACGTTTCTTCTCCTTTTAACATGTAGCAAAAATGTATGTCAATATCCCTGTCGAATATAAATGAACTTATTCTTAGATCCCTTTTCTTTGTTTGACGTCATGGCAAAAAAGAATTCTATTATTAACAGAAGTCAGCATTTGTATGGTGCTTAATTCTTTCTTAATACCTTTTTTTATATGTGGCACGTCAAAATGGCGTCGCCCGCCTGATGGAAAGCAAAGACGACGGCCCGTGATTGGGGCCGCTATCTCAACCCGCAGGGCTCCGATAGCGACGGCCCAGAAATATGCCTTTTCATGCTTCTCTTACAGGGCCCAGATAAGAGGATGTATTTTGTGTTCACGTGAACACAAAATACATTCTCTTATCTGGGCCCTGTAATAAAAAATATAATATAATATATAAGGCGGTTCTTCTGGGCACGGCACGTATTGTGCGGAAGTTTCTGTCTCTGCAGTCCTGACCACCGGTAGCTTGGTCCCTGTACCCGATGCCGGTGGGATACTATTTTTTATATTTTTAAATAGATTTTTTTTTATATAATGTATTTAAAAATGTAATTGATAAGTGTAATTGACGAATAAAGGAAATATAATAATATACTTTTTTTCCGTGTGGAAATCCTCATGGATGCTATGCCGGACTCCTACCTACTAAAACCACACGTATCCCTTCCATCTGTCTATAGCCGGGAGTGCCGGGTGAAGGATAGCCCCAGGGCTCCTGACAGACTTTGTCCGCTACCGCGGCCTCGTTCAGGGGGGATTCGAGTGTTATCTCGCTTCTGTAATGACAATATTTAAATTAATAATTCTACAATTGTCACATACACATACATTCATATGGACATTTGCCTTTTTCCACGAGGGGGTAGGCAGAGGCAAACATTTCCCTGTATGCATTTTTGTCCCACGTAACAGATAGTGAGTAGACTTGCTGTTAAAATTTTTGTAAAAATGGCCTACAACTTTGAATTACGGAATGTTACTGGCAACCAGGACCAACGGCTTAGCGTGTCTTTCGAAGCACTGAAACTCTCGTAAGCGTAAATGCCACAAAGTGGTCACAGTTAAGGCAGTGATCGTGATCTGATTACAGAACACTGAGGTAGCGCGGTTAATAAGGTATTCGTAATAAATACCTGTTCTAGATAATTAATCGCTGTTCCCCAATTGAAAGTTAAATTTAGAAATAATCATCATCATCTGAGCGTTTGCCCCAGTTGCGTCTCGCGACGCCCGGGGTCCGCCTTCCTTCTTTTTCTCATCTACTTCGCACGGTCGTCGGCATCCTCTATAATGACCATTGGCATGCATGTGATCCCTTATGACGTCAAGCCAGCGCTTTTTGGATCTTCCCCTCTTACCGGAGCACGGCGGGGCTGACATTTGTTTCCCAAGTTGCCGCAAGACGTGACCATACCAGAGAAAATTTAATTTAGAAATAATATCATTTAATGCAGTTACAATAAGATTTCAATAAAAACGCGTTGTTTTTAATAATATTATTGAGTCCGATCATTTATTTGAAGCAGGTATATCGCTAAAAGCCTTACCTACAAGTACTGACGAGACGAACCTAAGTAGAGAAGGTAAAATTTGACCAACACCCTTTTCATATCCAACTTGTCAATGTGGTACAGTTAGGCCAGTCACTACCTTCTAGAAAAAGAGATTGGGTATTCGCTGATGCAGTGACATCCAGCGGTAGACAGCGATAAGTTTCATGGATGTTGTTAAAATACAAATAGCATAGATAACACTTAAAAATTATACTTAATATTTTTTTGATTCAACAAATTATTTATATTTTATATATTCCTACAATTTTATACATACTAGTACAACACTACACTAACTACTACCCACTAAATTGTTGGATTTTTTAGTAAGTATATATCCCAAGGTTGCTTGTAAGAAATTGCTTTTAGCGATAAAGGCCGCCATTTGTACATTTTACTAAGATTAAACCTTAAAATTAAGGATTAACTTAATTTTAATGATTAGTATACAATAAAGTATATTCTATTCTATCAAAATCTTTCGATTTTACAAATAAACTGACATCTATAAAACTTCAAAATATCCTTTATAAACTTAAATATCTTTTACTCCAACTTTACAACGTTTGTCGTCATCGCCAATCGATTGGCCATTGATATCGTTATCTCTGACGTTATAAATATCAAGTTCGAACGTCACAGCGTCGGCCCAGGTGGGGGGGGGGGGTTATTGAGTAAAAACAGGCATTTCGGGGGTACCCCATTTATCTCAGCCATTGTTCCCGAAACGGGGACGCTTGGGGGAAAATGCTTTTGTACTTGTAATCTCGACCCAGTTATTTCACTGCCTGCCAGTTTCCTATTTTATATTGAAGAAAATACTCATGGGTGTTGAATTTTCTTACAGAATAAGCAAAAAAATATTATACAAGCACTTGAAACGAGTCTGTTCAAGGTAATCATTACTAATTGATATTTTACTGACAGGAACAAGCCTAAATACGTGCGGAAAAATATTAATATTGTATTGTGTTGTCTAATAAAATAAATTATTAAAAAAAAATATTGTTCGTGGTGTTGCGTTAAATTTAGTTACACAATACAAGGATGTATTGTGTAACAAACTAAAATTTATTTAAACGTCTTTGCTTTGTGTTAAATTCACAACTATTTTGGGTTGTAAGTTAGTTTTTATTTCATATTTTCTTTGTGATTATTTTACTGTTGATAGATGGCACTCGGAAGAACTTGCCACCTATTAAATAACACCACTTGAACTTAAAACAGTATTATTGGTGTTATTTAAGCAATTTTCTCTCAACAGTTGTTTCTGTGTATTAGAACATTGACTTTAAACTTCAAACATGAAAGGCTTGAATCCGAAATTTTAAAAACGAAAACCGATACTGATGCACAAAACAGTTTGAAGGTAACTACTATCTGCAAAAAATATAATCGTAACATACTCATCATTTAAGTGAAATTATGAATATAATATTCCTAAATTTTCCACATCGTAGTTTTAAAAAGAGCTTCAATCTATTACTTATTTTAAGGGAAAAGTTATTATTTTGGCGCATTAATCATAGAAAACATTCGCTCAGAATTACGCGTTTAACTACATTATCTTCACGCTGAATCCCTGATGGGTACGTCAGAAAGGACAGATTGCTTCACGATCCATGCATACTTCTTTCGCTTCTTACAGAATTATCAATCGCTCATTACATGCACGTCTGGGTATCAGAGTACTTTAGACATTTCCGTTTTTAAGCATTCGGCTCATGTGTTCTTCATATGTAAGTCTCGGCCTACCCTGAATCCTTCTATACTCTACTTTCACACAATATAATTATTTTTCGTCAATCGTTCGTCACTCATTCGTTGTTGCATTCAATAGAATACTTACATAATAACGAAAAATATACTTAAGACATGCGTAACACCGGTGGGTGGCAATTAAAATAGCCTTACATTTATACGATCCATTGAAAGATTGAACAATGGTATGACAAGGCTTTCTTAATCGAGACAGCATAGAACTTTTCATTTGGAGCTATCTAGCACTATTATTAAAGACCTCAGCTAAGAACAGGGCTTTATTGTGTCTATATACTGTTATTAAATTGTAAAATAAGCTGTGACGTACATATAAAATAAATTAAAAATATATTGTATTTAAGGGACTATTTAAGGGATTCTGAGTCTGAAACTATGTTTTTTTTTCTTCGTGTCTGTTTGTTTGTTTGTTTGTTCGGGGTTAGAGTAAAATCCAGACGGTTGATCACAATTCTGCTAAAAGAATATTGTGGTAATTTTCCAGCTTAAATACTGCGCTATATTTCATCAAAATCGGTTGAGCAGGAGTGATAGTACAGCTTGAACTATATCTTACTAGACGGGCTATACATAGGACAGGTTAAAGTATTTTGGTAGTATTTTGGAGTATCACGTCAGCAAACACTTTTCTTTTAGTTACAGTCTCTAATAGGTAAAGGATCAGAGAAGGTAAACACAGAAGACGCGGTCTACTTTTAGATGGATCAGTTACGCACATCGAAATAAAAACTAAGGTATCAAGTTTGGTATCAACTTAAAAGCAGTGACCACTTTGAGAGAAAGTGAAACACATTTTAGCAGACATTTTGTTTTTAGTTATGCACAAGTTCCTGTCATTAATGGGTAAAAGATCAGTGACATACAGTAATCTAAGCATGGTAAACTTTTGGAAGGGTGATGACTTTGCGAAATCCACAGTTTCTAACTACAACTTCTGTGACACCTGCTAACTGGCAGAGGTGCCCTTGAAGCTCAGGAGGTCGATTGGACAGAGGCAATTGCTATGTTATATAAACCAAAGGAATTAAAACCAGCGGATAGATACTCTTTTAAATTATACATACAAATTTTTGACCCAATGACGTGGGAAATAAGTCTCTACCTGTACAACAGATTTAAAATTATGGTTACTGTTTTATTTGTACCCATTGAATAAACAGTCATGACTGTTTGTATCTAATATAATAGATTGCAGAGAAACGCCAATATTTCAAATTTATTTTGGAGTTTGGTTTAAACACAATCACTGCATTAAGCAACTTAACCCATGGCTGGTTTTGTTATAAATGGGTGACACTTTGTGGTTTTTCTATTTACGAGCGTTACCGTGTTTCGGAAGGCATGTTATGCCGTTGCTCCCGGTTGCCAGTAACATATTATGGTAGTGGCTAAGACAAGTTGAAAGCCTTTGAAAAAATTCAACATCAGGTAGCCACAGCCTGCGTCTGTTTATTTGAACACGGCTATGGGCTCACAACCTTTTACGTGGGACAAAAATGCAATCAATTGAATGTGGGCCTATAGATACCTCTGCCTAGCCCTTCGGAATTAAAGGCGCCATTGATTAAGAACTAACTAATTAACTATCTTCACGCTATATCCATGATGAGGTGGTCAGATAGGACACATCGCCAGGCTTCCTCCATGCATACTTCTTTCACTTCTTGCAGATTCATCAATCGTTTCATACATGCACGTCTGGGTATCCGAATATGATTTTTCCGTTTTTTTTGATGATTGCTCCATCTGCTCACTTTGTCTTCATATGTAAGTCTCGGCCTACCCTGACACCTTCTATCCTCTACTTTCGCACAATATATGTTCTTCGTCAATCGTTCATCACTCATTTGGTGGACGTATCCAAACCAACGAAGCACGCCCTTTTCTAGCTTAGCGCTGACACTTTCATTCAAACCTGCCATATTGCGTCTCACTTCGTTATGCATTCGGTCGGCCAAAGTTACGCCGCACAATTTTCGAAGTGATTGAATATCCACAGCATTCAATTTACTTTTATGCATCTGCTGGTATACCCAGGTTTCACTTCCACAACGTGCTTCTTTTACGATGCTTTGTCGCTTTAGTAATTGGGACAAAAGTACCGTTAATAAAGTTTCCGGCAGCTACTGGCCTTACTTAAACCGAATAACATGTTCAGTCTGCGCTAAACATACTCCCTAAATACACAATTTCATCACTTGTTCTAGACGTTCCTGGTTTACCTAAATCTTGCAGTTAGTTCTTACGTACTCTCTTTCAAATACAAGAACCTTAGTTTAACTTGCATTCAAGCGAAGACCCTTACTTTCACACTCCTCTTTCATATTAGTGAAGCGTGATTGATAAGCTTAGAAATATCGTTATGTTGTCATTTTTATCTTCTGATACTTACGTACTCTCTTTCAAATACAAGAACCTTAGTTTAACTTGCATTCAAGCGAAGACCCTTACTTTCACACTCCTCTTTCGTATTAGTGAAGCGTGATTGATAAGCTTAGAAATATCGTTATGTTGTCATTTTTATCTTCTGATACTTACGTACTCTCTTTCAAATACAAGAACCTTAGTTTAACTTGCATTCAAGCGAAGACCCTTACTTTCACACTCCTCTTTCGTATTAGTGAAGCGTGATTGATAAGCTTAGAAATATCGTTATGTTGTCTCTTTTATCTTCTGATACTTATTTGCTTCAATTCTGTTCAAGTTTAATTTTCGATTCCTAGCTTAGAAGTTTTTTGTACGTGTTAGAATGCATTAGGACACTTCACTAACCTTGTTAGTGAAGTGTCCTAATGCATTTGTAACCTTGTTATCAGAAGATAAAAATGACAACATAACCTTGTTAGTGAAGTGTATCAGTGCCGCATTCGCGGCAGTCTTTGCGTCCGTGACATTGCAGATAAGCTGCAAGTGTGTCGCCTTCGCTGGTATGGTGCGAAGTGGAGGAGAAAATGAAGGAAAGCGGACCCCGGGCGTCGCGAGACGCAACTGGGACAGACACTCGGATGATGATGATTGGGGGTAGATACCAATATTTATTATTACTAAGAATATGAATAAAATAAATAATAGAAATGAAATCCTGTCACAACGCAACGAGAAAAACGGCTGCCATCTTAGAAAGGTCTTACACCATATTTGAGAGATGTTGGGTTTAAGGTTAGAGCGCAGAAATGCTCAATTCTCAAAGAGATCGTCACTCCTTTTTGAGAGACATCTTGATCAGTGATTAGCGAGCAAAAAGTTTCAAATCTGAAATTGACTATCAATCATCTTTAAGAAGAGCTGAGATCAGTCAGCGAACAACGAAGCTCTACTCTCAAAATATTCAACAAACCACTCTAAAAGAAACCGTGTAAAATCGACGGAGTGATGTAGAGTGATGCGAATGATCCAAAACGCATAATTTGAACCAAAGAGCAATAGGATTTTTGTTATGTGATGAGTCTCGATTCGAGGTTAGGTCTGATACAAGAAATTGAACATTGGGGTGCATAGAGGCCCTACCTGAAAGAGTGCACCTAACATGGCTAAAAAAAGGTAAACTCTAAACGAAACTCTGTACAAAGTCATCTGGACTGCGCGCGCGGCGTGGAACAGTAACTGTTAAAATCATCCATTTTGCCACAGGAAATAAGTATAATTGTTATTTTTTTTAGATTATTTATACTGTTGATTGATGGCGCTTGGTCGAACTTGCTACACATATTAAATAACACCACTTGTACTGTTCCACAACATTTAATTTGTAAACCTGACCGGTTTCGCCTCACGACATTCTCAAAGGTACACGGTTATGACACACATGACACATTATTTATTTACACATATGACACATTATTTTTTTTTACAAGTTTTGAACTCAATGTTAATCACATGCAAAAAAACCACGCGTGCAAAGCCGCGGGCAATTGCTAGTTTTTTATATTTAAATCGTAAAAAAGGCTATTGTGACCTCCAGATATTCAGATTGACTAGTGAAAAAATCTAAAGAACATTTACAATGCCATTTCAGCTGAAGGCCTAAATATACTCTTTCAGCGGTACCTACCTACTTGATGAACCAACTGAGGAGGGAAAGGCATAGGTATACAACAGTGGTAGTGTATGCGACTGCCGTAACTGAGGTCTCGTGTTTGATTCCCGGGTCGGAAAAAAATATTTGTATAATCTACAAATATTTGTTACGGAGTTTGGGTGTTTTCTATGTATTTATGTATGTATTTAGAATTATATAAGTATGTTCATCAGTCATCTAGATCCCATAACACAATTTTCTATGAGCTTACTTTGGGCACAGAATAAGTAATAGACTTTGAGCTAGACGGCGATGTGTAAAAAATGTCCCACAATGGGACAAATTCTGTTGTTGAGATCACTAAACTAAATTTCTCTAAAGTTTTCTAATTTTTGTTAAGAGATGGCCAAATGCTATTCTGTTATTAACTCGAACTAAAGTTGGTGATATCATAAATAGCACTTAATTTGTATCTGATGTCACTAAAATTCATTTTATGTGAAAAAATTAAACAAGACGTGAAAAATGTACATGTCGTCTACAAATGTACATGTCGAATGTAAATACATGCCCACTAAATTGGTGATTAAACTGCCTATGTACGTTTTTAACGTTACAACGTTTTAAAAGTTATCACGTTTCAAACGGCTACTAAAATTAATAAACGTCCCCTTAAAATAATTAATTATTTTTATTTTATACCTAATTTTAGAAAACGTCTAAAGTTTGTATTACGTTAAATTTGTATCTGACAACACTAAAATTCATTATACATGGGCTGCACTAAAAGTATCGGAATGGAACATTTCCACTGTTCCTGTCATATTAAAATCTTTTTAATTGAAAACTCTTTTGTTTTAAAAATCGAATACCATTTATTTATTTAAAAAAAAGATTCTCGGTCTTGTCACAAGGTTTTGTCAAACTTGTTTAGTCGTTGAGAAAATGGAATTGACTCGAGAAAAATCAAGAGCAATGATTTAATTTGACTTTTGAAGTGGTTTAACACAAAAACAGTGTGTTGACCGGATGATTTCTGCATATGATGATGAAGCCCCATCCAAAACCACAATTTATCGCTGGTTTCCTGAATTTCAACGTGGACGTGTCAAGCTCAGTGACGATCTCCGTCACGGTCGTCCAAAAACAGCAGTCACCCAAGAAAACGTTGATGCTGTGCGTAAGCTGATTGAGGAAGATGTCACATGTCGATGTGACATACCGCGAAATTCAAGCAACTTTAGACATTGGCATGAGTCAAATACAAATAATCTTGCATGAACCATTAGGTGTAAAAAAGTTGTTTTCCCGATGGATACCGCATTCGCTCTGTGAAGAGCAAAAAGCGGCTCGCGTTACTTGGTGCGTCAGAACTCTCGAAAGATTCCACGCAGGATCCTCAAATGCTGTATACAACATCGTATCTGGTGACGAATCCTGGATATACGCGTACGAACCCGAAACAAAAAACCAGTCACGAGTTTGGGTGTTCGAAAATGAGTAAAAGTCAACAAAAATTGTTCGTTCACGGAGTGTTGCAAAAAAAAATGGTGGCCACGTTTGTCTCCAAAACCGGCCATGTTGCGACTATTCTTCTTGAGGGACAAAGAACGGTTAATGCAGAATGGTATGCTAGCATTTGTTTGCCACAGGTCGTTTCTGAACTCCGTAAAGAGAACTGCAACCGCCGCATCATCCTCCATCACGACAATGCGAGTTCTCACACCGCGCACAGAACAAAAGAGTTTTTAGAGCAAGAAAACATAGAATTATTAGACCATCCGCCGTTCAGGCCCGACCTAAGCCCTAATGATTTCTATACTTTCCCTAAAATAAAAAATAAATTGCTTGGTCAGAGATTTTCATCACCTGAAGAAGCTGGCGTCCACAGCTTCTTCAGGTGATGATGATGATGGTCCAAAACGGCCATTTTGGATACCCCAACTTCCGAATGGAATGGTTGCTTCAATTATTGGTTCCATCGTATGGAAATATGTGTCAAATTTCGCGGAGAATACTTCGAAAAGCAATAAATACATTTTAAATAGTAATGTTGTGTCACTTTCTTGATTCCCGAAATTTTCACTCGTATGTGATAAAATTCAACAAAATGTGAAAAATGTACACAGACAGTTCAATGACTAAGTTAGTCGGCATGTAATAACATGTTTTGTTGAATTTTATCACATAACAGGCATTTTAGTGATGTCAGATACAAATTTAGTGCTGTTTATAATATCACCAAGTTTAGTTCAACGTATTATGTAACTTTCAGATAAGACAAAGCTCCAGTTTTGTTGACGGCCGAAGGGGATTCATTCCATATTGAAATACATAAATACGTACATATTGTCACGCCTTTATTCCCGAAGGGGCAGACAGAGGTATACTATACGCCCATATTTCACCGTATGCATTGTCCCACGCAACAGATGGTGAGTCCATTGCCGTGTTGAAATGGACAGGCGCAGGCTGTGGCGACCTATGTGGAAATTTTTCAAGCCGCCCATTAGGCCTTCAACCAGGCATAACGACTGCCATTTTACTGGCAACCGGAACCAACGGCTTAACGTGTCTTCCGAAGTACGGAAACGCTCGCAAATGTAAATTACACAAAGTGGTCACCCATCCTAGGACCACCTATAGCGAATATTGTTTACCGCAGTGATCGTTTACACAACACTAAGACAGCGGGGCCACGAGCACGTATTGAAATAATATTTCTAATATCATATTTTTGAAGGATTGTGATCCTCAGTATGGAATCTGTAGTGTCAGTAGGTGATTTACTTTTAGTAAATGATAAGTAATATAAAAATAATTACTTAGTTTAATTAATTATTTTTTAATTTTTAATTTTACTCACCAGATTAGCAACTAAGTAAATAGAGCGAATACTAAAATGATTGAAATCCTATTTGGGCTAGCTCGGTAGATGTCCATAGTAGAGGTTATACTGTTAATACAGAGTTCATATAAACACGAGATCAAACATATTGATTTCTAAGCAGTAGCGCTCAAGTCGAATGACCGTATTTCGAGAATAGGACACCTGATTATAACAATCATAATACGCAATGAGTTATGAACCAATTCGACCTATTCATAGATTGATAAAACTTCGAGAAACGAAACGAGAGCTACTGAAAGTAATTCCTTTTGAGCATATTGTATTAATAATTTCAAAAGTAAATCGTTTGGAAAAAAAAAATTACTTCGAATAAAAGCTTTTTATTCATCACTAAAATAGCAGAATTTCTTTGAAGAATCGGTTATTGAAAAGATGATGATGAATGATGACGGTTAATGAAGATGAAATAATGCGAAGGTGTTGCTGAAATCTGGGTGCCAGGTCGTGTCGGTGCAAATACTTGACAAATGTTTCTTTCGGAGTTCATGTTTCCTTATGTACAATATAGTATTTAACTAATATAATATATCAATTTAATTAACTTCTTGATATATTGGCAAAATTTGAGCTTTCATATGTATTGCAATCGTTAACTTTCTATGAAAAGGCTGAAAAAAGCATGAAGTCGTATAAAGAGAAAGACTCCATTGATGTGTGTTACTAGGAAAATATGTCACAGGTTTTTAATGAAAAATATTCCTCTCTTACTCTGTTAACGAGAATGGTTATCGAGAATCTACATCAACTGTAGGTTGATGTAGATTCTCGATACCCAAGTCAATAAACAATATACATTTACTTGCTTTATCACCCTCAAAATATATATGCGATAAGGCGTGATGGATAAAATATTTCTGGAAAATTAAGGTAGGTATCTTTTTTTTTCCGTAACTTCTAGTAAATATTGATTTTAAGAAACCTGTAAGATATATAGTAGTATTCCGTTTGAGATACTTGACTGTAAATTATTTTGCGAAATCATTCTAAGAGCATTTTTTTTTTAAAGTTATTCAATCAAAACGAATTGTAGCACTAAAACCCAGAATATTAATAGTACTAACGTATCAGTAAATACTAATATAAGCTAAAAGTCGTATTTCAGAACGATTCTCAAAATTCAAGGAACGCTTGAACATGCTTTTATAAGGCTAAAACTTGTAGGTAATATCTTTTTTTGGAAAGTGACACCTTCTAAAAAAGATGTTACTTTACCACCCGCTTCACTTCGGGCAGAGCAGAGAAGAGAGACTAAAGATTTAAAGTAGTTAGATAATCCCGGGGCGCCTAAAAGAGTGTGTGGTTGAAATAGTAAATGATATTCTTGCACAGTGGGCTAGTAACCTCAAGCGTTTCTTTTACATTGAGTTGTTATCATTTTGTAATACGATAAATGTCTGGCAATATATGACACGATTAATAAATTTAAAATAATAATAAAAACGAACTATGCACACATTTATTAGCCCTTGATAGGTAAAGCATGTCGAAGTAACCTTGACTGACGGACCTCCATGAAATGAAATTTTCTACTACTATGATTTATAGTTCCTAATCGTTCGTATGTATGTTAGAGATGCTAAATAAACTACCTACATGAAAAATCAGCTTTTGGGCTATAACAAAAGGCTATAACAAAAGGCTATAACAAAAGGCTATAACAAAAGAATTTATATAAAAAAATATAATAAAAAATTAAAAGGATGCTCAATTAAAATATCACGTTGCCCTAAAATTTGTTGTAATTAATTAACAAACATAGTCCTAAATAAACGGTTTAGAAGAGCGGTGTCTGACCAAAAGGATTGTGTCGTCAACAACATGGATTTCGGAAAATGAATTCAACCTTTATGAACCCTTCAGCATTGTTTGTGGTTGCAAAATGAATGTTTTATGCCCAAAGGCGATGATTACCAACGGAATCTTATCACTAAGCCTTCGATGTTAATGAAAGATTGAGTTTCGATATAGTCTAAGTAGTTACTAGTAATATAATGATTATAACATATTAACGGACTGTGAGTAATCCTACCTGATTTCCGAATCCTAGATACTACTACGAGTATATACTAAAATAGAGGGTTAAAATCATCGTTAAAATAGACAAGCGCAGAATGTGGTGACCTGCTGTTCAAATTTTTCCATCCGTCCATACGACTTTCAACTTGGCTTAACGACTGCCATGTTACTGGCAACCGGGACCAACGGTTTAACGTGCCTTCCGAAGCACGGAAATGCATGCACATCTGAGGACCGACCTCTTGCGTAGCAGTCGCATACACTCCCACCGCACCACAGAGGCAGTCTATGACTAGTTTAATATAAGTAGATATTATATAAAACTTTTTACACTGTTGATTGATGGCACTTGGTAGAACTTGCTACACATCTTGAACAAAAACTAATAATAAGTGGAACAGTACAAGTGTTTTTGTTCAAGATAGTCAGGTTTGATTTTCTAAAAGCTAGTTAGAAAAAACTTTGATATTTACATGAAAAACAAACAATTATTTGCTCCATGATTGAATTATTGTCTGGTGATATGTGTAAGGCTATATATAACCTTTGTCTGAAATAGGCACTAGCCTATCAAATCCTCTCTGACAATTGTTAAAATAAAAGTATTATTAATGTTTCAATAAAATAAGAGAAAGTATGTAAATAATCTCAGCAATATGATATTAAAGTATTTTCTCATGTCTATATAGTTTACTATACCATTAACAGATGGCGCAGTTTGATTTAAATTCAGGGTATTGTTGTGTTTTCGTAAAATGCTTAGGTTTGTTTTTCCTGAATACTATGGTTTGCCCAACACAACGTGTCTTGCGCCTTTCGCATTCATAGAATTTTTGATAGCCTTTAACTGACATTCACTATGTCGAGGAAGGCTATAATCGGCTATAATACCACTTGAGAATAGTATGATAATTCAGGGTAAATGATATCAACATCACTCGCGTGCTATCTACTAGAAACGCCTCTTACTCTGTATCTATACAAATATTATTAAGAGGAAAGATTTGTAAGTTTGTTTGTAATGAATAGGCTCAGAAACTACTAGGCTGATTTTAAAAATTCTTTCAACGTTTGAAAGCTACGTTCTTCGCCAGTAACATCGGATTTTCTATAAAATTTCGAGTTCTGTACGAAATCTCGAACTTCTGCATGCGGGGGAAGCTGCGGGCATCAGCTTGTCTTTTATACAACCGAGTGTCAGGAGGCGTCAACCTTTTTTTATACGATTACAGTGATTACTACAGACCAATGGTAGGCATAGGCAACTAACAAGTTGTGTATGCGATTTTCGTATACAGTTTAAATTAAACTTGGATTGCGGTATACATTATGACTTTCGTCTCTATTAGGCGCGAGCGAGAGGGAGCGAGTAATATTTCTTGCTCTGTGATGAATATAGAATAACTAGCTGATGGTCGCAGCTTCGCCCGCGTGGTGTTGTTTTCCCGTACCCGTTTTCCCTAGTGTTATAGTAAGCTACCATGTTATCCTTAAGAGATAAACGTATGCCATCGCGGACTTTTCTGTAGACCTATATAATAATCGCTAAAGGTTTAGGTAGCGTTTTCGTTGAAAGCTCCCAGACGGTAAATTTTTTCCGACACCTTCGGTTAATATAAAACATTCCTCGAAAACCACACTATCCATTGGCTAAAAGAGCAAAAAAGTCGGCACAGTAGTTTTTGATTTATCGCGAACGAACAAACAGACACACGCGGCGGGGGACTTTGTTTTAAAATATGTAGTGATCAACGATCGTAGCTGTCTTGTCTAAACAGATAGAAAGAAATCTTGTTTCTTAAAAATTATCACTCAACACAAAGTTTTTTGCACTT
Organism: Thumatha senex; assembly: GCA_948477245.1. Lineage (NCBI taxonomy): Eukaryota > Metazoa > Arthropoda > Insecta > Lepidoptera > Erebidae > Thumatha > Thumatha senex. The sequence goes on along the minus strand of OX419729.1, from coordinate 8,756,815 downwards.
TTTGTTTAAACTTATTTGACCAAAACTAAGTGAATCATATCGTACACGTCTCAATCTAGGTCTATTTGTCCAGCTAAAACCTTGACTGCACTGCAACATAGTCTCAATAGTCATTTCTGTTTACACCGGATGTTTAAAACACTGCAGGACTCGTTAACGTCTCATCAAACTTGTGTTATATAGCTATGCCCGACGACCTTGCCTGTGATATACTTATACTTACCCCGTGGTACCTGTTAAACCCGTTATGCTGCCGTCCGATTTCTATAAGGCCGTTAAGTGAGAGAACGTAATTTTGAGATACGAGTATTAACAAAAATGTGCAAATTTTTTCCTTAAAAAAGGTTTAGACATAATACAGACTTTTTCTTTATGACAAATGAAAAGTCTTTTTTGCGGCTATTATTGTATGTAGCAAAATGTATCCTAAGCCTTATAATATTTTTTTAATATTTGATTATGTATTTTAGCTATGCCTTTCTTTAGCAAAATTGCAGTGTTTACAATGAAAAATAACGGTTGCCTGAAGTGAAGCCGTTTTATAAGATTGTAATGTATCTTAACTGTAAAACAAATTCCTTTCAGGTCATAGTTATGATCTTTTTCAGCGCTTAATAACAGCTAGGTAACTTATTTTTTTTCTTAAATCGTTAAGTAATAGAAAATACTACTATTAAATAAACGGTTTTTTTTTTTTACTTTAACTCTTAATTCAAACGATATTAACAATCATCATCATCATCTGAGCGTCTGTCTGGGGTGTGTTTACGGCGCCCGGGGTCTGCTGTCCTGCTTCTTCTCCTCCACTTCGCAGGGTCATCGACATACCTAGTAGCGAGACCGCGGCTGCGAGAGTTCCTTCACACCTCCACCGCAGTATTTTCATTGCCGCGAGCAGAAGCACCTGCTTGTGTGGCTTTAACAGAGACCAAAGTTATTATAGGCCTTTCTCTTCTGACAGGCATTTTTGAGTCATATATTACACCAGGCATCTCCCACAACTTGACTTACACTTACAATGCACCTTAAACCCACAAGAAAGAATTTAACGGGGGTGAAACTGAAGGCGTACTAATATTAAATAAATGAGACTTTTATTTTTATGTGTTGTAAAAAGGTTAACATTATTTTCTTTTAAAGTATTCAAAAACTTGTTAAAAATTCATTTTCTTTTTCAGGTTCTTAGCTTCAGATACAGAAGACTCAAAATTTCATATATATACAAAAAAAAATATAATCGCTTAAGTCAGGGCCTATTGTCTTTACTACATAAAGATACTTACCGTATGTCAATAGGTCTAAAAGCTGATGCTTAAATTGTCAAGAGGGTTCTCACGAATTTTGTTTAGAATACAAGGACTCTAATTTTCTTGAAGTATTCATCAAAGTGACCTAAAAGAATATCTGTCCTTGAAAGTTCAGGTCAATGACGAAATTTAGCTTTTCTATAAGTAACTATGTTTATGTTGTATGATATTAAAAATATTTATCAAGTTAATTAGTACATACATGCTTATATTACTTAGCTCAGTGAATTTTATTTAGTGCTATTTAAAGAGATAAATTTCCAAAAATGTTGATAGGTCAGATGATACCTATAATAAAAGCAGAAACAAAAGTACTTCCGGCCTTCCGACGATGATATTTTTTATTAACAATAAATTAGGTAGGTTCGATCAATCGTTCAAACAATTTGCCCTGAGTTCTTTTTGCTCGTGGTCACTTATATAGAAAGAGACACACTACCACCGAGAGCCCTCTCGCGCAGAACGGTATTTTCACCGTAGTGCATATCCTACTAATATTACAAACGCGAAAGATTGTAAGAATGGAAGTTTCTTACTCTTTCACGCAAAATCTACTGAATGGATTTTGATGAAACTTTACAATAGTAATAGGTAAAACTTTTTAACCCGGGAACAAGTTCCTGTGGGAAACAGGAATGGGAAATTTCACCACGCATGCGGAGCCGCGGGCGTCAAGTCAACTAGTCTGGTTATAAGTATAAGGTCTTTGATTGTACCTTATAGTGTATGCACGTATCTACCTAATATGCACTTATAAAATATTACTTGCAAGTAACAACACAATCTATTTGCCGAAACTAAGTCATTAATATAAAATCAAAAAGGCGATGGTATAGATACTCACGGCCTTTTCTTTGTTAGAGTTATTCATGCAAAGTATTGCTTTTACTTGATCCCGGATTAACTTACTTTTCCTTTGAGATTAAGATAAAAGAACTTGTTAGTAGAATACGCACACATTCTTTTTTATACTTCGAGTTCTTTAAAGTGTTTTCTCTCCGCATGATCGCGGAAAAGTTTCTGGCTCTTAGCCAGAAGGTTTTCTGCGCTTTTGTGGATCTAGAGAAAGCATTTGATAACGTTGTGAGAGAAACGCTGTGGGACTTGCTGCCAGGATATGGTGTGGACGGCTCGCTACTACGGGCAATACAGTCGCTTTATAGGGACTGTAAGGCTTGCGTGCGAGTAGGGGGGGATGTGTCACCTCTTTTTGATGTCTGTACAGGCGTCAAACAGGGATGTGTCATGTCCGCCTGGCTGTTCATAGTGTATCTGGACAGCTGCCTACAGAAGTTGAAAGATTTTAATATGGGTGTGAATTTGGGTGACTTTACAGTAAACTGTCTGCTGTACGCTGATGATGCGGTGCTCATGGCCTCATCAGAAGCCGACCTACAGGCATTAGTCACTAATATGAAAGAGGGGTGTGAAAGTAAGGGTCTCCGCTTGAATGCAAGTAAAACTAAGGTTCTAGTATTCGAAAGAGGTGACGTAAGAACTAAATGCGAGATTAGGGTAAACCAGGAACGTCTAGAGCAAGTGAATGAAATTGTGTATTTAGGAAGTATGTTTAGCGCGGATGGAAGATGTGATTCGGATGTAGAACGACGAGTAGCTGCCGGAAACAAAGTTAACGGTGCTTTGTCCCAGTTAGTAAAGCGACAAAGCATCGTAAAAGAAGCACGAATGGCGATTCATAACGCAGTGCTAGTGCCAACTTTGCTTTACGGTAGTGAAACCTGGGTATGTCAGCAGATGCATGAAAGTAAATTGAATGCTGTGGAGATGCGATCACTTCGAAAATTGTGCGGCGTTACCTTGGCCGACCAAATACGTAACGAAGTGATACGCAATATGGCAGGTTTGAATGAAAGTGTCAGCGTTAAGCTGGAAAAGGGCGTGCTCCGTTGGTTTAGACACGTCCAACGAATGAGTGAGGAACGATTGACGAAGAATATATATTGTTCAAAAGTAGAGGGTAGAAGGAGGGAGTCAGGGAAGGCCGAGACTTACATATGAAGACCACGTGAGCAGATTGCTCAAAAACGGAAAGGTCAAAAGTACTCGGATACCCAGACGTGCGTGTATGAAGCGATTGATGAATCTCGAAGAAGCGAAAGAAATATGCATGGATCGCGAAGCCTGGCGATCTGTCCTCTCTGACTACCCCGTCAGGGATACAGCGTGAAGATAGTTAGTTAGTTTTAGTTCTTTAAACCAATTGTATTTACATAATAAAATATAATAGTTTGAAAGGGTTTTAGTGTAATAAGATTCGATGGAGAGAGTAGATTTAGTTTTGTATTCCTTATCTTCGTGTCTTGCCCGATAGACCTTGAGCCTTCCCTTAAAGTTAATTTATCTTAGCATCAAAAAAAGTAGGGCAAGCTTAGTAGGTATACTAAAGGTATTTAGAGCTACGCTACGGTAAATCTTGAGATGGTAACATTTGTAGCACTTGAATTGACGGGTGTTTTCATGTTTCAGTTCAGAAGGTATGTTAAGCCGTTAGTACAGGTAGTCTATGTTCCGAATTTGAATTTGGAGATCTTTATAATTCGAACTTTTAATGATACGAAATCCAGCCAGATATTAATTGTGTGAAGTTTCCCGTTCCCGTTTCCCACAGGAACTTGTTCCCGGGGTAAAAAGTAGCCTATGTGTTATCCTGATGTGTAAGCTATATTATTGTAAAGTTTCATCAAAATCCATTCAGTAGAATGATAAATTCATGCGTGAAATAGTAACAAACATCCTTCCATACTTACAAACTTTCGCGTTTATAATATTAGTACGATTTATGCAAATATTGTGTAGTAAAGGGCATTAAAACACGAATGTGGGTTCGGGTTCGCCTCGTGTGATAATAGTATAACTTGAGTGTTTTAATACCTAATTATCAACAGTTGCATACAAGACTTTATCTACAACCATAATATGCCATAATATGAAAAGATTCAGAAACTGATTACTGTTACTAGTAGTACTAATCTACTAATCCAAGAAAAATGGCGAGGTTTCGAAAAACAACTTTTTTCTTTAAATTGCGTGAATATTTTTGAAATTCACACAGATACCACACATCGAGCACAGCCACCACACAGCCTGTTCCTGTCAGCTTCAACACGACAATAGCGTAATCGTAACACCCCTCGTATTGCTTACATCCATTACCTATAGTAGGTAATGATTTTTGGTCAGATGACTTGTCTACTCTTGGCAACCTGTTAAGCGAAGATCTCGCGGTAAAGGAGAGATGGCGCTCGTACTTCCACGAGCTGCTTAATAAACAGCACAAAGAGGTGCAGCCTCCGGACCTCCCTCCGAATCAGGGACTAGTGCCACCGGTAACGCCTGGAGAAGTCCTGACTGCGCTTCGCCGCATGAAGAATCGGAAAGCTGTCGGACCCGATGGAGTCCCCATCGAAGCCTGGAAGGCGATGGGTCCTCGCGGTGTGGGCATCTTAGTAAACCTTTTTAACCGCATACTCCTCAGCGGGCAGATCCCAAACCAATGGAGACTGAGTATAATTACTCCAGTCTTCAAAGGTAAGGGGTCAGTGCAGGAGTGCGGGAGCTACCGCGGTATTAAGGTGATGTCCCACACCATGAAGATCTTCGAGAGGATTATAGACTCTCGGATCCGGCAGGAGTGTACTCTCTCTGAGTGTCAATATGGGTTTCGCCCTGGTCATGGGAACACGGACCCTGTTTTTGCCCTGAGGGTTGTCGCAGAGAAATACAGGTCGAAGAACACGCCTCTGCACTGTTTGTTTCTAGACATGCAGAAGGCCTTCGACTGTGTTCCTCGTGCGATGATCTGGTGGGCACTGCGGTCCAAAGGGGTTCCAGAGGTCTATATTGACACTATCCGGGACATGTACTGTGACTCCGATTCAATGGTTCGGACTGCTGTTGGCGACACGAAACCCTTCCCCATCACCGTCGGGGTACACCAGGGTTCGGTCCTTAGTCCGCTACTGTTCAGTGTAATATTAGACGAATTGTCGGACAGCATCAGAAACCCACATGAGCAGCCTCCATGGTTGCTCATGTATGCTGACGATATTGCGCTGGCAGACGCGGACAGGGGCAGATTGGTGCGACGTGTAAAGGCGTGGAAGGAGACGCTTGAGAACGGCGGTCTGAAACTAAATGTGGCGAAGACCGAGTACTTGGCAATAAACTCGACAGATCCCACATCCGTCCGCATAGGCGGTGATTTGGTCGAGCGCACGGACCAGGTTAAATACCTGGGATCTGTTTTTCACACGTCCAGTGACATCGATTGCGATGTCAAGTCACGCATTGCTGCCGCGTGGGCCAAATGGCGGGAGATGACCGGTGTCAATTGTGACCCTAAAATGCCGATCCGGTTGAAGGGACAGGTCTACAAAACCATTATTAGACCTGTCCTTTTACATGGCAGTGAGACGTGGCCGATATTGGAGCGACACAAGCAGGAGCTGCGTGTATGCATTTCCGTGAATGAAGATGCTGCGGTGGATGTGTGGGGTCACGCGGATGGACCGCGTGAGAAACTCTCGCATCCGCGGCATCCTTCACGTCCGTGACATTGCAGACAAGTTGCAAGAGTGTCGCCTTCGTTGGTATGGTCACGTCTTGCGGCAACCGCCGGGCTACGTAGGTAACAAATGTCTGGCCATGTCAGCCCCGCCGGGTCCCGGTAAGAGGGGAAGACCCAAGAAGTGCTGGCTTGACGTCGTAAGGGACGACATGCGTGCCAATGGTCTCACTACAGGGGATGCCGAAGACCGTGCGAAGTGGAGAAGAAAATGTAGGAAAGCGGACCCCGGGCGTCGCGAGACGCAACTGGGACAGACGCTCGGATGATGATGATGATGATGACTTGTCTACTCATCTACAACTTTATCTATCACGCCTTATCCCCGAAGGAATGGCAGAGGCATATTATTCGACCACTTTTCACCGAGTGTATTCCTGTCCATGTGGTGAGCTTATTGTCGTGTTGAAATAGACAGACGCAGTGGCTACCTGCTGTTGAAAATTTTCAAGCCTTTTTCAATTTGGCTTAATGTTCTCCAAGTTACTGAAGCACGGAAACGCTCGCAAAGGTAAATTGCCACAAAGTGGTAACCAGTACTTACCCGTGGTACTACCGGTGGTACTACTGGTAGTACCACGGGAAATATTTTTTGCCCGTGGTACTACTATGACGTATAGTAGTACCACGGGAGATTTTATATTACCCCTGGTACTACTTAATAAATAATAATTTAATTTTTGAAGAATACACATTTCGCCGTTGTGTGTATTCTTCACAAATTTGGATTAACCTAGCCACAAACTGACGCGCTCAGCTGCACAAAATAGTCTTCTTACCGGTCAATTCATATTGATGGCTCAAAGCAAAGAGCTCAAAGAGTTTATAAGCTCAATACCCTCACTCTACATTTCATACGTACAAGACCTGTGGCTAGGTTAATCCAAATTTGTGAAGAATACACACAACGGCGAAATGTGTATTCTTCACAAATTAAATTATTATTTATTAAGTAGTACCAGGGGTAATATAAAATCTCCCGTGGTACTACTATATGTCATAGTAGTACCACGGGCAAAAAATATTTCCCGTGGTACTACCAGTAGTACCACCGGTAGTACCACGGGTAAGTACTGGTGGTAACCCATCCGTAACCAGTAATAGTGAAAGTTGCTTAAGGCGGTGATCGTTTACAGAACAGTGAGCCAGCGGGGCAGCCACGAGCGCTTCAACATTACTTACAACTTTTGTAGAATAAAAATCTACAAACACTTTTATTTTGTAAAAAAATGTTGAAGCATCCTGTCTATATTACTTTCATAAAACGTTTGCAACCGCAGCATGCGATTCGCAATAATCGATGCAATAACACTTGGCAATACTCCAAATGTGTCTGTAGGAATCGGGAAATCGATTGGGAGTGAGAACGAAAAATCGTGTTCGCAAAACTATTCGAAACACAATACTAAAGGGAGAAACTTATCCCACAACTGAAATATCATTTAATAAGTATTCTTGATTTGTCTACAATTGGCTTACAGTATGATCGACGATGCTTTATGAAAGGGCGGTATTCGGCATTATTTTGTGATTTACGAACTAAATATCAACAATAACCGCAAATACGACCCCAGAATTACGTATTGTTAGTTTTGTTTACGTTCGGCGCGGCACAAATTAAGGACATTTTGAAACTGTTTAACTGCAATGTATACCTACTCAGTACCATTCTTTAAGTATTTTTAGTCCGAGACTACCAGGACTTTAATTGGTCGTGCTAATTAGTGTCTAGCTCATAATACCTTTTAGCCTTCTTGTTACCACCTCACTAAAAAGGCAACGGGTTCAAAATTTCTTCCAAATTTAACATCTAAAATAGACACATTATATTAAATTTATTCGGCCCTTTAGACCCACCCCAGTTCCGTGCTTCGGAAGGCACGTTAAGCCGTTGGTCCCGGTTGTCAATAAAATGGCAGTCGCAAGGCCAAGTTGAAGGCCTTATGGGCGGCTTAAAAACTTTCAACAGCGTGTCGCCACAGCCTGCGCCTGTCCATTTCAACACGGCAATGGGCTCACCACCTATTACGTGGGACAGGAATACACATGGTGAAAAGTGGGCATACAATATGTATGCCTCTGCCACCCCTTCGGGGATAAGGCGTGACAGATAAATAAATAATAATAATTATTTAAGTACTATTACGTTATTACTTTGCGAAAAAATAAGCAATCGGTTACTTTTTATATTACTGCTCTCATATTTAGCAGTTAGGGTAAGTGCTGCATAAAGCTCATCAAGGGTTTACATAAAATACGATCGTGGCGCGGTTCGACACTTCCCTCAACAGAACTTCAACACTAACTATAATAAATAAATAAATATAAATAAATAAATATCCATCACGCCTTATACCCGAAGGGGTGGCAGAGGCATATTATATGCCCACTTTTCACCGTGTGGATTCCTGTCCCACGTAATAGGTAGCGAGCCCTAGGTTGTGGCTACCTGCTATTGAAATTTTTTAAGCCGCCTATAAGGCCTTCAACCAGGCTTAACGACCGCCATTTTACTGGCAACCGGGACCAATGGCTTAACGTGCCTTCCGAAGCACGCAAACGCTCGCAAATGTAAGTGCCACAAAGTGGTCACCCATCCGACGACCAGCCATAGTGAAAGTTGCGTACCTCAGTGATCGTTTACCGAACACTGAGACCGCGGGGCCACGAGCGCTCTAAAACTCTATAGAGATTTTGTAATTGAGTATTACAAAATCTCTATAGAGTTCCACCAATCTAATCTAAGTCTTCCTACTCGTCTTAAAATTTACAAAACACATGATAGTAAAGTAATGACTACATTTCCATTTATAACTGTAGGTGCAGGATTATTTCGTTGTTTTTTTTTATATTTGGCACGTCAAACTGGCGTCGCCCGCCTGCTGATAAGCAGAGACGACGACCCGTGATTAAGGGCCGCTATCTCAACCCGTAGGGCTCCGATAGCGACCCTCGTTTTGTCAGCCCAGAAATATACCTTTTTACGCTTCTCTTAAAGGACCCAGGAGTAAGTAAGTGTAAGAGCAAGGATTGTAAGAGTAAGAGTGTAAACGAAGAGTAATAAGAGGAAAAGTAATAAGAGGAAGAGTAGTAAGAGGAAGATTGTAAGAGAGTTTATTATGGTAGGAAGGATTGAGGTGTAAGAGGCAAGTCAAGGGTCAAGCTTTTCAGGGCCCAAGCTAACTCACTTGCTAACGGTGCAGCTGTTGACTAACAGACGAAACTACGATGCCTTTAAGGGGTTGGGACGTTATGCATAAGTTAACTGTTATTGAAGTCGAAAACTGAAAACCAAACGATAGCTGCGCCTAGCAGTCTAAATAAAAGTGAACCCATGGCTCAAAATCTAGGTAGGTTTTGGTAGTCACTGGAAAACTCTTAAGATAAAGAGACATGACAGTAAAACAAAAGTAAATATAATATCTTCTCCCTCATCCCCCCACCCTTTCTGGTAGTTTGATGAAGGATCAACTTATTATTAAAATTAAACAAGATTTTTGTTTGGGCTACAGTCTGCTAAATTATTATGTAAATAGATCCATGGCAATGTTTATTATACGCATGAACTGTTTCACGACATAAACACAGTTGGCTCGTTCCCAAATGTCTCTGGTCACAAGCCTTGTGATGTACAACTAAATTAAATATGTCAACATGTAGCCTTTCACATACTTTAACTTAAACTAGGTTTAGTGTGGATTTACGTATTTAATGTAAGTAAGTATTATGTAACTAAGTATTGTACAACGCTTGTGACCCCGCTGACTCAGTGTTAAATTATCACTGCGTTTAGCAACTATGGCTATGGCTGGTCGCGGATGGGTGACAACTTTGTGGCATTTACATTTGCGAGTGTTTTCGTGCTTTGGAAGGCACCGTTGGTCCCGGTTGCCTGTAACATCGCAGTCGTTATGCCAAGTTTGAAGGCCTTACACACTGCGTATTATATGCCTGAATTTCAGGATTAAGGCGTGATTGACAAATAAATAAATAAACTATTATGGATTGTATGTAAACAAACTAAAATGAAAGCTCTGTTATTTTAACTATCTCACCTCACCATTGACTTTCTGAAGATGCGTGAGGATAATGAAAGTGTTTTTAGTCATTTATATAAATGTTTTTAGGTGAATGGATTTGGAAATTTATTTTGCAGACAGATAACTCATAACCTCGATAAAAAAATAGAGTAAAAACAATCCTTTTAGTAATCCTTTCATTTTTTAATAAGTATACTTATCTGTGTATAAACTTCCTCTACTTCTAAACTGATCTACAGTTTAAAGTTGCTTTGGCGGAAGAGCGTCATACGAACATAAAAATGCTACAGTCAGCGCAAAAAATATTCGAAACACCTTCAAGAATCTTGTCATGAAAACATTTTCAACACATTTTTCAATATGTCTAGAATTTCATTCTTCTTCCGAAATACGAATAAGCAGATTCGCAGAAAAGTGTAGATCACGTTACACCTGCGTGCTCTGAATTTGAACGGATTTATTTAAGTGTAGGAGATACTTTGGCAAACGAAAGTTGTTATTTTTGTAAATTGGGAAAAAGGGTTCCGTTCTATCTGGAACAAAGTGTGCTAAGCTCAAACAAAGACTCAGCTTTTTTTACAAAACAAATAAAATCCGTACAATACGTAAAGGTTTTATCGATATGTACTGTTTCAAGTCGCTTGCATTTTAAGATTCAAGAGTAGAGAAGCAACCCTTATACTCCAGAAGTTGTACCATACTCCACTTTCAAAATGCACAGAATAATACATGTTACGAATACGACTGTGATTAGACACATTTCCTTAGAGATTAGAGCTGTTATGTGTGTGTATCACTAGACGTTACAATGTTTTCATTGCGTCATCAAATTTTCACTGACTTTTCCCCTTTAATTTCCACATGGCTTGGTTTCCTGTTAGATACATAATTGATTCATTCATTTAAAATACATTAAGTAGGCCGGACACGATCACTCCCTACAGTGGAGGTACGCAGGTAATTTCCGTGGCTAGCTGGCTAACCGAAAATGTAGCGGTTCTTGTTATGCCTTCGTTCCCTACTAATGACGTGGGACATGGATATTAATTAATTTTGTGTGTACCGCCTCTAAATGCGTTGTTCATATTTGATCACTTGATTTTGCGCAGACGTGTTTTTAATTAAACTCATGTAGACAACGCCGAAATATATTCCGTATATGTCCATGGTTTTGTTATTTAAATAAGTTAATGCATATTTAAATATCTCTCTTGTACAGAGAGTGCGTGGGTGTGGTAAAGCTTTCTGTTGTGTATTCCCTTGGCTGGTATTTATTAGGTAATATTTCTATACAAGGAAAAATGTGGGGCATATAAACTTCATGCGAACAGAGATCATTCCAGAACCAAGTAACAATATGAATACTAATATATAATATCGTGGCAACTGAATAAAATATTATGGATCTATCTTTTGTATCTACATGGACCTTCTAGGGAGGTCCTGTTTTTGGTCCATACCTTCTGCGTGATATGAGAGAAAATTTTGGATGGTCGCAGTCTGGATTTTCTAAACCCCATGTCAGTTTACCTACATCAGATTCATGAAATTTGGTTGATTACTAGTTTACAGAATTTACTATTTTCACTTCTTTACACATCATCTTTCAGATTCCAAACGCTGTCTCTTGGCGCAGTAACCTATCATCTGCGCCGTCATCGCGCCAGACGATAAACGGATTTGTACCTTTTTCGTAAATAGCGTACACTATGTCAGCTGTATGATTTGACTATGTAGAGATAAAAATATTTTGGTTCGAGATGTTGAATTTGCTAAGTGTTGAACTGTCAAAATGTTGAATTTTCAAAATGTTTAATTTGTAAAATATTAAATTCAAACTAACTATCATGCTGTATCCCTGGCAGGAGAGGCATCAGAGGCTTCGCGCTCCACGCATACATGTTAAATTCCCAATATGTTGACAATCGTTTTCTATACATCAAAAGTAGATTTATACTTAATTTATGTAGGTCACAGGATTGCTGCTCATTTGAAGCTACCCTACACCCAACCCGCATCGTCTCGTAAAGCAGTTGAATACGAAATAATTATGATTTTATATTTCTGTAATCTAGAGTTGCATGACTGGTTTTTGTAGCCTTTTGAAGCGCACGTAACGTTTAATAAATGAACAGTTGCACCATAGTTTAGTAATGTATCTTAAGCAGATGTCGATTTAGTTTTTACAACATGTATTCAATTTGCCTCTTATCCTTACCCCATAAGTACCTTAAATGTTAAAAAAATATTATCAAGAAGAAAAGGTATGTGTTTCACAAGATTTCGTTGACTACGAGACAAGAACCTAAACCCTAGTCCCTGTGAGCAAGCGTCGTATTTTAACGACTTCCCCCTTCGCCCCTGAACGGGTTCAAGACGACATATCTCTGATAGTTATTTTGTGATACACTAGCTTGCTAGACTTATAAACCAAATTTAAGCTGGGTGACGTCATAGGTAGTTTTTATTGTTTACACTGGTTGGTGGAACTTGCTACACATCTTGAACTAAAATACTTGTACTGTTCCACTTATTTATTATTTTACCTGACCGGTTTCGCCTTACGGCATTTTCAAAGGTTATCACATATTTAATGTATTTCGGATGTCATTGAATACAATATATGAAGTTTTTATTCGTGTTCATACACTACATATTGGGAAATTATTCCCGGAGTATATATAAGGAAAGCAGCTTCTTTTTTCTTAAAACCACGGCAGTGCTACTTAGCCTTGGGCGAATGTTTTTTTTTATAAGAGGGGAATCATAAACCCTTTAGCACAGCGCTATCCATACCAAACTAAACTATAAGCTTGTACTATTAGATCTAGACACACAATAGGTATACATACTTTTCTATTTTGTTAGCATCCTTTTCATAAATAAAGAAAGTCTGTATAATCATACTAATATACATAATCTAATTATAATAATTTAGTTATTAATCTGACGAACTAGAAGTGTCGAACGGCGAATTGAAAATGCTGGCATGCATTTTACCCCCCACTTGCTGATAAAGTTATAAAAGGTATCGCACGAGTCAGTTTCGGCCTTCTTGTTCCGGCAGCCATAGAGTAAGCATTACATATTGCATATTGTAATAAAAATAGAAATAGTGATATTTTATTATAAATATAAATAAATAAAATAAATATCCATCACGCCTTATCCCCGAAGGGGTGGCAGAGGCATATTACATGCCCACTTTTCACCGTGTGGATTCCTGTCCCACGTAATAGGTGGTGAGCCCATTGCCGTGTTGAAATAGACAGACGCAGGCTGTGGCTACCTGCTGTTGAAATTTTTTAAGCCGCCTATAAGGCCTTCAACCAGGCTTAACGACTGCCATTTTTCTGGCAACCGGGACCAACGCCTTAACGTGCCTTCCGAAGCAGGGAAACGCTCGCAAATTTAAATGCCACAAAGTGGTCACCCATCCGAGGACCAGCCATAGTGAAAGTTGCGTACCTCAGTGATCGTTTACCGAACACTGAGACCGCGGGACCACGAGCGCTTATATATATTATTATATTTTATTATACTATTATATTTTATTTAGCGATATTTTATTATACTGTATGTAAGTAAGGTGTGTATTTAAAGACGAAATAAAATATATTATACATAGGAAATACATATATATTATACGCCCAAACTCCGAAACCAACATTTGTGGATCACACAAATATTTGATTTGACCCGGAAAAGCGAACCCGAAACCATGACCTCTGCGCGTACATTACCACTGCGCCATCGAAGCAGTCATAAGAGGCATAAAAGCGGTAAAAATAATATTGCATTTATCACGTTACTCTTCTGCTTAGCAGTTAAATTTTTTATGTAGCTTTCGCGATAGCTTTCATTGGTGCTGGTTACCAATGAGCGTACTAAATGTCAAATTTTTACAAGCAAAAGCGAAATTCGAGACGCTGGTGTCTACTTAATTTTTTTTGTAACCTATTCTAATCTAAATTTTAGAATAATTTTCTGAGTATTATCAGAAGCTACAACAAACATTAGAAATCGTGTTGGTGTATAGTTCCTGAACAAACTATGTATTTGAGTTAACCTCCCAACTGAACGCCTGCTCCCAGACAAACAACACCAAATATGAAGTTAAATACGAGAACAGGACCACATTTCTAACGATATTTAGTACACTATTTAACTAGAGAAATAAAAAATGTTTAGGTACGTGTGCTAAGAAATAATTAGTACACATTGTCTTTAGTTCTCAGGTCAGAGGTGTGGAGGCAAAGGAAATATTAAAAAAATATATATTTAAGTTTATACTTTTTTAATATTTCCTTTGTCTCCACTCCATACATAATTAAGTAGGTTCATTATTTGTCGCAATTTGACTTACAACTTTAATGTTGAAATTAAGATGCACAACATCCGCGGGTCTGACCAATGTTGTCTCTATTCATGGCAAAACAGTATCTGACGAAAACAGGGTCTGTCAAATGTTATGAGGTTAAATCGTACGTTATCAAAAACCTTAGACTGCGAGGCGAAGAAACTTTCCCCTTAAAATTCTCCTGCGAAATTTATTGCACGCCTCATAAGCGAAGCTCTGTCACTTCGCGCAAAACATCTGATTTTTCAAACTTTAAATGTATCTATTTATCATATATTGCACTTGTAAAATAATATATACACACACATATCAAGAAAAAACACTATTTTTAACACTCATGATATCTTTGATGCCATTTTTTGTTATTTAAAATAGTTAAAAAACTGTTTAAAAAAGTACTGTCTTTGACGTCCGTGTGTCTGTATATGCGGATTATTTTTTTGTTATCACGATAACGACCGAAATACTTTACTAATCGAGTCTTTTTTTTTCTCTTACGCTTCAGTATAATTAGGAATAGCCCTTTCAATTTTCACGGTCTGATTCGATGTGGTTTAATTGTTATTACATAAACAAAAACAAAATATCGACTGTTCTTCATAGTTTTAGTATATCTATATCTTTATTTTTTCTTTTCTGCATATACTGTATTTCTCCTCAAACAACGCCACGGGAAATAAATGTATTACGTATTGAACAATATTTCATACCGACTGTTGATATTTTTTACATCTTTCTTATATACGAGTATATATAATTAAATATTTTTTTGTTATCTTTACTGTATTTTTTTATAATATAATAAAAGCGCGTGAGGCGTGCACTTTTGGATTTTCCAATTTTTTTTTTGTTGTATTCTTAGTTTACTCATTAGTAATTAATTATCTTTTATTACAATATTATTTAACCATGTAAAGTAGCAACCTTTTTTATTTCAAAATAATTTAACTCTCTACTTTTATAAAACAATTCACATAATTTTATCCCAGAAGAGAATAATTATATCTCATAAATTTTACGAAGCGTATAACATTAGGGAACGGCCTACATAAAAATAGTTTAATACTAAGCCAGCAAATAAATTATGAATGATAAAGAAAACGACGAAATTATAATTAAGATTTTAGTTTCAATGATAATAGCATCAGTTCAAATAAGTATTCAGATAGTTTTTTAACAAATTCTCTTCTTCATATAATTTTATTCTACTTTCAGGTGTTTTGTAGTTCGGTCACGTCTAAAGAATGAGTGAGGAACGCTTGACGAAGAATATTTATTTTGTAAATGTAAGGGGTAGAAGGAGTCAGGGTAGAGCAAGAACCACGTGGGCAGATACCTCAAAAATGGTCAAAGCACTTGGATACCAAGACGTGCATGTATGAAACGATTAATGAATCTTCAGGAAGCGAAAGAAGTATGCATGGATCGCAAAGCCTGACGATGTCCTCTCCGACTATACTATCGGTGATACAACGTGAAGTTAGATAGATAAATTGTAGGGGTAAATTTATACAAGCTTAAGTCCTCACTTCATAGTAAGATTGGAGTGGACAAAAATCCTAATGAATCTACCAAGAGATCTCAGGTATTTTTTTCGAACTCAGAAAACATATGTTTGTTTACGCTTTGGTCTATGCTATAGTATGATAGCAGAAACCGATGTTTAACATACAAGTTAGGGTATTTATTAAACCAGGAGCAAGTTTTTTATTTATTTTGTTTGTGACTGCGACAGTGGCGCAGTGGTAGTGCATGCGACTGCCGTGACCTGAGGTCCCGGGTTCGATTCCCGGGTCGGTAAATCCACATATGTTTGTTTCGGAGTTTGGATGTTTCCTATGTATAATATGTAAGTACTCGTATTTTGAAATATATAAGTATGTATATCCGTTGACTAGATCCCAAAACAGAAGCTTACATTGGGCTGGACGGCGCTGTGTAAGAAAAATATCCCACAATATTTATTTAGGAAACGAGTAGAGAAAACTTTACCGCAAGGGTAAAGCCAATTATTAAAGTAAACGTTTGAGGCCCCACTGACTCAGTGTTCTTAGAACAATCAGTGTGTGGCGTAAAGTAACTTTCTCTATGGCAGGTCACGAATGGGTGACCACTTTCTGGTATTTACATTTGCGAGCATTTCTGTCCTTCAGAAAGTACATTAAACCATTGGTTCCGGTTGCCAGTAACATGGCAATCATTAAGCCAAGTCGAAAGCTTTAAACAGCAGTTAGCCACAATCTGCATCTGTCTATTTCAACTCGATAATGGGTTCACCACCTATTACGTGGGACAGGAATACACAGGGTGAAAAATTGAGGTATAATATTTCCCTGCCATCCCTTCGGGGATAATTCGTGATTGATACACATAAAAAGTAATTCTAAACCAACAAATTAAACCTAAAATGCATGTCCCATTTTCAAATTCAAGGCCATACTGTTGTACAGCCTGCGTTTAAATCATGCGCGTTTATCTTTTGATTAGCATACATTGCTATACAGCGACCACGGCCCGTTCCTCAGACCAGATTGCATGTATTTGCATTATTTTGTGTAGAATTAAAGCTGCGTTTGTGCTTTGTGTGCTTTTCGTTGTTGAATAGAAGTGATGATAGTGAATGGCGATAGTGGCCATCTAAGTGAATTTATTGTAATACTAGTTGACGCTCGCGGCTCCGCACGCATGGTAAAGTTTTCCCATTCGCGTCTCCCACTGGTACTTGTTCCCAGGATAAACAGTAGCCTATGTTTTATATATGGGTAAGCTATATTATTGTAAAGTTTCATCGGTATCTGTGTTTCAACGGTATTTATTCCCATTAAAAAAACAATGTTTTATCAACACGCGAAACTCGTTTTTTTTCCATTGTATCGAAACTACAAGCGTAGCGTCACTTAAATGTCTGCAAAATCAATATTTTAATGTTCCATTTAAAAATTGGACACATATCTTTTATTGGAGGCCAGCACTTTTTAAAAATCAAAAGAGTTTTAATATATACGCCATTGCCAAGTTAGTTTCGGGACTTATTGAACGATCTAGTATATCAGTTGTCATATTACATGCTTATAAATAGCTTAGTTAGGGCTATGTGAAAAGCATCCTACAATATTTATTTATTTATAATATGTGATAAGAAACTAACCTTTCTTATCACATATTATAAATAAATAAATATTGTAGGATGCTTGTAAAGAGCTTTTTAAAAATTCGCCGACGCCGTCGATTCGCGTACGCAGGTAGGTATGTAATTACAAAATAAAGGCTCCGTTTGTCACGTTAACTAGCATATTTTCCCATGTTCTTGATTCATTTTGTGCATTTGTTTGGAATAGTTTACTTTTTTAGGTTAATATTATTGTTTGTTATGAGTATTGATTTTGATTTTGAATTATAATTAGTAATTTAAGTTAATTTTATTTATCATGCAAGCACATAAGTTATGTGTAGTAAATAAACAGGCTCGCCAAGTAGTTATAGGTATTATATTTATATAGTTATGCACACGAGTTGCATGCAGGTTGTGTTCTTTATTGTTTGTATTCGCGTTCGCAAGCTTACCAACATTTCAAAAAAGAAGTGCGCAGGTGTGTCAGTGTCATCAATTTTAATATTGATGACTTTGACACATCAAGTTGGCGGACTGGCCATTGACAATGGATAATACTGGCAAACTGCGCTGCGAGCTGTGACTTTTTTATTTACTCTCTTTTTTTTTGGCCTCTAATACCAGTAGTCGCCAGGCTTGCGAACTCGCAGTAATGAATTTGGTAGGACTGTTTTTTGTAATGATGTAATGTAGTTAAGTTTTGTTTTATGTTTTATTATAATTGTTATTTATTTATTTTATATAATTTAGGGGCCAGTTGAAAATCAGCGTAGAGTACAGTAATGAACTCTGCACACAGCTGAACTTTTTCAGTGTGTATTTATTTATAATTTATGTATAGTGATTTCTTATTCAGGAACATTATGTGAAAGTAAATGTATCTAGAATTTAGTTTAATTTAATAATAGAGTAATATTTAAAAAAAAAATATGGTAGATATTGAAAATTTCAGTCAAGTCTTTGAAAATTTATCCATCAAGCCAGTAAAGTTTTACACTAATAAGATCTATTTAATACAATTGGTTACAAGTGGGCGCACAGCACAGATCACATACATTGGACGAATCGTACCTTTATCTTTTAATAGGTAGGTTTATATAAACTCCCGAAAAATGTGGATGGCAAGTTACATTAGTAAATATTATTAATTATATTCTGTGATAGAGCTTTGATTGGCTTCCTTTCGTATTGTGTGTTCCTTGCTATTTTTCTTCTACTATCTTCACTTTTCGCCGTGCATATACTTATACTCTGATTTTTTTCTTTATAGACTAGAATGACATTTCAGTATGTCATTAACATTTTTAATGTTGCAAGAGTGCAAGCTAGTGCCTTACTTAGTCGATTTAGTTTATTAATCGAATCACTCGACTAATAGGAAAGGTTTTTACAATTACTATCAAATAAAATAAAATATTCGTATTACCAGTATGCATAAACTGATAATACAAATAATTTTATAAATATTTCTTTACTATTATTTTTTTTGGACTTGGACACACGACGGCGACTTGGCGACATGAAACCCTTTCCCATCACCGTCGGGGTACACCAGGGTTCTGTCCTTAGTCCGTTCTTGTTTAGCGTGATATTAGTCGTGATGTCAGACAGCATCAGGGACTCACATGAGCAGCCTCCGCGGTTGTTTATGCATGCTAATGATATCGCGCTGGCAGACGCGGACAGGAGAAGGTTGGTACGACGTGTGAAGGAGTGGAAGGAGACGCTTGAGAACGACGGTCTGAAAATTAATGTGGCGAAGACCGAGTACTTGGCATTAAACTCTACAGATCCCACATCCGTCCGCATAGGCGATGATTTGGTCGAGCGCACGGACCAGGTTAAATACCTGGGATCTATATTTCACGCGTCCAGTGACATCGATTGCGATGTCAAGACACGCATTGCTGTTGCGTGGTCTGTTGCTGGACTGGTGATATTTGTGACCCAAAAATGCCGGTCATGTTGAAGGAACAGGTCTGTAAAACCTTCATTAGACCTGTCCTTTTACATGGTAGTGAGGCGTGGCCACTACTGGAGCGATACAAGCTGGAGCTGCGTGTCACGGAAATGAAGATGCTGCGGTGAATGTGTGGAGTCACGCGGGTGGACCGCGTGAGGAACTCTCGCATCCGCGGCAGCCTTCACGTCCGTGACATTGCAGATAAGCTGCAAGAGTGTCGCCTTCGCCGGTCACGTCTTGCGGCAAGCGAGACGCAACTGTGACAGACGCTCGGTTGATGATGATTTTTTCTCTTGGACGAGGATATTCTTTTGTTAGAGACCAAGGTGCGAGTCATGGTCTCATGCGGGAGCAAGTTAGAACTCCGCCACGTCATTCTGCGAGCACGTCATGCTCGTGAAAGAGGCAGCGTAGAGGGCGCGTGTAGGAACCCGCTCCGCAGTCTGTCGTGAGGGCGCTACTGTAAAATTTCATTTTTTATGTATAAAATCTTCATTTCAACAACAAAAAAATATAAATTAATATTAAAACAATAAAATCTGCCAGAAAATACCATACCGCCATACGTCTTGGTATTGATTTGTCGCTGCCGGCCGTGGTGCGAGCCATGGTCGGCAGCCAACAGTGTTGGGCCGCCGTCGCGTCGTTTGCTAGCGAGGTGATGGCGGCTAAACAAGCGGAATTGCGGGTGCGGGAGCGTACGGGACAGACGCTCCCGCCCCGCCGTCGTGTTCGGGGGCGACGACGTGCTGCATACATGCACGCCCCCGAATAGTATTTGGCCATGGGCGGATGGTCGGGGGACCCCGCCCAACTGGCCACATGGCGACGGGCACCCTTTCTGTGTTCCAGAGGGTGCCCACTTACCGCACGCCCGTACCGGCCGCTCTCTACCTCCTCTGCTTTCAGAGGGGCGCTCGAGAGCGGCGGAGGTGCGGGCTAGATTCTTCAGCTCCTTAGGGAGCTCCGGGGTGGTCACTTTGTCCGACCGCCCCGAGAAGGACCCCTCCACTCTGGGGTGCCCCTTGCCGGCTCGCAGTGATTTAACCTCAGGCCTACCCTGCGAGTCGGTTTTAAGGTGAGGCGGAACACCGCGGGGTTAGTGGGTAGGACGGCCCCTCTCTCACGGGCCGGGTGCCTCACACACCGTCCCTGTTGCCCCTGAAGCAGGAATGACGGTGCGTAAAGGCATTCCCTGCGAAAACAAAAAAAAAACCGCCATACGTCTACCTTCTTCGCTCCTGATCGGTTTAACGTATACCTAACTATTTCACAAGCTTTGCTACGTTGTTGTTTGAGTGTACTGTTTGGTTTTTTGTTTGTTGTATTATGTAAAACATCATGCAAAACATTGAACTGAGTAACTGCAGTTATACCTCCAAGAAAAAAAAAACGCCGCTTTGAGCGTCAGAGAAGACATAGTCACAAAACTTGTTTAAATACGTTTCCAATGAGGAGGAAAACTAATTTGATATGTTCTTAGGTGACAAAGCAAACAAGCGCCATTGTGCTCAAAAAACTTATGAAATTTTGGGTTTTGGTGTTTCCACTGTTTAAAGTGATTAAAGATTTAAAAGAGAATGTGATGCTGACTTGGCCGCAACGATCTGGCCATAGGTTGTCTTTTAAAGACAAGTTTGACGAATACTCTTTTTCTGCCATGCGACGAAAAGTGTACAGTTTTTTTATAAACGTCTAGTCAGAGTGAAATCCGATTTGTTTCTGATCCAGAATGTACCTGTTATTCTCGTGCGTCACAAACAAGCAATTTGAGGTGTGCTTCAAGCAAGCACTAAGGAAGGAGTTGTGGTGAGAAACATTCCACATGAACGAAGTCGCGTATATACGCAATATCCGAATGTTGCATGACTGCATGACTTAAATTAATTAAATTCTAAAACTTCTCATTCAATACTCCTTGAATTTACATAGACACAATTTTAAACTAATCAACTAACCACCTATTATTTTTAGTCACGTCACTATATTTTTATTGCGATAAAGCGGCAACATTCCAAATGTCATTCTAGTATATAAAGGAAAAAATTAGAGTATAGGTAGCTTATTATCTTAGGACCGTATTCCAGAACGTTTCTCAATACTCAATCGACGCTTGAGGCTAGTTTTTGCTTTATAAATACTACTCTCAAGTGTTTTTTGAGTATTGATAAACATTCTGGAATACGGCCCTTACTCTATAAAAATGAGTACGGGACATCAGCTTTTATAATACTGTTTTTAGTGCTAGAGCAAATTCGCACCCAACTATCCTTTTTTTTTCCCAATAAAGTCGTCAATTTACACGTTTATGTGTGTTGTATAATACTAATTCAGAAGCATTGTATTTAGATTGTATACATGTCATCTTTTTTTAAACGCCTCTTTGTTCTTTCAAAAGGTTTGGAATGAACATGTCCAAAGAATTAAGTAAGTAGCTCGCAGATATTCATAAAATAAAATTTACATTTACGTAATAAATAATTCAAGATGAGCGTGCCGACAGAAAAAGACGATTTTGTTACTCTAAAAACATATAATTATATGTATTTAGGTACTTTAGAGACCTACTTTAAGTATGATGTTACAGTTTAATAATGACTATTTATGATTCGTCACAAAATACATTAGGCTATAAAAACAAGAAGAGCTTTCCGAATTCTGAATTTAAATTATCAACATTAGAAAATCTACAAAAAAAGCTTTGACAAAGCCATTAGTTATATTTACAAGAAAACAAAATGTTACAAACAAAAGTGTAACTAGAATGATAACATAAAAAATAATATGACATACAGTTTGGTTATACGTCTTGTTTTTGTACTTGCGATGAAGTTCCTTGATGGCAATATTATTGCTCCGCCAAAAAAAAGGTTTAAGCGGAACTAATATTCATGCAATATTGTCAAAATGCTCTGAAAATTTAATTGAATAAATAATTTCATGTAGAAAATTTTACGTAATAGACTTAAAATTCAAAGTTATCTATTTAAAATAGTTGTGATAAAAATAGTTTCTACGGGTTGCCATATTAACAACACAATGGCGTCCCCCATTATTTTTTCCTCTTTTTGACAGATGTTTCCGTAGGCGATATACGACCTACCCGGCTAATAAAAACTAGCAAAAGCTGAATAAAGCGACAATAGCGCAACTAGGCGAATGCTGGTACATCCGGGAACGCGGTCGGGTCAGGGTCACGGCTTGCGGATCGATGCAGCCACGACGCCCGCGCTACTCCCCACTACCCCTCTCCCCCTCTGGCAAAGCTAGGCCACTACGTTCGAATATAATATCTAAATCCGCTTTTTAATTTCGCAAACCTGAATTGATTCACCCACAGAGCAAGAAATATTGCTCGCTCCCTCTCACTCGTGGTCGCGTTTAATAGAGATAATTAACAGTAATATACCGCGGGCTAATTTTACGTCAAACTGTACGCGAAAATCACATCCTGTCACCTGTTAGTTGCCTACAATTCGTCTGCAGTAAATAGTATAATCGTATGATGAAAAAAGGGTGA
This sequence comes from Thumatha senex, assembly GCA_948477245.1. Lineage (NCBI taxonomy): Eukaryota > Metazoa > Arthropoda > Insecta > Lepidoptera > Erebidae > Thumatha > Thumatha senex. The sequence continues at coordinate 8,733,928 of OX419729.1, read as the reverse complement.
CGCCCCCTGACACGCCTGGTTATCTAAAATACTAGCTGATGCCCAATGCCCGATGCCCGTGTGGTAAAGTTTTCCCGTACCCGTTTCCGTTAGTGTTATAGTAAGCTAGTATGTTATCCTTAAGAGATCGACTTATGCCATTCCGGACTTTTCTGTAGCCCTATATAAGATAGACGAAAGCGCTCGTGGTCCCGCGGACTCAGTGTTCTGTAAACGATTTGGAACAGGAATGCACATGGTGAAAAGTGGGCATATAATATGTCTCTGCCACCCCTTCGAGGATAAGGCGTATTAGATAAATAAATAAATATTTAAGATACACAATTACTCCACACATTACATATTTTGTATTATCTCAAAAGGCTTAGGCAGCGTTTTCGTTAAAAGTTCCCAGACTGTATGTATTTTCGGACACCTTTATCAAATAATCCATCAAAACTAAACAAATATATACTTAAACATTTCGCGAGAACCACTCTATCCTTTATTAAAACAGCACAAATATCAGTGCTGTCGTTTTTGAGTTTATCGCGAACCGACAGACAGGCCGACGCACTAACTTTGTTTTATAACATGTAGTGATAAAGAGTAAGAAGTCTATATATAGTAAAGAGAGCGCAAGTGGCATTAATTCCTTACTCTGTGGATTCACCATTGACGTCATATTACCTCAAACCTCAATGCTAGTTCCAGTCGCACGTTTAGGTATAATTTATTTTCTTTCATGAAACTCGAGTATGACGCTGAGTAATAAATATTGGGCTCTGGAAGTAAATTGAGGTTGAAGAGGTTAGCTCGTCAGCGGCAATATAATGAACCTTTTTGTTGTGTTAACAATGAAAAGTGGGAAGTCGTTGTAAAAAAATAAAGATTTACTTTCATTTACATATTGTATTTCATTTTTTGACGAAAAAGAATCCATTTATGACATTATATCTATAAAAATAAAAATGAATCGCAAAATATGTCGCTAAGCGCACAACTCAAAGACGGCTGGACTAATTCGAGTAATTTATGTTTTATTTATTCCTTGAACGGGAAAGAAAATTGCAACGGGAACGGGAAAGCTTCATTACGCAGACGGAGCCGCGGGCATCAACTAGTTTTTAATAAAATTCTTATTTTAGGCAACAAGCTCCTTACATCATCGTCATCATCATCCTCTTGCCCTTGTCCCAATTTACTAGGGTTCGGCGCAGTATGTTTTCTTCTTCCATTCATCCCTGTTATTGGTCATCTGATCATTCACTCCTTTCATATTCATATCACTCCTTACACACTCCATCCATTTTTTCTTTGGCCTTCCTCTAGCTCTCCACCCATCAACTTTCATATTCATGGTTCTTTTAGTGACATGACTTTCATCCGTTCTCATCACATGCCCATACTAAGACAAACGGTTCCCTCTCATTTTTACAGTCACAGGCGTCACTCTCAAACTCCCTCTAATATACTCATTTCGTATTTTATCCATTCTAGTCACACCACACATCCACCTTAACATTCTCATTTCAGTTACATGCACTCTTCTTTCATCCAACTTCTTAACGGCCCAACATTCTGATCCATATAATACCAGGTCTTATAATGGTTTTATATATTTTGCCCTTCAGCTTGAGGAGAAATCGTGGATCGCATGTTGTGGCCGTGACCTGTCGCCATTTCATCCATCCAGCATTGATCCGATGTGTAATGTCACTCCTTACTATAAGTCAAAAGGGCTTAAACAGGGTAAAAGGCCCCGCAAGATCATTGGGGCCCAAGTGGTGCCTGCCACAGTGGTGCACCTGCTATCGGAAGAAACAATGACGCAGGCAGGGTTGGGAGGTGAGATGGCAGTCTCTTCCAACAATGCCGAAAATTAATACCAAACTAACTAAGTGACTGGGATAACACATAAGATGAAGACTATTTCCGTCAAAATAATATAATACGTAAACAATATGAACAAAGTCTTTATATTGTTCAGAATCGCTGTAAAATACGAAGAAAGAGTAACCAATGTTAATTTGTAGCACTGGATGTTTACTTCATAAAAAGTCAGATTGATTTCATGTGTATACTATATACATACAGTTCGAGTTGACACAGTAACATGAGGATGACTGGATGACTACTGTACTTGGATTATGGTCTCATAGAACGGTGTCATATGGCATGCATGTTAATAAAATTACGTTTTAACAATGAAAAATAAAACAAAAGTATGAATAACGATTTGATATAAAAATCTCTTAATATCAGTCTTAGTTTAAAGTAGCAGATTCATATAATATAATGAAAAGTGGGCAGTAATTTGTATTAACAGAAATGAAATCACTTAACAGGCTAGAAGTGGGCATAGATTGTCGTGGAGGGTCTACGAGAATCTCCGCCACAGCGAGAAAGCATGCAGTTGAAGTATGGTAGAGCTTTACAGGGTAAGTATGTACAGTGATACCCGTGTGTGTACACGTACCCTGTAAAGCTGTTGATATGCAGCACCAAAACTGCAAATAAATGTAGTGAAAACTAAAAAGAAAGCAAAATTGTACCTATCACTACAACGCAACACGAGTTCAAAGAAACAGCTACAAAACAAACACCTATGTAGAATGAGCGTTAAAGTCCAACATGGCCCACGTTACATTAGCAAAACACTCTGTAGTCTTTGTGAATTAAAAATAAATACCCTTAAATAATAAATGATCGTATTCACTTTGTATGTACGGTACGCAAAGACCTGTCAGATGCTTTGTCAGACAGTAATCTCACTTTGTATTGCCAGATTGAATTGAATAATATATCCCTTCCAGCTTATTATGGACTAGTAAGTAAAAATTTCAAACTGATTAACAAACCTTCCATTACATGGCCAATTTATGTACCAAATTAGGTAGATTTGGGGATAATTATCAAGTTCGCTATTATTATACACAGATTTAATGTAGATGCAGAAATACAATCTCATCGCTATAATTACTTTAAACATCTATGAATTCATGTCCATAGTAAAACCCAGTCTCTTAAACTAGGAAAGTCCTGGCTGGCCCTGTGATTATTATAGTTTCCAGCTATCCACCAGTAAAACCAGTTACAGTTACATATTTGACAATTATTTAAGTTCAGTATTACCGTAAGCCCGGAAATGTACCGATAGTATTATATGCCGTTCACATTTTTGGTTCTGTTACGTCAAATTATACACCATAGCCTTGAAAATGACTTTATCGCTTCAACGAACGACAACCCCACCTGATTCTTACGGTCATGGTCGCGATGCGACCTCAGCATTATACAGGAGATGTCCGCTCAACTCCGAAGCCGGCTCCCGAATGGCCTTCTATAATGTGGAGCTACCGGGGGTGGAGGCGAAATGTTTACCCTCCCATTCGCCCCCCGCCCGTGCCAGCTGAGCAGCGGCACGCTATATTTAGGTTGCGCTGTAAATATTCGGTCCAAGTACGGCAAGGCTTCTGCCACCCTGTTTGGGGAAGGGGGCAGGGAGTTGTAGGTATATTCCCGCTACATAAGCGGGTAAAAGTTGAAAGTTCACCAACGCCCCGCACACGAGTTCGCGCTGTTAGAGAACGCTTCTTTGTTTAAATTCTATTGCAACTTGTTCGCTATTGTAGTCTTGGTAGAATTCGTAATGCCAAGTCTAATTTTTGGACGTTGTCGGTACCCAAGTTTTACAAAAACTTGTGCAATTGTTTTCTGGATTTCAATTTCACAGTGTTGAACGTCAACGCGTATAGGGATGGGTTTTATTGTTATTGCATTTGCGGTTCAATTCTGCCCGAACAAGCATTGCAAATTATCATTGCAATGACAATGCTGCGTTGAACTGTCAACGAGGTTTATACGAAATGAACACGAATACCTCTTTGGCAAAATTGAAACGAATCGCTCTTTTTAGTAATGGGCTTTTCGTGTGCCCGTGTAATTTGATCATCATCATTTACATTTGTCATACTTTTGCTTAGATGAAATGGATTGAAGCTTTTAGGTCTATTGATTATTTTTTTATTTCATAATAACATAAGCCAATAAAAGTACTGATATTTTAATTAATTTTTCATAATAATTAAAATGAACACATACGCACACAACACGCTGACCTATTTTCTTTCCTCTACTCCACTCGTATAGTGACTGGTTAGTTTTTATATTGCTTCTTTTATTTTTATTCTTTCGAGGGTGGTGGCGTCACAGACTTTGAGGAAACTGACGTAGTGTCAAAATCAGACGAAAACGGCGGTTCAGTTGAAGAATCGAAGTCAAGAGTAGTGACCACGGGGCCAGGAGGTGGCTTCGTGTAGTCGTAATCCGGTGTAATCTCTGGTTCATACAAGGTTTTCTCATGCTTAGGGTCGTGGAAGGAGACTATGCAGAAAGCAGGATGTGTACCTCCAAAGGCAATACGTTCCTGATGACTCGCAACTGCAAGGACAGACCCGAATGCTGGGTAAGAACAGGTGATGTATCTGTTGTGAAGATTGATCACTTCGACACACTTTGTGCCACTCCCGCCAATGATTGCAAACTTTCCTTTGCGATTATACTGAAAGTAAAGAAAAAGCATATTAGTATACGTTATTATATCTACGCTTCAAATTATGATTTCTCAAAATTTTTCGTACACATTTTCTTTCTCTGTTTCTTTCATAGTCAGGTACGTTTCTTATATCTAAGAAACAATTTATTTTCATTATTTTATTAGGTCCAAAAAGATCTACATAAGGTTCTTATCATACACAGGGCAGGCTTATCGTCTGTATCACAACTCTAGGAGCAAGAGAGAGCATTAGGTGCATTAATTTTCTGTCTCTCTTCCTGTTAGCTAAAGAAATTTTATTTACTGTCTAGAGCACACTCTTCAGTCTTTGAGTGTGAAAATACTGTGGATTAAGGCTGTGTGGATTAAAACCACATGGTGCCCTTCCATTCCTTGCGAAGTTTCTACAGGCGTCAAACAGGGTTGTATCAGGCCCGCCTGGCTATTCATTGTGTATCTGGACAGTTAACTGCAGAATTTGAAAAATTGTGACATGGGTGTGAATTTCGGTGACGCACAGTAAATTGTCTTTTATACGCTTATGCGTTGCTCATGTGCAAGTAAAATTAAGTTTCTAGTATTTAAAAGAGATGACGTAAGAACTAAGTGCGAGATTTGGATAAACCAAGAACGTCAAGTGAATGAAACTGTGTATTTAGGGATTATGTTTAGCGCGGACGGAAGATGTGATTCGGATATAGAACGGCGAACGGCTTTGTACCAATTAGTAAGGCGACAAAGCATAGTAAAAGAAGCACTACTCGCGATTCGTAACGCAGTGCTAGTGCCAACATTGCTTTACGGTAGTGAAACCTGGGTATGGCAGAAAATGCAAGAAAGTAAGTTGAATGCTGTGGAAATCGGCAATCACTTCGAAAATAGTGAGGCCTAACCTTACCCGACCGAATATGTAATGGAGTGATACGCAATATGGCAGGTTTGAATAAAAAGTGTCAGCGTTAAGCTGGAAAAGGGCGTGCTCGTTGGTTTGGACACGTCCACCGAATGAGTGAGGAACGATTGACGAAGAATATATATTGTGCGAAAGTAGAGGGTAGAAGGAGTCAGGGTAGGCCGAGGTTTACATATGAACACCATGTGAGCAGATTGCTCAAAAACGGAAAAGTCAAAAGTACTGACTGCCTCTGTGGCACGGTGGAAGTGTATCCGACTGCTACGCAAGAGATCGTGGGTTCGATTCCCACTCAGGATAAAACTTTGTGTGATGAGCACGATGATTTATTCTGTGTCTGGGTGTTATTTATATATAATATGTATGTATTTAGAAATATATAAGTATGTTTATCAGTTATCTGATTACCATAGTACAAGCACTGCTTAGTGTGGAATTAGATGGCGTTGTGTGAGTTGTCTCAACAATATTTATTATTATTATTAATCGGATACCCAGACGTGCATGTATAAAGCGATTAATGAATCAGCAGGAAGCGAAAGAAGTATGCATAGGTCGTGAAGCCTGGTGATCTGTACTCTCTGACTACCCCGTCGGAGATACAGCGTGAAGATAGTTAGAGTAAATAAGGCTGCGTGCACATCGTATTAAAATTTAATAACCTATAGGGACTTTATTTTCGTTCAATAACATTCAGTATCAAACGCAGAAAACCAAGAAGAAATCCTATTACAGAACAATTTAACAACATGTCGTGTAGCTTTCCTCAACATGAGAACAGATTAACATTAAAATTACTTTATATTAGATTAAGTTGTAACAACAGATTCAAGATGGCGAATGCACGTGACAGCTCTTACATTTCTACGAGTTTCTTTTGAGGTAATTTAATTTTCTTTATGGACACTATTTTTACCAAACTCTAAACACATTTATTTAAGATGGAAATTGCGTACTCCGTTGGTTTGGTCACAAATTGGTTGTGTGAAAATTACTTGAATGAAATGGTCATACGCGTGCTTAGCCCATCTAACTAATTAGTTAGATGGTCTAAGTACGCGAGCCTATTTTCAAAAACCCCGTAATATCTATTCCGTCTTTATTGGCAATAAATCATCTATGTTAAAAATCTATAATTATTTTTGTTTTTAAATGTTATTTTTGCAATATTCCGCTTTTTTAGAATGTCGTACGATGTCGACACGTGTTTCGCCTACACACGAGGCATTATCAAGACTGTTTGGCAGCAAAAGTACTTACGCGTTCACCTCAACCTTTTATAGTTCGAACGCAACCAAACGATAGCGCGATGTAGACTTCTAGTTGTTTTGTCTATTTTTAAATAAACTAAGCAAAACCGAAGTGTGGAAGTCTGTTTGTTCGTTCAGCAAAGTACACCCGTCCCGTTTTATAATTTCTAACTGCTCTAATACGGACATTTTTAGACCCTTTTCACATAAATGTAATATTTCAAAATTGTTGTTATCATTCAAAATATGCCCGGTGTCCAGCAAATGCTTCGCGAAATGTGATTTATCTGTGTGACCGTTTCGGAATGCTCCTAGGTGTTCCTTATATCTGGTATCAAAGGAACGACCTGTTTGGCCTATATAAACATTGCTACAACCATCACATTTCAACTTATAAATACCGGATTTTTTGCTATTGCTAATACTATCTTTACCATTACATAATGTTTTTAAGGTATTTTGAGGTCTATAGGCCGAGAAAACATTATTTTCCTTAAGTACCCTCGCCACACGATGTGTGATACGCCCAAAGTATGGGAGACAAGAAGTATACTTCTTGGTTTCTTTAGTTGATGGGTACAAAAGGAGCTTAACCATTTTATTTTGCTTTTTTAATAAAAGTGAGTGTATTAATATTATTAAAAAAGCAAAATAAAATGGTTAAGCTCCTTTTGTACCCATCAACTAAAGAAACCAAGAAGTATACTTCTTGTCTCCCATACTTTGGGCGTATCACACATCGTGTGGCGAGGGTACTTAAGGAAAATAATGTTTTCTCGGCCTATAGACCTCAAAATACCTTAAAAACATTATGTAATGGTAAAGATAGTATTAGCAATAGCAAAAAATCCGGTATTTATAAGTTGAAATGTGATGGTTGTAGCAATGTTTATATAGGCCAAACAGGTCGTTCCTTTGATACCAGATATAAGGAACACCTAGGAGCATTCCGAAACGGTCACACAGATAAATCACATTTCGCGAAGCATTTGCTGGACACCGGGCATATTTTGAATGATAACAACAATTTTGAAATATTACATTTATGTGAAAAGGGTCTAAAAATGTCCGTATTAGAGCAGTTAGAAATTATAAAACGGGACGGGTGTACTTTGCTGAACGAACAAACAGACTTCCACACTTCGGTTTTGCTTAGTTTATTTAAAAATAGACAAAACAACTAGAAGTCTACATCGCGCTATCGTTTGGTTGCGTTCGAACTATAAAAGGTTGAGGTGAACGCGTAAGTACTTTTGCTGCCAAACAGTCTTGATAATGCCTCGTGTGTAGGCGAAACACGTGTCGACATCGTACGACATTCTAAAAAAGCGGAATATTGCAAAAATAACATTTAAAAACAAAAATAATTATAGATTTTTAAAATGGATTTCCGCCATGTAACGCCTGATTCAATTAGTTATTTAAAATCATCTATGTCTCAAATATCTGATCTCACGAAAACAATTGCATTAAACAATGGAATATTAATGTGGGCAACGATTGACGAGGAATATATTAGGTATTGTGCGAAAATACCTACAGGGTAGAAGGAGGCAGGGTAGACTAGGTATTTATGAAGACCACGTGAGCAGATTGCTCAAAAACGGAAAGGTCAAAAGTGCTCAGATACCCAGACGTTCATGTGGAAAGCGATTAATGTATCTGCAGGAAGCGAATTTACATGGATCGCGTAGCTTGGCGATCTGTCCTTTCTGACTACCCTGTCAGAGATAAGATAGTTACTTAGTTAAGTTTTTTTATCAAACTCGATCTGAATTTCATATTGATTGATCAATCCTAAACAATTTATTTCACACAATTACAAAATCTTCACAGTACATATGCACCACAACGATATTGTAAGCAATTATCATCATCATCATCTCACTAACGGATAAGTCAAAAGTACTCGGATACCCAGACGTGCGTGTATAAAGCGATTGATGAATCTACAAGAAGCGAAAGAAGTATGCATGGACCGCGAAGCCTGGCGATCTGTGCTCTCTGACTAACCCGTCAGGTATACAGCTTGAAGGTAGTTAGTTATCATCTCACTCGAGTTACTCACTACGCAAACATGGTACAAGCTGTAAAACATAAATCTCAACAGACTCACGTTAGTGGAATGCCAATACCGGCACGCGTAAATGTACTCTCCATCAACATCTGGTCTCCTGTTCTGCACCCTCACAACGTGGAGCTTCTTTTTAGCTGTCAAATCCCACACGGATAGTGCTTCTGTCGTCTGCCAACTCCCTGTGATACATTGTTCTCTCTGTAACACAACAAAGTTTTAAAACTAAACACGTAAATCTTTACTAATATATAAAGCTGAAGAGTTTGTTTGTTTGCTTGAAGGCGCTAATCTCAGGAACTACTGGTCAAATTTAAAAAAAAAATGTGTTGGATAGCCCATTTATCGAGGAAGGCTATATACGCTTGAGAGCGGAGCAGTAATCATAAATGTCAACAAATCGGGCAAATTTTTAGCATTATAGTAGAATTTATAAGCGACGTGATTAAATAGAATAGGTGCAACGGGAATTTGAAGTATGTCACGGGCAAAGCTGTGGTGGTCACCTTGTATTATATAATATAAATTAATTAAACTTACGTTGGATTTTCGGACTTGACAAAGCTTATAAAAAGTATTGTTTTAGTTCATAGTAATACTAAAATTAGATTGTAGCAAGAATATTGGACTATGAAGTTAACGGTAAAGAGGGGTTCTTCATATACCTAAAGTGTTTATGCAGTACCTTTAAAAGTTTTGGTTTATAGTTTGACCGGTACCGCTGTATCGCTCACTGCGTACAATTTTGTATGCAGTGAGCAGTACAGCGGTACTGATCAAACTATAATAAAAACTCTTGTATATTACCACAAAATGTACTTTTAATGATTTACAAAACTTTACCTGGATTTGAAGCCTAAATTCTACCAATATTTGGTCACTAACAGTAGCTATCGTTGCCTTGATTTTCAGCATCCTTAGCAGCGAATGCCGTCTAGTCTAACAGGTAAGAGCGCTTACGTCGTTTTCCTGTTCGTTAATCAGCAGATGCACCGCACTACTGGCAGGTGAGGTCGTTTGGATCTCAGATATATTAATGGGCCTCTTACACCCCAAAACCCTATAAAACGGGAATTGTAATCAAACACAGACTTCCTTTACATCTATATTCTACTAATTTCTCCTATTGATAGGAGCACTAGGACCCCCATGTCCTGATGCTTTTATTGGGCATACACACAACGGGGATTTAATTAATATCTACGATTTTATTACTCCTGCTCCTATCGCATAATAATAATATAGTCAAATACAAAATACTTTGTCTATTACCGCCCGATTGCTATATAATACAAAAATTACATTATAAGGAGTTAATTATTTTAGTAAAACACATATCTGTTATTCCTACGCTTATTTATAATTGTATTAAACTTCATTAAAGTATGTTAAGCAAAATAGGCGTTAAAACTTGAAACTATTACAAACAAAATCAGAGAAATAAAAAACTGTTACTAAAAAAATCGTATCGTATCAATAACTTAATAAACAGTGGCGTCAAGGGAAACTTTCAGTCATTTGTCTCGTTTATATATTACGGGCCTCGTGTACCCACTTAATAGAGTTTTATGGGTCAATCAATTTATAGCTCGATGGTCCAACTCACCTAATTAGGTGACTCTCGTTCTCCTTACTAAAAGGTCCCTACAAGATAATATAATACCGTAAGTTCACATGACTGAACTCAAGATAATGGGTGTGAGATTTTATCGGTTGTCTGATGAAACTAGTGAATTAAGTATCAGGTCATGTAAGAACGAGCCAACTGGTCAAACTAACCAGAGCAAACATGAGGCTGGTTATAGAGATGATCACAGGACACTGTCGCCTGAACTGTTCGGATCGCTCACTCTGCGGTGCCGGCGTCCCTACTAGAAAAAAAAATAAGTAATCAGGTCACGTGCAATGTAGGACTCAGTGGTTACTAGCAACCGGGACCAACGGCTTTACGTGCTTTCCAAAGCATAGAAACGCAACTGTGCACCAGCCCTAGTGAAAGGTTCTTACCGCGGTGATCGCTTATATAAATCTGGGTTAGCAGGGCTGTGGGCGCCTTGATAATCTACTTGATTATCTCTATTGAATGTCTAACTATAACCCACCCGATTCTAAACGTACCTAGTGCCGAGAAACAATGAAGAACAAAGTTCGAATTTATCAAATACAATGCCTTTTTTTTATGTAAATAATAATAATAAATATTGAGGGACACTTTTCACACAGCGCCATCTAGCCCAAAGTAAGCTAATATCAGCTTGTGTTATGGGATCTGGATAACTGATAAACATACTTATATATTTCTAAATACATACATATTATAGATAGATAAACACCCAGTCACAGAATAAACCATCGTGATTATCACACATAGTTTTATCTTGGGTGGGAATCGAACCCACAACCTCTTGCGTAGCAGTCGGATGCACTCCCACCGCGCCACAGAGGAAGTCACAGAGATAGTCACTATATAGAATATACCAAAAGTTATTTCGATCGAACACAAACTGTCGAAACCAGATCTCTCCTTACAATAGATATAATTTTAAAAATGATCTGACAATCTAATTTTAACTTCGAAACTTCGCCTAAGTTATATCCGGAAAAAGTTTTTCAGTTTTTATAATTCTAATTTCTTGGCATTTTGTGACTTTTAGGGTTCAACTAACGAAGAACCCTTACAAAATCTTAATAATATAAATATACATATTATCACGCCTGTTTCCCATTGGGGTAGGCAAAGGCTATGGTTTTCCACTTGCTATGATCCTGACATACTACTTTCGCTTCTTCTACTTTCATGAGTGTTTTCTTCGATTTGATTGACATACGTACGCTGAGGTCGACCCTTACCACTTTGCCCATTCACTCTCGCCACATAAATCTGCTTCGTTAGTCTATTTTCATCCATCCTCTCCACGTGTCCGAACCATAAGCATAACTTTTTCTATCTTATAAACTATAAACTATACTATAGCAGTCCTTAAATTATCATATCACAGTACCCCCTTTTCTTTTATTTCAGCATACACCGTATCGCTTGGGAGCCCTACCAGTATTTCAAACCTGGGGTCCACTTTTATTGATTGCTAGAAGCAGCTATAGTTTGCCTTTTTGTACTCGTCATTGTGACTTGCACTGACACTGCCTTCTGATCTCCTAATCTCGTAAGGGCGTCTGTTGTCAGCAAGCGCATAATTAAAACTTAGTGCAAAATTGAGAAGGTTAGCTCAAAGACTCTTATTACTAGAAAACTGCTATTTGGAAATTATTTACATATTAGCCATACCAAGACAGTGGTGGCAACACTACAAGTTGACATGGAACTCTAATCAAGACGTTACGGCGCTGCGTAGTGACACTACAAAGTAATAAAATCTAATTCTAGAATCTTAAGAACTGGGAATATTTGGACTTGCTTTGGAGATATTTAATTTTATAAACAACCTTACCTAAACGGAAACGTTCGTTCGAAACTAATTAAATGGATGCTATAAAATTATATTAAATGATGACATCTATATATTTATACTATTAACACAGAATATGTAAATTTTAATTTATAGTTAATCAATAAATGTTTGTAATTTGTGTAGTTAATGACATAGTTCAATATGGCAAATCATAGTAAGACATTTTAAATTCTTGACATTGAATAATATGAAACTTTGACATATGCAATTCTAATATTTTAAATAGAATTATGATTCGTAGTATTTCATTTTTTCAAATATAAAATTGTATTCTCCCTAATTTTGGGGTAAATTTCTAAACTGGTAACTTGTAATGTCGATCTACCTACATTGTACGGTTATTAGTTTTAGTATACTTTCTAGGTCCAGTCGTCATATTGTGTACCTTTGAGCATTCTCAAAGGAGGCGAAACCGATCAGGTTTACAAAGTAAATGTTGTGGAACAGTACAAGTGGTGTTATTTAATAAGTGTAGCAAGTTCCACCAAGCGCCATCAATCAACAGTATAAATAATCTATAAAATTATATTAAAAAATATTCAAGAACAAATTGTATTGTGACGACATAAGTCAACGTCTACAATTTAAAGCACTATACTGAGATGTTTTAATATTTTTTATAATTTTCGTAGGTAAAGGTACTTAGTCCGCTATACGAGTTACTTTTAATTAAAAACTTGCCTTTGTCGAGCTAGAAGTTTGCGGTGTTTCATCTAAAGCTTAGTCAAGCTCGTACCTTGTTAGAAAGTTGACTGTTGGTTCATAGTTCTCCTTTGCCTTTGAAGAATATTATTATTTTAAAGAAGACCGTCGATATCTTTACTTTGTAAAATGGCGTAACATTTTTAACTCGCACGCCTGAAATTTTATTACTTTTCTAATTATATGACTGTACTTTATATGCTTAAAACTTATTTTAAATATCTTTTGTTTATTCTTTAAACTAAATATGCCCGTGTCACGAAGAAAATTATTTATGGTAAATAAGGTTGTACACTTAGGGGTTGTACACTTAGGGTTTTTATTTTACTGGCGTACCCAACAGTCCTTTGCCAGTTTTGTCCTTAGTTATTATCAGTATTATACTTATTCACTTTATCAAAAACTCATACTACAAAAAATCGTGTGATTATTTTCTTTATCGACTAGAAGTAAAAATCCATTTATTATATATCACATTTTATATCCTATACTACTTATCAGTAGTGTAGACATAATATTTTAGACGTGACAAAATGACAATGTGGAGAGGCCTATACGTCCAATACTGTTCTGCGATATTGGTTGAAAATATTTCTTTTCAAAAGAACATAACGAAGAAGATTCTGTTATGTTGCATCTCGTTTTGCCGAAAAATACCAGTTTTTTATAGGCAAACGCTTTTGCGTTATACCTCATGTTAGTTACATAAATATCTATATTAAGTACTTACGATCAAGTCAATACTATCGTGACAAACATCAACGCCTTCGAAAGTCATAACACAGCCAACTGGACACCTTACGTCCCATACCTGTGAGTTCAGAAGTAACACATAAATAAAGACCTTGTTATAAAAGCGCTCGTGGCCCCGCGGACTCAGTGTTCTGTAAACGATCACTGAGTTACGCAACTTTCAATATGGCTGGTCCTCGGATGGGTGACCACTTTGTGGCATTTACATTTTCGAGCGTTTCCGTGCTTCGGAAGGCACGTTAAGCCGTTGGTCCCGGTTGCCAGTAACTTGGCAGTCGTTAAGTCAAGTTGTAGGCCTTATGGGCGGCTTGAAAAATTTCAACAGCAGGTAGCCACAACCTGCGTCTGTCTATTTTCAACACGGCAATAGACTCACCACCTATTACGTGGGACAGGAATACACATGGTGAAAAGTGGGCATACAATATGTATGCCTCTGCCACCCCTTCGGGGATAAGGCGTGATAGATAAATAAAATATACAAAATGTTGGTACAGGAAATGTAGGAATAATAATGGAGGTAAAATGGACAATGGTTTACTATATACAGGGCATTTCATGGGTTTGACGTATGGGAGCGAAAGTATCTCATATATTGTACTTAAAAAAATTACAGAAACAACGCAGGTTGTTCTGTCTTCTGGAAAATTTTGACCTGGGCATGCAATTAAGAAAGCGTTTCTAGCTTCTTCCAAGCCAGCAATCTCAAAGTTTGAAGGGGATGTCCTTAAAATTTTACTTATGAGATTTGCTGAACTATGTACAGAAAATAGAAAGGCTGGTAAAGCGACACTGGAAATTTTTCGAATCCCTAAACCACCATAACGGATTGGTAGGGATGCTTGGGTCCAAGAATGCTCGTTAGCACCTGCATATTACGAATTGATTCTAAGCAAATTTTGATTAAGTCGTCTACTTGTGTCAAAAGATCTGGGTGATTCCAAAAGGAGCAGCAACGGAGCACATAAGTAAATTTTGGGACGAAAAGACAGAATTTTAAGATGCAAAGTGCATAATGTGGACTAATTTCAAGGAGACGGTCAGCAGAATTTTGAAATTTAGTTATAAAATTATTAATATATTCAGAAATAGATTCATTAAAGATTGGAAAGCCTAAAAGGTAAAGGGATTTACTGTTAACTATTTTAATATTTGGAGCCAAAATATTGAATTTTTGTTTAACGTCATTGAAATTTAAGTCGCAGTTATTTATAAAAAGTTCGCATTTGCTAAAATTAAGCTCCAAACCAATGGTTTCAAAAATGGATTTTATAAATATAAATATCCATCACGCCTTATCCCCGAAGGGGTGGCAGAGGCATATTATATGCCCACTTTTCACCGTGTGGATTCCTGTCCCACGTAATAGGTGGTGAGCCCATTGCCGTGTTGAAAATAGACAGACGCAGGTTGTGGCTACCTGCTGTTGAAATTTTCAAGCCGCCCATAAGGCCTTCAACCAGGCTTAACGACTACCATTTTACTGGCAACCGGGACCAACGGCTTAACGTGCCTTCCGAAGCACGGAAACGCTCGCAAATATAAATGCCACAAAGTGGTCACCCATCCGAGGACCAGCCATAGTGTAAGTTGCGTAACTCAGTGATCGTTTACAGAACACTGAGACCGCGGGGCCACGAGCGCTTCTGAGACCGCGGGGCCACGAGCGCTTCTTCTTCGATTTCGATTTCTTCGATTTTATAAATATTGTGGGACATTTTTTTTTCACAACGCCATCTAGCCCAACGTAAGCTAATATAAGCTTGTAGTATGGGATCTAAACGCCTGATAAACATACTTATATTATAAATACATACATATTATAGATAAACAACACCCAGACACAGAATAAACCATCGTGCTCATCACACAAAGTTTTTTATCGTGAGTGGGAATCGAACCCAATGGATATTGGAATCGGATACACTCCCACCGCGCCACAGAGGCAGTCAAAAAATTGTAATTTCGATTCAACACTCTCGTTCAATTTTCACTAAATTTGTGTTTGTTGTAGTAAACATTAATTTGGAGAAAATATTGTTGTTGGGAACACCGAAGGCAAAAGATCGCGCGGTCGATCATCAACTAGATGGTCCGATGAAATAAAAGAAACGTCTTTGTCCAAATTCTATGATATTGTGAGAGACGCGCTGGACAGAAATCGGTGAAAGCAGATCATCCGCTCCAAGTCTACATGCCGACCACGATCCTCAGACATGAGGGACTGACCAGAAAGAGAGAGTAGTAAACAGTAATAAAGTGGACAAGTGGATGTTAGTCTTAAGGTCACTCAGGAGATCACTTTCGATCAGGTAAAATGGTATGTTTTTTTTATACGTATGTATGCTTGTTACGCTAAAGCATCAGGGTGTAAAAAAATCTAATGTTTCAGGGTTTACAGAACTCGATGTAAATTTTCATTATAGTTAGATTTTTACATTATAAACCTAGAACTTAAGACATTCGTACTTTCAACCCTAAATAACATAATACGAGTATAATAATAAATAAATAATATAATGGGCTTGAAAATTTCAACAGCAGGTAGCCACAACCTGCGTCTGTCTATTTCAACACGGCAATGGGCTCACCACCTATTACGTGGGACAAGAATCCACACGGTGAAAAGTGGGCATATAATATGCCTCTGCCACCCCTTCGGGGATAAGGCGTGATGAATATTTATTTTATTTATTTATTTTTTATAAAGATAGAATTTCAAAATATCCTTTCTTATTTTTTTTTATATTTATTTATTTTGGAAATAAAAAAGCCTACTGTCCAATCTTTACTATTAATTCCCTACTGACTAATTGGATTTGTTCAAACTAGGCACATATTACTATTACGACATGTATTCCTTAAAAGGAGTCAAGAAAACTGTCCTTTATAAACGGTATTTGAAGTACATTGCCGGCAAAGGTCAGGACATCGCTAGTTCTTTATATAAAATACACAGTAATCATGCCCACATTTGTGAAGTTATATTAAAATATCATTCTACCATAACTTCGCTCGTTTCTTGGGACTATAGGAGAAAATTGTCTTTGTAACATCCGTTTGCGCAAAGTTCTTGTTCATATTTTCTTCATTACCATTTTCTTACAAGACTTTTATGAGTTGGAACTTAGTTATTAACTTAGTTACTTACTCGGACTCAAAGAAGCGAAAGAAGTATGTATGGATCGCGAAGCCTGGCGATCTGTCCTCTCTGACTACCCCGTCAGGGATACAGCGTGAAGATAGTTAGTTTAGTTAGTTATAACGTGTGTATAAAGTTGAATTCAGTGTTATTATCAAACAAAGAAGTTTGCAGTCTTAAGAATTAAATAGCTAGTATTAAAAAATAAGGTGCACCATTATTTCCGGGGCCCCAGCGACCTCACCTGCTGACTAACAGACAAGGTCACTACAGTTATTATGCATTTTTTTCTTAAACATTTTATTTAAGTAAAATACAACTAGGTTCAGAACGGGATTAAAACCAGGGTAATGCTGTTAACTACGAGTACTAAGCTACCAAAACCTTACCGAAACAAATTGAAATTCTTCACTGTGTCTGTGGTCATACTCTTAAATGATAATTATAATATATTGGTCTAAGAGCCATTGAAAAGCTTCCTGTATGTATTGGACCAGACCAGGGGTTTTGTAAAGTGTGACCTCTATACCTACTATACATGAGATGGGGAGTCACTAAGCACAAAGTGGTGGACGCGGCGGCCGCTGAAATAAGACAGGACAATTTCAAATGAATATGACCACGTTTTAAAATTTGAAAATATATTACAACAAGTGCACAAAACTAATCATTTTTATCCGAGATTTTTAGCTGATAGTAATGTCGAGGATAAACTGGTTTTGTGGACGAGTTATAAACTCTACTTTTCACTTCGATTGCGAGGAAATAAAACAGTGGCAGGTATGTTTTTTTTTTTTTTCGTGTGTAAATCCTCATGGATGCTATGCCGGACTCCTACCGACTAAAACCACACGTTACCCTTCTATCTGTCTATGGCCAGGAGTCCCGGTGAGCCCTCGGAAGGATAGCCCCAGGGCAGTATCCTACAGTAGTAGGCATAACATAACATTTCTTTTCATACAAAATTTTATTAATAATATGAGTTATTATTATTATGAGCTAGGTAAGTTACTGCATGCCACTGTAAGCTTTGTCGACTAACAAACTATTTAAATTGTAAAACATACCATTCATTCTGTATCTAATTTATTTTTCTATTCTTCAACACATCAAAGCTCAAACAGTGTTCATAAATTAAAAAAGAATTATATTCCATACATAGCAGTAAATAGAGGACATAATACCTTGCACTGCTTTTTAAAAGGAGTGCTTATTAAATAATTTAAGCAGTTCACCAACATCAGAAATATTTTAATCTCGTCAGAGATGCTTTTAAGTCTGTTCGCGGTCGTTGTCCGAAATGTTTTATTCAGAACGTGTTTACTAGTTTCAAGCAACTCGCTCCACGAACTGGGCTGTTAGTTAATCCATCATTATCATTATGTATAAAGCGGCAAGACAACCACAATGGGATTATTATAAAACCAATCATCTAAGTGATTTAAGTGACATCAGTTGTTTCTGTAAGTACTGTACTAACCCATTAGTGTAGATTGTTCAAAATTTCGTAAATCGGGAGCGAAAATGAAGTAACATTTTTAATTCCTAGTTGAAAATTTTACTTTATTACAATTTTCGTTTGATAAGCCTACATGAACTAAGAGGTTTTATCCAATATTCAAATAATCATGAATAAAGCTGCTATACCGTTTGAGAACATATAAAATTTTACGATATTTTTGAGAATTGCATAACAATCGGTGATCTCTTCAATATCAAATGCTGCACGCATTTTAATTGCATTTGTGACTGATGAATAAGTACAACGTGTAACTATTGCTTTGCGGCAACTATTGCTTTAAAAGCAAAGCATATGGTGAAACGTGGGCGTATAGTGCGCCTCTACCTACCCTTTCGGGGATAAAAGTGTGATAGTATGTTATGTTGTTTTCTTGCAATCGTTATAAAAAGTTAGAATATACCATGTACGGCACACGGCGCTAAAACATTTTAATTAGGTATCTATGAAATTATTCGATTTGTCCTGGCTGTGTCTCGTGTACAATGTCATCATCATCATCCGAGCGTCTGTCCCAGTTGAGTCTCGCGACGCCTGGGGTCCGCTTTCCTACATTTTCTCCTCCACTTCACACGGTCGTCGGCATCCCCTGTAGTGAGACCATAGGCACGCATGTCGTCCCTTACGACGTCTCGTGTCTCGTGAACAATGTACAATGAGTCATTTGAGACCTCGTATAACATTCTACAACTAGGTACCTACCAATTTTAAGTTTACCATCAGATAGTGATAGTCAAAATGACGGGTGTATCATAAAAAATCCAATGTACAGAAAAAAATTACACAATCTGTGCTAAAATGTACGTATATTAAAAAAAATTGTACCACTACGGAACCGAAAATATAACAAAATCAAATACACAAATGTGTACAATTTTTCTGCAGTATAAGAGATGAGACTTGTATGATCCAACAGCTATTTTGATGCTCAAAATAAATACACCCGCCATTAGTGTGGCGGGTTTATTTTGACTTTGTTATATTTTCGGTTCCGTAGTGGTACATTTTTTTTTCATTTTTGTTGAAATTTTCAGGCAAATTAAGCTCTGCTGCATATGCAGTAAAAATTTCAGTATCAGCCTGGACATCGCCAAGGCTTTCGATAAAGTCTGGCACGCATCACTTCTTTCCAAGCTTCCGGCATATGGCCTGCCACCTCAACTATGCTCATGGCTCGCCAGCTTTCTGCATGAGCACCGTATTCGGGTCCAATGCGACGGTCAGGCTTCCGACTACTTGCATATAAATGCTGGCGTGCCACAGGGGTCCGTTTTGTCGCCCACTCTCTTTCCCTGGGCAATATACATTGCTATGCAGACGATAGTTCCCCTTCCAACTCTTCAGAGCACAACCCTACAGCTGCAAAACTACCTCAGCATTCTGGGGTTGGACGTTCGTCGAGAGCTCAACAATAAAAATTATATCGAGGGGTACATTAGCTTGGCCTCTCGCAAGCTCGGAATCCTGAGCAGGGTAAGGCGGTTTTTCACGCCGGAACAGAGATGCTTATTTTATAAGTGTCAGATTCGTCCGTGCGTGGAATACTGCTCACATCCCTGGGATGACTCCGCCAAATACCTGCTTGAAGCTCTCGACGCATTGCAGCGACGTGCCATCCGCATCATAGATTGTCCAGATGTTACTGGCAATCTTGAGCCGTTGGAGATGTGCAGAACGGTCGCCAGCTTAGCTGCATTTTACCGCATCTACCACGGTGAGTGTTCTGAAGAGCTCTTCCAACTAGTCCCACCCTCCCCCTTTCGTTCCCGATCAACACGGGCGGGGCAGAGATGTCATCCTTACACTGTGGACACCATCTTGCCTAGAACGGAAAGATTCCGTAGGTCCTTCTTTTGTCGTACCATACAAATATGAAACTCTCTGCCGGCGCACGTGTTTCCCTCCTCTTACAATCCTGGGTCCTTTAAGAGAAGCGTGAAAAGGCATATTTCTGGGCCGTCAAGTTGAGGGTCGCCATTTTGACGTGTCAAATATAAAAAAAAAGAAAAATAAAATAAAAATACAATGGCTAGAATAGTTTTTTCAGTTATTTCCATAGCGTTATGTCATACGGAATTCTTCTCTGGGGAGACTCAGCGGACATTAATACGATATTTATTTTACAGAAGAGAGCTGTGAGAGCAATATACCAGATTGGTCCCAGGGTTTCTCTAAGAGAAAGATTCAAAGAAATTAAGATTCTCACCGTTATATCACAATATATATATGAGAATTTACTTTATGTGCACAAAAACATAGACACATTTCTTAAAAAAAGTGATATACATAATGTAAACACTAGACATAAAGATAATCTTGTATTACATTCTACTCGTCTCAAAATAATCAGCAATTCTTTTATGGGTCAATGTATACGATTCTATAACAAACTTCCCGATGAAATTAGAATATTGTCAATAAATATGTTTAAGACAACAGTCAAGGCCAAATTGTGTAACAAGGCATATTATAAAATTTCAGACTATATAAATGATAAAAATGCATGGGAGTAAGTCGCTCTAAGTCAACACACATAAATATACAAATATAAATAATAATAATAAAGAAAAATTATAAATATAATGTACATTTGTTCAACATAAGTAGTCTGAAACGTCAGGCAACTAAGGGTATGAAGGATGGCCGTGTTTGGTCCCGGTAATAACTAATATAATTATATGTAATTGAGTTTGTTATTGTGTGAGCACCGTCCATATAGCTTTTTATAATTTTTGAAATTGACATGATGGTTGCTGTGCAGTTTGAGTATGTCATGCTCGCCTAAGTTTCCTGGCAGTGGTGGTGCATGTATCGGGTCGCCTTATTCCCTATAATACGGTTGAGTAGGGCGATGGCTGATATATGCGTCATACCCGTGAACGGGTGCCGTCAGTTGGGACTGGTCAGCTCATAGCTGTTATAGCAATTATTACAAATAATACTATTTATATGTAAGGCAAATTAAGTTTAGTCGATTGTTCTCACGTAACTCCGAAGGAACAATGTAAGTTTAATATTGTAAACCATACCTGCATTTTAAAATAGCAGCCATTGAGTTTCTTGCCGGAGTCTTCGTCATAAGGGCGGCTGCCTTTAAAACTGGCACCCAGAAACGCTCTCATTTTGATTTGATTTGGTTTGTTTTGTATAGACTCATTACTTTATGATTTGTTCAAATATCATGTAAATAAAACTAATGTAATTACTGGCAGTTAGAAAAGAGTGGCCATGAGTTTTATTGCCAGGTTCTTCCTCAAGCTCTACCTATTGCGCTGCAAATCTGGCAGTAAATGTAAATGTAGAAGCAATAATCTTGACGTTTATAAGTGTTACTTTGTGACCTACATGAATAAAGATTTTTCACTTTCACTTTTCACTTTCACTTTCACAATCTCAAACTAGACAAAATTTATCGTTTCGAATTGGAAACGCCTATTTCGAGTCGGGAGCTACGATTGGTGATTTTGTAATGCATTGAGCCTCAATATGGAGTTATTTGCTTGCATAGATATTGGTGCAAATAACTTGTTTAGATAATATTGAATCATAAATATTGTACCTTCTGTACAACATTTTCTAGGTCTACAATATTTTGGAAAATATTAAAATGCATTGTTGTTACACAGAACGATATAAACTAGCGTCGGATTCTCTAATTTTAATACATTATAGACTTGAACTTGTAAGTATAAACCCACTGGATTTTTATTACTAAATTACTAGGTGCAGATAGCTACATTGAGAATTTGTAGCATAGCACCATAGATATATGCATAGCACCTATCTATATATACACTATAGTTCTATTATAAAAACGAGGTATCACTATACCTCGTTTTTATAATAGAACTATAGTGTTCAAATAGACAGACGCAGGTTGTAGCTACCTGGTGTTGAAATTTTTTAAGCCGCCCATAAGGCCTTCAGCTTGACTTAACGACTGCCATGTTACTGGCAAACGGGACCAACGGCTTAACGTGCCTTCCGAAGCACGGAAACGCTCGTAAATGTAAATGACACAAAGTGGTCACCCAAACGAGGACCAGCCATAGTGAAAGTTGCGTAACTCAATGATCGTTTACAGAACAAACACTGACTCCGCGGGGCCACGAGCGCTTCGACCGTTCTGTTCCGATCGTTGTCTCCCACATCAGTGGTATAAAAAAAAGTAATCAGTATTTCTTTAAAAAATACATTTCTGCCCTATAGCATCTATATTATACATTTATAGTACATATTAGGTACAATTAATACCTAATATTATAAATGTAAATTTGTTTGTTACGCTATCGCGCGAAAACTACTTGACCGATCATCATGAAATTTTGTACTCATATTCTTGGAGGTATTAGAAGTAACATAGGATACTTTTTATAGAAAAATAATAAATATTTTTAGAGAAAGATAATTCTTTGAAGAATTAGTCTGTTTCTCTTATGTGGCGCTAACGAATAACACACCGACCAACAAAAATTCTTACTCATACTTACTCTAAACGTCTTGTCCCAAGCTGCACTGATGAACGTATATGGCTTTTGTGGATGTGCTCTCAACGCCACCACCTGACCGAAGTGCATGCGCTGTAGTTTTTTGGGAATAAACTGCAGGCGAGTTTTCATCACTTTAAATGTTACATCTATCTAGAACAAATGAAAAGACCAGCTCATACCCTTCTACATTATATCGCTACTTATCTACTAGTTGAATGCGTAATTAGCTAAGGATAAGACATGCATTTCGAGAACTTTTTGATCTATGAACTACAAAGTGGAGTTTTGAAACAAGTTGATTTTCCAGACCCTGGTGACGGCAAGAAGGTTTTTATATATTTACCAATCTGTTTGAAAATCCAATACCTTTATACTATATTTATACTATACCTATACATTTAAAATACACTCGGTCTATACCGAGTAAATTTAAAATGTTTCTAGAATGAGCCCACTAGGGCTCATTCTAGAAACTTTTACAAATTCAAATTTTCAAGAATGTTGAGTGGCTGGTATCAGAAGATTAAGACAACTGGTCAAAGTCTGTACCAGCCTGTACTAAAAAACTGAAATTTGAAAGACGTGATTCTAAAGCTCCTCTTTGCTGAATACAGAAATAGGTACTTATTTGATATTACCAGTATACTCAACACCAGACTCCGTAAGGTTTTTCACACCATTTTTTTGCATAAAATTAATATCCGTTACAAATTTTCATATTACAGACGTCACAATACTTTCTTATAATAAAACCAATGCAGCAATGTGAAATTTATAGCGGTAATAAACCAAGATTAAGTCGTAACCTTTTATAAAAGGTTTTACGCATACCCGCAACACTTGGAAGGACTTGGGTTAAATTATTTATCTCTTAAAATGGGCTTTTTGTCACAAAAGCCTCTCGATTATCATCAAGTTGCGGTGTCTAGCAATTTGTAAGATAATCTTGAAGTTTGAAAGTGATACAACTTTATTACAGCTATGGTTAAAATGTGACTTAATATTATTCCTCTTTTGATGATGTCAAAGTAATGGTAGATTTTTTTCAAACCAAAAAATATGACTTAAAGGACGACTATTTATTGCAAAAGGAGAGCGTATTGTTACGCAAAGGACTGTATTATATATTTGTAATACATTTTCGGCGTCATTACGATGAGAATACTATTTGTACTTTATATAAACGCAAAAATACTTATTTTAAATATCAATTATTGACTTCAAAACCAAAAATTATAAAAAGGCTTATATAACGGCTCAGTCTATCCGTCTTTCCGTACACACCTCATCATCATCATCCGAGCGTCTGTCCCAGTTGCGTCTCGCGACGCACGGGGTCCGCGTTCCCACATTTTCTCCTCCACTTCGCACGGTCGTCGGCATCCCCTGTAGTGAGACCATTGGCACGCATGTCGTCCCTTACGACGTCAAGCCAGCACTTCTTGGGTCTTCTCCTCTTACCAGGACCCGGCGGGGCTGACATGGCCAGACATTTGTTACCTACGTAGCCCGGCGGTTGCCGCAAGACGTGACCATACCAACGAAGGCGACACTCTTGCAACTTGTCTGCAATTTCAAGGAAGTGAAGGCTGCCGCGGATGCGAGAGTTCCTCCCGCGGTCCATCCGCGTGACTCCACACATCCACCGCAGCATCTACATTTCCGTGACACGCAGTTGCTGCTTGTGTCGCTCCAATATCGGCCACCGGTCATCTCCCGCCATTTGGCCCACGCGGCAGCAATGCGTGACTTGATATCGCAATCGATGTCACTGGACGTGTGAAAAACAGATCCCAGGTATTTAACCTGGTCCGAGGGCTTGACCAAATCACCGCCTATGCGAATGGATGTGGGATCTGTCGAGTTTAGTGCCAAGTACTCGGTCTTCGCCACATTTAGTTTCAGACCGCCGTTTTCAAGCGTCTCCTTCCACGCCTTTACACGTCGCACCAATCTGCCCCTGTCCGCGTCTGCCAGCGCAATATCGTCAGCATACATGAGCAACCATGCGAGTTTCTGATGCTGTCCGACAATTCGTCTAATATTACACTGAACAGAAGCGGACTAAGGACCGAACCCTGCTGTACCCCGACGGTGATGGGGAAGGGTTTCGTGTCGCCAACAGCAGTCCGAACCATTGACTCGGAGTCACAGTACATGTCCCGGATAGTGTCAATATAGACCTCTGGAACCCCTCTGGACCGCAGTGCCCACCAGATCATCGCACGAGGAACACAGTCGAAGGCCTTCTGCATGTCTAGGAACATACAGTGCAGAGGCGTGTTCTTCGACCTGTTTTTCTCTGTGACAACCCTCAGGGCAAAAACAGGGTCCGTGGTCCCATGACCAGGGCGAAACCCATATTGACACTCCGAGAGAGTACACTCCTGCCGGATCCGAGTGTCTATAATCCTCTCGAAGATCTTCATGGTGTGGGACACCACCCTTATACCGCGGTAGCTCCCGCACTCCTGCACTGACCCCTTACCTTTGAAGACTGGAGTAATAATACTCAGTCTCCGTTGGTTTGGGATCTGCCCGTTGAGGAGTATGCGGTTAAAAAGGTTTACTAAGATGCCCACACCGCGAGGACCCATCGCCTTCCAGGCTTCGATGGGGACTCCACCGGGTCCGACAACTTTCCGATTCTTCATGCGGCGAAGCGCAGTCAGGACTTCTCCAGGCGTTACCGGTGGCACTAGTCCCTGATTCGGAGGAGTCCGGAGGCTGCACCTCTTTGTGCTGTTTATTAAGCAGCTCGTGGAAATACGAGCGCCATCTCTCCTTTACCGCGAGGTCTTCGCTTAACAGGTTGACCTCATGGTCTTTTACACAGCGACACTTGGATATATCCTGTGCCGCTTTGACCCTGGAGCGCGCCAGCTTATAGATGGGCTTCTGCCCCTCAGACGATTCCAGCTTATCATACAGAGGTTGTAAGTGGTCTCGTCGGGCTCTGGCTACAGCTCCCTTTGTGGCGCGCTTGGCAGCCCTGTACGCGTCGCGGTCTTCGGGAGATCCGGTCGCTTGCCACTTTTTAAAGAGGGCTTTCTTCTCTCTAGTCTCCCTCTGGACTGCGTCGTTCCACCACCAAGTTTCCTTGTCACATTTGCGTCCACCCTTAGACTCACCGAGCACCACCTTCGCCGCTCCAAGGATGACCGCCTGAACTTTGTCCCAGTAATCTTGAACTGGTTCGCCTTCAGTGTCGGTGCTCTTGTCACCGACAGCTGAGACGAACTCTTGGGACCTAGTTTAATCAAGCAACCACCATCTGATGCGGCGCTGGCACCGCTCGATGCGTTTGCCTTTGGGCTTCACGCAGAGGTCCATGACAAGGAGACGGTGTTGTGCAGTAAGACTCTTCAGCAACAGTCTTTCCGTTCACACCTATTTCTCAGGAAATAAAAGAGATAGTGACAAACAGTTCGCGGCGATTGAGGACACCGTGAATACTTGCATAGACGATTTTGAAGTTAATACCACTTTCGGCTTTGAAACTGGTTTCCGTTTAGAAGTCGTCGTCAATTCACTATGATAGTGAAGAGCGCGTTACTTATTTAAAAAATGGCCTCCATTTTATTCGTAATAGGGTGAGCAGGGTTACATGCATCTTAATCAATCAAGCAAGACATCAAATTTTCCGAATTGAAAACGTTTAAATATAATTTGTGTTACTCTCACAGACTAGGTCCAACAACATTACATTTTTATTTAATTTATATAAGTAAGTTTTTAATTCGATGACAGGTAAGTAGTGTAGTCTCCTAGTCTTTATTACACAACATTTTTTATTGAAACCTAAATATTAGCTTACAATACGAGTATAATGCGTGCTAAAACATTTTAAATTTAATTCGATACACATCCAAAAAAATTTTCCTTGTTTTCCTAAACATATTCAATAATAAACCTTTTACATGGCAGTGAGACGTGGCCGATATTGGAGCGACACAAGCAGGAGCTGCATATCACGGAAATGAAGATGCTGCGGTGGATGTGTGGAGTCACGCGGGTGGACCGCGTGAGGAACTCTCGCATCCGCGGCAGCCTTCACGTCCGTGACATTGCAGACAAGTTGCAAGAGTGTCGCCTTCGTTGGTATGATCACGTCTTGCGGCAACCGCCGGGCTACGTAGGTAACAAATGTCTGGCCATGTCAGCCCCGCCGGGTCCCGGTAAGAGGGGAAGACCCAAGAAGTGCTGGCTTGACGTCGTAAGGGATGACATGCGTGCCAATGGTCTCACTACAGGGGATGCCGACGACCGTGCGAAGTGGAGGAGAAAATGTAGGAAAGCGGACCCCGGGCGTCGCGAGACGCAACTGGGATAGACGCTCGGATGATGATGATGATATTCAATAATAAACCAGCAAAGCAAGATACCTTCACTAGCCTGTAAACTTCAATGAAACCCGGTAAAGTCACAATTACAGCTGCCAAACCTATAATAGTGATCCACACATTCATTAGGCGATTGAAATGCTTTACTTCTAAAGTAAAGTCTCTTAAGCACAAATCATTTTTAGTAATGAATGATTCAGTGTGATATTAAAAAAACTGCTCCATATCCAAAACAAGTTTGTGTGCACTTATGTACACGCGTAAGAAGTTATACTTCTTTGGCGTAACAAGATAAAAATCCTTAAAAAAACAATTATATCCGCCTTATCCTACGTTTGTAGAAAAAACTAAAATGATGACTATAGCCAACTTCAGAGTGTTTGAAAATACCTTGAATGTGGTTATTAGTTGTCATGGAAATACTTATCAGTCAACTTCAAGGTGTCGATTTTTAGTTTTAAAAAACCGAATTTAAATACTAGTTTTTTTTGTCGTCTTTACATTGCTATTGTTTTAACTATTTACATCTTAACAAGCTGACCCTGACGGCATCGCCCGTGACATTCTTCAAATCCCATGGCATGTATAAAAATTTACCCGATTTGTTGACATTGACGATCACTGCTCCGCTCTCCTGGATTATAGCGTGATGATATATATATATATATATATATATATATATATATAACCCAGACAGATTACATTTCCCGATAAATGGACTACATAACACTAAAATATATTTTTTTATTTAAACCAAGAGTTCCTGAGACTAGTGCGTTCAACCAAACAAACAAACTCTTAAATATAAAAAATATTTAGTAGCTAAGTGCACCATTTTTAATGAATATAACTCTTAAATTCTGCTTATTTGTGCCCAAATTTACTTACTTGCTCCATTGCTGCCCTATTTGGAAATTTCCTAATCTGATGTTACCCATTGAAAATGTTTTAAAATTCCAAATTGAAACTATTCTGAATATTCATCTCAATGAGCAAGCATGGTCCCAAGCTTGCTTACTTATTAGGTTCGGTGGTTCGGGGACCCGAAAAATATCTTGTATAGCTTTACTTTAGTATTCATGTCTTCGATTTTCAGCACTCGTGATCTCATAGGTTAAGTCTTAAAGGTTCTACAGTCTCGAACTGTGAGATTGCGAATCTGGACGAAGCCTTAATTGCTTGGCTAGTTGGACCAAGTTCAAATTTTTGTATGGGATGCCACCTGCTCCGATACTCATGCAACGTCATACCTGCCGGCTACTAGCAAAAAAGCAAGTGCTGCGTTCAAATATTCGCGAGGGGCTGAAGATTGGCAAGTACAGTTGTCTCGGTGCCCAATATGAATTCATTTCATATGGTGTCGATACATTAGGTCCAGACCATGTGCGACCCCATTCGCACATGGTCTTTTCACGGCATTAAGTAAGCGTCTGAGGGAAGAAACTGGCGATCCTCGTGCAGGTAGCTTTCTCGGGCAAAGGCTTTTCATAGCTATTCAGCGTTGGAATGCTGCCTGCATCCCCTACCGAGGGGACCCCGTCAAAATTTTGATAAATAGGTTAGGTAGTTTATATTTAGGTATAGTATAAATATTTTTTTTTTTAAAAAGATTAATGTTAAATTGATTTTTGTTTTGTTTTTAAATAAATAAAAAATAAATATCCATCACGCCTTATCCCCGAAGGGGTGGCAGAGGCATATTATATGCCCACTTTTCACCGTGTGGTTTCCTGTCCCACGTAAAATGTGGTGAGCCCATTGCCGTGTTGAAATAGACAGACGCAGGTTGTTGCTACCTGCTATTGAACTTTTTCAAGCCGCCCATAAGGCCTTCAACCAGGCTTAACGACTGCCATTTTACCGGCAACCGGGACCAACGGCTTAACGTGCCTTCCGAAGCACGGAAACGCTCGCAAATGTAAATGCCACAAAGTGGTCACCCATCCGAGGACCAGCCATAGTGTAAGTTGCGTAACTCAGTGATCGTTTACAGAACACTGAGTTACTGTTTTTAACTGTAATAAATTATATATCATATAAACAAACTCTTCAGCTTTAATGTTACATACGAAGATACATTTTTGTGATACATTTTGGTAGCCGGTCGAACCTTTACTTGTAACAGCGTTTACGCAATGTTGAACCCTTAGTAGAAAAATACAGCCACTATATTACTTCTCACAATAAGTACGCCTCTAAAAGCAATAAAACATTTCAATGAACATAAATTCTGTAAATCCCCAGGAGAAAAGTTTTTATAACATTTTTCTATTCCTAATGTATGGTCTACGCGAGTTCGTGAGCATTTAGAACATTTTACATCTGATTTCTTATTTTTATAATGGATTTTTTTACAAAGGTATCCTTGCGCTTATTGCTTACTGACCTATGTTTTGTGCTGCCAAATGTATATAAATAAAAATGAATCGTAAAATATATTGCTAAGCGCAAATCTTAGGATCGGAATTGAAAATTTTAGGTTAGGTTAGGATAGTCCATTAATCGAGAAAGATTATAAACTATATATCATCACGCTACTACCCAGGAGAGCGGGTAGTAATCATAAATGTCGGGCAAACTTTCATACATTTTTGTAAAAGTAAAGCGACGGGATTATTTGGGTGCAACGGGATTAAATGTGTGCGACGGGATTAAATGTGTGCGACGGGAGTTAGGAGTGTGCCACGGACAAAGCTGCGGGGGTCAGCTAGTTTCTTATACAATAAGTCTTGATAAGGATAGGTTGAGGTTGGGGCTATTGTTCGTTTACTTTACTTAGAGTTTAATATCTTAAATTTGTATTGTATTGTCATAGAACCCAAATATTAATTAAATATGGTGCACCGCTACTCTATATTCTTTACTATATTCTTTATTAGGAAGGTGCTCCTTGCAGTCGCTTCCTACAATACTGAAAATTTAAGCCAAATAATAATAAACCCCAGCCTTCAATTTGAGATAGGATACGAAAGCAATTGGGTATATACACTACTAGCTGAATCCCGCAGCTTCGCCCGTGTGGTGAAGTTTTCCTATTCGAGATTACGTACCTTACTTTTTGAAAATCAATATAGCCAATGTTAATCACGAAGAATGTATCTTAATACTAGTAAATTAATTTTTAAAATCAGTATTTTCTGGGCATATTCATTACAAAAAACTTACAAATACGCAAAATGGCAGGTTTGAATGAAAGTGTCAGCGTTAAGCTGGAAAAGAGCGTGCTCCGTTGGTTTGGACACGTCCAACAAATGAGTGAGGAACGATTGACGAAGAATATATATTGTTCAAAAGTAGAGGGTAGAAGGAGTCAGGGTAGGCCGAGACTTACATATGAAGACCACGTGAGCAGATTGCTCAAAAACGGAAAGGTCAAAAGTACTCGGATACCTAGACGTGCGTGTATGAAGCGATTGATGAATCTCGAAGAAGCGAAAGAAGTATGTATGCATGGATCGCGAAGCCTGGCGATCTGTCCTCTCTGACTACCCCGTCAGGGATACAGCGTGAAGATAGTTAGTTAGTTAGTTACAAATCTCAAATCTTTCCTCTTCATAATATTAGTACCTATAGAAGATAAAGAGAGAGATTAGTAGGTACCTCTTGCGTTTCCATATCATAAACTTTGATAGACGCATCTGCATAACCAACTGCCATTCTTGTTTGATCAGCCAATAATCCAAGAGACAGTGCCGAAGTACGTTCTGGTAAATGACACAAAATTTTACATTTTTTATATTTTTTTACGACTTAGATTGTAGAAGCGCTCTTGGCTTCGCTGCCTCAGTATTCTGTAAACGATCAGTGCGTTAAGCAACTTTCGCTATGGGTGGTCACGTATGGATGACCATTTTGTGGCATTTACATTTACGAGCGTTTTCGTGCTTAAGTCGTTAAGCCGTTGGTCCCGGTTGCCAGTAACATGGTCTTTAATCCAAGTTGAAGGCTTTATGGGCAGTTTGCAACAGCAGGTAGCCACAACCTGTTTAACTCAGCCTATTTCAACACGGCAATGAACTCACCACCTATTACGTGAGACAGGAATACACACGGTGAAAACTGGTCGTATAATATGCCTCTGCCACCCCTTCGGGGATACGGCGTGATTGATAAACAAGATGGTAGATGAGTATACAATCTACAAAGTTGAAATTGGTTACCGTATTCTAAAGAAGTTTGCAATATCAATGGTGTACAGACACTACACAAAAACCTTATTATACCGCTTTTAAAAAATACGTTAGAGACGGCTTTCCCGAGCCTTCTATAAGGTGTAAAAACAAGTAAGGAGTAAACTAAGTAAAATCGTATATTGTTTGCACAAATATGAGTAATGTTTCAATCGAAAAAAACGCCGTTTGATGCTGTATCCGTAGGCCACAGCAAACAATATAGACATATATTTATAGCACCATTTTGTTATATAAACAATAGTGTAAGGGTAGTAATAGGTATGTAGTGAGCAAACAGTTCTAGACTTTATTTATCCTACTCGCCACGCTATACGCTATTACGCTAAGATAGCAAGGAGACTTGACTTGAATATTATGTCTGAGAAGTGCTCCGTTGTAATATCAAATGAAGCAGAAATTAACCTCATAATATAATAAAAAACTAACGCGTTATAAATGGCGTAGAATACGCAGATATACCAGGGCAACCATAAAACTGTGTGTTCAGTGTCTCCAGTACGGGATCAGCTCTGATAGATGATGCTGGTAATTCCGGAACCGCTGTATCCAGCTACATAAAAAGTAATCAGATTACTGAAAAGCTGCTGAAAAAAATAGTTACACATCTTCAGTTGTCTTAGACGTTTACAAAGGAAGTTATAAAGATATATTTAAGCACAAAATTACAAGATTTCAATTGATCGGATAAAGTCTTAGAAACCAATTTGTAACACGATAAGTGTTTGAAATAGTAGTTATTTATTAAGTGTAAATAATTATTAAATACTTTGTATTTTTTTATTTATTCCTTCCTTTATAAATATTTTTAGTAACAACCATAGGTAGGTAGAGGTACCTATAACTTGCAACCCGTTTTACAATTAAAGTAAGTTCATACATAAAAATATTGCTTATAAGAAACTGTTTTTATTTACGAGTATCGCTTCACAGACGGTGGCTTGCCATCTTAGTGCTCAAAGAGTTAGTGTCTAAAAGTACTTACATCTGAGTAGTAAATCCTACTTACTGTTAGTCGTAAGTATTAAGAATGCGATGGTAGAATAAAATGATTATCTCCATCTCTCTCAGAAAATCAATAATTTGATTTTCCTGATCGTAGTTATCAATGCTAAGTTTTCTCTAAGTTCTGTGAAGGCTATCTAGTCGAATCAACTCAATCCCACTGAGCTGCAGGCAGGGGCACCAAGGCA
The DNA here is from genome assembly GCA_948477245.1 of Thumatha senex. Taxonomy (NCBI): domain Eukaryota; kingdom Metazoa; phylum Arthropoda; class Insecta; order Lepidoptera; family Erebidae; genus Thumatha; species Thumatha senex. The sequence goes on along the minus strand of OX419729.1, from coordinate 8,701,352 downwards.
GACACCTTCTTGGCAAATTGACACACACAACTGTACTGTAAAGGTCAGCCTATGAAAACTACCTAAGAGTTAGCGATTTTTCTTCTGTCTCAGTGGCGCAGTGGTAGTGTAAGCGACTGCCGCGACTGAAGTCCCGGTTTCGATTCGAGCGGAAGAAATATTTGTGTGATCCACAAATGTTTGTTTCGGAGTTTGGGTGTTTCCTATATATAATATGTATGTATTTTGAAATTTATTAAGTATTTATGTTTATAAGTCATCTAGATCGCCGCTGTGTAAAAAATATGTCCCAGAATATTTATTTATTTGTTTTATTTTAGATTTCTTCCTCATTGAAACTATAAACAAATCACGGAGCAGAATTTTCAATACTGAGTTCTATCAGTCCGATTACAATTCACGCTTTATATAGATACTAGCTGACCCGCGCAACTTCGTTAGCGCCACATTAGAGAAACAGACAAAGAAAGAGACACTAGTTAAAGAGGATGGCGCGTAGGCTATTCTTATGAAACAACTTCTCTAATATTCTCTTTTTTAAAACAATGAATTGAATATAATAAACTAAATTATTATTTTTCTTTTATTTTTATTTTATCGTTATCGCTACTGCGGGCAATACAGTCACTTTATAGGGACTGTAAGCGAGTAGAGGGGGGGGATGTCTGTACAGGCGTTAAAAAGGTTTGTGTCATGTCCGCCTGGCTGTTCATAGTGTATCTGGACATTTGCCTACAGAAGTTGAAAGATTGTGATAAGGGTGTGGATTTAGGTGACTTTACAGTAAACTGTCTGCTGTACGCTGATGATGCGGTGCTCATGGCCTCATCAGAAGCCGATCTTCAGGCATTAGAACTAATATGAAAGAGGAGTGTAAAAGTAAGGGTCTTCGCTTGTATGCAAGTAAAACTAAGGTTCCAGTATTTGAAAGAGGTGACGTAAGAACTAAATGCGAGATTAGGGTAAACCAGAGCAAGTAAATGACATTGTATGTTTAGCGCGGATGGAAGATGTGATTCGGATGTAGAACGGCGAGTAGCTGCCGGAAACAGTTATCGGTGCTCTGACCTAATTAGTAAAGCGACAAAGCATCGTAAAAAAAGCACGACTGGCGATTTAAAACGCAGTGGTAGTGCTAACGTTGCTTTACGGTGGCGAAACCTGGGTATGTCAGCAGATGCATGAAAGTAAATTAAATGCTGTGGAGATGCGATCACTTCGAAAATTGTGCGGCGTAACTTTGGCCGACCGAATACGTAACGAAGTGATATGGCAGGTTTGAATGAAAGTGTCAGCGTTAAGCTGAAAAATGGTGTGCTCCGTTGGTTTGGACACGTCCAACGAAAGAGTGAGGAACGATTGACGAAGAATATATACGAGGAATGTATATTGTGCGAAAGAAGAGGGTAGAAGGAGTCGGGGTAGGCCGAGACTTACATATGAGGACTACGTAAGTAGATTGCTCAAAAACGGAAAAATGAAAAGTACTCGGATATAAAGACGTTCGTGTAATTCTATACACGCCGTGTATGAGGCGATTGATGAATCTTGAAGAAGCGAAAGAAGTATACATGGATCGCGATGCCTGGCGATCTGTACTCTCTGACTACCCTGTCAGGGATACAATCTTCCATATCCAGATATAGTTTATCCCTTAATTACTTCTTTAGTGGTAAAAATTCGCAAAACTAAGGAGTAGGTCCGTAGGTGCTAGATGAAAGCATAGGGGGCACCTACGTGTTAAAAGGAACCCCAATGTGAAGTTTGGACTTCATAGCTTCGTTAGCTCCATGGATTTCGTGATTAATGAGTCAGTTAATACAATCCCTGATTACCTCCTTTTAGGTAAACTTTTGCGAAACCGCGATATATGTGCTCATTTATTTGTAACCAGGAACAGGTGTACGTAATTTTTAATATTTCTAACTTTGAAAATGACGAACTTTCATACAACCGTTCATCGCTTATTTACTTCCTTAGGGGTAGAATTTAGCAAAATCCTTTTTTTACGGGAAACCAACATGTTAATAGGAACCCCCATGGGAAATTCAAGCTTGATAGCTCCGGTAGTTTCAGAGATTTCGTGATCAGTGAGTCAGTTATTATAACTCCTGTTTTACCCCCTTAAGGATACAATTTATCAATATTCCTTAACGCGTAATATTGTATTTTTATACAGAAGCAGGTATAAGAATATTTGGTAGTGCTTTTTTTAAATGAAGAATTTCCCAAATAAACTTTCAACCATTGTTTACCCCCTTATAGGTAAAATTTAGCAAATCCTCGATACACGTGGCCATTTATTTGTAGCTAAAAACAGGGGCACATAAATTCATGTTTCTAAATGACGAACTTCCATACAACCATTTATCGCATATTTACTTCCCTAGGGGTAGAATTTCGCAAAATCCGTTCTTAGCGAGTACCTACGTATTAAAAAGAATCTCCATACGAAGTTTGAGCTTCATAGCATTGGTAGTTTCAGAGTTTTTGTGATCAATGAGTCAGTCAGTGATTTTCCCTTTTATATATAGGTATATAGATCTAAAATACTAGGTGACCCCTCTACCCTGGCTTCACCCGTGACATACTTCGAACTCACGTCGCATCTATTTAATTCCGTCGCTTATAAATCTTACAATAATGCATAAAAATTTACCCGATTTGTCGACATTTATGACTACTGCTCCGCTCTCCAGGGAAGTAGCGTGATGAAATATAGCCTATAGCCTTCCTTGATAAATGGGCTATCTAACACAAAAATATTTTTTTAATTCCGACCTGTAGTTCCTGAGATTAGCGCGTTTAACCAAACAATCAAACTCTTTAGCTTTATATATTACTAAGTATACTCGTATAGATATTTCTTCCATAAACGTTAAAACAAGAAAACAAAGTAGGGCAAATGAAAAAGCATAATACCTAAGAGAATAGGTGATGACAATTAATCTTGGATATTGCTCATAATTATTTGCCATTTCCCAAATAACTAAAGTAAACGATTGCTCCACTGTGTTCAAAGCAATAATTCCATTTGATGAATTGTACGCGTTCAGGGTATTGTGCGAATAATAAAGAACAATCCTATTAATATTATAAACTAGGTGATGCCCGGATCCATCCGTTTGGTTAAGTGTACCCGTTCCCGTTTCCCACAGAAATTTGTTTCCGGAATAAATAGTAACCTATGTTCCGTTCTGATGTATAAGCTATACCTATTTCTATAACGTTTTATTAACATCCATTCAGTAGTATTTCCATAAAAGAATAACAAACATCCATTTTCTTTATTAGTAGGTAGGATGTGAAACTTTGTTAAGAAGGATGTATGCGAATAGGAGGATGTTTGTCCCAATTTCACACAAAAGCTCAAAAACTTTTGATGGATTTTGATGAAAATTAAATATATAGCTTATAAGCTATATACATACATATTGGCACGCCTTTGTCCCCTAAGGGGTAGGCAGAGGCATACTATATACCCACATTTCACTGTATGCATTTTTGTCCTACGTAACAGGTGGTGAGCCCATTGCCGTGTTGAAATGGACAGGCGCAGGCTGTAGCTAGCTTAACGACTGCCATTTTACTGGCAACCGGGACCAACGGCTTAACATGCCTTCGCTCGTAAATGTAAATGCCACAAAGTGGTCACCACCTATAGCGAAAGTGATCCACGCAGTGATCGTTTAAAAAACACTGAGTTACCGGGGCCACGAGCGCTTCAATAAGCTTTATTTAATGGTAATAATAAATATATAAATGAGTTCTAATTACACAAAGCTTTAGAAATGAGAAATCTAAATAACTTTTGCCTTTGAGCATCACCTGTGTATGACATGTTATTCAGGTTTTAATGTAATAGAAAATTCATTTCTTTGCACATTTCATAAAACCATTGTGATATTTGAATAAAGGGAGATATAATATTTATTTATATCATAATCATCATCATCTCAGCCTGTTACCACCCAATGTTAGGCAAAATTTCACCAGTAGGTAGCCACAATCTTTGTCTGTCTATTCCAACACCTTTTACGAGGGGCAAAAATGCACACAGTGAAATGTGGACGTATAAGATGCCTCTGACACTCCCTCGGAGAAAAGGTGTGATTGTAAAACATTATGATTGTGTGACTTTTTTACACAGCACCATTCAATCTAAAATAAGCTAATTTAAGTTTGTATTATGGAATGAAGACAACTGATAAAAATACTTTTTATTTCAAAATACAAACACTGAATCTCCGGAATAAAGGCCTTAGACGGTTTATAAAGGGTCGGCAGCGCAAGTGCTGCACCTCTGATGTTGCAAACGTCCATAGGCTACGGTGACTACTTTCCATCAGGTGGGCCGTACCCTTGTCTGCCACCTCAGTGGTATAAAAAAATACTAAGATCGGCAGTCGTATAAACTACCGTGGCGCCACCGAGGCAGTTATTATGTAACTTGTGTAGCGGTTTGCACATCGTACGTTTAAGAACTTTATTCAATAGTGTACATACGTGAGGTATCTCTATGCGATACACGGCTCCGTCCATGCAGGCAGCATAGCAAACATTCTCCTCAAAGGGGCTGTACTGTAAAGCGTATACTGGTTTAGGAGGAAACTGAATGTTTCGTAGTGTACAAAGGACTGCACCTGTAACGCCATTACGCATCTGCAACCAATTACCTACGTTCAAATTCTATAGCACTGTAAGGTAAATGTAACAAATATAAGTTACTAAATATATCCTATTAAAAGTAGTTAGTAAGTAAATATATCCGTTATATTTATTTGAAACGCTGACTCAGTGTTCTGTAAACGCACACTGCTTTAAGCAACTTTTGCTATGGCTGGTGCTCGGATGGGTGACGACTTTTGCGTCAGTTGCCGCTAGTCAGTTGCATTTTTGATAGTCTACTAACACTTTGACAGAAAGAAAAAACAGCGAGAATGGTTCTATTCTACGGCTTGTCAATAGTAGACTCGACCGCCAGATCGCCACAACCTGCGCGCTTGTCTATTTCAACACGAAGGCCTTATGGGCGGCTTGAAAAATTTCAACAGCAGGTCGCCACAACCTGCACCTGTCCACTTCAACACGGCAATGGGCTCACCACCTGTTACGTGGGACAAAAAGCAAAGCATGCGGTGAAAAGTGGGCGTATAGTACGCCTCTGCCTACCCCTTCGGGGATAAAGGCGTGACAGTATGTTATGTTATGTTTTCACACAACACCACCTAGCCCAAACTAAGCTTAAGCTTGTACTAAAAGTGAGGCATTAATGTGGATCACATGTTCAGATCCTTATCTTTTACTTCCATGATCTAAAATCTAGACATATTATTTTTTCCTTAATTAAGTGGGTACTTACGATCTGCATCCAAGTACTAAAATAGAAATAGCTGACGTAATGGCAGAAATTAAAATAACAATTAATAAAAATCCATCAAATCAACCACTTGAAAAAATACATTTTGTCTCAAACCATAGGTATAATAACTATAGGTATATATGTACCTTTTCTATCTATAGAGAAAGTATTAGATACATATAATATTATTGTACGGTAAGTTTCTTCGTAATTTACGAAGCCCAGGGTATTGCATTTGGGTAAAACTAGTTATTTTAGGTTGCTGTACCCTCCATAACGTTATCCGTACCGTATCGTTACAGTTTATTTTCCTACCTCTCATTAACTTTGAATCTACACTCAAAGCAATTATGGGAACGTGTACCTCTATTAGCCCCGAGGAGTGGCTAACAATAACATAGTGCCCGTCTGGAGAGAATTGTATAGACATAATAGCACCTGACTCCGAAAAATACCATCTATGATATAAGATCTCGTTGCATGTATGCTTCAAAAACATCTCTTCGTTCGTGGCTATTGAATCCAAAGTGGCTTGTTGTTTCAAAGCAGCACGGTAGAACATAGGGTACCATGGCTTATGTAGTTTTTCGTTATCGTAGTAATACTTCAGACGTTCTGCTACTTTAGCAAGAATTAATTTGGTGGTTGACATGTTCGTGACCAGCTTGATTAGGAAAAACTAGTGTAGTGATCGATTGATATATTTTGGTGATCCTAGCTATTTTGTTCCTATGCATAGAGGAATCATTTTTGCCACTTCTTATTTTTTGTGGTGTATGAGAATTCGAAATACATTTTATTCTTGTCCTATGGACTTCATTTTTACATTTGCTTGCATGCTAAACTGTAAGAATCTAAACTTTTTAGGTTTCAACAAGGACAGCGATGGCCCGACTATTTTAAGTTCTGCACGTGACGAAGAACCTCCTAGATACTTCCAGACAACCCCAATAGTACAACTTTATAATTGAAAGGAAGATCTAGTGGTAGAATATCTATAATATCGCTAGTAAAATAAAATAAAGCGGTCGCACTGTCGTACCAGGCTCTGTAGCAAGTATTTTTCGACTACTACTTGAACTAATACATAGATGTCTTAACTAAAGTTAAGATATCTATGGTATTCTTTCATCGTTAATTCGCCGCTAATCGTACCGTGTCCCCAGAACAGAAGTTGTATCAGAATCTATTTAATAAGTAACTAACTTTTTACAATCAATTACTTTAGGGCGCATTATTCTATAGTCTAATCCTTTAGGTGTGTCGAACGAACCACTAGGGCATAATCTAGGAAAAGTGGCGTGGCGGCACTTCCAAGTATTCCTCATTCTCACATCTAGCTAATACGAACGGGTATTTACAACCTACTGATCTACTTTTGCCACAATGACTCACAGATAATACTTTTAAAAGTTCTTGAATAATAAAAATTTTTTTTTATTGATATAACTAAAAACCAATTATAGATCAAAAAGGTTATAGGTACCTGAACCAGACCACTAGAAAAGCCCAAAAGAATATTCTCTCCATCCGAACTATAAGCCATGCAATAAATGTGACCACATTCATTCGGGTAATACACTTTCACTAAATCTTCATTGGGAGTGTCTTTAATAAATCTTTCATTGTTATCAGCTATCCATCCCATATCTGCAGTACTGATTCTTTTCTCGGCAAAAGATATGAATTCAGTTCTTTCATTAGTTTCTTCTCGCTTGAGTTGCTCATTTATACGTTTCTTGTATAATTGTACAAATATAGGCACGTCCGATACCGATTCTGATAAATTGAATCGGCTATATGTACTAATATTATACGACGATTTCATAATTGCGAAGGGTCTCAAAAGTATGCTATAATTGATTGATATAATAAAGTTGCTGATTTTACTCTCTTTATACCCAAACGACTACAATAGTATATCTGATATTATACCCGTTTGAGGTTGTCTTGTGATATTGTTATTATTGCTTTTGGTGTAGCCTTTAACCTTAGAGTTTTTATGATAGTGTAGCACCTACTTCTCTCTGGCACATAACTGACACATGAAGGGCACATGGCTACTATAAATTTATTTATGAGGTATCAGTGCCACTTGTGTACCAACCCACCCGTCGAGGTAGGTATATAAACCTTAATACGCCAGAAATCCAGCATGAGCCCTATTCGAAAATAACAACCCAGGTATCGTCTACATTGCCTGCTAAATTTGCACTAAATGGTTTAAGTAAAAAATTATGTCGCCCACATTTACCGTCGTTATTTAAAGTCGTATTATTCTTTTGCACGCCTCATAAGCGAAGCGTTGAGGTGGGTACTACTGTCACTTCGCGCAAAACATCTGATAATATATACACACACACATATCAAGAAAAAACAATATATACACACACACATATCAAGAAAAAACACTAATTTTAACACTCGTGATATTTTTGATGCCATTTTTGTTATTTAAACTAGTTAAAAAAGTTCCGTCTTGGACGTCCGTTTGTCTGTATGTTACGGATATTTTCTTGTTAACACGATAACGACCGAAATACTTTACTAATCGAGTCTTTTTTTTTCTCTTACGCTTCAGTATTATTAGGAATAGAACCCTTTTAATTTTCACGGTCTGATTCGATGTGGTTTAATTGTTATTATCTTTACTTTATTTATTTCATAACCCCTACGCGATAATTCATAGCAAAGTTTGTAAGCTTGTAATGCTATTTTTTTATAATATTATAAAAGCGTGTGAGGCGTGCACTTTTGGATTTTACAATTTTTTTGAAGTGAAAACTTCTTTAGCGGCGTTGGGTATAAAATCTTAAACTCGCGTCAGGACACGTGTCCTGATCGAAAAAGCGTAAGATTTTATCATCATCATCTTTACGTCGATCCCGGTCAATTTTTGAAGGAAAAACTTCTTTTAGCGCGGTACGCATATTTTTAGATGAGATAAAATCTCTGGACTCGCTACCATAATCATCATCATCATCTAACGTTGATTCCGGTCATCTACAGGTCTTATTAAATAATGCTGTGTAATCAATTAGGACTCTTTCAGTGTAGAATTATTTTTTATCATCATCATCTTTACGTCGATCCCGGTCAATTTTTGAAGGAAAAACTTCTTTTAGCGCGGTACGCATATTTTTAGATGAGATAAAATCTCTGGACTCGCTACCATAATCATCATCATCATCTAACGTTGATTCCGGTCATCTACAGGTCTTATTAAATAATGCTGTGTAATCAATTAGGACTCTTTCAGTGTAGATTTATTTTTCATCATCATCATCTTTACGTCGATCCCGGTCAATTTTTGAAGGAAAAACTTCTTTTAGCGCGGTACGCAATTTTTTAGATGAGATAAATTTGGACTCGCTACTCCCCGTTACGATACGCAGCTATAGTGTGTGCATATATGCATGTACCAACGCGACTAGATAAATAAATTATTAATAAATTGAGTTTTTTAAGTGAAAACGCCTCTTAGCGTGGTACACATATTTTTAGAGGAGATAAAATCTCTGGATTTGCGACTATAATCATCATCATCATCTAATGTTGAACCCGGTCATCTACAGGTCTTATTAAATAATATTGTGTAATCAATTAAGACTCTTTCAGAGTAGAATTTTTTTTTCATCATCATCATAAACGTCCATCCCGGTCAATTTTTGAAGTGAATATTCTTTTAGCGCGGTACGCTTATTTTTAGATGAGATAAAATCTCTGGACTCGCGACCATTATCATCATCATCATCTAACGTTGATTCCGGTCATCTACAGGTCTTATTAAATAATGCTGTGTAATCAATTAGGAGTCTTTCAGTGTAGATTTATTTTTCATCATCATCATCATTAACGTCGATCCCGGTCAATTTTTGAAGGAAAAACTTCTTTTAGCGCGGTACGCAATTTTTTAGATGAGATAAATCTCTGGACTCGCTACACCCCGTTACGATACGCAGCTATAGTGTGTGCATATATGCATGTACCAACGCGTCTAGATAAATAAATTATTAATAAATTGAGTTTTCACTTCTGTCGGCACTCCCGGAGTGGTTAGGTTTTTTTTTTTATTTCACGGAAGTGGCAGACAAGCATACGGCCGCCTGATGGAGATTGTCCTATTGATATTTGCAACACAAGAGTTGCGGCACTCACCCTGCCTATGCTATCAAATCCTTGTAAGACCCCTGTTCTTCTGACCGACCCCACGCTGTAGATGTTCGAGAAATCCCTGGCAGGGAACTTTTTTCACAATCTAAACGTACGCGGAATCTTTCTTTTTATTGAAAACAAAGCAAGCGAACCAACAAAGTAAAACTGAATACCTACATATTTTGACAAACAATCTAAGAGTACTCGGAATCTATATTTTAGTTTAAACAGAGCAGATATTTATAGGTAGGTACAATATTTCAAAGGTAGTCCAAAATACTATCTAGGTTTAAAAAGTGTTATCGACTTTTTTTACTTACATCTTTTAGAACAAATCACCTGCCGCGTCTGTCTTTTCACAAAAAACTGAAAAACCAAGTAACAGATTAAAATGCCAGTTTTAAACATTCATTGTGATTTAAGGGCATAACCTGGTTTACCATTTTCAACCAGGTTCTCCGGGGCCCAAGCGACTTTATCTGCTAGCGGTGTACCTGCTATCTAACAAACGAGGTACCGACGCAGGCCTTACGGGATTGGGAGATCAGACGGCTGTGCCCCCAACAAGGCCGAAAACTAATAGCTAACGATAGTTGCTCCTAACAGCCAAATAAAGGTGAACCACAGGTTCCAAACCCAGGAGAGTTTGAAAGCAACTGGGAAAGCACTTAAGACGGAGAAGAAAGAGGTTTTATGTAAATTGGTTGAAATATGACGATTATTGTTCATGGTGTCGGAATATACACTCCCGGACACCTAAATCGCTCGATTTAGGTGTCCGGGACCTTGATTTTTTTGGTTTGGAGTACTGTAAATTATAAAAGATGTATGTAGAAGGAAAATGTTTTGATGCAGTTTTGGAGCTGGTATACTCAACATTTATTTAGAGTGCCACTGTTCTAAATTTGAACTACAGTTTATTACAAAAGTCGAGTTACGTTGAAACAAGTCCATATTTGCTTTTTTCAAGGAAAAAAATCTAATCGATTTTTAAATAAAGACATGTTTTACATGAAAATAAATGTTTATTTAGTAACTTGTATTGCCTCCCAGTGCATTTATGACAGCTCTCATACGGTTTGGCATAGAATTAATCAATGTCGTTATGACATGTTGAGGAATGTCCTCCCATTCTTCCAAAATTACATTTTTGAGCTCCTGTATGGTTTGCGGGGCAGGATGATGAGCTCGAACACGCCTCTTCAGCTCATCCCATAGATGCTCTATAGGATTCATATCAGGACTTCGCGCTGGCCATCTCATAACAGTGAAACCAATGTCATTTAAGTACTCCCTGACGATTCCCGCAGTATGGGCCCATGCATTATCATGCATTAAAACGAAATCTTGGCCAATAAATCCAGCATATGGCATCACGTGGTTCTCTAAACATTGGCGAGTGTATCTATTGCCATCTAGGGGCGGCAGTCGTGGTCCCGCCACTACCTCTAGGTCAGTTTTGCCTTCCATAGAGATTCCTCCCCAGACTGTCCATGATCCTCCACCATAACTCACAATTACGCGAAACGCTCGTTCTGTCTTCGGTACACCTTAATCCTTCCGTCATTACCGTATAGCATCTTGGATTCATCTGTGAAGAGAACCTGGCTCCATTGATGTCGAGTCCAATTTAGATGTTCGCGCGCAAACTCTAGAAGGGCTATTCGGTGTGCTCGTGCCAATTTGGGTCCATTGGCTGGCTTATGGGGCTTTAAACCACGTTCATTGAGTCGCCTTCCAACGGTCCGAGCACTTACAGCCACTCCGTAAAAGTCCCTGAGCTGTTCTTGTATCTGAACAGAGTTAGGGCGTCGATTTCGTAAGCTAGTAGTGACAATGTATTGATCTTGTCTCGCCGTTGTCACTCGGTAACGAGGTCCTCCTGTTCGCCGAACGAAGCCGCCAGTCTCCAGGTATCGGTGGTACACTCTTTGAACAGCGGAACGACTTATGTGAAGTTGTGAACTCACATCTCGCTGACTTAGCCCAGATTGAAGAAGTGCTACAGCTTGCGCGGCTACTTCTGGTGAAGTATCCATAATTTTATAGCCAAAAACGGTTCAAATTATAGAAAAATAACTAAACTAAACTTTGGTTAACAACAATTGCGAAAATTCAAACCAAATCGACATTAAATTGCTTCAAAAGCAACTTTCAACAGTCATTATTTTTTTCAAATCAGTGACCAAGCTCGGCTTTTGTTCTTTATTTTAAATTCTAAAATTCAAATTTGGAATAATACATACGGGAAAGACGATGAAATATGCCAGCATTAAAAATGCATAAAAACTTTTTTGTTATATTGTATATTTTTTGTGTATTGGGCTTTTAGGCCGGGAATGTAAGGTGGCTCGATTCAAGAGTCCGGCAGTGTATTTAAGTCGACTGAAGGCTTTCATCGAAAACGCTGCCTATAAATACCCTGAGATGCCCCAAGACCTACAACAAAATATTGTACACCGCACAGACATATAAGACAGTAAGTTTTTTAAAGGGCTACTAAAAAGTCTTCGATGGCATTGTCTATGTTAAAAGGATAGCTAACTTACAGACGTAAAACTTATAAGTATGTGAGCTAACTATACTCTGTGAGAAAGGGGTACAGAATAACTTCACCACGCGGGCGAAGCTGCGGGCATCAGCTAGTTAAAATTTAATTACAATGTGACGATTTTAGAGGGCACCATTCCAAGAATTTGCCACGGGCCTCAGATGATATAGTTACGCCACTGCTTCCATCTTTGTATAATAGTCCTCGTCCTACACCTACCCAAAAATAAGAAGATAATATGCGGATTGCCCAAAACTTATTAGCCTTACTTTACACTTTTAATTTTGGCAATCTAAAAACCAAGTTGAATAAATTCGTAAAAAGGGTCGTTCATTTACAATTATATCATCAGTCAGTGGCACAAAATTGGGCTTTAATAGTAGAATTTTAGATTTTTTTCTGTTCCCGTTTCCTACAGCAACTTAATTCCGGAATAAAAATTTGCCTATGTGTTTATTACTTTTGCGTACAGACTCATTGTAGTTGGAGCATTGGGCATTCAAGCCAAAGGAGACTGCAGGCCCAGATTCGTTCTACTTGATGGTATGTGAAGGGGTTTGGAAATTGGGTGCCTGGGATAACAATGAGGTACAGATAGTGTAACCTTTTCAAGTAGTTCGATGAAATTTACTCGACCGTGTACAATTTTATGTAGAAAACAGAAATCCAACATTTATCTTCGATCACGTAAGCTCTGCATATGGAAGTGCAGTAGACGACATTCATAAAAATTCCTGTGTTAAAAAATTTGCAGCTTGAAAATCCAGGTATCTGTAGAAGGATCTTTGTATGCTCTCAACGCGTTGTGAGTGAACACTATAGAAAGGGCTCCATACACCAGAAGCAAATTCAAGGCGACTACGTACCAGGGAATTAAAAAGACCTATTTTTGTATTTTGTTGGCTAATCCAAACGAGTTTTTTTTATAAACCCCAGCATTTGCGCAGCTTTTTTTACTGTAGAGTCAATGTGAGCATGAAACTATCCAGTGTAACACCTAGACCACGAATTTCATAGACCTCTACTAATTACTTGCCTCCTATCTCGTACATAGTGACAAGTGTTTATTTCGATCTACAGTATTTTATGAAAAAAGACGTGTGGCACTCAGGGACTGCCGCGGTAAAACTATTGCATAGCATACCTTTGTTTTTCTTTGATATTAATTTAAGTTACACTGAAAAAAAAACACAAAAAAAAAACACAAAAAAAAAACGATTTATATTACACCACACAAGATATTTTTGAGATCGTTTTGGAGTAGCGAGACATCATTGGAATTAGTTATTATTCTACAAATCTTTAAATCGTTTGCATACAGTGCATACATGGGATCGCTAGGGAGCTCCAGAATCTGCAAAATACATATGTTTTTGATGTAAATCCACAGATTTTGACGCTTCATGGTCTATTGCTACTATAAGATTTAAACCATTGCAACAGAACGCCACCCAAATTTTCCCAGTTTATCGACAAGGATCCTGTGATCTACTTTATCGAATGGACAGTTAAAGTCGGTGTATATAGCATCAACCTTGAAACCCCTGTCAACCTGCCGACACAGATCCGAAACAAAAGGAACGAGATTAGACTCTACTGAACGGCCGGCTCTAAAACTATGCTGATCAGCGGAGAGATAAGGTTCAGCTAACCCTGATAACAAAGGGTGTACGAGAGTCTCAAATAGTTTTGAGAAACATGATAGAATGGAAATTGGACGGTAATTTTGAACGTGCTCTTCATTGCCTTGCTTGTAAACAGGTAAGATTCTTGCCTTTTTCCATACCTCTGGAAATTTTCCATCTGCAAGGGGTCGGTTGTATATGAGTTTAAGGGGAAAGGACAGTTCTGAACTACATTTCTTCAGAAATAAAGAGGGAATGCAGTCAAGTCCGGCACCCTTAGAATTGACAAATTTTTTAATAGCTCGTATAACGTCCGTCTCAGCAAACTGAAGCCCACCAACGAAAGAATTGTCTTTAAGTCCATTGCTAGAGGATAAGCTACTGGAAGATGGGTCAAAAGGCGAGTTGTAAACTGATGAAAAATGAGTTGCGAATTAATTAGCAATATCCAAACCTGATTTAGTCAGAGAGTCATTATGCATCATTTTGGCAGGTATAGTAGTGCGACCACCATGTTTATTTTTATCGAAATTCTAAAACAATTTAGGATTACCAGGGATATTAGATTTATGATATTGTGTCCAGTCTTTGTCGAAAGTTTCGCCGCGAATGATGAATTCTGTTTCCTAATCTTAATCTCTGATTCTTAAATGTTCGGTTTTTTTTTTCTTTGTGGCGCTTGCACCCTCCTTTATATTCTTCATTGCATTAGCTTTGTTAGTTGCAATCGCTTTTTTACTCCATCAAAACATTATTCCTTTAAAAAGTCCCCAATTTTGGTGCCAACTTAACCTCATGTCCGCTTAATCCTGTCAGCTGCTTCTCTAAGCGATAACTTCTTTTCTTTAAAACTGTTCAGCCATTTCCATTCCATCTCCGTTCTAATTTCGTCGTTGAGTCTCTCTTTGCTTTAATTTTGGCATTCATATATTATGATCTGCAAACAAATGAATATATTTTATTACTCTCTTTAGCATAAAGAACCTATTTAATAAAACAAAATAGAATTTTTAGAAAAAAGGTTTAGATTTAAATTTGTGCGGTGTAACCATGGCCGACCGAATACGTAACGAAGTGATACGCAATGTGGCAGGTTTAAATAAAAGTGCGTGCTCCGTTGGTTTGGACACGTCCAACGTCTACCCTTAGAAGGAGTCAGGGTAGGCCGACGCTTACATATGAAGACCACGTGAACAGATTGCTCAAAAACGGAAAAGTCAGAAGTACTTGGATACCCAGAAGTGCATGTATGAAGTGATTAATGAATCTGCAGAAAGCGAAAGAAGTATGCATGGATCGCGAAACCTGCCTATCTGTACCCTCTGACTATCCCGTCAGGGATACAGTGTGCAGATAGAATGATAGATGGATAAAATAAAGATTTTCGCTCCACTCGAAAAGTGTCCGACGGTATCAGATAAAACTGTGTCTGGTCCTCGACCGTCACGATCTAAAGTTCAGTATACATTTTTTTAAAAATCCAACGATCCTAGCAACATGAAATATCCAACCCTTTTAAGTAAAACAATAACTGATCAGAATTATTCATAAATGATGATGAAGTAGTTACATTCAATGTCTACAGTAGGTATTTAAAAAGTTAACGGCTCACGAATAAATCTTGATGAAGAAAACAATTTATTGTCACTTGTTGTCCACACAAAAACAAAAACTTACAAAATTTGATGATTATTGGCTAAGTCAACCTACTTAAACTTCAAACAGTTTTGCTGAGCTTGATAATGATCCTCAAGATGCTCAAACAGAAAATAGCTACGAAAAGCCCGCCAATATATGTGGATAGAGTTTGTAATATACAACCACTGCTCAAATTGCTTGATGATGTAACTGGGGATCAATATGAATTAAAAATTCTCAGGAATGAACAAGTCAGAATTCAAGTCAACAATTCTGTACACTAAAATTGTTAAAAAGGTACAGGAAAAAATACTGAGTTTTACACCTACAAACCTAAGCATGAACTTTGTTTTAGAGTAGTACTTAAAAACCTTCACCCATCTTCTGATCTATTAGAAATCAAAGAAGAACTACAATCAACGGTCAAATAGTGACAAATATATGGAATGTCAAACAAAGGAACACCGAGAAGTCATTACCAATGTACTGAAATTGAGTCTAATCATAACAATAAATCAATATATGATATCAAAAGCTTACTCCATTGCAAAATAAAATTCGAACCACGAAAGCTTAAACGCGAACTCCCGCAATGTGCCAATTGCCAACAATATGAACATACCATAAAATATTGCTTCAGAAAACCAAAGTGTATCAAATATGCTGGTGACCATGCATCAAGTTGCTGTGAATGTATACATTTTACAGATTCTGATTTTCCCTTACGGAAATCAGAATCTGTAAAATGTATACTTTGTGAAGGCAATCATGGAATCAAATCAAAGGATGTTCAGTATACAAGGAGCTTCAGAAAATGACGTATACACCTCAAGCTGGGGTCAAACATGCACCAGAATCGCATGTCAAACTTCACCTAATAAAGAATACCTACACAAAAAGCCAGGTCAATATAGCCACCAAACAAACAATTTGGCTGCAAATAGAGCTTACCATATAACCTTAAGTGTTATGAAGGTAGAGTAGTAGTTGCAATTATAGCTTGCGACGGCAAAAAAGAGTTAGTGATAAAATATTACGCTTACAGTGACAAAGCAAGTTTATAAGAGCAATTTGTGAAGGTTAAACGCGTAGTGCAGCGATTATTATCCCTACAATACAGACCAAAGCTTCTGTGTTATAGCTTTGAGTGAATCTTACTACTATAAGATCTATATTAGAAATAAACATTTATTATTGACTTCTAAAGTTCTAAGCAAGCTACCATAAACTCTTTTAGGGCACTGATAGTTGCACAATAGGAGCAATCAACGCTACTGGCTCTACAATGGTGTTTTATAAATCTTTTACAACACTTAACTCTCAAAGAGATACAAAGGTCCCTTGTATAGTTTAGGGCTGAATAGTAGGGATATTTCTCCCTATAAATAGAACGTATAGTGTCAAGTATAGACTCTATATTATTTAAGGTTGAATTATTGAGTTCCTTACCACCTTAGTACCCTCAATTGGTCATGTAAGCGGCCATGAAAGCATAAAATGGCGCCGCAACAGAACTCCTTTAAAAAATTTCTAAGATAATGGTTCCGTATGTAATGGAATGAAATCGCAACTGCAAGTCTTGATATTTCTGAAGGATACAGTTATTACTCATTGAGTAGTGATGATGTGAATAATACCAGTGACTATATTAAGAATCTTTCATTTTAGTGAAAATTTGAGGACATGAGCTATGGATTGGATTCTAACAAAAGATCCTCGAACTATTTTACAAACATCAAAAAAATATTTTAATACACATACTAGGTGGCGATAGTGAATATTGGCATAAATAAAACACTAGGTCAGTGCGAGCATTATCTGTTTTTATAAGTTAGATCATTTGTACGCTCCACAATCGATTTACAAACAAAATTATTACATCACGATCGATTAATATCCGCGTGCAATGCAGTGGCTGTATTGTCCTTTTTCTAATGTTCTTATTATTTTGAACGGCATTCTGAAATTGAAATATAATTGTAACAGAATCAAATAAAATATAGTAGCGTTTATGTCGTCTTGTACTCCTATTTATTTTAGCAACCCTATTACAATTTAGTTACGATATTATTTAGTGTATTATTAAGCGCTCGTGGCCCCACGGTCTCAGTGTTCTGTAAACGATCACTGAGTTACGCTACTTTCACTATGGCTGGTCCTCGGATGGGTGACCACTTAGTGGCATTTACATTTGCGACAGTTTCCGTGCTTCGGAAGGCACGTTACGCCGTTGGTCCCGGTTGCCAGTAAAATGGCAGTCGTTAAGCCTGGTTGAAGGCTTGACAAAATTTCAACAGCAGGTAGCCACAACCTGCATCTATCTATTTCAACACGGAAATGGGCTCACCACCTATTACGTGGGATAGGAATCCACACGGTGAAAAGTGGGCATATAATATGCCTCTGCCACCCCTTCGGGTATAAGGCGTGATGGATATTGATTTATTTTATTTTATATTATTTAGTGCTAATTTACAGAGTGACACTTTTAAAACAGCGTAATCAAAGCTACTTACGTGAACAAAGGTACGAATATAGCCGTAGGTACATAGTTTTTACACGGTGTCCGACCACAGCGTCAAAAACAACAAATGTCACTTCGAACTTAGTGGAGGGCAGAGACTGAATGGTTGATACCTATTTTATTTGCGCCCGGACTTGCTCTCGCTGTGTAGGTACAAAAAAGCTAATTAGTATCACATGCAAAGTTTAGACAATTGACGAGTCATTTATGAACGTAAGGAGTTTATGCTGGAAATAAAGTCAAACTTCCATTGAAAAAATAACATTCCATTGCTACAAATATTCAAAGGCTTTAACTGGCAGTATGTTACAGTATGTAATTTTGTAGACAGAAATATGTAGGTATTTAATTCCAAATCTTTTCAATTTTGGCAAATCAAACAATTTAGCACTCGTGCAACTAGGAGATACCTACGTGTAAAAGTCGTGCGTAGGCTAGGTAGTGGTTTTGAAAAATTACTACGGATCTCCAAATTCATGGGTCCACCATTTTTAGATTATGAAGTTAATAAAAAACAGTGAAACGGACTAAAAGGTAACATAATACAATGAAGGTATTTATTTTTATAGCATTGTAATAACAGGGTCACGATTCTTTAAGTCAATAGCCACTCAAACGTTCAAGCTGCTAAAGCAGCTGACTTTTTTTGCCTTTTCTTTTTTAGAACTGACCTCATTTCAAAACCTTTTTAAACAATGTTGTCTGTGGTTTTAATGAATAAATTTTATACCATTAGAATCGTGGATAAAAAGCCCGTGTATTAGAGGTTTAATATCTATATACCACAATATCAAAATTCAAAGTAAATGCGGTATAAACATTGCCGGCGGCCATTTTCCCGCCATTTTTTAGTTTTGCGTTAATATTTAATGGGTTACAAAAATTTTAGTTTTTTTTAGAATAATTATAAGTTATTAGTGTCGTATATCGTTTTAATCGTTATAATTCCAAGAATTTAATTATGTAAAAAAAATAATAGTGTTTCATATTAGTTTTTCGTGTGAGTGGCAAATTTTTGAAAAATAACGTTTATTTATTTTTTTACCGACTTTTTCGTGTTTATACCAATATATCAGTTAATTATGATTAAAATTTCAAATTATTATAGCTATAAGTTTTATCTTTATATATTATACGATTTAACTACTTTTTAGATAAATACACCGCAAAGAGTGGGCGCTTCAATTATTTGCTAATAATATATACACATATTCAAAGTTTACTTACCTTCGCAATGAAATATCCGCTTCATTTTGCACTAAAAATCAGTTAAAAGTTTTGCACTCAACTCTGCCATTTATTTTCGTAAACACAACGCATTACACTATGTTTATTTGATCCCTTTGAAAAGGGAATATCTTTCTTAATTCATTTAACAAATTATAAGGGGATAGGAATCCACACGGTGAAAAGTGGGCATATAATATGCCTCTGCCACCCCTTCGGGTATAAGGCGTGATGGATATTGATTTATTTTATTTTATATTATTTAGTGCTAATTTACAGAGTGACACTTTTAAAACAGCGTAATCAAAGCTACTTACGTGAACAAAGGTACGAATACAGCCGTAGGTACATAGTTTTTACACGGTGTCCGACCACAGCGTCAAAAACAACAAATGTCACTTCGAACTTAGTGGAGGGCAGAGACTGAATGGTTGATACCTATTTTATTTGCGCCCGGACTTGCTCTCGCTGTGTAGGTACAAAAAAGCTAATTAGTATCACATGCAAAGTTTAGACAATTGACGAGTCATTTATGAACGTAAGGAGTTTATGCTGGAAATAAAGTCAAACTTCCATTGAAAAAATAACATTCCATTGCTACAAATATTCAAAGGCTTTAACTGGCAGTATGTTACAGTATGTAATTTTGTAGACAGAAATATGTAGGTATTTAATTCCAAATCTTTTCAATTTTGGCAAATCAAACAATTTAGCACTCGTGCAACTAGGAGATACCTACGTGTAAAAGTCGTGCGTAGGCTAGGTAGTGGTTTTGAAAAATTACTACGGATCTCCAAATTCATGGGTCCACCATTTTTAGATTATGAAGTTAATAAAAAACAGTGAAACGGACTAAAAGGTAACATAATACAATGAAGGTATTTATTTTTATGGCATTGTAATAACAGGGTCACGATTCTTTAAGTCAATAGGAAAAGTTTTGTTACAAATTTACTAAAAATAAAGTTTTGCTCCATGTGAAGCAAAATATTTTTTAGATAAATACACCGCAAAGAGTGGGCGCTTCAATTATTTGCTAATAATATATACACATATTCAAAGTTTACTTACCTTCGCAATGAAATATCCGCTTCATTTTGCACTAAAAATCAGTTAAAAGTTTTGCACTCAACTCTGCCATTTATTTTCGTAAACACAACGCGTTACACTATGTTTATTTGATCCCTTTGAAAAGGGAATATCTTTCTTAATTCATTTAACAAATTATAAGAAAAAAATAAGGAAAAATATATCCTTAGACGCTGTAATTTTTCTCTCCTTTCGGTCCTTTTCTCAATACTCTTATTGAAAACTCTTCCGGTACTAATCGAGCAAGGCTTTTAGCTGTATCTCGATCAGAGTCTGGGCAATGGCTTCACGCCTTTCCTTCTCCGAACACTGGCACCTTCATTGATCCCACTACACTCCGCATAGCAGTTTGTCTCCGGTTGGGTGCTGATGTGTGCATTGAACACTCTTGTGTTTCGTGCGGAGCTTATGTGAGCCACCTCGGACATCATGGGCTTGCCTGTTCTTTTGCCGCTGGCCGTCACTCCCGTCACGCTGCACTAAATGATATCCTAAGACGAGCCCTTGTCAGTATAAATGTCCCCGCGGTCTTAGAACCGCAAATTATACGAGATGATGGTAAGCGGCCCGACGGGATGTCTTTAGTACCCTGGAGAATGGGACGTGCACTAGTATGGGATGCCACTTGCACCGATACTCTTGCAACGTCCTATCTCCCGGCTACTAGCAAAAAAGCAAGCGCTGCGGCAAATCTTCGCGAGCGGCTGAAGGTTGGCAAGTACAGTTGTCTCGGTACCCAATATGAATTCATTCCATTTGGTGTCGAGACACTAGGTCCATGGGGTCGCGGCGCACATGGTCTTTTTACGGGTTTAAGTAAGCGTCTGAGGGAAGAAACTGGCGATCCTCGTGCAGGTAGTTTTCTCGCGCAAAGGCTTTCCATAGCTATTCAGCGTGGGAATGCTGCCTGCGTCATGGGTACCCTACCGAGGGGACCCAGTCTAAATTATAATAAATAGGTTAGGTAGTTTTTTTTTTATTTAGATATAGTTTTAATTGTTTTTTTTAACTAAGATTAATGTTAAATCATATTATTAATAAATTTTAAGCAAAGAAATAAAAAAAAAAAAAAAAAGAAGGCCCCGTGATATGACCTGATTACTGCCAAGGTCCTCAAAGAAAGACTCCTAATGTCTGCCATAAGATTCCTTACTCAAATATGTAATTGCATTTTGAGAAGAGGAATCTTCCCGCTACAGTAGAAGGTAGCCAAAATCAAAATGATTCTAAAACTGGGCAGGCCTGCAGAAAATGTGTCGTCTTATAGACCTATAAGAGCAGGTCCACCGTTTGTTTGAACAAATCCACAAGGCGTATGAAAGAAAGGAGTGTTACTGTTCTGCGGCATTTTTGGATATATCGCAAGCATTCGACAGAGTCTGGCATGAAGGCTTGCTGAGTAAAATAAAACATCATTTACCATCAAATTACTATGAATATATTTTTGAAATCGTACCCCACAGACAGAGTTTTCTATGTCAGTCAGGGAGAGGCCTCTACCTATCTGCGCAAAATTCATGCAGGTGTGCCGCAGGGGAGTGTGCTTGGCGCAACTCTGGGCTGAGGGGGTACTTATAGGCACTTTTGCCGATGATACAGCAGCCTTAGCAGTCGACAAAGACCCCACACAGGCAAGTCTGATTCTTCAACGTAGTCTGGCTGACATTACAGAATGGCTAAAAGCAAATGAGAATAAATTAGTCCAAGTGACATTTACCACAAGACGTACCACTTGTCCGCCGGTAACACTCAATGGTGTGCAGATATCCCAAGCAAGGGAGGCAAAATATCTGGGACTCTACTTGGATAGTCAGCACACATGGAAAAAGCACATATTCACAAAACGCAAAGACTCCAATTAAGGAAAATGAGCTGACATTGAACAACAAAATTCTAATTTATAAAAGTATTCTGAGGCCAATCTGGACCTATGGAAATCAGCTTTTGAGGACTGCCTCCCAATCCACCATCGAAATTCTTCAAAGGTTACAGTCGAAAATGCTAAGGCTTATTACTGACGCCCCTTGGTACATCACTAACCACCAACTACATCATGATCTCGGAATCAGAACTGTAAAAGACGAGATAAAACACTCAATAAAGAGGTACAGGAAGAGACTAGACGCACATCCAAATCCATTGGCAAGGTGTTTAATGAACAGCAATTTTAAATTCACTAAATTGAAAAGAAATACCCCAAAGACCTATAAAATGAAAAGAAACATAAAATGAGGCACGTGTCACTGGACTGTGTGCCTTTCATGTCCTGTACTAAATATCTAGTAACAAAAGTACAAACCGTTTGCTGAATATTTTGACAAAAAAAAACAGATTACACAAAAAAAAAAACTTGTCCGCTCGTTGATTGCGTCTCTTCTGCGGCAAAATATTCAATTACGCGGCGCTGCGAACATTTTAAGGTGCGCACTATTCATCTATGTGTGCGTGATTGCCTAGCTAGAACTAAAAGTGGCTGAGATTACTCGCGAGCCGAGGCTACCCGACTCTCCCCTATAGGTGAGATTAGTAGATTGTGCTTTTTTGTACTTTAATTCCAAGGCTACGAAGACGTAATTTGAAAGTGAAATATATAAAATAAATAAATATTGTGGTCAATTTTCACACAGCGCCATCTAGCCCAAACTAAGCTATAAGCTTGTACTATGGGATTTATACAACTAATATACATAATTATATATTTCTAATTACATACGTATTATACATAAAAGACACCCAATCTCCAAAACCAACATTTGTGGATCACAGAAATATTTTTCCGACCTGGGAATCGAACCTGGAACCTCATGCGCAGCATTCGCATACATTACCACCGCGCCACCGAAGTTGTCAATTAATTTTTTTTTAGGTTGTCTTCGCCTGTATTGGGCAGGCAAAGGAAACTTTGTCCATACAGCCTGGTCTTCGGTATTTATATTTTCTTAGTATTTAGTCCTGTCCAGTGTTTGTCGATGTCTAGTCCTCAGTCCTAGGCCCTGGTCCTTGCCCTCAGTATAATGGTGATTCTTATACTTAGGTTTTCAGTGGACTTTTCGCGGCAAGAGAGAAAATAGCATTTCACTGCAAATATATCATTGTCTTTCACTATAGCACGTTAACACAACTTTTAAGTCCAAAATCCACCACTCCCGCACATAAAACAAGATAAATTCACTAGTTTTAGAAAATAATAAACAGCACAGCGTCCGCACTTGACACTCTTCAGGCCAAAAGTCGTTGTCAATGAAATTAACGTTGTTTACATTTTGTCTGAAATACTTACAGACACAAAGTCTGTGGGTAACACAGACGTACAAGAGTAAATAGACCAAACATACATATTCCTTTGCTTATGGAGCAAATCTTCATCCTTTTCACTCTTGTCATTTTTTTGTATAGAAAATAATAAACAGCACAGCGTCCGCACTTTGGGATGTTGGGAATCTTTGTTATTCCTGTGTAGTTATATTCCTAGACTTGGCCAAGGCCTCTGACACAGTCTCTGTACCTATTCTTCTGAATAAATTTGAAAATCTAGGGATCAGGGGTATCCAGTTGAGAGTTTTTAAAAGTTACTTAAAAAATAGATTCCAGTGCGTAAAAATCGACCACTTTGTCAGTGATGAGCTTGCTGTTCGGTTTGGAGTAACTCAGGGAAGTATTCTAGGACCCATATTATTCCTAACATATATTAACGACTTATGTAAACTAGAACTGCCCCAGGGTAGAATTGTCTCGTTTGCGGACGACACGGCATTGCTCTTCAGTGGCGATACCTGGGAGGAGACATTCTCACGTGCCCAACAAGGCTTTAATATGGTGACGGAATGGTTACGTGACAATTTTTTGACCCTTAACACAGATAAAACAAAATATATAGCGTTTACTCTGAGAACTACGGGTATCGGTCCATCATCATACAGGATTTTTTCGCATTGCTGCAATATTGATACCCTTGGTGACTTGGGCTGCTCATGTCCTTGTCTGCAAAGCACAACTTCAATTAAATATTTGGGTGTATTAATAGACAGTAAATTAAATTTCCACCAGCAAATAGATTTGAAAGAAATTCGCAAACTTATGCCAATATTCAAGAGAATACGTTGCGTTGCGGACAAGGAACAGATTAGGACAGTTTATTACGCCCTATGCCAGTCCCAACTAACATACTGCATCACCACTTGGGGGGGTACGCTGAAGACACAGTTTTTAAAGCTGGAGAGGGCTCAACGAGCAGTATTAAAAGTAAGTCTTTTTCTACCGTTTCGCCATCCTACAGTTGACGTATACAAGCAGTGGGCTGTCTTGACCGTTCGACAGCTCTTTGTACTGCAGACGGTTATGAGACAGCACCCACTCTTAAGTTATGATCCTGAAAATGTAGCAAACAGACGCAGAAAAGATAGAGTGTGTATAAAACCAAAACTAAACACAAGCTTTTCCCATCGATTTTTTAACTACCAAAGCGGTAATTTATACAATAAATTAAATAGAGTTTTATGCATTTATCCAATGTCAAAATTACAGTGTAAGTGTGCTGTCAGAGACACACACACACACACACACACACACACACACACATAACGTTGCAAGTTGCACACTCAACGACCATTTTAAAAAAAAAACACGTATCGTGTTGCTCACCATTATATATATGTCTACGATCTTTGTTGTAATGTTGTATTTGTAGTTGTAGTTGTATTTGAGGGGTGGGGACCTGGTGATCTGTAGCACAGGTTACTTTATTTTAACCTAAATCAGACACCAGCTTCTCACAAAGAGGAAAAAGAAAAATGTACATATAGATAATGAGCATTTCTCATGGGTCTTGTTTTTTCCTTGTAACCCGTATTGTTTGATCTTGTATTCTGTTTTTCTTTTTGTGAGGAGTAATAAATAAATATATTATTATTATTATAACTAACTCAACATACAATTTTTCTACTACAAATAAGCTACAAACGTGTAATGACAACCGCCGTTGTCATCGTTAAATCAAAGATACATGTGTCGAAGTGAAATATTGCATAAAATTATTATAAAATGTTACAAAAGTAGATAAAAAGGTGTTGTGCATAGAGTGGTTAGCCAGATTTAGTGTTTATGTGTGTGTAATAGGCTACGCTATTTTTCGCTAACGTTGGGTCTGCTTACTGTCTTATATGTCTGTGGTGGGTAATGATTATAATAATTTTCTAATAATATGTAAAGAAATTCAGTGAGCCGATCTGTCTAATAGTTGGTAGCCAGGTCATAAATATAAAAAGAAATTGATCGTGGGCTGGCAACATTGAGCGTGGTCGCCATATTGTACGTCAATTTTGTAGCTGTGCTGTGCTGGGTTCATTGTGTGATAAATTTTGGGTTTACTGGAGAAATAGTACATTTATAAATTATTTTTGACTTACAACACCCAAAGTAAGTAGAAATTTGTCGCAATAACATATGAAACTTAAGAAAATACTTAAATGCATCAAAAATGGCTTATGGGGTCGGGTGTGGTATTTAGTTCAATGAGCGCTTGGAGATCAGTGGCGATAGTTTGTTTTGTTAAGAACAATTTCGGAATAAGTGGAGGAAAACATGGTACATATGGAAGTGTTTATATAATATAGAGGGTACAATCCATAAATGTTACGCATATAAGCAATATTTTGTATTGATATTGATTTTATTAGAAGCAGTTCGAAAATATTTTTTTTTTCAGCTGGTGTTGGTGTGGTTTTGAACCATGATACCATCATCCCGCACAAGTAAGTTACATTCATGTTATTTATAGTATTTAACGAATCTCTTAAGTACATACTTACCTGGTACTTGATGCCTAATGTTGTAATAATCCTGGTGTGACTCATTGTTTCACAAGTACTTACTGAATGTGTATTGTACTAGTGAAAGTAAATAAACAATGTTGGTTTATATTATATTACAGTGCTATTACGAAATTGAGGTATGCATTTATTTAAAGAAACAAAGTCTTTAACATTTTAAAAAGAAAGTTATGAATAATAATGCTGGTTTGTCCTTAAAGTTGGTAAAATTTTTGATACCACTGAGGTAACACAAGCATACGGCACACCTGATGGTCACCGTGGGACATATGCACACCAAATTTTCCCTGCCAAACCTAAGACCTCTATTGAAGAACCCCATTGCTGTAGTTATTTATTTATTTAGTGCAGCTGCTTTCAGGGCAAAATGTGTTAGTTTCAAAGATCTTGAGGCATATACTTCATTTAAACAGTCACTAAACAAAAGAAAACTATACATTACATCATCATTATAAGTTATGCATAAACACATTCTATGAATTAATTTGACTCAGTATTTGTAAAGATACCCCATCCCAATTTGATTGGAGAGTTTCTGTTAAGAGTGCAAAGTAGTCATATAACAGAAATAAAATGCCTGGTGTATATTATAATTACTCATCTTATACACCTTTATTTCCAAAGGGGTGGCAGAGGCATACTGTACACCCACACTTCACCATAAGCATTTTTATCTCACATAACAGATATCTCACGTATCAGCCATGTTGCTGTGTTGAAATAGATAGGCACAGGTTGTGGCAAACGCTGCTGAAATTTTGTGTTACTGTAAATAGATACTCCATGAAGTGATCACCCGTTTGAGGACCAGCAAAAATTGCTTAATGTTGTGATCGCTTACAGAACATTGAGTTAGTGTGACTACAAGCACTTCATGACGAATCACAACATATTGTTTTGATTAATACTAAATGTAAAAATCATGAACTTTACTTGTGCGGGATGATGACAACATGGTTCAAAATTCCACTCTTACACCACAAACAAACCACACTACAAAAAAACAATAACATTTTGACTGTTTCTCATAAAATCAATATTAATTTTTAGAACAAATCATTAAATATAATATCAAAAAACAGTGTAGTTCCACATCCATGAAATAACTTCCCAGATTTAGTGCTTTTTCTGTAATACAAAGTAAATTTTATGTATTTCAGTGTCACATAGTAACTACACAGGCTCAGATGTGCCAATGGCACCGAGCAAAGAGCAGCAGACTCTTATGTGGCAACAAAACTCGTATTTGGTTGACTCAGGCATTAACTCAGGTGCAGCTACTCAGGTATCTATCCATTTTAATTAATACCTATGTTATTGCTTACAACATAATTGATTTTAATTTTTTCCCTTAAAATATGCAGTAAGCATTTATTAAATACAGCAAACTTAGTTCAATTGTTTTTTTTATTTTTTTTTTAATTTGTCTCGTCATAATGGCGTCGCCCGCCTGATGGTAAGCAAAGAGGACGACCCGTGATTTTGGGCCGCTATCTTAACCCACAGGGCTAGGATAGCGACCCTCAACTTGACGGCCTAGAAATATGCCTTTTCACGCTTCTCTTAAAGGACCCAGGATTGTAAGAGGAGGGAAACACGTGCGCCGGCAGAGAGTTCCACATTTTTTATGGTACGACAAAAGCAGGACCCATATCTTTCCGTTCTGGGCAAGATGGTGTCCACAGTGAAAGGATGACATCTCTGCCCCGCCCGTGTTGTTCGGGAACGGAAGCGGGAGGGTGGGACTAGTTGGAAGAGCTCTTCAGAACACTCACCGTGGTAGATGCGGTAAAACGCAGCTAAGCTGGCGACCGTTCTGCGCATCTCCAACAGCTCAAGAATGTCAGTAACATCTGGACAATCTATGATGCGGATGGCACGTCGCTGCAACGCGTCGAGAGCTTCAAGCAGGTATTTGGCGGAGCCATCCCAGAGATGTGAGCAGTATTCCACTGCACGGACGAATCTGACACTTATATAATAAGCATCTCTGTTCCGGCGTGAAAAACCGCCTCACCCTGTTCAAGATTCCGAGCTTGCGAGAGGCCAAGCTGATGCACCCCTCGATATAATTTTTATTGTTGAGCTCGCGACGAACGTCCAACCCCAGAATGCTGAGGTAGTTTTGCAGCGGTAGGGTTGTGCTCTGAAGAGTTGGAAGGGGAAGGAAACGGGAAATTTAGCAGTAAATGCACACGCCTGCGTTTTCCTGGCATTGAACTCGACCAGATTATCAAGACCCCACGAGAGATGCGGTCCAGACTTCGATCGAGTTCCGCCACAACTTGTCCCCTCATAGCCTCTCATCCGTCCGCTTTACCGCGAAAATTTTTGGAAAATGGCGCCAACAGTAAAAGAATATAAGCAGAGGCTATGGCAGTGCACGTCATACAGCCAACTTTTTTATTTTTATAAATTTAATTTGGCCTAAACATATATGTACTAATATTAAATTAATGTTTAAATTTGTACTTAATATTTCTTTTAAATCGGATATTGAAATAAATTAGTAGCTTTTTATAGAAATATTTGCATGAATCATGAAAACTTCTATGATTTTTTTCGAGGAAAAACTTCGTGGTTGGTTTTTTTTTCTTTTAATAGTCATTATTATGTCAGTTGGGATAGAAAAAACACTAGTTCGGGAATGGCAAAGAAAAAACACGCGTGTGTTATAGCCCACATCCCGAACGCTATACGTCTACGTATACGTGTATTAAAAAAATCTTTTTTTATTTTTGTGCCACCTGGCACACTTTTTGAGTGCCTGCGCGCCGTAACCTCGTCCGTCGATCAGCAGGTGTACACGTGCAGGTGAGGTCGGCTTGGGCCCAAAGCTGACGATAGGCCCCTTACACCCCCTTACGCCGCACTGAGGTAATGGGTTCAATTTCCTGGTCAGAATAAATATTTGTGTGATCCACAAAGTTGAGTTTGGGTGTTTCCAGTGTATAATAAATAAGTATGTTTATCAGTTGTCTTGATCCTATAGCACAAACTTGAAGCTTAGTTTGTGCATGATTGCGCTGTGTGAAAAGCGTTCCACTATATTTATTTACTTCTTTTATTTATTTATAGGTGTTTATTAATTATATATATTATTGATAGACACCACCATTAATTTAGACAATAGTTATATATATAATGTATTTATGAAATTTGCTATAGAGTTAAGTTGGGGAGATATACTTTCAAGCTGGTATTAGGTTATATAATTATAATACCCTTAGAATGCAAGTCTCTGGCACTTCTGATTTTAATCTATGCATTTTCAACTTGCTTCAATGTCAGCTCTATTGGGGTGAAGTCTATGAGTTCAGTTAGGAGGTGGTATCCACACCAATAAAATAAAATTTACAGTACAGGATCATTTTTTTACAGTTAATGAGCTTGTTCTATTGCTTTTTTAATAGGTCCCGTCATTAACTGGCAAGGAAGATGACGAAATGGAAGGTGACCAACTCATGTTTGATCTGGATCAAGGTTTTGCTCAGGGTTTTACCCAGGAGCAAGTGGATGGTAAGTTCTTATGCCTTCAAATTCCATTTGCTATATTATTTTATTGACAGAGGCTATTGTAGTGTATTGGGTGGAATACTATTACTACCCATACCAGTACCAATGTTACTTTTCTTTAAAAAGGGGTACAACAGATATGCCCCATTGGGATTATTTTAAAGCATGTACTATTACTTGAAATATCACAACGAAAAATAGCTTGTTTTGTTTGTACTTGTTGCAAAGCAAGTCATTTGCTTAAGATTGACTCCAAATACCATTTTGCATTTTTTAAAGTTTACTATAAAGCTCATAATGTTCTAGACATGAATCAGCAGTTGTCGCAGACGCGCTCACAACGTGTCCGCGCTGCAATGTTTCCTGAGAGCTTGGAAGAAGGAATTGAGATCCCTTCAACACAACTGGACCCAGCCCAACCAACAGCTGTCCAGCGTCTCGCGGAGCCATCTCAAATGCTGAAGCATGCTGTTGTCAATTTGATCAACTACCAAGATGACGCAGATTTGGCCACCAGGTGAGAAAATGTCGTTAATTATTGTTGTTTATGTCTTAACAATTGTGGTGACTGTGTATGAATAGACCTATGATCAAACCATTCCTGAGACAACATCAAACAAAATTTTAGCAAACTATAATCACACTTTTTTTATGTAAATTATACAGAAATTAACAACAGCAAGGCTTTCCATTTTAAATTTTTGAGGTATAGACTTATTATTAGTAACTGTTAAGATTGAACTGTTTTAGGAAAATACTTAAGTGGTGTATAAACAATTTTCAAACAAAGTAATCCATTATTAATTACAGAGCTATACCGGAGTTAATCAAGCTCTTGAATGATGAAGACCAAGTTGTGGTATCTCAAGCAGCTATGATGGTTCATCAGCTCTCCAAGAAGGAGGCTTCTCGCCATGCCATCATGAATTCCCCCCAAATGGTTGCCGCGTTAGTGCGTGCTATTTCTAACAGCAATGACCTAGAGACTACAAAGGGAGCTGTGGGAACCCTGCATAACTTGTCGCATCACCGTCAAGGATTGCTCGCCATCTTCAAGAGTGGAGGAATTCCTGCTCTTGTCAAGCTGTTAAGCTCACCTGTGGAGTCCGTGCTTTTCTACGCCATTACTACTCTTCACAACCTGCTCTTACACCAGGACGGTTCTAAGATGGCAGTGCGCCTTGCTGGAGGTCTTCAGAAAATGGTGGCTCTGCTCCAGAGGAACAATGTGAAATTCCTCGCGATTGTAACCGATTGCCTACAGATTTTGGCCTATGGTAACCAGGAATCGAAGTTGATTATTTTGGCCTCACAAGGACCCATCGAACTTGTGCGTATCATGCGCTCCTACGATTACGAAAAGTTACTGTGGACCACATCTCGTGTATTAAAGGTAAGCTATTTTTGTTTAAGAGTCAACAGTACATTAAATTTGATGATTCTTCTATTTTCATAATAGTCCATTGAAATGTTACATTTTTTAGGCCTTACCTTGCGTTTTTTAGAAGACGCAATTTTATTTGTTTGATGTGTAGGGGGGTCAGAGTAAAGCTAAAACCAAGTTTGTGGGGTTGCCACCCTTTTCCCACGGCTGCTATCTTGAAAATAGGGGTTGAAATGGTTTTTACGATATATCTCTTAAACTATTGATAAAAAAAACGCAACCCCAAATGTAACTTTTCAATGGACAATAAAGTTGACCAAATTTTTGATTTGATATCAGACAAAAGAGAATCAAATTGTCCCCATCTGAAACAGAACATACCATAATATAATATATCATAAACAAAAGTCATGAGATGTATAAATAATAATAATAATAATATTCCATTAGGTGTTATCAGTTTGCTCAAGTAACAAACCAGCGATCGTCGAAGCTGGTGGTATGCAAGCTCTCGCGATGCATCTCGGGAATCCCAGCGGCCGCCTCGTACAGAACTGCCTGTGGACCTTGAGGAATCTTTCCGACGCCGCCACTAAGGTAGATGTGAGGAATCAACTGTTTTTTTATTACTTTCATTCTTTTTATTTGTTTTTCTTTTTCTAAAGCAATAATATTCCCATAACCATCTACTTCATTTGCTGAGTAAATTTACGCTATAATACTATCAATACTGATAATAGACTCTTATCTAATGTATATTTTTGACTAATTTTGAGTAGGAATGAAAAAGTAGTTTTTGAAATTGTTTAGTCATCCTAGTTAGTTTAGCGACTGTCGTGCATTTATATTTGTGAATTCTGAAATCAAACAAGCCGAGTCAAAGTTGATGCGTGTGGTGAGATAAAGTGAGTCATGAATCTAAAGCCTTACGGTGAAATGTTGGCGTATAATATGCCTCTGCCATCTCAAAATCCGAGTTAGGTTGAGCGCACCAACCTCCCTCCGTAACGACATCCTCCCTACGTATCTGTCGTTCGACTTCCTCATAAATCGTCTTGAATATAGGTGCAATCGCTTGGATTAGAATTTATCTTTTGTATTTTGCACATATGTTTTAAGTGTAATATATCTGTTTCTCCCTCTCTCTCTAAATCTATTTATTTGAATTTCTTCCAGTCCGATACTACCAGGACTTTAATTGGTCGTGCTAATAAGTGTCTAGCACATAAGACCTTTTAGCCTTTTTGTTACCACCTCACTAAGAGGCAACGGGTTCAAAATTTCTTCCAAATTAAACATCTTAAATAGACACATTTTATTACATTTATTCGGCCCTTTAGACCCACCCAGTTTCGTGCTTCGGAAGGCACGTTAAGCCATTGGTCCCGGTTGCCAGTAAAATGGCAGTCGTTAAGCCAAGTTGAAGGCCATTGGGCGGCTTAAAAAGTTTCAATAGCAGGTCGCCACAGCCTGCGCCTGTCCATTTCAACACGGCAATGTGCTCACCACCTGTTACGTGGGACAAAAATGTTGGCATAAGGTGAAATGTGGGTGTTTATTATGCCTCTGCCTACCCCTTCGGGGATAAAGGCGTGACAATATGTATGTATGTCTTCTAGAAGTTTAAGTTAGAAGTAAAAGTTTTATGTATGGAGATGTGTTTAATATTTTTCATTGCCATTAGAAATATCTAGACTGTGTACTTGTACCGTGTACTTCATAATCTTAATTTCGATGGTAGCTATCACTTGATTGATTATATTATTCTATTATGTAACCAGGTTGATGGTCTGGAAGGTCTCCTGCAGAGCTTGGTGCAAGTCCTTGCATCAACCGATGTGAACATTGTTACTTGTGCTGCTGGCATACTGTCGAACTTGACATGTAACAACCAACGCAATAAGGTAAGGATTCTGTTTGTTACTGAACATCAAGAAATATCGTATTTTAGGAAGAGGCGTATGTGGGGAAATGAAACAAAAACTTTATTAATATAGGTCAAAAGTAACACTTGTGTAAATCAAGATTATTGCGTCTACATTTACTGCTAGATCCGCAACGCAATAGGTAGAGCCTGAGGAAGAACCTGGCAATAAAACTCATGGCCACTGTTTTCCAACTGCCAGTAATTTTTATTTACATGATATTTGAACAAATTCTATAATAATGAGTTTATACAAAAGAAACAAAATTAATAATGAGAGCGATTCTGGTTGCCAGTTCTAAGGGTAGCTTACCCTTTATGGAGAACAATCTGGCAAGAAAATCCTTGGATGTTCTTTTAAAATATAGCTTACAATAATTAACTTACATTGTTCTTTGGAGTTATGTGAGAACAGTCGACTAAACTAAGTTTGCCTTAAATTGAAAGCATGTCATTTTATGAATGAAAACGAAATGAAAAATAATATCTTTATTAAAGTAGATCACAAAGTAACACTTATGAACGTCAAGAATGTTGCTTCTACATTTACATTGTACTACCAGATTCGCAAAGCAATAGGTAGAGCCTGAGGAAGAACCTGGCAATAAAACTCATGGCTATAATTCTATAACAATTTACACATTCTTCTATTTCTGAAACATATTGAGATTATTGTTTTTTTCTTAGGTGGTAGTATGCCAGGCGGGTGGCGTAGACGCGTTGGTACGTACAGTCGTGTCTGCCGGCGATCGTGAGGAGATCACGGAGCCGGCCGTGTGCGCGCTTCGTCACCTCACGTCTCGCCACATGGAAAGTGAGATGGCGCAGAATGCTGTGCGCCTGCATTATGGACTACCGGTGAGTTTTTTTTTTTTACCACTGAGGTGGCAGACAAGCATACTGCCCACCTGATGGAAAGTGAAGTGTTTACCGCCATACATCACCGATTTTACTCCTAAACAGTGTATAAGGGCCTGTATACATTTTGTTTCTTACAATACAAGTTTACGCGAAAACCTGTATTTACCTATATCGTTTTTTTATTGTGGTGACTCAGAACTTTGATTTTTATACTCCTAATAGGAACCATAGACCTTAGTATCTGGTATAAATTTCAACTTGCTTCCTGAGAAAATCGATGGTGACACACGGACATACAGCCGGGACAAGAAAGTGGTATAGTGGATATAAGGGTCCCGTTCATTTTTCTTTTATGCGGTACGGAACCCTAAAAAGGACCTAAAAATAAAAAAAATATTCATAGATCAGGCACCTTACGAGGTTTCTATACATTTGAGTTGCCTACAACCAGAATTAACCAGATGTATTACACGCGCTGTCTACACTGGTCGAATCGTGCAGCTACCTGTCTCTGTCCCTCATCGTTATTACTCAATCATAATTATTAGTAATTTTGCAGTAACTAACAAATGATGCCTATGACCTTGTATTTGTGTCGTGATTTCAGGTGATAGTGAAACTGCTTCAGCCTCCATCTCGCTGGCCATTGGTCAAGGCAGTCGTTGGCCTGGTCCGTAACCTGGCACTTTGCCCAGCCAACTATGCTCCGCTGAGGGAACATGGCGCCGTGCATCATCTCGTCCGACTGCTTATGAGAGCTTTCAACGATACACAGAGAGTAATTATACTATTTGTTACTCTTTGCTTAAAGATATGACCCAAAAGAGTTTCTACATCAAAATTTTTAGTCTCAAGCTGGAATCGAACCAGCATCTTCTCACTTGCCAGGTGAGACGCTTAACCAACTGGGCTACCAAGACCCACTCGAATCTGTCTTAATTCTCTACATCTTATTTAAAATCCTGAAACAGCTTAAAGAATTATTTCAGTAATATTTGACAAATTTTCATCATAGACAAACAATAAAAATAGCTAAACTACTAAAATAGAAAAAAATGCTTTTGAATTAACAACTATACCTATTGTTTAGAACCCACATCGTTCTGTCATGTAAGTGGAACTGTAAAATGTACCGTGAATGGATATTAAAATTGATCATCTGAAATGACGGGTTTGATTCCCACCTAGGATAAAACTTTGTGTGATGAGCACGATAGTTTATTCTGTGTCTGGGTGTTATTTATCTATAATATGTATGTATTTAGAAATATATAAGTATGTTTATCAGTTATCTGGTTACCATAGTACAAGCTCTGCTTAGTTTGGAATCAGATGGCTTTGTGTGAGTTGTCCCAACAATATTTATATTTATTTATATTTTTTGCAGCAACGCACTTCTTCTGGTGGTGGAGGAACAGCAGGCGGTGCATACGCAGACGGGGTCCGTATGGAAGAGATCGTGGAAGGAGCCGTAGGAGCTCTTCATATCTTGGCTCGGGAGGCTTTGAACCGTCAGCTCATCCGCCAACAGAACGTCATACCGATATTTGTGCAACTGCTGTTCAACGAGATTGAGAATATACAGGTAAGGTTGGTTTTTGAACAGAAACTTCTTTATCGACGAGGAGAGAAATTGTAAAAAAATCGTCACATTTTTCGGATACGCGCCATGTTGTTTTAAAGTTAGACTTTTTTATATGTATGTATGAGAGAAATTTAATAGCTGTAAACAAATGTCGTAACTTACCTATCGACCCCTCCGGGCAATAAGTTGGTAATCGCAAAAAGCAAATTTTACAGGAAAAATGATTTACTGTTTTTGTTGAATTACTTTCCAACCAGTGGGAGTATAGACATCATTGATACATGAAATGAAAGCTAATTTTTTTTGAAATAGTATTTAGCTATCAGTTTCAAACTACATGCTTCTAATAAGCTACAATTTGAGAAGAAACATCTTACAGTTTTAAAAAAAGTTCTATTGTCCTGTAACAGTAACTTACCGGATTATTGTGGTAATTTTTTGAAGAGTGTTGATACATACTAACATACTGCGGACTTTTATAACGTTATTTTGTATAGCAACAAGTGATCATCATCATAACCAAGTTATTGTAGTAGTATTTAAGGGCAAAAAATACTGTACAAGTAAATTACAGGGTTGACAAAGGACAACAAAATTTTTAAGTAACCATTCAATCCCAAAAATCATTTGAGTATAATAAACTAAGGTATTTTTAATAAAGTAATTAAAAATAAATAGATTAATCGTTTTTATTGCACAAAACAATATTTCAGGAAATATTACACATATTTTAAACATAACCTGCTTAACAAATTAAGAAAAACAGTCACATAATTTAATGTATACGAGGAAAAAGTCTGAGCGAGAACAAAATTGCTCTACAGTAAGATATACGGGTGAATTTCACACATACAATCCTTACGATATCAAGCCAGTGCTTCTTGGGTGTTCCCCTCCTACCGGGGCACGGAGAAGACGGCATGGCCAAAAGTTTGACCTATCTGCATTGTTACGGACATGAAGGCTGCGGTTGAGGTAGTTCTTACGCGTTCCAGCC
The DNA here is from genome assembly GCA_948477245.1 of Thumatha senex. Classification (NCBI taxonomy): domain Eukaryota; kingdom Metazoa; phylum Arthropoda; class Insecta; order Lepidoptera; family Erebidae; genus Thumatha; species Thumatha senex. Next base: position 8,665,086 of record OX419729.1, on the reverse strand, counting down.
GCAGGATTCCACACATACTCCCCAGCTTTTTTATTCCGTAATTCGCAGCTCCTGCTTGTGTTGCTTCAATAATGATTACACCCCACTGGCATGGCAATGTAACCTGCCTAATGATGCTTTATTAGACCTTCAACCTCACTGACATTTTAGGGTTCCAAATGACATCAGCCCTCAACCGCCACTTAGCCCATGAGGTAGTAATGCGTGACGTGACGTGTGAAATACAGATCCCAGGTATTTAACCTGTTCCATGCCCTAGACCAGATGGAGTCTATGGAGGTTCAATCTGTAGAGTTTAACGCCAAATATTACTTAAGTTTAAAACCACCACTCTTAAGCATAGCCTTCCACGTTTTCACACGTTGCACCAAACTGCCCTCGTCCGCGTCCGCCAGCGCTGAATCGTTAGAATTCATAGTAAGCCATGGATGCTGCATATTTGAATCTCTTAAACAGAAATGAAAAAAATATAATGTACTGATTTTATGTTTAGCGTGTCGCTGCTGGTGTACTGTGTGAATTGGCTGTGGAGAAGGAAGGTGCGGAGATGATCGAAGCTGAAGGGGCTACGGCTCCGCTCACTGAACTGCTACATTCGCGTAATGAAGGTATTACTGGTAGAAGGTATTAGGTATTGATTGATAAACTATTCCGACCAACAGCAATGGTCAAGACCTGAAAAACAATTGTGACAAAACAGTGTACTCGAGTTCGCCTAAGTTTCAGAAGAAGTTAGAAAATTTCTGAATTCTCACCGAACATGGGAATAATTTATTTTGTTGGTTGGACAGACATAAATTCATGTCCCTGGAGAGTAACTAGGTGTACATCTTATAGATTAGTGAACATAAATGATGACTTTTTTAGCATTTTCACTTACCCTTTGACAGCTTAACAAATACAAAATATGATCAACAGACACTATGTTAAAGGCTTTCTGTAAAAATAGTATAAGTCTGCTCTTAGTTTCCAACGGGCTTGTCACAACAATCGATCTAAATCATTCACATTTGAATAAGGTTTAGTACAGCCAACCAACTTCGCCACTTTACCCATGTCTTTATACCTCAGACTAATAATAACAAGATAAGAGAATAACAGGTATCTTTTTGAGTGTTTGGGTGTAAGGCGACCCAAGTCCTCCAAGTCAAACAAGACAACCCCCTCACACATTTTCATGCCACACACCTTAAGGCACTACACTCTTCCTAATCTCCACCATCCCACTCGTATTACACCTCACTCTTACCACATATACCTCCGACACCACCACCGCATACTAAGATTGAAAAAAGTCCGAGAGCATCCATTAGCCCGACTTATCTCTGATTATATTAAGCCTTAAAAACACTAAATAAAAAAGAAGTCCTCCAAGCCTTTTAGACGATTACACGTGTGCATTGCTGATAAACAGGCGAGAAAAAATGACATTGACACCCTTACGGGGTTGGGAGGTCAGGCGGCATTCGGTTGCAACAATGTCGAAAATCAAAAGCCGAACAGTAGCTGCTCCTAGCAGGAAATTTGGCTGCCTCGGTGGCGCAGTGGTAGTGGATGCGACTGCCGCGACTGAGGTCCAGGGTTCAATTCCCGGGTTGGAAAAAAATATTTGTATAAATATTACCACAAATGTTTGTTACAGAGTTTGGGTCTTTCCTATATGTCTATCAGTCGTCTAGATCCCAAAACACAAGCTAATATTAGCTTACTTTGGGCTAGACGGCGCTGTGTAAAAGAATAATATTCCACAATATTTATTGAACAAAAAAATTAAAGCGTACCCAGGCTCCAAAATTTACTAGGGCTTGGATGCCATTTGGGATACACTAAGATAAATAAGTTAACTATGTAGTGGATGCCCACGTCGGACCTTGTCATACCTTGTTTCATTTATAACTGAATACTTGGGTTCAGGTGTAGCTACTTATGCTGCAGCGGTGCTGTTCCGCATGTCCGAAGACAAGCCTCACGACTATAAAAAGAGACTCTCCATGGAACTCACCAACTCGCTGTTCCGCGATGATCATCAGATGTGGCCCAACGACTTGGCTATGCAGCCGGATCTGCAGGTAACTTGGATTTGTGATTTATACATACAATATATACAATAGAATATTCGAATATTGCTTCGCCCGTAGAATATTTCGACCTCACGTCGCACCTATTTAATACCGTCGCTTATAAATTCTACAATTATGCATAAAAAATTGCCCGATTTGTCGACATTTATGACTACTGCTCTGCTCCCCAGTGTAGTAGCGTAATTATATATAGCCTATAGCCTTCCTCGATAAATATCTATCTAACACAAGCCTATCTTCCTGAGATTAGCGCGTTCAATTGAACAAACAAACTCTTCAGCTTTATAATATTAGTATAGATTACACATGACTCATGTTTTATATTAACTTAAATCATTTATCTGATTTTATCAGTTATATTGACTAATGTTGGAAAAGTAGGAATTTGAATATCAATATCATCATTAATTTCACTGTTTTATGTTTAATACATAATAAACACAAATTCGTGTGTATTTGTTGGATTCATAAGAAATTATCGTTGAAGATGATTAAAATTGTTTACAATTTCCTTTGTACATAAACCCACACAAACCGAAAGATCAAAAAAGTATGTTACAAGATTAGAAATTTTAGAAACAGTCTTAATATCTCCAGTCTTTTTTTTTAAATTTTTCCAAACATGATGTAACAAAACTGGTTAATTTTAAATTAAATGAAAAGTTTAGAAGCTTCCTTTCAATGTCATTTGCATTAATCAAATTGCGTATCAGTGTTGTGTGTATGATGCTTATCTCCATTTTATGTTACAATCATTTTTATTCTTTCTTTTTGTGGAATATCCTTCATTTTTTACTTGTTTATTTGATTTTTTACCCTGTTCCAATTCATTAGGATATGCTCGGACCAGAACAGGGATATGAAGGGCTGTATGGTACCAGGCCATCGTTTCACCAGCAAGGTAAGTGTTGGGATCGTGTCTGTAGCGGGTTTAGTCGGCTAACAGCCTAGTATTTGTAGTAAGGATGGTACCAACAATCATAGTACATAATATAGTAATTTGTACTTGAGTCAAATGTTATTTAAAATGATAGGAATGATTGACAGAACTTTTTTAAATATGTTTTACCGATAGCACAAAATTGGAGACATCAGAAATCAGTCATACTATAAAATAGACAATGGCTTGTGTAGTAAATGTCACTTAATTTTTTAAATTTTCTTGAATTGTCAAATGTGTACAACATTAATTTTTGATTTGTAATTATAATTCTGTCAGTGTTTAATAATATTTTTATTAGATTTGACTCAAGTATTGCCTTATGGTGCAGTTGCAATTAGTGCCCTGCCCTTCAATAGTTAATTTTACATATAATCAAACTTTTACCTTGTATAGCACATGTGGACATAACTGCAGGAAACTATTCTCTGACAGACAGACTTAATTTAAAACTGAATGCAAATGACTATTGCATAGTGCATATCTTTATCTCTTACTTTCATTTCATATCAATAATATTCTGTTTTCTAATGATTTTCATACTAAACTACTATTAGTTTTAAACTAATATTTTATTTTTGTAATCACGATTTCCGTTTTTTTTTTCATCATTATTGTGTGCGAAAATTGCTTTGTAGTATCTTGCTGTCATCAAATCTGCATTTAGGTTGATATAGGTGACGGTTAACTCTTTGTTCCAACTGAAGTTTGCAGCGCACCTGTTTGCGCAGATAAGTTCCATTTACAAATGTACAAAACTTCTTTTTAAGTAACTAATATTGCGCCATGCTGGCTACATTGTCGAAATGCAACTTGAAAATAAATGTAGAACAATTTTGCAAAAAAAAATGGCATCTTTATAATCAGTATAGTAGCGCCCCTATTATATTCTAATATTTATTGCCAAACTGTATTATTTTTTGGATGGCGCGCGTCAACTTCAATGTATTTCAAAAGTTTCACGACACCTACACCAACTTCATACTAGTCGAGAACTTTTCTTACTAATATTACTTTTAAAATCTAGTCAACAGTCATTGAGTCGAAATTATTTCACTGCATATTAATATATATAAGTATTTGCTTAAACTTACAATTACACAAGTTAGTATTTTCTGCTAAAACTATGAAATCAATCTTCTTTGCCCAAAAAATGTAATCAAAATAACCGATATAACCCTTTTCCCCAAGTTTTTAGAATCAGATATTAGTATAAAAAGTAGGTTTATATAAGTATGAGAAGCATTTTTATACCTATATCTACATAAAAACGCTTCTCAAAACACATGAATGATCTTTTAAGCACTTTTATCTTTCTATCGTAAGATATTTTATGTAAGTTATATGTTTAAAAACTGTGTCTTCTCTCCTTTACACGCAGCTTAACCCGGGACCTATTTATCACTAAACACAGGTGATGGGAATATTATTTCTATTGTTTTTATGTTCTAACATGCTTCAATACTTTTTTGGTGTGATGTGTTGTATCAAGTTTATTTTATGTATTACTATTGCATGTTGAATATATCTTGTGAATTAATTATTTTTTTTTTATTAATTTTTTCTTTTCTTTCACAAAGGTTACTAATTTCTAAAACATGTCTGAAATTTCTCTTGCAAGTATTTCGTGGTTAATCTTGCTTTTGAGGTTAACATAACCTATAATAAATCGATTACATATCTGTATGGTCTGTTTGAACATGGAGCAGGAAAATATTTTGGACAATGATACGACGCTACCTGTCTCTGTTGCTCGCGTTAGATGTACTTCCCCGTCTCGCTCACACAGCAATACTGGCAATTTTAGCGCTTATAATTTATTGGTTTAAGGTATACAATATTCGATGTGATACGCGGTCAGACCATAATATGTAATGAGCATAGTATGATTCCATTTCCACAAGAAAGCAAATATTACATGACCCGCTTAATTTCACATGTTAATTTAGCAATGTTGCTTTCATTATATTAATAACATTGACATGTGTGATCTTATAGCTCTAGTATAGTCAGATAGCGAGATAGCGAAGGTATTTCATTTATAGCATCTGAATCACTTGTCTAACTTACTACGTTGACGGCTGATACGTTGATAATAATAGTAACTTTTTGGTAAAAAGTGCAGAACTCATTCCACTTTTCGTCAACGAGCATTTGAGATATGGAACGAGTTCATAACAGTCTTGAATTAAATACACTGTAGATCACGATTACGGCTCGAAAAACTGTACCAATTGAGGTCATCATTTTCACAATTTCCTTTCAGCCCTTTGCGACCGCTTTGGTCTGCTCTATTCACTCGCGTACATTGTCCATAATGCGATCTCGCTGTCACCGCTACATTAGAAAGAGGCCCCTATTTCGATTACTTTGACGCATTACATTGACATTTCTTTATGAATTATTGCGACATGTTTTTAGTGTAAACATTTATTGGATATACTGTTTTATTATCTGGATGGTATCATGAAAGCCTACATAATAATAGTACATTATTGCATAGGCCGGGAAATAGGCAATTGCAGGTCGAGGATGAGCGTGCGAGGACTTCACTAATACGAGACAGGCAATTGCCATTCCGGCCGAGGCATATATAGTGCTTTTCTCTAGGTGGATTAATTCGTCAGTTACGAGCAGGTCACGGTGGTGTAGTTGGTAACGCGTCTGGTGCGTTGAGCCAGAAGACGCTGGTTCGAGTACAGCTCGAGACTGAAAAATATTTTCCACTTTAAAAAAAATTAACCTTTAAAAAATTGCTTTACCAAATTGTTTCTAATGTTTAGGCCGGTGTCATCACAAATCGAATGATTATAGATGCAATTCTATCGGGTCGTACCGTGCAACTTTGCTAAGTGCCGGTAGATGGCGCCTTACGTCGCCTTACGTCGCCTTAAGACGTGAAAGAGGTGGATTAATTCGTCAGTTACGAGCAGGTCACGGTAGTGTAGTTGGTAACGCGTCTGGTGCGTTGAACCAGAAGACGCTGGTTCGAGTCCAGCTCGTGACTGAAAAATTTTACCACTTTAAAATAAAAAAAAAATTAGAAAAAGTTAGCATACTAATTGCTTTTCAAAATTGTTTCTTATGTTTAGGCCGGTGTCATCACAAATCGAATGATTATAGATGCAATTCTATACATTCGTACCGTGCAACTTTGCTAAGTGCCGGTAGATGGCGCCTTACGTCGCCTTAAGACGTAAAAGAGGTGGATTAATTCGTCAGTTACGAGCAGGTCACGGTGGTGTAGTTGGTAACGCGTCTGGTGCGTTGAACCAGAAGACGCTGGTTCGAGTACAGCTCGTGACTGAAATGTTTTTCCATTAAAAAAAAAAATTTAGAAAATGTTAGCAAACTAATTGCTTTTCAAAATTGTTTCAAAAACATAAGTATTTTACATTTAATTTAATTCATATTAAAAGTTACATTAGCCATATTGGGCAATTACCTACTAGAAGAAGAAAATCAAAAATATTTTAAAAGAAAATTGTATATGTGACTGCCGCGCTGAGCTCTAGGGTTCGCTTCCCGGGTCAGAATAAATTTTTGTGTGAACCAAAAAATGTTTGTTTCGGTGTTTGGGTGATTCCTATGTATAATATATGCATGTATTTAGTAATATTTAAGTGTCTTTATTAGTTGTCTAGATCTCATAGCACAAGCTTATAGCTTAGTTTGGGCTAGATTGTGCTGTGTGAAAAAGTCTCCAAGAATATTTATTTATTATTTATAGTACGTTGACATAACTTTAATATTCCAAAATCCACCACTCCCACACATAAAACAAGATAAATGCACTTATTAAAAAAAAAAAATAAACTTATAGTAAGCATCCACTGAAGATGAATGATAAAAGAAATCCAATCAAAGAGTATCTAATAACCCCAGCGCGCCGTTTCATACAACATTGCTGGAGCGTTGTACTGTTTCAAATTCAAAAAACACTCCAGCAATGAATTTCATTTTCTCTGTCTGTAAATGCGATACTTCGCATATTCTTTTTTCGAAATAATGACAGTATTTCCATGCATGTTTGAGAAAAAATATTCGAGTGTCACGATTTGGAGTTTAGTTTGTATTTAATCGTAAATCTACAGTTTATTTGCTTCACAATGAACCTGCGATAGGAAATAAATTAATGATGGGCTCATATTTACTTATTACCAATGGCGATCTGTCCTCTTTGACTACCCTGTCAGAGATACAGCGTGAAGATAGTTAGTTAGTTTTAGTTAGTTAGTTATAAAGTTGACTATTGTTTGACCAGAACCGCTACACCGTCGCTTATGATTCTGTTCCAAAAGAACGGTATGTGTTTGCGGTCAAACTGTACATAAAAGTCGTCATTCAATATTTGTTCGTTTTGCAGGCTATGATCAAATACCGATAGACTCAATGCAGGGACTGGAAATCGGCAGCGGTTTCGGCATGGACATGGATATTGGGGACAATGAAGGCGCGGGGGCCGCTTCGGCAGATTTAGCGTTCCCTGAACCACCGCATGACAACAATAACGTTGCCGCATGGTACGACACTGACCTTTAGGCAATCATTTAAAGCATTGTATTTCTTTTATGTATTTTATTAAATACACACCATCAATTTAAAAAATTACATAAAAGAAATACATAAATGCATACCCAGGCGTTTTGTCTTGTCTACGATCCTTCATGTCACGTCAATTGATGGTTTCTCGATAAGTTTCGTTTGATTTGACGAGTAAACAACCGCTTAGAGGGAAAATGTATTGAAAATTCTCAATACTGCTTAACCCGACGTTTGCATTATGTTCAAACAAAACAAGCATATGATAATAGTCCGTTTATTTAAACGGCACTTTATTGCAGAGTTGATAAATAATTCATATGTAGTTCAACCAAATAGTAAAGTCAAATTTACTCAAATTATTTCTTAGCAATGATATATACTAATTGGCAGTTTAGTCCTTATTTCAATGATATCTCTCTTTGTCGTTCTGTTTCCACACTACGCTAAGTTCATTCTTAGTATAGTTCGGAGATGATCTAAACGGCAAATTAATCCAGTTGAGAAACTTATAACATTAAAATAATAGTTGTGCAATGAGATTATAATTTTGTGAATCAAGAGCAGCTAAATGCATTGGTAGAATAATATGCAGTATTAAATTGAGAGCGAAATTCTCACAATTTATATAACCCAAGTAGTGAAATTGTTTAATTGTTTAAGTTGTAATAATAGCAGCTAAATGCATTTGCAGGTTAAAATACAAAGTTTCAAGCTAAATTCTATTAATTATTGCGAGTTTATTTATATTGGTGCTAAAACGACAGTGCATTGAAAATAAAAATTATGTACCTTTCAAAATGCAGCCGGTTGCACTGCATTAGCCATATTTTAAAAAATGTATCCCAGCATTGATTATATCGCTATTTTATACGCCTACGTATAAAGTGCGTTTAATCGGAAAATGGGGTACTTTAAGATTAAGATTTTTATAGGCTTTAAAATGTATGTCATAGTACTTGTAATTTGAATAGTAAAGCGCATTTAAAGTATTGGATTTTGATTTGATTTTTATTTTGTTATAATTATGAATGAATCGATTATTTAAGTAAGAATAAGACTGTTTGTTTGAGTGAATCAATTTTTTAATTTTAGTATTAGACTGCCACTTTTAACATGACCTTTATATTTAAACAAGGTCAAATTATAGAATCCAAAAACAAAGTAGACATGTGTAGGACTTTTTTTATTATCGTAAAATAATATTGTAGTGGGCAATTGCCGTATTTGTTAATAGATACGTGGATGACGGCGCAGAAGGCGCAGGGGTGGGTACTGTCATGTTTGGGGACTGACTATTCACAAATTGATTAATATTATACAATTTTCTTAATAAAATCAAGTATACTTACATGGTAAGTAAGATAACTAACATAAGTACTTACTAATTTCCTTGCAACTGATATACATTTTAGAAATATCGTAACATTAAAAAAAATCTCATTGTAATTTTCCCACCGAATCCATCAATCAAACCTTATTCTGGTGTGACACCGGTGAACACTGTCTAACGTTCGGGTAAAGATTCCTACCACTCGTCCTGTTAATGTTATAGCTTTATCAGATAATACAGAAGTTCTCCAATAGGTATACGGCTAGAGGACGTTTCCTTACCTAGTCACTCTTAATGCTTAAAATTGCATTCTCAAAGACTACCTACCGATGTGAGTTACCATGTGCGGGCGCCACTCACAGTATACGCCTGCCTGTAACTGCGGCCAAGATTCGACTAGTATTTACTTTTTTCGTTCAGATTTCAGAGCACGGACTCATTGCATATAGGTACTAGGTATACTCCTATCTACTGTGGCGCTTCAGCCATTGAATTTTCACCACGTACTGTTTACAAATGCGCCAATTAATGATCACTACTAGTATTGTCAATAAATGGCGTACAGATTAAGTAATAAAATATCGTAAATGGAGTAGAACGTATCTTAGATTTATGTAATCGTTTAATTATAAGCTTTATAACTTTACTTAATTCGACTATGAATCCTCTGAGAATTTTATGTCTATTGATTTTTAAAAATCGATTCAGAGCATTTTTTTATATTATCTCGATTATGACGGAATTAGTAATTGAGTGTCACAATTTGTGTCCATTTACCTATGTATGGATAATAAAGTACCTTAAAATAAGTGTGTTTTTATTTACACAAACCTGATATATATACTAGGGTACCCAATATGTAGTTTATACTCAACAAACTGCTGCGTGTAGCGTGTCAACAGTTTGTTCCGACTACTAAGTAAAAATATAGACCAGCCGGATTAATGTAACATTATAAATGTAAAAGTTATTAACCACTCACGCTGTAATACCAAAAGTAATTTGTCTAAGGGCCGTATTCCAGAACGTTTATCAGTACTCAAGAAACACTTGAGAGTAGATTTTATAAGGCAAAATCTAGTCTCAAGCAATGATTGAGTATTGAGAAACGTTCTGGAATACGGACCTAAGACTTGGTATAAAGACAGCTCTGATAGTCATTGTTGATGTGTGAGAGTCCACTCGAATGTCATACTGGACTGGAACCGGCTAAAACCACGGTCCCTGCCTAGGACGATTTATCCAATGGACGCGTAATGTACTTAATAAAGTATGAAATCACCTTCAACCAACTTTCGTGCGGGGGGACATCGGCATGGGATTGATGGGACTACGGAAAATTTCATTTAACCGTGGTCCCATTGGCCAAATGGACCACCGAATGTAAAATTTTCTGTAATATCGCTATTCCATAGAACCATTAATAGTGATGCAACAAGTCTTTTGAGTTTTTAGGTTTTTGGGTAATTTTAATTACCTGTTTATCCATGTTACTAGGAATTATTCGCTGGAATTCTCACTTATATCAATAGAAAATAAAAACCATCAGTTACTTACGATAGTTACCTTTTTTATTGTGGTATAATAATAAAAAAAATGTGAATAAGAAGAAAATCTGATTTAGATAGATTAGAAGACTATTACATAGCACAATCTTCTATTAACTTTATTTGGGTAATATGGCAGTTGCGTCTTCGCTTTTTTGTTTTTTGTCCTCCACTTCGCACGGTCATTGCTATAATCCCTTGTAGTGAGACCATTGGCACGCATTATCATTCTTCTTAGGTCCTATCCCCTCTTATTGGGACTCGGCGAGGATGGCATTGCCCGACATGACGGTATAGTTGCAAATTGTCTGTATAGAGATTAAAGTAGGAAGAGATAACTCGTTCAGCGGAGTTCATGAAAATGGAAAAATGTAAAGAAAATTCGCTATTTTGAGGCACGCCAGCAATGATATTACGCCATTTATAGAACGACTCATTATGGCGAACACACTGCGTGCGCCCCCGAAGATAAGAATTAAACCAGACCTCTGTTTCTGAGGAGAGGAAGAGTTAACTGCGCTACAAAAGTGTATAACACTAGAACGGTAAGAGATTTGTTACTCATGCCCAGAAGAATAGCATCGGTTACCTTTACAAGAATCTTCAGAGTGCTGTGACCTGGTCTAAAGCCAGATTGCTAGGGGTTGCGAAGATTATTTTGCGTTTTTTATTATTTTTTCATCATTTCGTTATAAGGGGAAACTAGTCAGTAATTCTTCCATACAAATTTAGTTGAACGATTACTCAAAAAGTTAAGGTCGTATGACTGTTTGTATAGTTCCAAAATTACAAAAATTAAAATAGCTCACACGTTAGGTAGGAATCACAAAACCTTCATATTATACTGCAATTTTTCGTGAAACTTCACACGTAAAAAATATATATAATGTATTGAGTAAGTTAAAAAATACTGCCACACAGAAAATGTTTATTTATTTATAACATAGCATAACTTTATTTTGGTTATCTAAATATATTATTATTTACTTATCTATTAGGCCTTATCCCCGAAGGGGTGGCAGAGGCATATTATATGCCCACTTTTTACATACATACATATCATCACGCCTGTTTCCCATTGGGGAAACAGAAAAAGAAAACACAGAAACTATGGATTTCCTCTTACTGAGATCCTGGCCTACAACTTTCGCTTCTCCTACTTTCATAAGTGTTTTCATACACGCTCGCCGGTTAAGGTTACTCTTGACCTGGCCTTTTTCCAAAAGATCGTCGATTTGATTGACATACGTACGGCGAGGTCGACCCCTACCTGTTTGCCCATTCATTCTCGCTACGTAAATCTGCTTAGTCAGTCTCTTTTCATCCATTCTCTCCACGTGTCCGAATCATTCCTTTTTCTATCTTAGTCACTACATCTTCTGTCATACCGCAATGTTCCCTTATCACGCTGTTTCTTCCTTTATCCATCAACCTCACTCCAGCTATACTTCGTAGACTTCTCATTTCCACTGCATTTATTTCACTGCAATGCTTTTTCTGCGATACCCAGCTGTCACTGCCATACATAAGCGTAGGGACAAGTAGTCCTTTATGTACAGCCAGAAGCCAGAACTCCGCTATGTACATGGCCCCATTCACTTGATTTCCAGCCAAAACTCTTCTCTCAATGTCATAGTCACATTTTCCATCTCTCGCAAATTTTGAACCCCTCCACACAAACCGAACAATCCGTCATGCTTTCATCTTTTTCAAAAAACATTACTTTCGTTCTTGTTCACTTTCATTCCTTTCCTTTTTAGCGCATCATGCATAATGTTAACCATCAACGCTAATCATCAGCGTAAAAGAGGTATTTTACGGTTAATTCTTTTATTTGCAAACCATACGCAGTCTTGCAGTTCTGTCATGCAACTGTTAATGTATAGGTTAAACAGACTTTTCAGCATGTATATAATCTCCCAAGAGCCGAAAGTCTCACCTCTTTTGAAATAAATGTCATCTTGCTTCTCATTTGATACTGTGGACTATCTTTTTGCAGCTTATTACTGGCACCACCGCGTTCTCACACCATGTCGAGTAAGATAGCACTAATTTTGCCTCACCCACCAAGCGTTATATGCTCACGACTAGTGCAGCCTTAAATGGCATCAACGCCATGTTGTAATGAGGTTTCATTATCTCCATTTTAAAATGGTTTTATTGAAGTTGACAAAATTATGCGTTTCTAATCTTTAAGTTCTATTCAATTGAACCACTGAGAAAAAAAGGCGTTAATAGTTGCATTCTCTTACAAGTCGACACAACTCTAGAAGTAAATGGTTCTATGGAATAACGATACTACAAAAAAAAATACATTCGGTGGTCCCTTTGGTCAATGGGACCACGGAATGGAAGCGATAGAGAATGAAAGTATATTGAATATAGGCCGATTAAGACAGCGACTTAGCTAAAAATGCTTAGCAAATGGCAAGCGGGGTATAGGCGTAAACGGTAAGATTGATTGATTAAATTGTCCTAGGTCCCTGCTTAACTGTCTATTGCTGGACACCCCGGGTAACTCCTCGGAAAGATGTCCCAGTGCTCCCGGCAGATGGTATAAAGATTGCTGATCTGTATACACAGCGTAATTTGGGTAGCGCGAGTAATTCCAGTATCTCTGATACCTACATACATACATACATATTGTCACGCCTTTATCCCCGAAGGGGTAGGCAGAGGCATGATAAACGCCCACATTTCACCGTATGCATTTTTGTCCCACGTAACAGGTGGTGGCCCATTGCCGTGTTGAAATGGACAGGCGCAGGCGGTGGCGACCTAATGTTGAAATTTTGAAATTGAATTTTTTTAAGCCGCCCTTCAATTTGGCTTAACGACTGCCATTCCACTGACAACCGGGACCAACGGCTTAACGTGCCTTCCGAAGCACGGAACGGGGGTGGTTCTAAAGGGCCGAATAAATTTAAATAATAATGTGTCTATTTTTTAGAGGTTAAATTTCAAAGAAATTTTGAACTTTTGTGCTTTTTAGTGAGGTGGATACAGATATCTCATATATCAGTATACCATACCTAGGTATATCAGATTATTATGAGATAAATAAAAACCACGAGATGAATACAATCGAGGAAGAAAACTCATTGGCCTCTAGGTGTACCTGCAGAGGCTTGTATCGTGTCCAAACAGGACTTATAAAAATCGTCTGAAAAGGCACGACATGCAGCAACATGAGAGCGTAGTTCATTGCCATATGAGTAGTCTGCCCTGGTAAGGCAAAGGTCACGGGTTCAATCCCCGTTTCGAATCGAATTGTCTTTTTCCACTTATATATATATATATATATTTATATATATATATATATCATTATTTGATTTTTGTTAATCGGTCTTAGCTCTTAGCCGTCTGAAGAAAAAAATCTTAAAATGTCATTCTCTAACCGATAAAACCATTTTTTTTTCGTTGGCCGGCACTTTTTTTTGGTTACTTTTTGTATGGAGCGTGAATGATGTCCTTTCTCATAAATGTTTAATAAAGTGGAAAAAGACAATTCGATTCGAAACGGGGATTGAACCCGTGACCTTTGCCTTACCAGGGCAGACTACTCATATGGCAATGAACTACGCTCTCATGTTGCTGCATGTCGTGCCTTTTCAGACGATTTTTATAAGTCCTGTTTGGACACGATACAAGCCTCTGCAGGTACACCTAGAGGCCAATGAGTTTTCTTCCTCGATTGTAATCATCTCGTGGTTTTTATTTATCTCATAATAATCTGATATACCTAGGTATGGTATACTGATATATGAGATATCTGTATCCACCTCACTAAAAAGCACAAAAGTTCAAAATTTCTTTGAATTTTAACATCTAAAAAATAGACACATTATTATTTAAATTTATTCGGCCCTTTAGAACCACCCCCGTTCCGTGCTTCGGAAGGCACGTTAAGCCGTTGGTCCCGGTTGTCAGTGGAATGGCAGTCGTTAAGCCAAATTGAAGGGCGGCTTAAAAAATTTCAACATTAGGTCGCCAGCGCCTGCGCCTGTCCATTTCAACACGGCAATGGGCCACCACCTGTTACGTGGGACAAAAATGCATACGGTGAAATGTGGGCGTTTATCATGCCTCTGCCTACCCCTTCGGGGATAAAGGCGTGACAATATGTATGTATGTAGGTATCAGAGATACTGGAATTACTCGCGCTACCCAAATTACGCTGTGTATACAGATCAGCAATCTTTATACCATCTGCCGGGAGCACTGGGACATCTTTCCGAGGAGTTACCCGGGGTGTCCAGCAATAGACAGTTAAGCAGGGACCTAGGACAATTTAATCAATCAATCTTAACGTTTACGCCTATACCCCGCTTGCCATTTGCTAAGCATTTTTAGCTAAGTCGCTGTCTTAATCGGCCTATATTCAATATACTTTCATTCTCTATCGCTTCCATTCCGTGGTCCCATTGACCAAAGGGACCACCGAATGTAATTTTTTTTGTAGTATCGTTATTCCATAGAACCATTTACTTCTAGAGTTGTGTCGACTTGTAAGAGAATGCAACTATTAACGCCTTTTTTTCTCAGTGGTTCAATTGAATAGAACTTAAAGATTAGAAACGCATAATTTTGTCAACTTCAATAAAACCATTTTAAAATGGAGATAATGAAACCTCATTACAACATGGCGTTGATGCCATTTAAGGCTGCACTAGTCGTGAGCATATAACGCTTGGTGGGTGAAGCAAAATTAGTGCTATTTTACTCGACATGGTGTGAGAACGCGGTGGTGCCAGTAATAAGCTGCAAAAAGATAGTCCACAGTATCAAATGAGAAGCAAGATGACATTTATTTCAAAAGAGGTGAGACTTTCGGCTCTTGGGAGATTATATACATGGTGGTGTTTAACCTATACATTAACAGTTGCATGACAGAACTGCAAGACTGCGTATGGTTTGCAAATAAATGAATTAACCGTCAAATACCTCTTTTACGCTGATGATCAGCGTTGATGGTTAACATTATGCATATGTAACAGCTATATATATATATATATATATTTATTTATAATATATATATAAATAAATATATATATATATATATTTATATATATCCATTACGCCTTATCCCCGAAGGGGTGGCAGAGGCATATTATATGCCCACTTTTCACCGTGTGGATTCCTGTCCCACGTAATAGGTGGAGAGCCCATTGCCGTGTTGAAACAGACAGACGCAGGTTGTGGCTACTTGTGTTGAAATTTTTTTTTAAGCCGCCCATTAGGCCTTCAACCAGGCTTAACGACTGCCATTTTACTGGCAACCGGGACCAACGTCTTAACGTACCTTCCGAAGCACGGAAACGCTCGCAAATGTAAATGCCACAAAGTGGTCACCCATCCGACGACCAGCCATAGTGAAAGTTGCGTACCTCAGTGATCGTTTACCGAACACTGAGACCGCGGGGCCACGAGCGCTTCTCAATCAAATAATGATGATAAAGAATAACTTAATCTCGCTTAATAATAATAAAATATGACAAAAAGCCTAATTATATACAATCATCATTAGGTACAAGTACCTACGTAGGTATTTATGTGTAGGTATTAATGTTATAAAATATATGTAAAGAAAAAGACTTCATTTCGTTACCGACGTGGCTTTATTCATATGTTATATGAATAAATATATATATGTCTTACGTAACATTTTCTAAACCTAATGCAGGTGAATTTATAGGTGGTTGGTAGTGCCTCGCGAACGTCATGTACCACACTATGCACATAGTGTGGGAACAGCAGCCCACCGTTATTTTGCCAACATTGCATGAGCAATAATAATACGGTATGGCATCACGGCCACTCAATGATGTGTCGATGCCAATGTAAACATAGTATACTCTGGCCCGAACATGCATAGATTGTACTCTTCCTCTTATAATTATTATGTTTTCTCCCAATTCTCCGACTTGTTCTGTTAAAAGTCTGTCGCCAAGCTCGACCGTAAAAACGCAATTTGGATTGATTTGTTCGCCGTAATAGCTTTTAGCTTGTTTTATTTGATAAATACCCAAACTAAATAATATTAAATCCTCTTCTGAGAGCCTTGAAAAATCATCGAACTCGGGCATATCGGCGGACATCGGCTGAAATTGTGCTCGTCTTCTATTATAATTATGCCTTACAACTATATCAGCCAGCGTGTTATAGATTGACATTCTATGGTTTATTATGGCCAAAAAGGATTGGGCATGAATATTGTCATTTATTAGTATATGGTATGCATTAATTATAGCAGCCGCTATCTTTTAACAATCAAACATGTGAGGAAGAGCACGATTTATTTGACGTCTAAAAAATCTAAAATCCCGTTTGAAACGCCCATTAACTACCTCCACAACCCACCGACAGATAGTTGCAAGGCGAGTTTTATTTGCTTGGTGTTGTCAGCTGGGTTTCATTTCGGAGCTTGGCTTCAGGCATATGTGCAGAATATCCCAGTGACTCCATTGGTGAAATGGCATCTCTGAAGCCGCGATCCAAAATAAGTACATCACCTTGTCTAAAAACCAATTAAATACACCATCGCCGTTGTCAGTTTCATTAGTAATAATGTCGTTCATAACTTGGGCATCGGATGTGGTAGCAGCATGAGGTCCAGATACGTCAATAATGTGTCCATCACAACAGACTATCAAAAAAGGTTTTAATAAGTTGCGGAATTTATGCAGGCTGTATGACTTTCTCTGAAAAAAGTAATTGCTACTTTTAAAACACACTATTCGCAAAACAAATAAGTAGCCGTCCGATGTAACTAAAGTCGCATGGATAACTAAACTGCTTAACTTACAAGAATGGTCGGTCCTAAACAAATACTTAGAACTTAGCAGGTAACAATAACGTATAGTAAATATGTAAAACATTATATAGTAACATGTGGCAGATGTCGTTGGTCGAAATTGTAATGTTGTTTATTAATACACATTGTGTCATTGTTCTTTTACCTAAATAAATGAAATTAAAAAAAACAAGAGAGAAAGAGACAAGCTACTGATAACGGTAACAGGAGGGAAAGAGACAGAGTACACGGCCGATCCCATTGGCCGATCCTTTCGATACAGGCTGTAAAATGCTCATTTCGATGGTTACATGTTTAGGTTTTTAATTATTCAGAAATAGTTAATTGTTACATAAATGTAAAAGTGCTCGTGGCCCCGCGGTCTCAGTGTTCTGTAAACGATCACTGAGTTACGCAATTGAAAAATTTCAACAGCAGGTAGCACAACCTGCGTCTGTCTATTTCAACACGGCAATGGGCTCACCACCTATTACGTGGAACAGGAATCCACACGGTGAAAAGTGGGCATATAATATGCCTCTGCCACCCCTTCGGGGATATGGCATGATGGATATTTATTTATTTTATGTAAATGCTCGTTTTATGATTTTCGGAGATCCATTTTGGGTCTAAAAGTTGGTCGTAGACGTTTGTTGTAATAATTAAAAATGTTTAAAAGATTATTTGCCGTAAGATGACACAGTTTTTTATACTGGCCGGCGGCACTTTAATTTTTGGATGATGTCCTTTAGCGAAATAATAATTAATTGCTTTAAAAATTTATCTTGTAGCATGTGCAAGAGTTCATAATTAATTTATCCAGTAAGTATATATAGGGCGACGAAGCTTTGAAGATGAAGCTACGACCTCTAATCGCAGTCACTAAAGAAATGCCCAAACAGCAGAAATGTCCGAAAGATCATCAGCACATACAAACATCACAAACACAAACAGCACAACAAATGCTGGGGTCCCGCAGGGCTCAGACCCACTCGGTTTTTGCTGCATATCAATGACATGCTGTCCATTGACGGCATTCATTGCTATGCACATAATAGTACGGGTGACACTTATTACACAGGTCGCTCCAATGTCCCCGGTCTGCAGTAGAGAAAGTCGTGAACAACTCGTGTCTAAAATCGAGGCTACTCTTGCAAGAGTGTCCGATTGGGATAGACAAAATCTTGGCCAATTTAACCCTACCAAGACTCAAGTTTGTGCATTCACTGCCAAAAAAAGGCCCATTTACTGTACCGCAATTCCAGGGTACACCTCTTTCCATCTCCAATAGTATTGGGATCCTTGGTGTTGAGATCTCTAGTGACGTCCAATACCGTAGTCATTTAGAGAACAAGGAGAAGGTGGCTTCCAAAAAGCTCGGAGTGCTCAACAGGGCGCGGCAGTACTTTACTGCAGAGCAAACACTGGTCCTCTATAAGTCGCAAGTACGGCCGCACATGGAGTACTGCTGTCACCTTTGGGCTGGTGCACCTGAATACCAGCTTCGACCTTTCGACTCGGTAGAACGGCGTGCTATGAGGATTGTCAACGATCCTCTACTAGCAGGCGGTGTCGAACCCCTTCGCGACAGAAGATACTTTGCCGCCTTATGCGTGTTCTATCGCCTGTACAACGGTCTGTGTTCTGAGGAGTAGTTTGATATGATGCCTACGGCTAGTTTCTATCATCGCACCGCTCGCCATAGACAGGGTGTTCACCCTCACACTTTGCGTCCGGAGCGCACGCATACGGTTAGATCCGATAGAGGCTTTATTCCGCCAAAGCTTAGATTGTGGAACGAACTCCCTGCCTTTCCTGAACGTCTACAGTATAGGGTTCTTCAAAAGGGATCTTAGAAGGTTTATAAAGGGTCGGCAGCGCGAGTGCTGCACCTCTGGTGTTGCAAACGTCCATAGGCTACGGTAAACACTTTCCATCAGGTGGGCCGTATGCTTGTGTGCCATCTTATTGGTATAAAAAAAGGAACGGTTGCTTAAAAAACTTAGGTAAGAGCAGATTCTGTATGTAAGTACTAAAGTACTTAGTACCAACAAATAAAATGTAGATTCATAAATCTATCTAATCATAATGCATTAATAAATCAATACTAATTACAGAGGGCAAGGAATTAACCCCATCATTCATGTTACTAAAACGAAAGATAATTTCATATTTCACGTTGTGTCTGACGTCTAAGTTCACGAACAACAATTATCGACAACAGTTCACTCCTTAATAATTATAAGTTTAGACACAAACGGTAAAAGAAAAGCAACCGTATTGTATGGTGATAAGGTATATCACATAATAGTTTAATTACTGGTGATCGGCATTGGGGAATAGACCGAAAACCATTTAGCTCGTATTAAACATACATGACTAAATTTGTTGATGATTGCAGGGTACGGGTCGTGATTTGAGAACTCCCGAGTGAATAAATGTAGATACTTATACCTAACTCTAAAATATGAAATTTATTATTGTTGTACCATAAATATACTACGTATTCACTCTTATAGCGTCAAGTCACGTTGCATTTTATTGTATTGCATCCCAAAACGTTCCAGTGGGAGTTTTGGAAAATCCTGTTTTATTGGATGCTTCCATTATAATAACTTTCTGTATATCAAATTTGAGACAAATCTGTTGAGTGTTTGTTTTGCTCTAATAGATCAGCCAAACTCTTCAACTTTGTTATATTACGGCCTACAGTTATAGATTGGGACTGGCACTTGGCAGTTACCTCCAGTAGAGCCTCGCCTGTCAAGTAAACATTGTACCAGTATGCAGACGAAGATTTTGGTGCGACTCTTACTTATGCGTGCGACTGAAACGTGCGTTTACCAAGTCTAAATGTCCAGTAGGTGCTTATTTTTAAACCCCAAAAGGGCTGGTCATCAACATCGCCTTAAACCTCTTTACATAGTTTATGAAGTGAAATTATTACCTACATCTTAAGCAAACTAAACCTCACGTCTTACCTTTGACGTAATTGCATTGCACAATACAAGTCTCTAACTAAGCAAGACTTTGGAGTTAGTGCAGGATTAGTGGTGCATGCCTCGGTCTAAATCCTAATTGTATATAATAATGCAGGGACAAAGGTAGCGCAAGTTGCGTGGCAATGTGGTTGCTCGACTCCGCGACAACAATTTGTGGTGTAGTCGAGTCATGTAGGCAGGGGTAGGTAGGTCTTTTGCTGTTTAGTTCAAAGATTACTGCAGTTTATATAATATATACTTATGTCACGTATAAAGAGAGAAAACCTATGATCTTTCGGCTGTGCGTATGAGTAGATAACTTTGGAAAGTATAGAATGTTTATGTAGCTAATTACCTTTCTGACGACTCGATTGGCAAAGGACATAGGTACTTACTTACTTATTGTAGACGGAAGGACAACGAGACGTAGGTATGTAGTCTTGGACGATTGTTGTATTTGACTTGACCTCGCCTGTCATGTCAAAACTGAGTTCATCGATCGACTCAAGAAAAAACTAGAAGTGGACGGCAGAAACTATTGCTTGTGTAAGTACCTATGTTATATCAACTTAATATGTAAGGAAGGTCGGGTTAACTTGGGTTAGATTGGGTCCACTACCCAGTGCGGAGCTATTGGAATTATCCGCTAGGTGTATGGTGTACACAAATCCGCGAGCAGATTAGGTACATACAAAACTATGAAGCCGAGTCGACAAAACGGCAGTCTCGAGTACACGTAGGTTTGACTTCATGCAAACTAAACAACACCTGCATAATTTATTAAGGGTAACTACTGGAAAGGATGCAAATGATTCTTATTGAAAAATGTTTGCATGCAATACGCTGTTCGGAACCTATGTACATTAAGCGCGTGGCGATTTTGAACCCAAGCAAGCGTCTATGCATGTGTCTACACCTTGTATCGCCTAAGGTACCCTGCTGATGATACAACATTTTAATGATACTATAAGGGTTTAATTTTTTCTATCTGTACGAAACCCCAAAAAAAATATTAACGCAGTTGCAGCAAGTTGCACCGCTCTTTCATTTGTTTTTTTTTTCAAGTTTTTAATACAGACCTTGATGACTAATAACTGAAGCACTCATTACAGGTTACACAGCGCAGCCCCTGTCGTTTTCATTTACGACTGTTTAATAAACCAGAGCGGGATTGTGATAATATACTTTTTACGGTCAACATAGAACGCGCATCTGCCTAACTCCTGAGGGCAAGTACAAATTTAGTATTTTCTTTTAGTCATTTATCGCCTTCATTGTGTATGCATATTATAAAGGACCTGCTGTTGTGCTGGGTATTTTAATGTCCGAGGTTTAAATTACCTGACCCGCTAATGTAATTGATAGGTAAGTATAATCTAAAACAAAAATTTTGTTGAGTGCCGTTTTCTCTTGCCTCACTCACTCCCTCATTTCACTAAAACAGCACTCACTATTTTATTATTTAACTTGGTTAGTAAAATGTCTGTATTTTTGTATTTTATACTTACATATAAAATGACAAAAAAATTCACGTACACACACCCTGATACACATATATCTAAGATCACCTACACGCACATACATACATATACCTACTTCACCCAAATTGACACACTTCTATGGCTGGTCATTAGATGGATGACCACTATGTGGTATTTCTATTTACGCGCTTTACAGTGCTTCGGAAGGCACGTTAAGCCGCTGGTCCCGGATGCCAGTAACCTTGCTGTTGTTTGAGGTGGAGATAAATCCAACAAATTGGTGTGCGTTTCGATTGCTCCGCCACGGTGTCCAATCAAAAAAAGCACTCCGGCCAAAAATTGTCGAAATTTGTCAAAACCGAATGCAACAAACCAAAAATTTGTCAAAGTAGAAATAAAGAAGATAATCAGAGTTTAAACTTGGCCGCGTGAACGGAGATGCGCGGCCACGGAGATCTCCGCAACTACATGGGTTAGAGATCTAATTCTTTTTGTCAATTTAAGATTGAATTTGTCAAAAATGGTAGAAAAAAGAAGTATAAGCTCTATGTCTATATTTTTACGAATTATTCGCCTTTGAAGTTATGGCCGCTCCACTCGTTGTTTCTTTAATGTTGATTATTTTTTAAACCTTACGATTTCATATAGTAAAATTAACACAAGAAGAAGGATCTTAATTTGTAGAAACTAATGAAAGCAATAAATACTACTAAAGTTTAGTTAAACAGGAGATATCGATCCAAAACAAAAAGTCCGTGGCCGCGCGAACAAAACGCTGCTTTGTAGGCTCATATCTCACTACCTATAATTGCTAGGATTTTGGTGTGACTTCCATTTAATCGGCATATTAGCCTCTTTATAATGGCGTATTGTTTTACCCTCAAAACAGTTTACAACTCGTGTTAAATCAAAAATAATGATGTCTCACATGATGTTCTACCAGGGTGACAATAATTTCGATATAATTTGGACATACACCTTTTCTACTACACTAAATCTATCTATTAAGAATAATTAATTTACCTATATCATAACTTAAAGTTATCTTCAGCTTGTAAACTTTTTGTTTTGTTGTAATTTGATAGCCATGGAATTTCATAGAATGCGTTAAAACAATCATCACAAGAATCAGTAACCAGAGGCTATCTATGTGAAGATTGCAGACCCAGGTCAATTTGCGGCAGTTTTCGCTTACCATCCTATTTTTTTTTATTAAAGCTTAAGAAAATGGCGACAATAAGATATGTATCATATTACCAAAGCTGGAATTAACTGAGCTAGAGACGTTGCATGCCACACCATCATGATGGCGAGCTTCAATGTGTGCATTGAAACTATGGTGAGTAGTTTAGTCACACCAACAATAATCGCACTTCCATTTGTCGAGCTTACATTACACTCTAAATATACATACATACATATCGTCACGCCTGTCTCCCATCGGGGTAGGCAGAGACTATGGCTTTCTACTTGCTACGATCCTGGCATACAACTTTCGCTTCTTCCACTTTCATAAGTGTTTTCATACACACACGCCGGTTAAGGGTACTCTTGACCTGACCATTTTCCAAAATGTCTTCTATTTGATTGACATGTGTACGACGAGGAATAAAAAAATATAAAAATGTCTTTATTTTGCGTAGACCATTTAACGGCGCTTATATAATGTCATTCACTAGAACTAAGGATAAATTTTATATTTTAATATTTTAAAGTGGTTCGGAACGCGGCCCACCTGATGAACCGTCTTATTGTATCTATGTATACACTAGTTGACCCGTGCAACCTCGTAAGAGGCAGAGAGAGAAAAAGAGTGGGGCGTACGAATTTAAATTACAATTATAAAGGAGCTGAAACTTAGATTTGGGTTATATTTTTAATGCCACATCAAAAAAAGTAAAAAATAATTGTTTAAAATAAAATAAAACATTTGGGGTGGACCACCCTACCCTACCTTTATCACTAAGGGGTATGAAAAATAGATTACGACCGATTATCAGATCTATCAAATATAGATATGAAATTTAATAATAATCGGTCAAGCCGTTTCGGAGGAGTTTGGTAACAAGCGGTGTTTGTTACCAACGAGAAGTTTTATATATTAGATAAATATAGACAAAAATGCAGAAAGTGAAATGGACGCGTATAGTATGTCTTTGCCTACCCCTTTGAGGCCATAGGCGAGACTATTAGGTGATTTTTGTATTCTATTTTCAAAATAGTTCTGTACAGATCTGCAAAGATTTATAATTCATGACATGGTGATTGTATGACCGCGTGAACAATGTACGTCGACGACGAGCAGCGCCCGCTTTTGTCATTGTTCTTCATATTATTGTTATATATATGTTCCGGTAATCACTACATTTACTGTCCCATACAAATTGTTTAGTACCATGTCGTACACCATGTTTTCACCGCGCGTGTTATTTAAAATTTGTCATTTTTGCCGCGCTTTCATAACCAGACAATGACTGGTTCGTCGCCAATGCTTGATGGTTTGCCGCGTAAAATCGATACGCCTCTTTACACTACTACTACTAGTATAGTGATATTTACCATGCATTAATTTTATTCTTTCAGCGAGTATCAGATATTTGGGTTCTGTTACAAACGCCATGACCACGAATCTACTAAAGCTCGCATTTATTTAATTTGTTAATTTTTTTATACCTAGGTATCACTGAAAATGTTTAGAACTGGCCCGAAAGAAATATTGCTAATGAAAACTTTTTTGAATTTCAATTATAGAACTCTTTGGTAACCTAATGTAATATATTGCATTCATTTGTCATTTGTTTTTGTGAATTGGCGGCAAATGTAAAACTCTTGTTAAACGTAAAAATGAACTTAACGCGAGAAAATGTTCGGTCAATGATTTATTATGACTTTCGTTGTGGGCTTACTCAACAACAAAGCTATGATAGGCTTCGATTAGCATTTCATAATGAAGTCCCATCTCGTGCCACTATTTAGAATTTATTTAACGAGTTTAAGCGTGGACGTAGCAATCTCAGTGATGATCCGCGTGAGGGACGTCCTTTAACAGCGACTACTGAAGATAACATCAGTGCTGTGTGACGTATGATAGAGGAAGATAAGAGAGTGGCCGATCAGCAGATACGGGCAAGCCTAGGCATTGGTATGAGTCAAGTTCAAAAAATATTACACGAACATTTAGGCGTCAGAAAGCTTTGTACCAGATGGATTCCCCATACTTTAACCGACGACCAGAAACGCCTTCGCATGGACTAGTGTCGCGAAATGTTAGATAAGTTCAACGGTGGTGACTCAAATGCTGTGTTTGACATCGTCACAGGTGATGAAAGCTGGATATATTGCTTTGAACCCGAAACCAAAAGACAATCAGCTCAGTGGGTGTTTCCTTTTGAGGATCGGCCAACTAAGGTAAAGAAAGGAAGAAGTCAAGGAAAAATGATGATAGCCTCGTTCTTTGGTCGGAAAGGTCATTTCGCGGTAGTTATGCTGGAAGATGGAAGGACAGTTACTGCAGACTGGTACGTCAATCGCTGTTTGCCTGTTGTCTTGGAAAAAATTCGACAGCAGCGCCCTCGAAGCAGGATCCTTCTTCACCACGGCAATGCTTCAGCGCACTCCGCAAAACGGACTGTTGAATATTTGACTATGGCAGGTGTCGAGATAATGAGTCATCCGCCATACAGTCCCGACTTGGCGCCCTGCGACTTTCATTTATTCCCAAGAACTAAAGATAAACTTCGAGGTATTCGCTTTACGAGCCCTGAAGATGCGGTGAAAGCGTATGAAAATGCCATAGAAGAGACCCCTAAGGAAGAATGGGCCCACAGCTTTTCTTAGTGGTTCCATCGAATGCGACGATGTGCAGAGAGGAACGGAGATTACTTCGAAAAACAATAAAAGTATTAGCAATTTTCTACATTAAGCCGTTTTTTATTTATTCGTATTACTCTTGATTTTTACCTTTATTACATTTTTAATGATTTTTAATATTGATGATGAATATTATTTTTAATATTAAGTTTTTTATTTACGCGTATTTTTATTTTCAAATTGATCTAGATGTTATTCACTTTCATAGCTGTCCTCCAGTTATTGAATGTAAATGTATTCCCAAATAAAACTAAATTATTGTCTTCCTGGTAGAACATCAAATGAGACATCATTATTTTTGATTTAACACGAGTTGGAAACTGTTTTGAGGGTAAAACAATACGCCATTATAAAGAGGCTAATATGCCGATTAAATGGAAGTCACACCAAAATCCTAGCAATTATAGGTAGTGAGATATGAGCCTACAAAGTAGCGTTTCGTTCGCGCGGCCACAGACTTTTGTTTTGGACCGATATCTCCTGTTTAACTAAACTTTAGTAGTATTTATTGCTTTTATTGGTTTCGACAAATTAAGATCCTTCTTCTTGTGATAATTTTACTATATGAAATCGTAAGGTTTAATAAATAATCAACATTAAAAAAACAACGAGTGGAGGATTGCGCGGCCATAACTTCAAAGGCGAATAAATCGTAAAATATTGCTCTAGAGCTTATACTTCTTTTTTTGACAATTTTTGACAAATTCAATCTTTAATTGACAAAAAGAATTAGATCTCTAACCCATGTAGTTGCTGAGATCTCCGTGGCCGCGCAATCCCGGTTTGTTGCATTCGGTTTTGACAAATTTTGACAATTTTTTGAAGAAGTGCTTTTTTGATTTGACACCGTGGCGGAGCAATCGAAACGCACACACAAATTGAGGATCGTAAAAGTCAGGTCTGCTCGTACTTGATTTTAAAATAGGGTAGATTACTAATATGAGTTTGGTTTAATATAATAAGTATGTGTATGCTGTTGATTGATGGCACTTGGTGGAACTTGCTACACATCTTGGATAAAAATACTTATACTGTTCCATTTATTTACTATTTAAACCTGACCGGTTTCGCATTACGGCATTTATTCAGTGTTTTTGTTCGTGTTTTTATTAGTATAAAAAACATAGTGTTTGTATTAGTGTGTTGTACAGTGTTTTTATTAGTATAAATAGTCAAGTTAAGTATGTTCACGTTAACCAGTAGGTAAATACTTGCAGCTAGACGAGCTTTATAAGTTATTTTAATAAAGCAAAGGCATGCGACTATCGATCCAATCTCACCTGCCAACTGTTACCGAATTAATGTTTGAGAGTTTTTACTACTTTATAAAAGCCTCTATCCGCGTTTAATGGCCCCTTCGGGATTATCTTTTGGCCGTTTTATGGACCCATTTATGGGAGCTGCGCTAAAACATAATCATGCGTTTTGTTGTTAAATATGAAAATCGTTAATGGTCTCTTTTGTATATATATATAGAACCCACCACTGATTACACCTCATCGGCTGACAGGCAGCTAACGGGAATATGTAGACTTTGGACTCGCCCAAAGTGTTCTGTCCATTTGACTGTGTCCTGTGAGAGTGATCCTTAATTCGCTGAATGTAGCCTTAGAGTCCAATGAGGCAAAAGACGTCATTTTGACGTATTGATATAGAAAAAAAATATATACATACATATTGTCACGCCTTTATCCCCGAAGGGGTAGGCAGAGACATATTAAACGCCCACATTTCACACACACACACACACAGTAACAGCTGGTGAGGCCATTGCCGTGTTAAAATGGACAGGCGCAGGCTGCGGCGACCTGCTGTTGAAATTTTTTAAGCCGCCCATTAGGCCTTCAACCTGACTTAACGACTGCCATTTTATTGGCAACCGGGACTAACGGCTTAACGTGCCTTCCGAAGCACGGAACTGGGGTGGGTCTAAAGGGCCGAATAAATTTTATAAAATGTGTCTATTTTAGATGTTAAAGTTGGAAGAAATTTCGAACCCGTTGCCTTTTTAGTGAGGTGGTAACAAAAGGGTAAAAGGTCTTATGTGCTAGACACTAATTAGCACGACCTATTAAAGTCCTGGTAGTCTTGAACAGTAATAAAAGACAAAAATACTTATATTTGAAATCTGTAGAAGTAGCCTTAAAGAACTACTTAATAATGGCAATCAAAATATATAATCATAATAAGCTTCGTCCCTGACATACGTTGAACTCCTGTCGTACCTCTATTTATTCCGTTTTGTTGACATTTATGATTTTTTAGGGTGGTAACGTGATAACATATAGCCTATAGCCTTCCTCGATAAATGGGCTAGCCAACTTACATTTCTATTTTAATTGGGTTATTAGTTCCTGAGATTTGCGCGTTCAACCAAACAAACAAACTCTTCAGCTTTATATATTAGTAAAGTAATTAAAGTATAGATATGGATATACATTCTAGATATTTGACAAGACCAAAACCATTTCACTTAAATTCCATTGCAATGTTTTGACAGTAGTTACATTGGAGTAAGGGTGACCGAGCCTGCAGCTGACAGGCCGCAATTAGGAGACCATGTCCACTCGCCACTCACGGAATGTTAATTAAATTCCTCGACGAAACACTCAAGAAACTTTAGTCATTCTGAATTTGCTGTTCCTTTTTCTTTGATTAGGCAAATTCAGTTTAAAAATTGAAAAGCTTTTGTAGGTAATAATTTAGCAAGTTAAAGAATCAGCTGCATATTTTTTTGATACTCTTCAACATGGAGTTTCGTGGGGGTGAAATTTCGCAAATTAGAATTCGTCTTAGAATACACCTAATTGTGAAAAAGCCCCCCATGCGAAGTTTGAGTTTTGTAGCTCCGGTAGTTTCAAAGATATTGTTACCAATAAGTGAGTCAGCGAGTGGATTTCCCATTTATATTTATAGATATACCCTATCTATTTTATCCTGAAATTATATTATTATTTATTATTTACAACTGTTTTCATCCAGAGATCCTACAAAAACACAGATATAAGCCAAATACCCATATATTTTTTACAACCTCGAGTTACTTAAAATCATCCACTCTTACATCATAACTGCATAGCACTCAATTCAAATTAGGCTACTGCAATAAAAGAAAATGAGTTTTTTTCGAGAGCGAAGTGTTGTTTTTATTGGGCAAGCGAAATTCGTGCCCTTCGCCCCTGATTAGTTCATTTATTCTGCCCGGATTTATTATGATTTCTAAGCTTATTATTATTTTAACAACTTTTTTAAATCTCTCACAGATGTAAGAAAACGTTTAGTTTTTTTGTGTGACTTGATTTTCAGAAACAGGTGTATAAACATTTTTGACGGAAATACCTGACCTGACGATTAGTAATTATTTTAATCCATACTATTATTTGTGTTCTAAATGACAGAGTCAATGTTTACAATTTCACTCACAATAATTAAAATAACATTTTAAACTTCTCTAGTTCAAAGAGAATGTATAACAGGAAGTACAAAATTGTATTATAATTCTCAAGCCAGAAAGAACCAGAAACTTTAAATTTGACCGAAACTATTTTTATTTCGTGTAGAGACAACTTTTAAAAATACACCTGCAAAGCGGCTAATGGGGGTAGCAAGATTTTTACCAGAGCAAAACTGCGGGCAATAGTTTATACAAATCAGCTAATTCTATTTGTCATTTTATTAAAATTATATCGCCAAATTAAAATACAGCTCTTTGATTTTTTTAATAGATATTTGTTTATCAGTCACGTCTTTTTAACCTAATGAGTGGTACGAGTATAGGTAAACTATGTGCCCATATTTGATCTTAAGTATTTTGTATCCCACATGACAGGTGGCGACCTCATTGTCATGTTGAAATAGACAGACGCAAGTCGTGTAGGGACCTGGTGTTAAAATTTTTCAAGCCTTAACGGGGCTTAAATGTTGCTGGCAACCGGGACCAACAGCTTAGCGTGCCTCCTGAAGCACGGAAATACTCGTAAATAAAAAAACATAAAACTGTCTACTATCTAAGGATCAGCCACAGCAAAAAATGCTGTGATCGTTTACAGATCACTTGGTTAACGGAGATACAAGAGCTTCAAATATGTAAATTAAAAATATGTGTACGTTATAATTAGCAATATTGTCGAGCTCGATCTAATATGACGTAATAAAGTCCAATACTTAAAAAATAATATCCTGTAGGATTTTGTTCCACCTTCTTGAACGAATAAAATCAAGTTATCGTTGAACAATCGTAGCGTAAGCAAGTATTCGCGGCACCCCACTCGAACCAATTTGCATGGCCTCCGTAGCCCCTGAGGCTATGGGGAAAACAAAATAACCGAGACACAGATCACTCCAAATATTATTTTACCCTACGAGGAAATTTGAGGTAATTTTTGTTGGCCGCTTTGTTCGAGTTGAATTCTTAGAACATGTTGTGTGTTGTTAATGGGATACGGCAGGTATGATTAATATCAACTCAATGTGAATCAGGTTTTTAAATCGATTTTACTCCTTTTTTATGTTTTTAAATCGTAGTAGTATATAGTTGTGAATTTAAAATCCACCTCCTCGAGTTTCAAAGTCGTAGGTGCTAGATTAACACGTCCAAGAACTAGGTAGAACCTAATTATAATAATAACAAAAAAGGCAGGGAATTCGTAAAATATTCCCGACTCTAAAGGCTGTTATCGAAAGTTGACTGTAAGAGATTGCCCTGCGCGAAAAGGCCGCCATTTGTGATACCGACAAGTTTAATATTAATATATGTGTGTTTTGTTTCTTGGTATACAATAAAGAGCTTTTGCTTTTAATTTGTAAGAATAATAAAAGATGATACCCAAAATGCAGAGATACCAAAAGTAATTCTTTTTGCTAAGCACAAAACAATTGTCCTTAAATATTCGCCAAAGTCCGGCGAATTTTTTTATGACAAGAATAATTGAAAAAAAAGTGACATGTAAGCCGGGAAGTGTCGCAAGCGGCACAAATAAGTTTGTCGGGACAAGTAGTAAGTGAGGATTTCTGTTTAACTCGTTTTAACTGAGAATTAGCTTTTGGTGTGGGTTATGGTTTCTTAAAAACTTAAAACGATAAAATAACTCCTTTAGTGCTGAACAATTTAAAAACAGTGGGTACAAATATGTCGGTGCAGCTTCTCAAGGCGAATCTGCTTAGCCCGCCATCCGCCAAATCCAATAACAAAATACTCATATAAAATCCCTAATCAGCGAGTAATGAGCTACCAGATTAGATAAAATGTTATTTCGCAGTAAACTCTTCGAGACAAGAGCCAATAAATCTCTCAATACCAATTACTGGTATATGATTGTCGGGAATTCTCGAGAGTTCTCTCCGGCTTTACTCAGGAATGGTCAGCCGCAATGACTCTATTGGGAAATAGAGCATTGACAATAGGGGTTGAAATGAACCAGTTTTGGGTCACTGAATGCATTTGTTAGTTTTCGAACTTGTGTGTGTGTGTTTATGTGTAACTTTGAAATTCTGGTTTGGTTATATTCAAAGCATCCTACATATTATATACTAGTTGACGCCCGCGGCTTCGCCCGCGTAGAGAAGTTTTCCCGTTCCCGTTTTTCACAGGAACTTTTTCCCGGTATAAAAAGTAGAATATGTGTTATTCTGATGTATAAGCTATATTATTGTAAAGTTTCATAAATATATATTCAGTAGTTTTTACGTGAAAGAGTAACAAACATCCATACAAACTTTCGCATTTATAATATTATTAAGATATTATTATAATTAAGATTATTATTATTATACTTACCACTGACTACCTTATAGTGAATTTGGTTAAAATTTGGCGTTAAGAATTTTTTTTATGACGTAGGCTAGCGTCATCATTTGACCAACTTCACCACAGATTTTATAGTTTTACTATTTGACGCCTGCGGCTTCGCCTGCGTAGAGAAGTTTTCCCGTTCCCGTTTCCCACAGGAACTGGTTCCTGGGATAAAAAGTAGCCTATGTATTATTCTGATGTATCGGCTATATTATTGTAAGGTTTCATTAAAATCTATTCAGTAGTTTTTACGTGAAAGAGTATCAAACATCTATCCAAACTTTCGCATTTATAATACTCGTATTATTAAGATTAAGATTAGGTAAGCATAATGAAAATAATAAGATATTGCAACATATATGTTTTATTTTTTTTCATTTACTTATTTATTTATTTGAAATAAAAATAAATATCCATCACGCCTTATCCCCGAAGGGGTGGCAGAGGCATATTATATGCCCACTTTTTACCGTGTGGATTCCTGTCCCACGTAATAGGTGGTGAGCCCATTGCCGTGTTGAAATAGACAGACGCAGGTTGTGGCTACCTGCTGTTGAAATTTTTAAGCCGCCCATAAGGCCTTCAACTAGGCTTAACGACTACCATTTTACTGGCAACCGGGACCAACGGCTTAACGTGCCTTCCGAAGCACGGAAACGCTCGCAAATGTAAATGCCACAAAGTGGTCACCCATCCAAGTACCAGCCATAGTGAAAGTTGCGTAACTCAGTGATCGTTTACAGAACACTGAGACCGCGGGGCCACGAGCGATTTATTTATTTACTGTTACAAAGTTTGTTAATAAAAAAAACCTTTTAATATTAAGAAACGAACTTGAGTATATACTGGCAGAATTTGACAGTGCTTAAAGAGACCGATTTCATTGTCACAATATTTGTTGTTTATATTGTAACAAACTAGTTTTTTTTTATTTTATATTGAAGCTTGTTTATGTCATTCAGGTACGTTTTATAGGTTCGGCCATAACTACTAAGACCATATTGTATGTGAGATTCTGCGAGTGCATGATAAAGCATAATCTTGACTTTGAATGGAATGCGGTTGTTGAGAATTGAGATTTTGGCAAGGAATAGCCTTAATTTGTTACAAACTTGTTCGATGTGGGGGCCCCAGCTGACTTTTTCATCTATAATTAGCCCAAGATATTTAATATTTTTTACATTTTCTATAAATGAACACTTACAGTTTATCACGCTAGGGCCATGCAAGCCCAAGTGGTCATGAGCTACTAATGACTGAATGTATGGTGCATGTCTAATATAAGGGGATTTAATAATCAATAATTTAGTTTAATACCTTAGGGTATATATTATTTAAATAGTTTTAATACCTTAGTGGTAAACCAACCGATAATATTTTCTTGAGAGACAGAAATAAATCCGGTCTCGTACCAGCCCCGATTTCCAACCGTCGAGGTTACGATGAAAGACAATTCTTAAGTTCTGTAATCGTCACCATCCCGTGGCTTTGAAGTTGTCTAAGTCGCGGTCGCACACCGCATCAAAAATACACCCTTTGAAAATGCAAAACGTCTTAATCTAATTATAGAAGAAGTGATTCCGCTTGCGGTTCTACTGCGGTATTAAAATGAGAATTTCAAAATGCAAAGGATGCAAGGGAGGGATTGGAATTTTTGATTTTGATTGTAATAAGTAGACAAATGATACTGCATCAACATTTTTGCCCATATATGTATGAATCAAATATCACCGACGATGTCAAATAGTTATGCTAATTTCATGAGATTTCATTGACGAACGCAACCTGTAGAGTAGAAGAAAAGTCGTTGTCCTAAATACGAGTGTACGGTATTCCCAAGTTTGTGGGAATTTTACTCACCCAAACTATCTATTAAAGACCAGTTGAAGTGCGCGGCTCCGCACGCGTGGTGAAGTTTTCCCGTTCCCGTTTCCCACAGGAACTTATTCCCGGGATAAAAAGTAGCATGTGTTATTCTGATGTATCAGCTATATTATTTTAAAGTTTCATCAAAATCCATTCAGTAGATTATGCCTTAAAGAGTAAAAAACATCCATACTTAAAAACTTTCGCGTTTATAATATTAGTAGGATGACCCCAGGTTGACATAAATTTATTCGTGTAAACTTGCGATGATCGCGAATTCGCGTTTAATTATAGTTCCAGTTTTTGTGTTCGCGCGTATACGTAATATTTTTTTAAGTAATTAGCATGCTAACTTTTACATAAATTATTATTAAGGTGCATCGCATTAATGTTTAGAAATGGTTGAAACTCTTCGTTAATATCAGAGTTTTAAAGTAGCTCAATAGATAGCGTTGGTCATTAAATAACTCTTAAATAACGATTAAAATATAGTGAAGAATTTCAACTTGTTTCGATACGGTTCGGGTAATTTAGTGGCTAGAACGTTGTCCTGGTTAGGCAAAGGTCACGGGTTCAATCCCCGTCCAAAAGTGAAAAAAGACAACCAAGTTGTTTGCTTTCACTTTAATAATAATTCATACTGAAATATATTTATTTGCAGAAATATTAAGTAACAAATAAATCAATCTATGCCGACTACACATCCCAGAAGCGGTAAGGGAACAATTAGTTACTAGACAATGTTGAATGAAACCAACATGGCGATAGTCACATTTTGTCGCATGAACAACGCCAACGGTAATTGGCAGTGGAACAATTGACTGTTATTAGAGGAATGCAAAATGTGAAGGTGTGAGACAAAAGTGCTGCCGCTTCATGTGAGTAAGTACGTAGGCAGGTTATTACAGTTTCGCTGTCTTCCGACGCGTGAAATTACGACTTGACTGATGCTTAGATATTGTTTATACCTACATGTTCAGAAGTTGGGTTTTATTGAGTATCTGATTTTCTTGTTCCATGTAGTGAAATTTTTCATTTGATGCTTGCGAAACAATACGAAAATGTTGACGAACAATAAGTGAAATTTGGTAATGAAATCTTATTACGAAACACGGTAATGTATAAACTCACCACCTGTTATGTCGGACAGGAATGCACATGGTGAAAAGTGGACGCATAATATGTCTCTGCCACTCCTTCGGGGATAAAGGTGTGATTGATAAACAAAAGCAAATGACCGCAAATGACGCAATAAACTCCCCGTGATGGTGTTTTCCCGTACCTGCTTCCCATAAGAACTGTTCAGGGTTAAAAAAGTCCAAATGCCAATGTGTCCAAATGCCAATGTGTTGTGTACCAAGTAGAAAAAGTATTACTGAATAAAATAAAATTTCTCACAAAATGTACCTTGTTATACAATTAATTTTAAAGAGGAAGTAAAGTACCCATGCATAATACTAACAGACTTTTATTAAGCCTACGTAATTTTGAGCCTTAACCTTTAGATAAATTAGACGACCTTATGATGCCAGTAACACTAATGGATACTTCATCAATAAGCAATATCTCGTAAAAGCTAATAAAATGAAACTTGAATTTAAGTAAGTACTTTACCGAGTTTAATTAAAGTTTTATCTTGATAAAACTTTACGCGGAAAGTACAATATTTCCCTGGAATTGTTAAAAAGGTAACATGCCAAACTCGTAGATAAATATTAACTTGGATAAATATTAATTATGTCTGGGCTAATTAGCTTGTCAGTGTACGTCGGAGAGTCGTGACCGCGCCGCTACACCTCATATTAAGAGTAAATCCTTTTAAATGCATAAATAATTCAGCTGACGTCGGATTAGTTTAGTCTTCATTTACACCGATGCGTTGCATACGCGTTTTGTTAATTGTAGTTGCGTTGCGTTCGTGTTTATTAATTTTCGGTAAACTTTTTAAGTTAAAACTAATCAAATTATTTTCATTTCAAGATAGGTTATATACCCATTCAACCTGAAGAAAGTATTACAATGTCTGCAGGACAATGAACCCAAACTTAAGCAACAAATTAGCGCTGAGTTTAAATTTCCAACTATAAGAAGTTTTTTGGATGAAAGTTATGAAATTTATTTCCTTAACAGTCTTTATTATTATTACTTTTGTTGTTTCAGTGTGGCAGAAGAAGCATAGAAGTAAAATTAATGCAGTGAAACTGAGAAGTCTGCGGAGTATAGCTGGAGTGAAAGTGATGGACAAAGAAAGGAACAGTGTGAAATGGGAACATTGCGGTATGGTAGCAGATGTAGTATGTAGATAGAAAAAGGTATGCTTAGATGGTTCGGATGGACGGTGGAGAGGATGGATGAAAGTAGACTAACATAACAGATTTATCAGAAGAGAGTGAATGGGCAAACTGGTAAGGGGCGACCTCAACGTACATATGTCAATCAAACCCTACCCTTAACCGGCGTGTGTGTATGAAAACACTTATGAAAGTGGAAAAAGTGAAAGTTGTATGCCAGGAACGTAGCAAATGGAAAGCCATAGTCTCTGTCTACCCCGATGGGAGACAGGCGTGACGATATGTATGTATGTTACCTTTGTATAATATTTTTGTATTTATCAG
Organism: Thumatha senex; assembly: GCA_948477245.1. Classification (NCBI taxonomy): domain Eukaryota; kingdom Metazoa; phylum Arthropoda; class Insecta; order Lepidoptera; family Erebidae; genus Thumatha; species Thumatha senex. The sequence goes on along the minus strand of OX419729.1, from coordinate 8,629,246 downwards.
TTGTCTAGATCCCATAGCACAAGCTTAAATCTTAATTTGGGCTAAATGGACCTGCGCGTAAAGTGTCACACAATATTTTTTAAACATAAAGATGAAAGGGTTTTAATAAGTAGATCTATCATAGTTCCAACACGGTGTAAAAGATTCCTATAATTCGTATGAGACGTGGATGCGACCCTTGTCTTCCGTTTTGGCTGCATCGCGTAATCCTCTTAATAGATTCCGACGGACTGGCACTACGACATAGGTACCGATAACACCTTCTTAATACATTGATACACGACGCTACGTAGCGTCTACGTATATGAACTAACTTTAAGTCACTAGGTAGTTGAGACGCATTTGACTTCGCTGAAATTTATGCTGTCGATATTTTAAGGATTTGTTTTGAAAATATTCCCCTTGTTAGAAGCGCACGTGAATTTTCCCCTTGTTAGAAGGCATATTAAACGCCTACATTTCATCGTATGCATTTTTGTCACGTTATAGGTGGTGAGCCCATTGCCGTGTTGAAATGGACAGGCGCAGGCTGTGGCGACCTACTGTTGAAATTTTCAAGCCGCCCATAAGGCTTTCAACCTGTCTTAATGACTGCCATGTTACTGGCAACCGGGACCAACGGCTTAACGTGCCTTCCTAAGCACGGAAACGCTCGCAAATGTAAATGCCACAAAGTGGTCACCCATTCAAGGACCAGCTATAGCGAAGGTTGCTTAACGCAGTGATCGTTTACAGAACAATGAGCACGTGGGGCCACGAGCGCTTCCATCAATTCAAGCGGAATTATTTAAGAAATAGAATTCAAGTTGCTAGCGTAGAGTGTAGAATCGAATGCCGAATTACCCTTGTCCGATAAACTGTTTATTGCGTCTGTACAACGTCTATTTGCAGTCTGTACAAAGATTTTCGTGGGCTAAGTCGACCTTACCTGTAAGTACTGGCACAGGTGTACATTAGTAAATCAGACAGCAGTATCTATAAAATTCAAAATATATAAACTAAAAACACAAGAAGCGCTCGTGGCCCCGCGGTCTCAGTGTTCGGTAAACGATCACTGATCACTGATAATCGCAACTTTCACTATGGCTGGTCGTCGGATGGGTGACCACTTCGTGGCATTTACATTTGCGAGCGTTTCCGTGCTTCGGAAGGCACGTTAAAGCCGTTGGTCCCGGTTGCCAGTAAAATGGCAGTCGTTAAGCCTGGTTGAAGGCCTTATAGGCGGCTTAAAAAATTTCAACAGCAGGTAGCCACAACCTGCGTCTGTCTATTTCAACACGACAATGGGCTCACCACCTATTACGTGGGACAGGAAATCACACGGTGAAAAGTGGGCATATAATATGCCTCTGCCACCCCTTCGGGGATAAGGCGTGATGGATATTTATTTATTTTTATTTATTTAAAAACACATTCATATATTAACCGATTGATGCAAAATAAATGAGTAAGTACGTAAGCATCAAGAATCAAATGGACTCTATTTCCGTTGGGACTTAGTCCCAACCCTTGTGATACATAATTGAAAAACATTTTAAGAACACCTATCTAAATTATTTTTAATTTGAAACTGGACGCCACCAGTGAAAGGGTTAAGATTGTCACTTGGGAAAGGAAAAACGTGTTGAATTAAATAATTTATTGAATAATGTGTGAATAACTTAAAATACTTGGGACTAATTAATAAATTACGTTTCCATGTTTCTCGTAAAGGCATCATAAATGTTATTTTATTTTTACTTGGAAACACACAGGAACTTGTTCCCGGAATAAAAAGTAGTTTATGTATTATTCTGATGTATAGGCTATATTATTGTAATGTTTCATCAAAATCCATTCAGTATTTGCGTGAAAGAATAAGAAACATCCATACTTACAAACTTTCGCGTTTATAATATTAGTAGGTTATGGGCCCTAAATAAATCTGGCGAAGTGTGGGCATATAACCGGCGCTTCTAGGCTAAAGGCTCGCTATTTGTAGCTATGTAGATACGTTTTTCATTACATATCTGCTTACATCATGTTTCTCTGTAAAAACTCTGGACAATGTACTAAGTATACACATTCTCTAATAACTTGTTAGTTGTATCTAAAGGCTAGAAATGAACAGATGAAACTACAACTTTCATGGTAAGTAAATAATAAAGAGTTTGGATTGCTATCGCTACAACTCATATAACAGTTACTGTTTTACCATCTGTGTTTATCCATACTGTGTTACCATCATAGAGAAATATACATTTTGCTAAAAGGAAATGAAAATTAAAACAATACGTTTTTACAACTATCCCCTTGTTATGTGTATTTAATATAAAGTTGGGGTGTTTAATATTACAGGAAAAGTTTAAACTTGGAAGTATGGATTATTTATTATACCTTTAAAAGTAAAAATAAAATAACATTTATGATGCCTTTACGAGAAACATGGAAACGTAATTTATTAATTAGTCCCAAGTATTTTAAGTTATTCACACATTATTCAATAAATTATTTAATTCAACACGTTTTTCCTTTCCCAAGTGACAATCTTAACCCTTTCACTGGTGGCGTCCAGTTTCAAATTAAAAATAATTTAGATAGGTGTTCTTAAAATGTTTTTCAATTATGTATCAAAAGGGTTGGGACTAAGTCCCAACGGAAATAGAGTCCATTTGATTCTTGATGCTTACGTACTTACTCATTTATTTTGCATCAATCGGTTAATTTATGAATGTGTTTTTAAATAAATAAAAATAAATAAATATCCATCACGCCTTATCCCCGAAGGGGTGGCAGAGGCATATTATATGCCCACTTTTCACCGTGTGGATTCCTGTCCCACGTAATAGGTGGTGAGCCCATTGCCGTGTTGAAATAGACAGACGCAGGTTGTGGCTACCTGCCGTTGAAATTTTTTAAGCCGCCCATAAGGCCTTCAACCAGGCTTAACGACTGCCATTTTACTGGCAACCAGGACCAACGGCTTAACGTGCCTTCCGAAGCACGGAAACGCTCGCAAATGTAAATGCCACAAAGTGGTCACCCATCCGAGGACCAGCCATAGTGAAAGTTGCGTAACTCAGTAATTGTTGACAGAACACTGAGACCGCGAGGCCACGAGCGCTTCTTTTTATTTTGTAAATTATAAATACTAAAGTAGTATACTGTAACAAGTGTTAAAAGTGCAATTAAACACACCAAAAAATAACTGAAATACTATTTATAAACAAGCACAAGACGACGACGAAGTTATTTGTGAATTAGATATCAACCATACAATCTGAAAATTTTTAACCGTTGTGAAAAATAAAGTGTACGTAGAATAAACTGTTATTGGTGATCCTAAAAGCTTCATAAAAACTAACAAATATTGTGAATTAAACCTAAACAGTAAAATCTCATATTGTGGGAATACAGAAATCTAATGTGTAAAAATTTGAAACATAAAATTTGAGAGGTACATGATACCAAAATCCCTACTAAACAAGCATAGCACATCACATATCGGATATATATAGTTATATATATATATATATATATAGTATAGGTAATATTGTACATAAATACATAGTATTCTGATTTTTTATACATTTCTTACTGATATTTATTATTAGGAATAAAAATGATGACCCGTAGTGCAGTGTCCCGTGACTTACAACATAAGTTCAACCTTTATGTAACACTTGTTACATAAAGGAACTGGACATTTGCAAAAATCTCAACAAACAGTTGCTAGAGGAACGGGATGATAGTGAAAAAGAAATATTAAATATAATTGAGAAAAACAGCCAACTCAAACAAGAGTTGGCTGAGCTACATACACAGGTCATGGAGCTCACACTTCAGCGGGATCTTCTCCAGTCAACAGTGATGGGTCTAGAAGAGTGCAGTGACACCTATGAACGTGCTCTGAAACGTATTAGCGTTCTAGAGTGCGGGCTGAGTGATGCTCATAACTCGATCACTCTTAGGGAAAATCTGAAATCAGTTGATCAGGCTGCCCTTTCCAACAGACTTTATGATGAGCTTGTGTGTGGAAGATCAGAGTAAGATCTAAATTGTCCTAATGACCCCTTCACCTCGCACCTGATAGACAACTCGGCATTGAATATTTCTATTACCACAATAGCCAAAACTGGTGAACAGTTGTTATCAACTAACACCAATACATCAATAAGATTAGTAAGTAGTAGCAGGAATAAATTAAAAAAATACATAAAACTCAATAAATTTATTTCCAAATCACAAAAACACATCAAAAAGCTTAGAATATGAACAAACAAATATCTTAGGACTTGTAAATCAAATATAAAATTATTAAAAAAACTAATAGAAACAAGTAAAGAACAGTTAAACAGCCAAACAGAGCAATATGAAATGGATATACATCAATTACAGACAGAAATTATGTGTTTAAATGATTCCTTAGAGTCAATAACTTTACAGTACAAAACATCACAGAAAGAAATTGGGGAGTACATTAAGGCATTGAATAGCTTGGTGGAGTCTTGTCACAGCAATGAACAAAGATTCTATTCACTTGAAAAATTATATAGTCAAACACCTGACTGAAAAATCCGTACCATGTTCTTCCTTGTCAATATCATCCCAGGCCGAGTCAACTTCTTCAATGGTTGACTCTGTGGGCAGTACATGTGACAATATTATTGTAAACACAAATAACACTTGCTGTAATAGCCCTGTAACAAAAATTACACAACCTTTAAACGTTGGAAAGGCTGTTGTTTATTGTGATGAAATAGGCAAGAGTTTAGGTTATCATTTATCATTTATCAGTTCGGTAAACGATCACTGAGGTACGAACTTTCACTATGGCTGGTCGTCGGATGGGTGACCACTTTGTGGCATTTACATTTCCGTGCTTCGGAAGGCACGTTAAGCCGTTGGTCCCGGTTGCCAGTAAAATGGCAGTCGTTAAGCCTGGTTGAAGGCCTTATAGGCGGCTTAAAAAATTTCAACAGCAGGTAGCCACAACCTGCGCCTGTCTATTTCAACACGGCAATGGGCTCACCACCTATTACGTGGGACAGGAATCCACACGGTGAAAAGTGGGCATATAATATGCCTCTGCCACCCCTTCGGGGATAAGGCGTGATGGATATTTATTTATTTATTTTACCCTTTCTTTTTCTTGGGGCATCCTACTCTCAAATAAGTAATAAGGTATTAACCAGTACACATTGCCCACAAACAACAATAGTGATACTTATTGGCAGAAGAGATAATTTAAACACTAAAACTATCATAAAGTTTTATGAACAGTTGTCAAAATTGCAAAGTTAAACAGGTTATACTGTCTACACTGCCATATAGCAAATCTTTAACACAAATTGAAAACAACATTACATACAATATGAATAGAAAGTTACATACCTTGACCACATATTGTAGGAATATAGAATTATTTGACTGTAATCATTTATTACAGAATTATTACTTTTTGACTTTAGATAGTTATTTACTATCAAAGTTTTTACGACGTCAGATAGCTGTATTGTTATCAAATTTTTTATTGGATCAAGCCAAACCATTGGCTAAACTAGCTCCTTTTGGGCATAATTTAGACATAATAACTTGGGATAATATCCCAAAAAACTAGCTTGTAAGACAACAGATAAAAAATCTGGCCATGGTTATAAGTCTTTTGAGCCCACCATTTTTAAAGACACTGAAAATAATATTGGTTGTGTTAATTCTGAGTATATTAACAATACTTCTTGTAGTTTAAACTTGGTTCACCAAAATATTGAAGGCACATCTGAAAACTACTACAAATAGAACTTTATATAAAGGAGCACAATGTTCACATTTTTTGTATTACAGAACATTGGTTAAAAAGTCATGAACTATTGTTCAACAATGAATTTTATTCACTTTGCAGTGCGTTCTCAAGAAAGAAAGCTATTCGTGGTGGCTCTCTTATATTCGTTTCTAATAATTTAAAATGTAAAGAACTTAAAGATGTTGTGGCCCTTTCTATTGAGCGTACTGCAAAATTTTCCTGTATTGAGCTTGAGCAACTCATTGTCCTCTGTGTCTACAGTCCTCCAGATAGGGATTATAATTTATTAGAAACTGTAATGGAAAATGCATTAAAGCGTTTGTTCACTAGTAGAAAACATGTTGTGGTGTGTGGGGATTTTAATATTGACATACTTGTGCAGTCTTCGAAATATATCAGATTTTTAAATTTGTTTAAATCTTTTGGCTTACAAAATTTATTTTGTGAGCCAACTAGAATCACCTCACATTCTGGAAAATGTATAGATAATATATTCTGCAACTGTGCATCAACAACAAGGGAAATTTTCTTTCCATCAGATCATCTTGGTAAAAAAGCAGCATTTCCTATTAATGTCACTTCTAAAGGGAATAAAATTGTATGTAGGCCCAATGAGTGCGTATCGACTTAAACAATTTAATGTTAATGTTTCAGCAAAAGTCACTAATATTGACTTTTATCAGGAAGATCCAAACGGTTTATATGACTCCTTATTTAATACAATTAAAGCTGAGTACAATAACATATTTAAATCAAAAACATTTTATAAAAACAAAAGCTTGCAATTTTGTGAGTGGGCAACTACAGGAATTTATAAAAGTAGGGCTAAGTTGTACGAACTATATGGTATGAAGTAATTTAATTTTGATCCTGCCTATATTCAATATGTTAAAATTTATTCTAAAACCTTCAAAAAGGGCTGTGCTGCTGCCAAGTCGTTACATATAAGTAATAAAATTAAAGAGTCAAAAAATAAGATAAAAATGACTTGGAAAGTAATCAAAACTGAAACCGGTCGATCACTACCTCGTGATAATAACATTGAGTTAAATATGAATAACAAAGTGATTAATAATAAAATAGATGTAGCACAAACTTTTAACAACTATTTTATAGATTTACCCGCGAAAACAACTAGCTCCTTAAATTCTTGTCCAATAAAAGCTCAACGTATGCTTGGGGGCAGCGTGGATCAGTGTAGTGTCTTATTTAGCTTTAAATATGTAAACCCCAACGATATCATTAAAGTATTCAAGTCACTTAACTCAAAAAAGACAGCTGACTTGTGGGGTATTTCTGTAAAATTGATTGAGTCTATCATTGTTAATATATCACCACATCTAGCTGAAATATTTAATAAATGTGTTGATAAAGGAGTGTTTCCAGATTTAATGAAACACAGTAAAGTAATACCTCTATTTAAATCTGGATCCAAAACCGACCCTGGTAATTTCAGACCAATTTCAATATTAACTATTGCGATGAAATAGGTAAAAATTTTGGACATTATTTATCACAGTTAAGTCATTCTGTAATAAATCATACATATCCAGGAGCTTCATACTCTCAAATTATAGATTTTATATTGACTGGTACACACTGCATGCAGTCTACTATAGTGGTGCTAGTTGGCAGAAGAGGCAATATTAATAGTGACAAACTTTTAAAAATTTTTGATAAGTTATAAAGTCTGCAAGTAAAACAAGTAATTTTGTCCACCTTGCCATACAGCACTGCTATGAGCCACAAGGAAAATCACTTAAGATACAAATTAAATATGAAACTACATACCATGGTATCATATTCCAAAAAAAATGAATTGTTCGATTGGAACATAATTTTCAATAATAATAGTTTGTTGACATTAGATAGATATTTTCTATCAAAATTTTTACAACGAAAGGTAGCTCTGTTGCTATCTAATTTTTTAATTTTTCAAGCCAAATTATTGGCAAGTACAACTGCTTTTATTGAGCAGGATAGTTTTGATACTTCACATTTGGAAAATGAAATTCCAAAAAACTAGTTTATAGGACAACAGATAATAAATCTGGCCAGTTGACTTTGGCCCCTGAGAATAATCTTAGTAAAAATATTGTTTTTATAAACCTGGTGCACCATAATGTTAGAGGTTTAATAAATGGTAAAGATTTAGAGTTAGAGCTATACATTAATGGAAATTCTATTAATATTTTTTGTGCTACAGAGCACTGGTTAAAAGATCATCAAATCACATTGTTGAACTTCGTAAATCACCAGGTTGCTAGCTCGTTCAATAGAAAACATTCTAAACGTGGAGGCTCTTTAATATTAATTAATAAAAACTTAAAATTTAAAGAACGTAAAGACTTAGTAGCCCTCTCCATTGAGCGAGTTATTGAGATTGCCAGTATTGAATTTGAGCATTTCATCTTGTTAAGCGTATACAGTCCCCCTAAAGCTCTGTACATTAAATTTGAAGAAAAGCTTGAAGAAGCACTGTTCAAATGTTCAATGTTCTAAGAAATCTATAATAGTTTGTGGAGATTTTAATGTTGATATATTAGATACATCATTAACTCCATCAGAGAGAAATAAAAAAAAAAAATATTTAAATCCTTTAATCTGCATAGTACATTCTTAGAACCCACTCGTATTACAGCCACCAGTGCAAAATGTATTGATAATATTTTTACTGATATTAAACCTATAGATAAAGGTATTGTGGATCCTGTGGAGTCAGATCATCGTGGCCAATGGATAAAATTTCCTAAAAGTAGTAACAAAGTCAGCAAAAAACAAATTAAACATGTACCAATTAACCAAAGTCGTTTGAATAATTTTAAAGAAAATGTATTAAAGAGATTACCATATCTACCTAACTTCACTTGTGTAGATCAGTCATATAAACACTTATTTAATTTGATTAATGATGAGTTTGGCAAAGTTTTTACCTCAAAAACACTACATATTGGTGGTCGTCCTGTTTTCAGTGACTGGGCAACACCAGGTATCTTTAAAAGTAGAAATAAATTATTTGAATTATATTCAGAAAAATCATATAATTTTAGGCAAACCTTTCAGGAATATGTTAAAAATTATTCAAAGATATTTAAACAAACGTGTCATCTTGCTAAGTCAAACTTCATTAAAAATAAAATTTCTAATTCTGTAAATAAAATAAAAATGACTTGGAACATCATTAACTCTGAATGCGGTAGATCTTTAGTGACTGAAAGGGATTTCCACTTAAAAGTAAATGGTTGCCATGTTACAGGGGACCTGGAAGTGGCGACGGAGTTTGAACATTTTTTTTAAAATGTACCTATATTGACAACAAAATCTCTCCAAGCATCTTCCAGTTCCGCTGAACTTTTATTAGAAGAATCTGTTCTCTGTTACAGGGATGCATTTGTATTCACAGATATTTGTGCTCAGGACATTGTAAAAACATTTAAATGTATCGAAATTAAGAAAACCGCGGACATTTGGGGGTTATCGGTCAAAACTGCATCTAGCAACTGTGTTTAATGACTGTGTTTCTAGTGGTACATTTCCTGATTTAATGAAACACAGCAAAGTCGTTCCCTTGTTCAAGGCTGGCAGCGCTACAGAGCCGTCTAATTTCCGACCAGTGTCAGTGCTGCCAACTTTGAGCAAAGTATTTGAAAAAATAATCTTGAATCAAATGCTATCCCATTTTAATAGTCATAAAATACTTCATGCGAATCAATTTGGGTTTACGAAAAGGCGCTCAACTTCCGATGCTGGTGTTGAGTTATTAAAATGTATTCATGAAGCTTGGGAAGACAAGCACGATGCACTAAGTATATTTTGCGATCTATCAAAGGCTTTTGATTGCGTTCAACATGAAACGCTGTGCAAAAAATTACACCACTATGGAATAAGAGGCAAAGCTCTCGACCTTCTGTCTTCATATTTGAACAATAGAATACAGAGGGTCGATATTAATGGTACACGTTCTGTAGGATCCATGGTTAGAATGGGTGCCGCAAGGCTCGATACTTGGGCCATTCTTGTTCCTCATTTATATGAATGATTTACCATTTTATGTAGGGGACAGGAATAGGATTGTTTTGTTTGCAGATGACACCTCATTAATTTTTAAAATTAAAAGACAATTAGATAACTATGACGATGTAAACAATGCAATTGCAAGAGTAGTTCATTGGTTCAGCTCAAATAATCTTTGCCTTAATGAAAATAAAACTAAATGTATAAAATTTACTCTACCAAATGTAAAACAAGTTGCGGCCAATGTTCAACTGAATGGACAAGTGTTAGAGTTTGTAGAATCAACTGTGTTCCTCGGTATAACTATTGATGCCAATTTGCAGTGGGGCCCACACATAGAAAAGACAGCCTCTAGATTAAGTTCGGCTGCATACGCTGTAAAAAAGATCAGGACTCTAACAGATGTGGATACGGCTAGAATGGTTTACTTCAGCTATTTTCATAGTATTATGTCTTACGGTATTCTCCTTTGGGGGAGTGCTGCAGATTTAAATATTATTTTTGTTCTACAAAAGCGGGCTGTACGCACTATTTATAATTTGGGCCCCAGAGTTTCTCTCCGAGAAAAATTCAAAGAAGTAAATATTCTAACCGTACCATCACAATACATTTTTGCCAATCTTATGTATGTCCAGAAAAATCTATCACAGTTTTCTAAACTCTGTGATAAACATAATATAAACACTAGAAATAAATATAATCTTTCAGTCCACCACAGTCGACTACATAAGATTGGCGATTCTTTCCAGGGTAACTGTATACGCTTTTACAACAGGCTTTCCTGTGACCTGAGAAATTTACCATTAAATAAATTTAAAAAGTTTATTAAAAACAAGCTTTGTGAAAAAGGTTTTTACTCCGTTATAGACTATTTGCAGGACAGGGACGCCTGGAAATGATCTGCTGGCAAAGTGAAATAATATTAAATTGTAAATAGGCCATCAAAAAAAAAGCCTTCCTAAGTTTCTTGCCGGTTCTTCTCAGGTGGGCCCGCGTTCCGAACCGGTGGTCGCTTTTAATATTTTAAATAGTGTATGACATTCTGTAAGCGCCGTTAAAATGGTCTATGCAAAATAAAGATATTTTTATTTTATTATTATTATTATGTTCTTACATAAATCCAAAGGAACAATGTAAGTGTAATTTTAATGTTGTAAGCCACACATACATTTTAAAAGAGCATCCATTGACTTTCTTGCTAGATTCTTCTTAAAGTGTAGGCTGCCCTTAGAACTGGCAAAGAATAGCTCTTATTTTGATATGATTTTAAACATAACATTGATTTTTTGTTTTGTATAAATTCATTACTATATTATTGGTCAAACATCAAGTCATCATCAAACTAATGTAATTACTGGCGGTTAAAAAAGAGTGGCTATGAGTTTTATTGCCAGATTCTTCCTCAGGCTCTACCTATTGCTTTGCGAATCTGGCAGTAAATGTAAATGTTGAAGTAATAATCTTGACGTTCATAAGTGTTACTTTGTGACCTACATGAATAAAGATATTTCATTCATTCATTCGTTCATTACAGGAAGAAACGGGCACTGGAATGAATTACATCATTAATCACAACAAAATAAAATACTACTCTCTTTCCAAGGTTTGTTATTGACTTTTAATGGAGCTTATCGATTCTTTTATAAATACATAATACAAAGTGATTTACTCAATAAGTTACGTAAGCAGCTGTCTCATATTTTTAGTGCTATGTGGACCTAACAAACAAGAACGGTCATAGTAGTTCTAATATTGAAAGAATATACCTTCTTTTTATTGTTTAAGTTAAATGAGAATTTGAGGACAAATAGTAATTAAAAGAACTTTTTCTTGGAATTAATAGCTAAACGACCTAACAATATTATATATTTACTCTATAGAATAAAACAATATTACATAAAAAAAAGTAAAGTGGAAGTTAAGTTAATACATACATACATACATATCATCACGCCTGTCTCCCATCGGGGTAGGCAGAGACTATGGCATTCCACGTGCTACGATCCTGGCATACAACTTTCGCTTCTTCCACTTTCAGAAGTGTTTTCATACACACACGCCGGTTAAGAGTACTCTTGACCTGACCTTTTTCCAAAATGTCTTCTATTTGATTGACATATGTACGGTTTGAGATCGATATGTAGAGTTCGCCCCTTACCAGTTTGCCCATTCACTCAAGTTAAGTTACTTTAAAAATTGAAAGCCCGTTTTATCGTGTTTTTATCAACTTGCTTTCTTGTACTGTCTGTGCGAGTGAAACCAACTTCCCGATAAGCTAAGTAGGTACTTGTCATTCGGACCATAGCTCAAGTGGATGACAATATGCATGTGAGTAATCACATTAAAAATTATAAAACCCCTACACCCAAAAATGCTTATGGTTTAATAAACAACCCTTAAAAGTACTATTAAACCCATATACAATATGTCTGCTGTGAGTTTTCAAAGATTTTGGTTCTCTGGATACCATTCTGGTTGCAGCGTCAGGTCGAAGTTATCAATTAATTGTCATTTAACGATTATTCTGGCACGCGGTAAGTACTTAATTAAGTAATCATACGTCAAAAATGCCTGAAATGAGCTGATACAGCTTATACACTACTGGACCGATATTAACCAAACATTGCAAAAAACCACCGCCAGGAAACTGAATATCAAATGAAAAAAAATCCGCATCGAAATCGGTATATCTGTTTGAGAGCTACGATGTCCCAGACAGACACACACCGACATCGACGTCAAACTTACACCCGTCGTTTTGAGTCGGGGGTTAAAAGTTAGTTAAAGAGAATGTACTTTTTACTTCGTCATAATAAACATGGAACGTTTTTCTAATTTATAAATTTATTATTAACAAAAATTCAAGTAATGTGAAATAGTAAAGTGGAACTGTAGTTTTTATGTGGTTGGTAATTGGTATAATTTCTCGTTATTTTATGCTCACATACAGGAATCGACAGTTGTATTAACACTTAGATGTGGTTTGTTAAACTAAGCTTCGAAATTAACATTTGTGTATTAAATATTTGTGTAATCCACAAATGTTGGTTTCGGAATTTTGGTGATACTATGTATGTATTTAGAAATATAAAAGTAGAGTATTTTTATAAGTTAGCTAGGTTCCATAGCAGAAGCTTTAAACTTAGTTTGGTCTAGATAGCACTGTGTAAAAAGTGTCCCACAATATTTATTTATTTTTATACCTTAACGTAGGAGTACACAATTATGATTTGAAAATTTCCAGTTATTTTGAGGTACGGATACCCAACGCATTACAATGAAATTTCCCACATTTCCCGTCTTCCAAGAGCAGTGCGTGCGAAATATAATACGTACACTGGTATAAATAGGACCTACTTTTGCTATAAAAAATATATAATAAGTGTAAGATATAGTATATATCGCTTCCCTGAGTTTGTCCAATACGTGAAACATGTCCTCCATAAGCGTAAGTATGCTTCGCGTCATTGTCGCTGAGTTGGGGCCAATAGGCCAAGAATGTCTGTATAATAGCTTAATTTGGGCCGTTGTGTAAAAAAAAATTCCACAATATTATTACAGAAAAGTGCTCGAGATGAAATAGATATAGAAGCAAAGTAGGTAAAAAGACACTAGTATACTAGCAGATGGCAATTAGTAAAATAAAATGAAGCAAGTATATTCAAATAAAATGACGCAGCCAAAACAGTAGAGCATTTATTAAGAAGAAAACTGCAAAGTATCAGTTTCTAAATCGTTTTGAATTACCTGAAGAAATAGGTTACCGACACGGCAGAGTATAATGTAGCATTTCATCTACCTACAAAGGAATATGCTCGTAATTTCGATAAAAATAAGGTTGAATATTGTACAGAGAAATAAAACTTCACAATAAAAAGGCTGCACGTAATATTTTGGACTAAACCGAGAATCATTCAACGAAAGTCGACAAACTTGTATTCGTGGTAATGAGTTAGTTTATGATTTCTATTGTGATTTACCTTTGCATATAATCATTTTTGGTCTCTTTGTTTTTATAAATATGATAAAGTTACGTTACTACCGCCCGATCTCCCACACCAGCATCGAAACCCCGAATCTTAGGCACCCAGTGACCATTTTTAAATTTTGAAGTGAAACTTCTTTATCGTCGTACCGAGAAATTTTATAGCTGTAAAAAATGTCGTAAAGAAGTTTCACTTCTAACCTACAATTTTTTTTTCTTTGTCTGTCGGACTGTTTCCTCCGTCTAATTCCTGAAACAGCTAGACTGATTTTATCGGAATTTCACGGGCAGATAGCTAATATTTTATTGCCTATAAATAAATAATGATGGTCAATTTTTACATAGCGCCATATAGCCCAAACTAACTAAGTTATAAGCTTGTAATAGGGGATCTAGATAACTGATATACATACTTATATATTTCTAAATTCTCACAGTATTTATTTATTTGTTTTTAATGTAAGGTATCTCAGGCTTCATTATTTCCAGTATTCCTACGGAAACGAGAACACTTCGTGGATAAACCGCAACATAAAAAATAAACTATGATCATTATTGATGTGAACTTCTATATCGACTTTGAGAGAAATTTAAAAGCTGTAAAAAAATATTGTCACATATTTGGGTTACGCGCCATGTTGTTTTGAAGTGAAACTTCTATATAGATAAATTTTATAGCTGTAACAAAACGTTGTAAAGAAATTTTAATTTCTTACCTGTGTACTCTGGTAAACACTCATAAATACTTTTTTTTTCTTAAATTTTCAACATCTAATATGCTAACTAGACCGTAATACTAGTACAATTATAAGAATTTCAATAACGGAAATTTCGCTCAAAAGAAAAACGAGTCATATTTACATGATGTTAAAGAAAACTGTCACACCGTGGCTGTATGAAACAATATTTCATGTCTGAAAGCATCATTTCGGTCATACATCACCCTGAATTATAATACTTTGACTCTTCCGCGAGTCTGTAAAATACAAAGATGAACAAAGGATTTTTAATTTTATACATACAGTACAAATAAGAATACAAAATAATTCTACTTCCTACTAATCTTTACTTTCTCTACTAGTAATATTATAAATGCAAAAGTAACTCTGTCTGTTAAGTTTTCACGCCAAAACTACTGAACCGATTTAAATGAAATTTAGTTTGAGATAGTTTAGAGTCCGATAAAGTTCATAGGCTACTTTTTATGCTGCGAACAAGTTTCTGTAGAAAACGGAAAGTCTTGATTACGCCGGTGGAGCCGCGGGCATCAACTAGTGTTAGAAATGTGAAAATTTGTAAGAATATATGGATGGATGTTACATTTTCATCCAAAAACTACTGGTTTAAATCAAAATTTACAGTAATATCAAAATTATATCCCGGGATCAAGTTGTGGGATATTAGTGGATTTTTTTCTTTATTCAGCGCCATCAACCCCAAAGTAAGCTAATATAAGCTTGTATTATAGGATCTAGACAACTGATAAACATAGTTATATATTTCTAAATACATACATATTATACATAGGAAAATATTTGTAAATCACACAATTTTTTTTTATTTCATGTAGGAAACGGGATCAAGAGAACTTCACCACACAGGTGGAGCTGAGGGCATCATCTAGTAACTTAATATACGAGAAAGTAAAGTAGAATAAAGTAATATACAAATAAGTATATAAGGTATTTTTCTAAACAAAATTCTAGTTGTGTCTACGAGTATCCAAAAGTAAATTAAACCACTAAAGAAATTATGTACTATAAGTCTTTATTGGCATCATTCATCAACAATATCTCTCAGGCTAACTTATTTATCTCATAAAATTCTTGTTAATACTTTACCCCTACAAACCTCCTAACTAGTCGAGGGCGGACGTCTCCATCTTGTAGTGAAACTGGACTCGTCGCACAACTAGAAGTGCAACAAAAGAATCCAATTTATTAAGACCTTTGAATATGTATTTCTCCGTGTCAGCTCAGTTTATCGTAACAATATTAAGAGAGGGGAAGGAGGTCAGGTAATATTTGTTGTGAGATTTGTTTGTTCACAATTCTTTGGATTATTCGCATACAAGGAGTGTCGGAGGGTGTGTGGGGTAGTGAACATTATCGGACTAAAGTTGTTTACACTACTTACACAATTAACTCGTGCCAAAGTGTGTTTGGTAAAACAGTTCAGCGACTTTTGGTCTTTAGAGAGTGTCTATTTTCGACTATTTTATCAATTAGATCATAGTGATTTGTTGCAGCGGTATAGGTAAGTTTTATGTTAACTTTATAGTTATACTAAAGTTAAGACTAAGGGTTATTTCTAAACGCATTTTAACTTTAAATATTTATTATGTTCAAACTATGTCTGTAGTACTTTACTGTGTCAATTGGATTATCGTATGTCAAAAAATTCCATTAATACATTAATGGAAATGATTATTTTATTTATAAGTGAAGTTTTAAGAATTATAAAACGTCCTAATAAAGGTACTTATAGAAGTAATGTAAAGGTACTTATACAAAACTGTGTGTACAATCTAGAAAACTGTTAAGTTACGCAGTTACAAACTATCCATAAAAAACTTTTATCTCAATACCAATAACAATGCATCAAACTTTTGGCAGTTAGCGGCGAGGAACGACACCGATCTGACATTGCAATACACAACAGAACTTCTTTGTAAGTACAACTCACAAAACTTTATCCGAAGTAAACTCTACGAGCAAGCAAACTACGAATTCGGTAATCTGACTTCGACGACGCCTTCAGTCAGTTCTACGCCCCCCCCGCTCGCTCTACGCTGACTCTACGATCGTAGCGTGCTCGAAAATCGTCTACGATCTGCCTCCAACAAACAAACGGACAAGTTTTAATGTTTTGCTCACAAAGTGTATGATTAAACGCGGAGAGCGGCGGAGAGAGTCGGCCGTAAGTTATTGATTTTCCCAGACCGAACCCCTGTCGACTACGCGACTCGTGGTGTAATACAGTAGCTCTACGAGATTTTACCACTTCTTAACTTCCGAATAACTACAAATAAAGTACTTTAAATACAACAATTATGTTTAAATTACTTTTTTATCAACAACAAGTTATTTTCGCCTCATAATATTGGTAATTTATAACTTTTGTTTGAGAGTTAATATGAGAAAAGTTAGTATTTGCTTCTGAACTGCACCGCGTGAGACGTAAGCCGCGCACCCTACAACTTCACGTCGCTGAACGTTCCGAAGTTAACGCAAAGTTCCGCCATTTTGGAACATGCTCACAACCCACTTGTTTTATAAAGAAACTTTTTATTAATTCCTGTGGGCCGCGGAGTGTCAGTAAGATGTTTTGAGGTTATTCTGAAAGACGAAAGACCTTATTGTGACTCGGAGATGGAGTTTTTGTGTCATTGTGACTGTGTTCAGGTTGAATACTAGTGTTTGTGTTCTTTCGATATGTTGTTTTGAAGTGAAACTTCAGTGCTGTTCCTTGGATGCTCTTATAAATTGTGTTTACTTCTGGCAACAGTGAGGGTGAAGCTGCAGACACTTCCTGACCTTGCGTCTATGGCCTGGATACTTCAATAAGTGACAGGTGATAAGCAATAAACTTTGTTTCACTAGTTTGTATGACCGGTGGAAAAGTTATGTCAGAGAAAAGTTTCACTCCAAAAGTGTTTACGAGTTACTATAACTAGTTATAGAGAGTGTTGTGTCATTTGTTAGGGGCGCTATGTCTTGATTTTGTGCATGATACGTATAGAAATGCCTAATTTATACTTTTATTGTGTTTCAAATAGACTTGGAAATTATTAATACTTAATATGAATTTAAATATTGATTTTTAGGAAATGAAATAAAATATAAATGAAATAATAAGATATATAAAATAAAGATTATTATTTAAAGTGTTAAACTATTTAGTCATCATAGCAAGGACAATAAAAAATATTTTTTATCAAAAGAATTAATATTTAATTTAAAGGGCTTAAAGTGCAAAACTAACCACGGACGTTCAGTTAGGCCCGCGTTTTCTTCTGTACTGACTAAAGTAATACTTTGCTTTCAATCAGAATATTACGTGGCATAAAAGATGAGTATTAATATTATAAAATATAAATAATGAAGTACTTCTTCTAAGAGATTACGTCAAAGTGACACAACAATAGATTCTGATTAGCTACTAAGTAAATTATCTTCCCAGAACTGTTTTAAGTAAGCTTCACCTAAACATTCTTGGAAAACTGAATAGGTTTCCGAGAATATTGAGTGCTAATGCTTATAATCTTCTAAATTCAATCATTTTGTTTGAAAAATTCATTAGACATTTCGTTTTTTATTAATTTAATCTTTGTGTTTTGGATTTTAGTTTTGTTTTGGATATATTGTTTTATCTGGGAGTACAAATTTAAGAGTTTCTCCAGTAAATAGGCAATAAACTTGCCCCCTATAACTTGGGACCATCAAATCTATTGATAAAATGTAGGGTGTAAAATTGACATCTGTCTACCTCCATTACGTATGTGTATAAATTTTATATTTACATGCCTTAAAGATGGTAAATAAGTAAACGGCCAGTCTTAAGGAAAATAGTCACTTTATATGCTTTTACTTCCAGAAGTAAAAGCATATAAAGTGACTATTTTCCTTAAGACTAATAATCTTGAGATGCGTAGCATACGTCCAGACGTATGCTACGCATCTCAAGATTATCTACTCAAAACAATATAGCCTTTTTATATCATTTACGTGGCAAATAAACATACTTTTCTATATCTCATTCTTTCTATTTTACTCATGAGTACCGAAATTTTCTAGCGATAAAATTATAATTTTAAAATAATCAAACATTTTTATTAGATTCTTATAGATTTATCTATTTAAAGATTCATCTCCAATGACTCCATAGATTGTAATTATATATCTCAAAAATTTATAGTCGATTGTGTAACAATCTTCTTGAGCTAGATAGAGTTCATTAAAACTTAGACTCGATTAAATTATAGAGATGTATGTAAGTACCTAGTTGCTCACATTCTGTAATAGCCTCAAGTAGTTATTTAAGCATACTACAAATATTTAGATTTGATCCTTGTTAAGCCTATTTACCGCTTGTAAACGTCCTTCAAAAATCAGATTACCGTATTTCATCGGTCGTATTTCAGTAGAATACCTTTAATCTTATACATAAACATATATTTAGTCAAGAATATTCTGTCCAACTATCTCATAAATAAAGTAAAAAGGCCACGACATTGGGTCGTTTTATTGAGGACGCTATTACAAAGTCATTTCAGCGACCGGTCCCAGTCTAAGTTCATTGTAGAAGGAAAATCTTTCTACAGTCACGGTTCTCGATGGGATAACGCAGATGGCTTTTAATTTCCAAAAAGCTGACGAGCGATGGTAAATACAAACGATAATAAATCTAATCTGCTACACTTAAAGCATAATCTCTCTTGGCCGCCAAGAAAGCTATGAAACTTTGTTAAATAACTTTTCAGATAACTTGAACTTGGCGTATTTGCGCAAAGTTATAAACGGAATTCCACCGCAGGCTAATTCAATCTGTACTGACTTGTAATAAATGTTGTTTTCGCGTAATGTCAATTGAGGAGTTAATGTATTTTGTTGAGTTGAAAGTTCTGGACTTCACGAAGCAAAACGTGAACTTTTGTAGAACATTTCAGTGTAGTTAGTACAATGTTATAATGGAAATAAGCACTTCAAAATGGCGTCGTCTGCAACTGTAGTTATGAATACTTATATGAATCGATTACCGGGTGTTTTCATGTAATAGATGACAATCACGGCTTAGACGGTTGTTTGATATCATCTCTTTGAATTTCAGATAAATAATGAGCCATTCAGCTTAGAGTCAGTAATTAATTCCTTTAAAATACTAAATTATTGTATTCTATATTTCATGTAAGTAGTTTTCTTTGTTTATTTGTGTTTATAATACAGGGATGAATTTGTTGATCAACTACTTATCCAGTAAATATATATGAATATGTACCTAGATATGAAGCCGATGATAAAATATATCCAAGTCTTTTGAAGACTTTCATTACAGAAACTTTAAACTGAAAATGGATAGAAAATAATAACGATTTTCGTGTGTACTTTCTGGGCTTTCGCTCTCTGACATCAAAAAGTTTTATCTCAATTGTACTTATAAACCATTTACGTGTCCGTACATAAATGACAAAAATTCAAACATTGATTTTTAGGTATAAAGATTTACATTGCCGTATTTAAAACTTAATAAAATTATGTCCAAATAAATATTTCAATAATAAAAGTCATTGGAAAATAAAATACAAAAAAAAGAAGTATAGACGAATGAGCTCGCTAGTATATTCCATTACACACCTAAATATATTTATTGTAATGTTTCATATAAACCATCTCTACACTACAAAGAGAAACAAACATGTATTACGATCACGTATATGTACGATTTCCCCAGAAACCTAAAAGCCTTATACGTAAGAACATATTCAATTATGTCATATGTTACACATTTGATTTCATTCCGAATTTACTACTAGCTCTTGAATTAAACCCATAATTTTACTCGCTTTGAACATAGCAACTGATGTTTATAATTACAATGAAAATTGAACTCTATTGGAAAACATTAAGGTTTATATCAGTTTGCTTTGGTGTTCTTTTAAGTTAGTGTATATCGTAATATATTTTCTCTGTTTCTTTTATGTGCGTTGAACGATAAATAGTTCAAGACTACAGAATTGTCTATTACGTGACTTTGTATATTATTTCAAAGTAAACAGATCGCTTTGGTTTATTGAGTCGGCTGTTAAATGTCTGTTTTACATAAATAAAATCCTATTATGGGTGAATAGATTAATAAACGTCAAAATTATTTTCTTTAAAAATAGTTTCGTTGTCAATTATGCGTATACTGTATAGGTACCTACTATAATTTAGTTTGGAATAAATAGTCTGCGCACCCTGGGTTTTTCTTCTGAGGGCTTACCAGGGACTCATGGCCATGGGCACATGAAAGAGCATCATGTGGTTTTAATCGATAGAAGTCTGGCATAGCATCAATGAGAATTTCCATATGTCAAAAAAGGCACAGTCCGCATCAGACTTCAAAAGTAAAAATAAAATGAAGCTTCTAGCAAATGTAAAAATAAAATGAATGTTTTAAAATAAACAAAGTACACGATAGCCGCTATTCTGATTGGATATTTTCTTATTTGCTAGCATTATTTAGAACTGAGTAGCTTGCCGAGGAATTACCCGGGGCGTCAGGCAATAGACAGTTAGGCGGGGACCGTGTAGTTTTAGCTGGTTCGAGGCCAGCATGATATACGAGGGGATTTCCACACGTAAAAAAACACACATACTACTTGAAACAATTTCGTATATCTATCTAATAATCTATAATCGTAATAGTGTCTCTGAAATAGCTAAGCGGAGCACTCGCGAACGGATTTTTTTTTAACAGTTTAGTCTTGACTTCTTTGGTTTGGCATCTCAACTTTTTACTTTCCCTACTTCTTCTTCCCTACTTTGCCTTTGAAAGAATTTTAGTATATCGTTTTTTCCTTTTCTTACCCTTTATCCACAGCTCTCTCTACTGATAAAACAGGTGTAAAAACCACACAACCTTCATTGCTAGAAGCAGCTATGAGCACAATAATGGTACAGTTTGTAATTAAGCTTTGTATAACTGAACATTATTTACAAATCTAATACCTGAATTTTAGATTCAATCTAACATGATCTGATTATTTTAATGTATAGCATGCCGTACTTATTTTACGAAGCTTTGTCGCTTTATCAAGTGGGACAAAGCACCGTTAACTATGTATATGTATACGGCAGCTACTCGCAGTTCTACATCCGAATCACATCTTCCGTCCGCGCTTAACACACAATTTCCCTAAATACACAATTTCATTCACTTGCTTTAGAGGTTACTGGTCTACCCAAATCTCGCACTCATAATAATTAAGGACAATTATGCAAATTTTAATTCATAAATTTATTCTTTGGTTTTGGATTGTACTAATCTACTTCTGAGCCTGACTGTACTAGAGTGTACCGTAATCAATTACGCAGAATTACTTACGCATTAGAACTATTAATTACGAGTTACGAGATTAAGATGTAAAATTACATTAAATTTTACTATTTATGACTATATTTATTCGAAAGATAAAACAATTTAATACGCCATATGTAAATGTAAGTCCTTAACCACTGGATCCGTAATATATTGAACACATTTATTGCAAGTCCGTAGAGATACTGAGAGGATACGAAATATATGTATTACTTTATACGGCTTTGTTGTTTGTTAGAATTTTCTTATTTCCAAAAATCCTTTGTTCTTATTAGGTTCAACCGCATTATTTTCACCGTATGGATTGTTGTTGTAAAAATCTGTCATCTGTGAAAATATGTTTACTAATAATTTTAATGTCGCCGCAGTCACTCGTCATAAGCCATCGCTGCAGCATTATAAATATTTCAAAGAAAATATCAAAAAAATAAATTTAAGTTAATAATTATACATTTTTAAAAAAGAAAGCGTCCTTTTGAAATCAATGGATTTCTCTATAGACGATAGGTTTTTTGCCCATAACTTTTTATTAGATCGAGATTTCAAAACCCTACTCCGACATAACCTTCACATTGATTATAATTTTGATAAGTGAAAGAATTCTGGAAATATGCAATTAGAAACATTTCGTAATTTAAATATGCATGGTAGCTTCTCTCGCTTCACTCCAATAAAATTAATAGATATAATACGTTTGCATAAGGCAGGGTATACTAGGATTAGGTCTAGTCATATTATTACTGATAAGATTTTCAGATAATATTTTACCTTGCTCAGTGATTTTCCGTACCTTTGTTACTTTTTATTCGTTTTGACCTTTAAGATAAGGTACGGAACCAGACGGCTAGAAGAAACAGTAGTTTCATTGTATATTATTACCTATTTACTCTAAATACCTTTTGGATAATAATAATTAAGCAGAGCATGTACTAAAATATAACTAGAACAGTAGATGGACTACAGACAGCAAAGCCAAAAAATATGTGTGTGTACCAGAGTGCACAGGTAAGAAGTGAAACATTTTTCACAGCTATAAAATTTCTCTCATGCGTCGATAAAGAAGTTTCACTTATAATAAATAAGTTTCACTTCAAAATCTATAGAATATCCTTGGCGAGTAGGTAATTATAATAGTAACCTACAAAAATATGGGTTGAGTATTGGATCATTTAAGTAAGTAATGACTGAACATAATAAGCTTCCAATAACAAATTACCAGATTGATTACGTTACAATAGTTACAAAAGCAAGCACTTAAGTACCAATCCTTGATACTATTTATTAAAGCATTATAAATTCAATTTGAAGCTTATTCCTATAGGTAAGAGTTTAGTTTCGGTCACCGCAAAGAAGTTCGATTGAGTCCATAGACCCAAACGAAATCGCTTTCCTGAAATTGACTGTATTGCTTAGAACACAAGGTATAATTTTACATGGCACTCAAAATAGATCGAAAGTTCACTTTATTATATTGTATTTAATGAATATAAATGAAAGTAAATATTGCTTTAACATTAGTTATAAATATATATACTGTGGTTCATTTCCATACGTAATAGACTGTGTGGATGTACGTATACTCATAGTAGGGATCGTGAATTACGCATGCAGCCATTTATATTCTTATGCTAAAACGTACATACATACGTATTATCACGCCTTTATCTCCAAAGGCATACTATACGCCCACATTTTATGGTAAGCATTTTTTTCCCACGTAACAGGTAGTGAGTCCATTGTCGTGTTGAAAATGGACAGAGCGCAGGCTGTGGCAACCTGCTGTTGAAAATTTTCAAGACTACCATTAGGCTTACAACTGGGCATAGCGACTGCCATTTTACTGGCAACTGCGACTAACGGCTTAACGTGCCTTGAAACACGAAATCGGTCGTAAATGTAAATGCCAGAAAGCGGTCATCCACCCAAGAACCAGCTATAGCGAAAGTTGCTTAACGCAGTGATCGTTTTCAGAACACTTAGTAAGCGGTGCCACGAGCGCTTCAAAAGTAAAAAAAGTAAGGACGTATAAACAGGTTAGCGGATATGGCATCTGAAATACGATAGAACAATATAAACGAACAAATTTAAACATTACCTATATGAAACAAATAAATAAATAAATATCCATCACGCCTTATGAGGTGGCAGAGGTGGCAGAGGCATATTATATGCCCACTTTTCACCGTGTGGATTCCTGTCCCACGTAATAGGTGGTGAGCCCATTACCGTGTTGAAATAGACAGACGCAGGTTGTGGCTACCTGCTGTTGAAATTTTCAAGCCGCCCATAAGGCCTTCAACCAGGCTTAACGACTGCCATTTTACTGGCAACCGGGACCAACGGCTTAACGTGCCTTCCGAAGCACGGAAACGCTCGCAAATGTAAATACCACAAAGTGGTCACCCATCCGGGGACCAGCCATAGTGAAAGTTGCGTAACTCAGTGATCGTTTACAGAGCACTGAGACCGCGGGGCCACGAGCGCTTCCTTCGCTTGTTACGAGTATCTCATAAAACAGATACAGCGCTTAGATTTATGTAGACCTGCAACTTGTAGGATAAGAAGGTTAACTTTCTTCTAAACAATTTTCCCAAATTCAAAATTATTTACTGTCTTGAAGTTTTGGCAATTGACCTATAATTTGTACGCATTAGCTAGATTATACTGTACACACAAAACTTACGTTATTGATTTATTTACATATATGTATATATTCACGTTATTATAGAAAATAATTAAAGTATTTAAATAAGATTCTTCTTAAAAAAAAATCGTCACGTTTTTCGGTTACGCATGTAGTTTTGAAGTAAAACTTTATCAGAAGTGAAACTTCTTTATGAGCAAAAATTTATAGCTGTAAAAAAATAGCCCAATACACAAAAAATATACAATATAACACAAAAGTTTTTATGCATTTTTAATGCTGGCATATTTCATCGTCTTTCCCGTATGTATTATTCCAAATTGGAATTTAAAGAATTTAAAATAAAGAACATAAACCGAGCTTGGCCACTGATTTGAAAAAAATAATGACTGTTGAAAGTTGCCTTTGAAGCAATTTAATGTCGATTTGGTTTGAATTATTGTTGTTAACCAAAGTTTAGTTTAGTTATTTTTCTATAATTTTAACCGTTTTTATCTATCTATCTATCTATCTTCACGCTGTATCCCTGACGGGGTAGTCAGAGAGGACAGATCGCCAGGCTTCGCGATCCATGCATACTTCTTTCGCTTCGTCGAGATTCATCAATCGCTTCATACACGCACGTCTGGGTATCCGAGTACTTTTGACCTTTCCGTTTTTGAGCAATCTGCTCACGTGGTCTTCATATGTAAGTCTCGGCCTTGCCTGACTCCTTCTACCATCTTATTTTGAACAATATATATTCTTCGTCAATCGTTCCTCACTCATTCGTTGGACGTGTCCAAACCAACGGAGCACGCCCTTTTCCAGCTTAACGCTGACACTTTCATTCAAACCTGCCATATTGCGTATCACTTCGTTACGTATTCGGTCGGCCAAGGTAACGCCGCACAATTTTCGAAGTGATCGCATCTCTACAGCATTCAATTTACTTTCATGCATCTGCTGACATACCCAGGTTTCACTACCGTAAAGCAAAGTTGGCACTAGCACTGCGTTATGAATCGCCATTCGTGCTTCTTTTACGATGCTTTGTCGCTTTACTAACTGGGACAAAGCACCGTTAACTTTGTTTCCGGCAGCTACTCGCCGTTCTACATCCAAATCACATCTTCCATCCGCGCTAAACATACTTCCTAAATACACAATTTCATTCACTTGCTCTAGACGTTCCTGGTTTTCCCTAATCTCGCATTTAGTTCTTACGTCACCTCTTTCAAATACTAGAACCTTAGTTTTACTTGCATTCAAGCGAAGACCCTTACTTTCACACTCCTCTTTCATATTAGTGACTAATGCCTGAAGGTCAGCTTCTGATGAGGCCATGAGCACCGCATCATCAGCGTACAGCAGACAGTTTACTGTAAAGTCATTCAATTTACTTTCATGCATCTGCTGACATATCCAGGTTTCACTACCGTAAAGCAAAGTTACTACTACTAGGCACTAGCACTGCGTTATGAATCGATATTCGTGCTTCTTTTACGATTCTTTGTCGCTTTACTAACTGGGACAAAGCACCGTTAACTTTGTTTCCGGCAGCTACTCGCCGTTCTACATCCGGATCACTCTTCCATCCGCGCTAAACATACTTCCTAAATACACAATTGCATTCACTTGCTCTAGACATTCCTGATTTACCCAAATCTCGCACTTAGTTCTTACGTCTTCTCTTTCAAATACCAGAACCTTAGTTTTACTTGCATTCAAGCGAAGACCCTTTCTTTCACACTAAATAAAGTAGAAAAAACGAGCACAGCATAGTATCGTGTATGTAGAAAGATATAGTCGCAGCCAACTTTATAGAAGAGGAGCGTGATCTGAATACAAAAAGCGTAACAAACACATAAGTGAATAACATCTTGTAATATGTTACCGCTAACGCCATCTGTTAGAATATATGCGAACTACGAAGTGCGCAGCGCTTTCTATTGGCCAAGCGCGGCATTCGTCGTCACCTTGATAAGTGAGACAGATATAGTATAGTTGAATAGAGTTAGAAAGCGACACCACAATAACAGAGGCATCGATCGGAGGTCAGATCCCGATCAGGGGGCCTACCATAAACTTTTGCTATATCTGCCAAGCGCAGAGCAGCTCAACTTGACACGTAACCTGGCAGGTTTTCAATTTGTACCATGAACCTTTTCGGTTGAGCTGCAATGTATCGAATTCTGACACGCGTATTTATCTCTGGTCAATTTGGTAGCAAGTCACTTAGTCTGACGTCATAAGACTAATCGTTCTAAAACAGTACCGTACTCATTATCGGTTTACCGGTTTTATGAACCTAGAATATAATAATTGGATAATTATAGTTTATTATTAAGTTGTTTAAACAAACTGTGTTTATTTTCGATAAAAACAACCATAACACATCATTTGAGACATTGAGGACTCTTAGAAGGCACTTCATATACTCAACTGAAAAAGTTATCAAGTGTTACAATTCTTGAACGACATTTAATAAGACTTATGTTTACAATTGGAATGAAATTTACGAGGGAATTTGAAACTCATATGTGGATTGCTTTTTGTTATGTTTTAGTTTAGTTATTTATGTCCTCTAGCCTCTAAAAGCTTTTTGACTGTGTACATTCATTATCGTTTATACGTTTGTCTCGGTCGCATCCGTGCTAAATATTGTGTGTGTTTACAACTAGGAATAAAATAAAATAAATTAATACTATTGAAGTCAAAGTGTGTGCAACTATGAGTTCAAGGAGTGTCGTTTGAAAAATTTGAAATAGGTACCTAAAGTTGGAGTTTCTAAATGCTCACAAAGATATCGCTCTTTGGGCTTCAATAATGTGTTCAAGATTGTGGAATCTTTATATTTCTACAGTGGGCGGTGCTATTAAAAACTGGAAAAATTGCTCAAAGTAAGTTAGTATGTTTTCTTTTCAATTGATTTATGTCGTTCACGTCTCCCAGGGATTCAAGTGGCAGTGAATATAATAATTACTCAGCCAAGGAAAAAGGTTTAATCAAAATAAATGTAAAGTTTTCATGGTCATCGTGATGACATCCTTATAATTTAATATTATATATATAAGGTTGTTACCATCTATCTATGTGGTATTTGATAAAGTTATTTTTTACAATGCAATGAACACAGGGATAGTTTTTATCAATTTTACACATAAAAAATAACATTGTAATAGTACAATATTATTTTTTTGACTTGTTAACTTTAATATTTTGCAAGCAACATCAAATTAATTATCTACTCATGTGCTATAGTGCAAAATCATCATCGTAAAACTCGTAATATGTTATCTTTATCACACATCTAAAATAATGGCAAATATAATGAAATTTATTTTTTAGAATAATGTTTAATGGTGTCTGAATAATATTCTGACCAACAATTAATAAATACTTCTGATTTTTAATTAAATTTAAAGGAAACAGTTCAATTAAAGTTACTCTTTTACGCCTGCTAAATATGACAACACGGCAGCTCAGTTCTCGATAGTAAACATGTCAAAAATCACTTCATGGTAACGCCAAGCCGCTGAAATGTTAATCACGTGACCTCTGACAGGCAATCGCTGACTCGCCTGCTGTCCAACGCGTTTATGGTACAAAATAAGGCGGCCATTCAATTATCGGCTATAATTGACTTGCTATAAGAGTTTATGGTAGGCCCCCAGATCAGTCCCATTGTAACCATGGATCCTACCAAACGTGTACCATTAATATCGACCCTTTGTACTCCATTGTTCAAATATGAAGACAGAAGCTCGAGAGCTTTGCCTCTTATTCCATAGTGATGTAATTTTTTGCACAGTGTTTCATGCTGAACGCAATCAAAAGCCTTGGATAGATCACAGAATATACCTAATGCATCTTGCCTGTCTTCCCAGGCTTCATGAATGCATTTTAATAACTCAACACCAGCATAGGAAGTTGAGCGCCCTTTCGTAAAACCAAACAGTTACCTGTTACCCAACCGTATGAAATACATATTTTATGAATATTAAAATGGGATAGCATTGTAAACATGTAAAATGTAGTTAGGGAGTTCTAGTTACTAAGACTCTGCAGTCGGTGTTCGTTAATACAAGATTACATTTTGGAATGCGCTGTTGTTGAACACAGGATGGCGTTGTTATGGTTAAAGCGCCGGATGGACGACGCCACAAGATAACTACTACTGACGAACTCTTGAATATAGTTGAAAAGCATCCAAAAGTGGTTTCAGATCTAAGTGCGAAAATAAACACTGCAGGCACACGTAAGACATAGTTCCCAATTGTATTCTTATGATCATGCTCACTGTGACTTTTTCTTCTTGTTATGTTTTTCTACAAGAGTTTATTTTGTTTATATAATGAGCTATAAATTTGTATGCCACTTGGCTTTGTTTATATATGCACATATTTTGTTATTGTACATACTGAATGCGATTTGCAAACTTTATCAACGAAACATGACATGACTGACATAATTGACAGATTGTTTTAGGGTCATAACACACTAGTGTGAATGGCCAACTTCCGCACTTGTTACTGTGGTAACTTTAATAAAATTTGTCACCAATAGCCACAGTTCATAGTCATATTCAATAGTTGCATTATGTAATATTATATTAATTGTATTTATTGGTATTTTATTTAGTTAAGTATTTCATATAACTAACTAACTATCTTCACGCTGTATCCCTGACGGGGTAGTCAGAGAGGACAGATCGCCAGGCTTCGCGATCCATACATACTTCTTTCGCTTCTTCGAGATTCATCAATCGCTTCATACACGCACGTCTGGGTATCCGAGTACTTTTGACCTTTCCGTTTTTGAGCAATCTGCTCACGTGGTCTTCATATTATGTAAGTCTCGGCCTACCCTGACTCCTTCTACCCTCTACTTTTGAACAATATATATTCTTAGTCAATCGTTCCTCACTCATTCGTTGGACGTGTCCAAACCAACGGAGCACGCCCTTTTCCAGCTTAACGCTGACACTTTCATTCAAACCTGCCATATTGCGTATCACTTCGTTACGTATTCGGTCGGCCAAGGTAACGCCGCACAATTTTCGAAGTGATCGCATCTCCACAGCATTCAATTTACTTTCATGTATTTCGTTCCTGGTTTACCCTAATCTCGCATTTAGTTCTTACGTCACCTCTTTCGAATACTAGAACCTTAGTTTTACTTGCATTCATGCGGAAACCCTTACTTAACCGTTTTTGGCTATAAAATTATGGATACTTCACCTGAAGTAGCCGCGCAAGCTTTAGCACTTCTTCAATCTGGGTTAACTCAGCGAGATGTGAGTTCACAACTTCACATAAGTCGTTCCGCTGTTCAAAGAGTGTACCACCGATACCTGGAGACTGGCGGCTTCGTTCGGCGAACAGGAGGACCTCGTTACCGAGTGACAACGGCGAGACTAGATCAATACATTGTCACTACTAGTTTACGAAATCGACGCCTTAACTCTGTTCAGATACAAGAACAGCTCAGGGACTTTCACGGAGTGGCTGTAAGTGCTCGGACCGTTAGAAGGCGACTCAATGAACGTGGTTTAAAGCCCCATAAGCCAGCCAATGGACCCAAATTGACACGAGCTCACCGAATAGCCCGTCTAGAGTTTGCGCGCTAACATCTAAATTGGACTCGACATCAATGGAGCCAGGTTCTCTTCACAGATGAGTCCAAGATAATGCTATACGGTAATGACGGAAGGAGTAAGGTGTACCGAAGACAGAACCAGCGTTTCGCGCAATGCTATATTGACAAGAAAGTGAGTTATGGTGGAGGATCATGGACAGTCTGGGGAGGAATCTTTATGGATGGCAAAACTGAGCTAGAGGTAGTGACGGGACCACGACTGCCGCCCCTAGATGGCAATGGATACATTCGCCAATGTTTAGAGAACCACGTGATGCCATATGCTGGATTTATTGGCCAAGATTTCGTTTTAATGCATGATAATGTAAGGTGGTCTCACTACAGGGGATGCCGACGACTGTGCGAAGTGGAGGAGAAAATGTAGGAAAGCGGACCCCGGGCGTCGCGAGACGCAACTGGGACAGACGCTCGGATGATGATGATGCATGATAATGCAAGGGCCCATACTGCGGGAATCGTCAGGGAGTACTTAAATGACATTGGTATCACTGTTATGATATGGCCAGCGCTGAGATCTGATATGAATCCTATAGAGCATCTATGGGATGAGCTGAAGAGGCGTGTTCGAGCTCATCATCCTGCCCCGCAAGCCATGCAGGAGCTCAAATATGTAATTTTTGAAGAATGGGAGGACATTCCTCAACATGTCATAACGACATTGATTAATTCTATGCCCAACCGTATGAGAGCTATAGTAAAGTAAAGTATAATAGTAAAGATTACTAGGTTTGTTAACATACAATACATATTATTGAATAATATGAGACGCGTATTTCGTCGGAGAAAAGTTGCGCCTTCTTGTTATTTCACTGTGACTCTAAATGTAAATTTGATAATTGTCATTGTCGAAATACCGATAAATTCTTAAAGCAAATGGAATATTTTACCGTTTTCACTCTGAAATTATTACTATTTTTTAAAGAGTAAAATGTCTTATTTTGGAGTGACAGCAGAAAATCGTGGCTTATGTTAGCAGAATTGAGGCCCTGGGGGCCAAGTCTACTAATTCAATCGCGTCATAAGAGAATAGAAATCGTCGCTTAATAGAGAACCGCCGAAAGAAGAAGAAAGTTACATTTTTCGTTGTACTACTCGTATTACAATTGCGCTCCTATAGAATTCTATCGGCCCGCCAATAAAATGTTCTTGTTATTGTCCCTTAATTTGCATTTTTAGTAGTCTATATTAATATTTCGATAGCTTGAAATACCTATTTTGTCTCTATTCTGCAGCTTGAGTAGCGTACAATAACACTCCTCAACACACAATATATAATAGTTTTAGTAAACTACCTAGTTTTGGACTAATCGCAATAGAACCCCTAAAGAATAGAACTAGAACGGCTAAATGGTTACATTCAAACTCTCACCTTTGGAGCTAGTCTGATTTGATTTGCTACTAGAGATAGCTGTGGTTTGGTTATTGTTATAGACATTGTTGGTAGCGACTGCCCTTTCACTTCCAGTCACTATATAAACACTTATACCGTAGTTCCGTCTTGTTTATCAACAGAGGCACCCACTTACAAGTTTAAATGTGCTTTTTTGTCTTATGCTTTGCTCTATGGTGGAAGACAAGCATACCTGATGGAAAGTGGTCATCGTTGACCATAAACGTTTGCAGCACTTAAGCTACGGCAGTCACGCTACTGGCTCTAAAATTGATTAATTAGAGTGTAATGGGTCACAAAGTCCTTTAGGACCCCAGCGACCTCACCT
This sequence comes from Thumatha senex, assembly GCA_948477245.1. NCBI lineage: Eukaryota > Metazoa > Arthropoda > Insecta > Lepidoptera > Erebidae > Thumatha > Thumatha senex. The sequence goes on along the minus strand of OX419729.1, from coordinate 8,597,384 downwards.
TATGGCTTCTTTACGAGGCTAGGAGATTAGACGGCAGTCGCTCTTAATCCCGAAGAACAAAGTATAAAGCTGTTGTTCCTAGCAGCGAAATAAACGTGAACCCTAGGCTGGATCCAGGTAGACCTAAAAGTACCTTACTGGGAATACACTAAGATGAAGAAAAAAGAATATAAGTTTGATTAATAGAAATTAATAATGAATCAAAAACGGATAAGTCAAAAGTACTCGGATATCCAGACGTGCATGTATGAAGCGATTAATGAATCTACAGGAAGCGAAAGAAGTATGCACGGATCGCGAAGCCTGGCGATCTGTCCTCTCTGACTACCCCGTCAGGGATACAACGTGAATATTCTCAAGTTAAATTAATAATTTATCTTCAGCATCAGAAGAGAATATCCATAAGGTTAGCATATTAGCACAAATTAGGTACTCGATATAACGACAATGAATAATTTGAGCGTCCTGAAATCAATAACTTGTTTTGTAACTCAAGTTGTTTATTATGAGATTCCTTTCTCATCTAAAACTTTTCCTGTTTTGGAACAAACGCTCAATCAATATTTTCTGTAACATTTTTCCTTGTTATGTTAAATTCTTACCTGCTACTCGTATATATTACTGAATCCAAATCTTTATTTAAATAAGAATGTTTATTTCGTTTTAGAATTTAACTTCGTTTCTACTTTGAATCATGTGCAGGGTCGGTTTGGTAGCTAACTTACTCATGACTTACTAATAACTAACTGAATTTGGAGTAATTTATTAACTACTACTATTTATATATTTTTTTTTTTTTTTTTTACACTGTTACTAGCCCAAAATTTTGACACTTGTCGGTATTCAATTGATTTCAATTGCCATGCTTTTCGTTGAGAACCGCCCGCCGTACACGGAGGCTGGTAGTCTTAGGCGAAGACTGCGTAATTCGGGAGAAGGGGTTCTATCTCGCTCTCTCTTTTGCGAGCATGACTTGCTTGCAAAAAGACGCAGCGGCGTCCCACTTGCTCTGTAAACCTGGGTAATGTAGAAAAGAAGATAACTTTTCAACGATTTATTCTATTGTGCTGAAGTGTTCCAAACATACTGAAATATCTTTAAACTAGTTGACGCCCACGATTTCACCCGCGTAAAAAGATTTTCCCACAGAAGTTTGATCCCAGGATAAAAAAGTAGTCTATGCGTTATTCTGATTTTTTTTAAATATATGCCGTAGTTTTGCGTGAAAGAGTAATAAACCAACACCCATATATCATTATAAACTTTCACGTTTAGTTAGTAGTAGTAGTTTTAGTAGGATTTTACATAGCATACGGAACCATCTAGTCAAGGTGCTAGGGGCGTTCTTTAAAGGTTTACCCTTAGAAATATTTCCCTTCTTACAAATAGCCATGAAGGAGTACCGTGCGGTTCTTGCCTTTTCCAGTTCAACTGAGTAAAAATGTAATAAAAAGACCCGTGGCAAGTACTGTAACGAACAAAATAAAAGAACTACGGTGAAATATGATACCCTTGACTTGAAACTTTAATTATACGTAAACTTCCTTCTATCATTTTTGAGGAGATTAAACCTGTTTATTTTTTTTTTAGTATTGTTTTAGCAGTTTATTATTTATTTTTGTATATTTCGATTAAATAATTTTTAAACTATGCACGTATTCGATAATGTTCATGCTAAATTTTGTTAGGGATGCAGTCGAATATAGGAATTAGTGACATTCGCGAGGAATAAAATTTATAGTCTATAAAAGAGGAATAAAATTTATTGTATATAGTCTCCGTTTTAACTCCACTAGTATGGGAAAAATACTATTGAAGCCCGTCCGTCCATTCAGTCTACAGGTCGCATTTTTCATCGGATTTGCATGCAACTTGGCATGGACAATCCTTGATGTAGACAGCAACTTTTAGCAAGGGGGTTTTTTGATCGGAGGGAAAATGGAGCCAGGGGAGGGGAAATGGTGCCGTAGTAGTTGGCAAGAGCGCTCAAAACGAAAAAAGCAATGTTGAATTTATTTTTTAAATCGATAAAAAAAAAGAGTAAAAAGAAATAAAAAAAAATTCTCCGATGTCTACGGTTCACAGAACCACTAGTTATACACTTATTATGCTCAAGCTTTTGGAGGTAATCAGAGAAGACAAATCGCCAGGCTTCGCGATCCGTGCATTCTTCTTTCGCTTTCTGCAGACTCATTATTTAGTAAGTAGGTACTAACTATCGTAATTCCTTATGAGCGTACCAAGCTTTTGGCTCAAGGGGGGTATTTCATAATTTGGCTAGGGCTTTTATAAGTGGACTGAGACCCGTGAAGATGCAAATAACTCTCTATTAATATATCCTATTTCCTCGAAGGCTTATATTTACCTTTGTAGGTTTATACTATTGTATTAGTTTCTTTATCAACTTTGCCAGTAGTTTTAACTAAAAAACTAACGATATTATTACACGTTATAAATAAGTAAACGGGATTACTCACTGGTCGTAAAAACGTGATTACTCAAGTTTTTACGACCGTTTACTTTTTAAAAAAATGCCAGTAGTTTCAAATGATTTAAAACAGTATTGAGGTTATTATTACAACGTTTTGAAACCCAATCTAATTTTACTCGTAACTAAGGGGTCGGTCTCACTAACCATTTGGACCTATTCTGCATGAAAGTATATTTAGAAAACCTGTTTGAGGCTTACCAGTATTAAAGTATCTTACCCAATTGGCAACTGATACTGTGTTTGCTTCTTAAAAATTATTTAGTAGATTGGGCGGTTTTCTTTTGCATTATATAACGTTTCTGTCTGTAATTTGTAAAAAAGGATTTAGTAGCCCTCTCCATTGAGCGAGTTATTGAGATTGCCAGTATTGAGTTGCATTTTATCTTGTTAAGCGTATACAGTTCCCCTGATGAACCTTATATTAAATTTGAAGAGAAACTTGAAGAATCACTATTCAAATGCCAATGTTCTAAGAAATCTATAATAGTTTGTGGAGATTTTAATGTTGATATACTAGATACATCATTAACTCCATCAGAGATATATAAAATGTAAAATTTATTTAAATCCTTTAATCTGCATAGTACATTCTTGGAACCTACTTGTATTACAGACACCACTGCAAAATGTATTGATAATACTTTTACTGATATTAAATCTATAAATAAAGTTATTGTGATAAAACTTTATCTATTGGCCACGATGTTCTGACTCTATAGGATTATACAGTCAGTTCATCGTAGCCAATGGATAAAGTTTGCTAAAACTAGTAACAAAGTCTGCAAAAGCAAATTAAATATGTACCAATTGACCAAAATCATTTAAATATTTTTTTCAAAAGAGATTACCAAATCTGCCAAACTTCACTTGTGTAGACCAGTCATATAAACACTTACTTAATTTGATTAATGATGAGTTTGGCAAACTTTTTACCTTAAAAACACTACAGATTGGTGGTCGTCCTGTTTTCAGTGACTGGGCTACACCAGGTATCTTTAAAAGTAGAAACTAATTATTTGAATTATATTTAGAAAAATTATATAATTTTAACCAAACCTTTCAGGAATATGTTAAAAATTATTCTAAGATATTAAAACAAACATGTTATCTTGCTAAGTCAAACATTATTAAAAAAAAAATTCTAATTCTGTGAATAAAATAAAAATGACTTGGAATATCATTACCTCGGAATGAGGTAGATCTTTGGTAGCTGAAAGGGATTTTCACTTAAAAGTAAATGGTTGCCATTATACAGGGGACCTGGGCGACGGAGTTTGAATATTTTTCCAAAAATGTAGCTATTTTGACAACTAAATCTCTAAAGTCCGAGACTACCAGGACTTTAATTGGTCGTGCTAATTAGTGTCTAGCACATAAGACCTTTTAGCCTTTTTGTTACCACCTCACTAAAAAGGCAACGGGTTCAAAATTTCTTCCAAATTTAACATCTAAAATAGACAAATTTTATTAAATTTATTCGGCCCTTTAGACCCACCCCAGTTCCGTGCTTCGGAAGGCACGTTAAGCCGTTGGTCCCGGTTGCCAATAAAATGGCAGTCGTTAAGCCAAGTTGGAGGCTCTATGGGCGGCTTAAAAAAATTCAACAGCAGGTCGATGCAGCCTGCGCTTGTCTATTTCAACACGGCAATGGGCTCACCACCTGTTACGTGGGTCAGAAATGCATACGGTGAAACGTGGGCGTTAAATATGCCTCTGCCTACCCCTTCGGGGATAAAGGCGTGACAATATGTATGTATGTATGTAAATCTCTCCAAGCGTCTTTCAGTTCCGCTGGACATTTATTAGCAGAATCTGTTCCTTATTGCAGGGATACATTTGTATTAACAGATATTTGCGCTCAGGATATTATAAAAACTTTTAAATTTTTGAAATTAAGAAAACCGCGGGCCTTTGGGGATTATCAGTCAAAACTGCTTCATGTATATTTGAGGTTATTGCTCCCCATCTAGCAACTGTGTTTAATGACTGTGTTTCCAGTGGTATATTTCCTGATTTAATGAAACACAGCAAAGTCATACCCTTGTTTAAGGCTGGCAGCGCTACAGACCCGTCTAATTTCCGACCAGTGTCAGTGCTGCCAACTTTGAGCAAAGTATTTTAAAAAATAATCTTGAATAAAATGCTATTTATTTTTAGGCTTTTTCTACCAGTCAACCTTAGGGTGATGCAGAGATGATATTAGGTAGGTGCTCAGGGATATGGGAAATTGTACAGCATACTATATGATATACATAAACACGATTTACACAAATATATAAATACATACATACATATACACAGACATACATACATACATATATATACACACACATGAATACATAAATATAATAAATACATACATACACAAAAATGGACATAGTGGCGAATAAAGGATTCCCGACTAGTAGACAGCCTGACATCACAAGGGGGTGCATTCCTGTAAAGAATTGATTGCACAACGAAAGAGGAGTGTACAAAACTAGAGATGTGAGTGGGACAGAGAAGGAGCAGATTGTTAGAAGAGCGTAAGTGTTTGTTATGATTAGAACAGAGTAGTTAAAATTTGAAGTTAAATAAGGTGGAGCATAAAGGAAATTTAAAAGTGAATAGACCATAGTCTGCACGCCAACTGCGACGTCGACTTATGGGCAACCAACCCATCTGCACCCGATAAATAGAGACGTGGTCATATTTTCTGAGTTTGAAAACAAATCGAATACAATTATTGAGAAGTCGGTCAAGCTTATTGAGCAGATCTGCATTCAGGTCGAAATAGCACATATATCACCATAGTCAATAATAGGAAGGATTAGCGTCTGCACAAGCGTTATCTTAGCTCTAACTGGAAGAAAGTTTTTCAGTCTGTAAAATGCCCGTAATGTTCCAGTAACCCTCTGGTTGATATTGGTAACCTGAAAACGCCAATCCAGAAAGGAATCAATATACAGCCCCAAGTTCTTGACAGTAGACGTAACCGGGATAGTCTGGGTCTTAAATATACATTGTGGCAGGCTTACACCTTCCATTTATCCGGGTTAACCGTCAGGCCAGACCTATCACACCAGCTCCCAATTGCATCCAAATCTCTATTAACTCTATCAATAGCCTGCGCAATGTTATCAACACTCGCTTGACTATATACCTGCAGGTCATCGGCATACAAGTGATAAGCACACTGAAGGTCAGAAGTGAGAAAATTAATAAATATAGCAAATAGAAGAGGAGAGAGTATACCGCCTTGAGGGACCCCAGCATTAAAGTTGCACCAGCGAGATGAAGTATCATCAACTAAAACTGATTGTGAGCGGTCCCGAAGATAAGAGAAAAACCATTCCAGCTCGTCAGATGAGATCCCAATGTGGCCAAGAATAGCCAATAAAATGTCATGATTGACGCTGTTAAAAGCATTCGAAAAATCCACCAGCACTAACACTGTAACCATACCCTTTTCCATTCCGTCTCTAACATCGCCATTTACCTTCAGGAGAGCAGTAGTGGTGCTGTGTCCTGTGATATGTGATAAATACATTTCGAAAGTTGGCGCTTGCACACATGCTTCTTACACTTTAGACAGAAAAAGAAGTATTGAAATGGGACGAAAGTGGTTAGTAAGGGAGGGGTTAGAAATTTTAGGCAAGGGACGCACATAAGCTTTACGCCAGAGAGCAGTGAACTGACTGGAATCAAGGGAAAAGTTAATAATGTGACAGATAGCAGGCAGGAGTTGTTCTAGGATAGTGGTAATCATGTGGCGGGTAATGTTATCACAACCAACAGCTTTAGATTTTATTGAAAGTATAGTTTTTTTTATCTCATCCTCGGAAACTGAAGAAAATTTAAACGGATCATAACTGGGAACGGGCAGAACCGCCAGAAAGTCCACCGTTTGACGCTTGAGTTGACCTACCATGGTCTGTGAGGTGGAGAAATGTATATTTATGGCATCCAACTCAATAGTCTTAGGCAACTCCAACTGCCTAGTACTACCAATGCCCAAAGAACCCAGAAATCTCCATATATCAGCAGATGAAGATGTGGAAATACTGTTAAAGATGTGTCGGCGTTTAGTGTTTCGTATCACCTGATTATACCGATTCCGAGCAGTTTTGTATAGATCCCAGTGGACATCTGGTCTTTTATTTTTAAATTTACGAAATGCTCGGTCTCTGTATTTCATTGCAAGGCGGAGCTCAGTCGTAATCCAAGATGCTGGAGGACGCTTTAATTTCACTTTCTTAATAGGTGCATGTCTATCATAAACATCAATGACAGCTTTGTTAAATACAAGAATCTTTTCATCAATAGTGTTAGCCTCTATCAATGACTCCCAGTCAATCCTAGCAGCATCGTTACGTAGTAAACTGACGTCTAATTTTCCAAAACAACGCATGTGCAGAATTTTGGGTTTCAATTTCGGGGGTTTGAGAGTATAGGAAAGATAAATCAGATCATGCCGAGAGAAAGCTGGAGCTAAAAGTTGTCCGTGAGAGTGAACTAGAGAAGGGAAGAGGTTAGAATTAGATCAATCCATGTATCAGGTACATCCACATTGTGATGTGTAGCCTGTAGCGGTAACACATGGAGACAAGCCGACTCAACTATGTGTTGCAATCTGATAGCACGCGAAGAGCTAGGAATGAGGAGATTAGTATTAAAGTCACCTATGTCATCATGGGTGACTTTAATACTAATCTCATGAGCATCATATCATTATGATGCTCATAGTCAGACCCCAGAGATTCCAAAACCGATTCCAAATCGGTGAAATAGTCAACAGTGGAGGGGCAATAAACTACTCCTAGAAGGACCTTGACCCCCTTAACCCACACTTCAAGGAAGAGAAACTCCGCACTAGCCGAGTACTGGGAGGAAGATGTGGCTACAACTTTGTAAGGGAAGTCACATCGAAGATATATCACAACCCCACCCTCCCCTTACCCTCTCTGTCATTTCGAACTAAAATAAAACCTGGTAGTGCACTACTAGGTTTTATTTTACTATGCATAGTATGTAGAAAGAAGATTAGGTTTAAAAAAACTTTCAGAAATCAGAATGGCATGCGCCTGGAAATTGGTAAAAGTTTCAAGGAGGTCACTATAATGGTAAGGCACGCTTTCTGCATTTATATGACAAACATTTAGAGTTCGCCCTATTTCTGTCTCATAACATCTAAGGAGTTGATCACCTTACGTACTCATTACAGAGCCATAATTGTCATTCTCAGATAAGGAATCAACATCATAGGCCGAGTGAAATGACAAATTATCATCATAGTAAAATTATAAAATAAATATTATATAAAATGGGGATGAAGAGTAGAAGCGTGCACGTCGCCATCCCTGCCAGCTACGGCTGCAATTCTACTCCAACATGAGTGCCACCAGGGCGAATACTGCTAGGGCGTGCCCCCGAGGCGACGCGCACCAGTTCGTCCCCGCTGGTGCGAAAAGTGTGAGCCAGAGCGGTGTAGGGGACCGCCACCCTACACGCGCGGCCCGACATTGCGGGAAGTGGAGGATGGAGTGCATGGTAGCTGCGTGGAATGTTAGGGGAGGAATGGCAGATAAGATGAATGAGTTGATGGATGTTATGAATGAGAGAAAGTTAGATGCAGTGTGCTTGACAGAGACCAAGCGCAAGGGCAGCGAAGTCATGGAGCTCCCGGGTGGGATGCTCGCGCTTTGGTCTGGAGTACCAGAGAGCGAGCATTGCAGTCAGGGGGTTGGAATTTTGCAGTCCTCGCGATTGGCCTCCGGTATGTATGAGTACAAACTGGTAGGTCCTAGAATCCTCTGGATCCGTGTAAAACTTATTTTGACGAAGATTTTCCTGGTAGCTGCTTACGCGCCAGTATCTTCGTCGAACGCGAGTGAGCTAGAGGATTTCTGGGAGAGTATGAGAGAAGCTCTAAATGTGATAGAAGGAAATGAAAGACTTATAGTATGTGGAGACTTGAATGGATGGGTGGGTACCGCTCGCGATGGTTTTGAGTCGGTACTCGGGAAGTATGGGGATAAAAGGGTGAACGACGCTGGCAAGCTAATACTGGCATTTTGTAAGAAAAAGGATTTGTTAGTGGCGAACACAATGTTCAACCACAAACAAATTCATATGTATACGAGGAGATGTAAGTCAAAGAAAAGCATGATAGATCTATTCCTAAAGGATAGTCGGCTCCGTAAACAGGTGATGGACACAAGGGTTTATCGAGGCGCTGAGCTGGGATCAGACCACTACCTAGTCATAACTAGGATTAGGCGTCTGTTCGCAGGTTGGCGTCGTCGTACCGAGTGTCCTGAGCTTGAGCCGACTTATAGCATCAAAAGCTGGAAGCTGCAGGATGGATCCATTAGGGATAAATATAATGAAAGGGTAGCCGAAAAGCTTGGCGACGTCAATGTAAGCAGTGAGAATGTGGAAAGTGTATGGCAGAACCTTAGGGATAGTATGATAAATGCCGATGTGGAAGTGTGTGGAGAAACGAAAACAGGCAGTAGTAATAAGCGTGATGCATGGTGGAATGAGGAAGTGAAAGAAGCAGTTCGAATGAAGAAGAAAGCATGGCTAGACTACTTAGCCTCGCGAAATGATTTTAATATGAAAGAGAGATACAAGCTGCAGAAAGTTAACACGAAGGCACTGATAGAAGAAGTTCGTGAAAGGTGCAGAATGAAAGCGGATGAAAGGTTGTCGTCCAATTTCCGGGATAATGCCAAGCTCTTCTGGAAAGAGGTAGGCAAGACCCGGAGTTGTTCGGCAATCTGCAGTATGAATAAAGTGCTTAGTGTTAACAATGACGTCCTAACAGACCAAACTGACATCCTGCAGAGATGGAGTGAATATTATGGAAAGATGTATGCAAGAAAAGACAGAGATGCCACATCAGGAAGTGGAGCTTACTTCGATGCTCCGGATCCCGATGTCATTGAAGTCATTAGTATGAAAGAAATAGAACAAGCGATAAGAAGTATGAAATGTGGTAAGGCTGCGGGAAAAGACAAAGTTACTGCTGAGATGATCAAGTACGGTAGGTCGCGTGTCTGGGACACACTATGTCTGTTATGCAACTTGTGCTGGCGGACGGGTGAGGTCCCGGATAACTGGTGAGAAGCAGTTGTAGTACCTATTTACAAAGGGAAAGGCTCGCGCCTAAACTGCTCCAGCTACAGGGCGATCAGCTTGGTCAGCTTAGCTAGTAAGGTGTATGCAAAGGTTATAACGGCACGAATACAAGAAAAGTCTGAAAGGTATTTATGGGAGGCTCAATGCGGATTCCGACGTGGAAGAGGTTGCATGTACGCGGAAAAGTTTCTGACTGTTAGCCAGAAGGTTTTCTGCGCTTTTGTGGATCTAGAGAAAGCATTTGATAACGTTGTGAGAGAAACGCTGTGGGACTTGCTGCCCGGATATGGTGTGGACGGCTCGCTTCTGCGGGCATTACAGTCGCTTTATAGGGACTGTAAGGCTTGCGTGCGAGTAGGGGGGGATGTGTCACCTCTTTTTGATGTCTGTACAGGCGTCAAACAGGGATGTGTCATGTCCGCCTGGCTGTTCATAGTGTATCTGGACAGTTGCCTGCAGATGTTGAAAGATTTTAATAAGGGTGTGAATTTGGGTGACTTTACAGTCTGCTGTACGCTGATGATGCGGTGCTCATGGCCTCATCAGAAGCCGATCTTCAGGCATTAGTCACTAATATGAAAGAGGAGTGTGAAAGTAAGGGTCTTCGCTTGAATGCAAGTAAAACTAAGGTTCTAGTATTTGAAAGAGGTGACGTAAGAACTAAATGCGAGATTAGGGTAAACCAGGAACGTCTAGAGCAAGTGAATGAAATTGTGTATTTAGGAAGTATGTTTAGCGCGGATGGAAGATGTGATTCGGATGTAGAACGGCGATTAGTTGCCGGAAACAAAGTTAACGGTGTTTTGTCCCAGTTAGTAAAGCGACAAAGCATCGTAAAAGAAGCACGCATGGTGATTCATAACGCAGTGCTAGTGCCAACTTTGCTTTACGGTAGTGAAACCTGGGTATGTCAGCAGATGCATGAAAGTAAATTGAATGCTGTGGAGATGCGATCACTTCGAAAATTGTGCGGCGTTACCTTGGCCGACCGAATACGTAACGAAGTGATACGCAATATGGCAGGTTTGAATGAAACTGTCAGCGTTAAGCTGGAAAAGGGCGTGGTCCGTTGGTTTGGACACGTCCAACGAATGAGTGAGGAACGATTGACGAAGAATATATATTGTTCAAAAGTAGAGGGTAGAAGGAGTCAGGGTAGGCCGAGACTTACATAATATGAAGACCACGTGAGCAGATTGCTCAAAAACGGAAAGGTCAAAAGTACTCGGATACCCAGACGTGCGTGTATGAAGCGATTGATGAATCTCGAAGAAGCGAAAGAAGTATGTATGGATCGCGAAGCCTGGCGATCTGTCCTCTCTGACTACCCCGTCAGGGATACAGCGTGAAGATAGTTAGTTAGTTATATGAAATACTTAACTAAATAAAATACCAATAAATACAATTAATATAATATTACATAATGCAACTACTGAATATGACTATGAACTGTGGCTATTGGTGACAAATTTTATTAAAGTTACCACAGTAACAAGTGCGGAAGTTGGCCAATCACACTAGTGTGTTATGACCCTAAAACAATCTGTCAATTATGTCAGTCATGTCATGTTTCGTTGATAAAGTTTGCAAATCGCATTCAGTATGTACAATAACAAAATATGTGCATATATAAACAAAGCCAAGTGGCATACAAATTTATAGCTCATTATATAAACAAAATAAACTCTTGTAGAAAAACATAACAAGAAGAAAAAGTCACAGTGAGCATGATCATAAGAATACAATTGGGAACTATGTCTTACGTGTGCCTGCAGTGTTTATTTTCGCACTTAGATCTGAAACCACTTTTGGATGCTTTTCAACTATATTCAAGAGTTCGTCAGTAGTAGTTATCTTGTGGCGTCGTCCATCCGGCGCTTTAACCATAACAACGCCATCCTGTGTCCAACAACAGCGCATTCCAAAATGTAATCTTGTATTAACGAACACCGACTGCAGAGTCTTAGTAACTAGAACTCTCTAACTACATTTTACATGTTTACAGTGCTATCCCATTTTAATATTCATAAAATATGTATTTCATACGGTTGGGTAACAGGTAACTGTTTGGTTTTACGAAAGGGCGCTCAACTTCCTATGCTGGTGTTGAGTTATTAAAATGCATTCATGAAGCCTGGGAAGACAGGCAAGATGCATTAGGTATATTCTGTGATCTATCCAAGGCTTTTGATTGCGTTCAGCATGAAACACTGTGCAAAAAATTACATCACTATGGAATAAGAGGCAAAGCTCTCGACCTTCTGTCTTCATATTTGAACAATGGAGTACAAAGGGTCGATATTAATGGTACACGTTTGGTAGGATCCATGGTTACAATGGGTGTGCCACAAGGCTCGATACTTAGGCCATTCTTGTTCCTCATTTATACACTCCCGGACACCTAAATCGAGCCACCTTGATTTTTTTTGGTTTGGAGTACTGTAACTTATAAAAGATGTATGTAGAAGGAAAATGTTTTGATGCAGTTTTACATCACTTTTTGATGCACCTTACTCCTTCCGTCATTACCGTATAGCATTATCTTTGAAGTACTTTATATTAGAATATTATTATCTTTGAATATTACTCATCTGTGAAGAGAACCTGGCTCCATTGATGTGGAGTCCAATTTAGATGTTCGCGCGCAAACTCTAGACGGGCTATTCGGTGTGCTCGTGTCAATTTGGGTCCATTGGCTGGCCTATGGGGCTTTAAACCACGTTCATTGAGTCGCCTTCTAACGGTCTGAGCACTGACACCCACTCCGTGAAAGTCCCTGAGCTGTTCTTGTATCTGAACAGAGTTAAGGCGTCGATTTCGTAAGCTAGTAGTGACAATGTATTGATCTTGTCTCGCCGTTGTCACTCGGTAAAGAGGTCCTCCTGTTCGCCGAACGAATCCGCCAGTCTCCAGGTATCGGTGGTACACTCTTTGAACAGCGGAACGACTTATGTGAATTTGTGAACTCACATCTCGCCGACTTAGCCCAGATTGAAGAAGTGCTACAGCTTGCGCGGCTACTTCAGGTGAAGTATCCATAATTTTATAGCCAAAAACGGTTCAAATTATAGAAAAATAACTAAAATAAACCTTGGTTAACAACAATAACGAAAATTCAAACCAAATCGACATTAAATTGCTTCAAAAGCAACTTTCAACAGTCATTATTTTTTTCAAATCAGTGTCCAAGCTCGGCTTTTGTTCTTTATTTTAAATTCTAAAATTCAAATTTGGAATAGTACATACGGGAAAGACGATGAAATATGCCAGCATTAAAAATGCATAAAAACTTTGTTGTTTTATTGTATATTTGGCTTTTAGGCCCGGGAATGTAAGGTGGCTCGATTCAAGAGTCCGGGAGTGTATTAATGAATTTACCTTTTTACATTTACCATCAACAAGAGACAAGGCTTCAATTAACGTTGCAAGAATTACAGATTTTGAGTGAGAAGTGCGATAACCTGAACAAGGAAAGGGACGAAAATGAGTTAGAACTGCTAGGTATTTTAAGTAAGAACGGAAAACTCAAAAAAGAACTGGCACAGTTGCATTCACTGTATACTGATACCTTACAGGATCGGGATAGGTTACAACTTATAGTTGACAGTTTTTTAACATTATGAACAAACTCTGCACCAAATTAGAATACTAAAGGAGGAGCTACAACGATCGGAAATCAAAATATTGCAACTAGAATACAAGAAACAGAGCACAGTGGTTCAATCTAATCAGAGTTTGTTCGATGAACTGATGGCTACAAGCTTAGATACTGCTACAGCTCACCCTTCCATTGTCATAGACGTCACTTCTGATTATGAAACCGGGGGCTGTTCTAAATCATTAAAAATTATTAAGTGTAGTAAGAATAAGTTAAAGAAATATTTAAAAATTAAAAAGTTTATTACTAAATCTAAAAAAATGATACATAAATACAAGTTTTTTTATAAATAGCATGTCACTTAATAGACAGAGATTGCAACTGATTGACTAGGTTCATTCACTCGCGAGCTATAGTTCGATGTAGGGGTGTCGCATACCTTCATTATTTATTATAATGGTCAAGTGCGACAATTGTGATAAAATAATAACAAAAAAGTCACAAGGGCTTGAATGTAATAAATGTGGAAGAATAGTACATGCTAATCAATTATGTACTGGTCTGTCTTCTAAGCAACTTTCAGCCCTTCGTAATACAGAGAACTTGGAATGGACCTGTGACGAGTGTCATAGGGACTCGCCTCATCGTAAGTCTTTCGTGGTTCCGGAAGATGATGACGACGAAATAAGTGTGAATCAAATGGGTTCAGGTGATTCTTCGGCAATGAACCAATTACTTCGTGACATTTCAACAGAGGTAAAAAAAGCTGTTAAAAAGGAGTTAGCTTCTGTTAACGATTCTTTGAACTCCTGTTGTCAAAAAATGGATTGTATTAACAAGACGTTAGAAATTCTTACTGATAAAGTTAAAGACCTTGAGAGAAAAAACTCGAACCTGAAAAACCAAAACACCCACTTGGAATTAAAAATAAATACTATGGAACAACAAATTAGAAATATGGAGCAAAAATCTATTGATAATATACTGGAGATTACTGGGATTCCCGAAAATACCGAAGAGAACTTGGATACATTATCAAGTAAATTAGCTATAAAGCTAAAACTAGAAAAACCGCAAGTCACCATGGTGAAGCGATTAAAAAGCAGGAATGGTAAAGATGGAGTGATACAGGTTGTATTCCAAGATGAGAATAAAGTGGATCAATGGATAGCCGCGGCACGTAAGGAATCGATTGTTGTTCAAGATTTAACTCGTAATGGAAATCCAGAAGACGGTGAATCAAGAGTAATTATTCGGCGTGCACTAACAAAAACAAATAAAACATTACTTTGGCAAGCTAAACAATCTCTCAAAAATAGTTTTAAATACATCTGGTTTCAGGATGGCAAAGTTTTGGTTCGTAAAATTGATAATGAAAAAGTTATTGTAATAAGAAATTCTAATGACATAGAAAGATTGTGTGATCAACAGGTTCGATAACAGTTGTCATTGCACTGGTTTTCTCTGGGAAGGTTTGTGAACTGTTCAACTGCACTAATTTAAATCAGTATAGTAAATGTATTTTAAATAATAATCCAAAATTGAATATTGTTCACATTAATTTACGGTCATTGATAAAAAATCTTGGTCTGGTTGTGCAGGTTATAAATTCTTCAAAATTAAAATTGTATGTTATTATTCTAACCGAGGTAGGTATATCTAAGAATAGTAATATAATCCAGTTATTTAACATTCATGGCTATGATATGTTCGTTAAGCTGCGTGATAAACGCAGAGGTGGTGGTATTGTTGTGTATGTTAAGTGCACCCACGACTTCCAAATTTTAGATAATATATCACTGAATCATTGTGAATCTTTAATGGGTCGCATAACTACCTCACAAAACTACTCAGCACTTATTTGTTCACTATATAGACCGCCTAAAGAAAGTAAACACTTATTTATAAAAGAAATTAAAGATTTTCTGTGTAAAGATACGTTAAAACAGTCAGATTTATACTTATTGGGCGATATAAATATCGACATAAAGTTGCATGATAACATACGTGAGTATTATTAAAGTAGTATGGCTGAGTGTGGCCTAGAGAGCGCAATATCAGATTACACAAGAATCGAAAAACGGGATAATATTATCACACGTAGCTGTATTGATCATATTTTTGTAAGATCGCGCTCGCTAGACCTATGCTCTGCCGCGCTCGACACTGTAATGGCAGATCACCGAATGATTGTCTTGTCGTGTATGGGAGAAGCTATACGAGATATACAGTATGTTGTAAAATATACAGAACGAATCGATTATAAGTTACTTAAATTAAAACTTAATGAAATAAATTGGGAAGAGCTTGATAATGTGCAATGTCCCATAAAATTTTAGAATATATAAAAAATAAGTTTCATTATTGCTATGAAAAATCCAAGTATATGCAGAAGAGTAGTATAAATAATAAAAGAAACAAAGATCCATGGATAAATAGTAAAGTTAACTGCATGTGCCATAAACGAGATATTTTATTTAACCAATGGAGAAAAGATCCGAATATTTTTTTACTTAGACTAGAATTCAATAAGCTACGAAATAAAACGCAAAAAATAATAGAAAAATCGAGAAATACTTATTATAATGATTTAATAAATAATAATAAATTAAACAAAAAAAAGTTATGGGATATTTTAAACAAACTGTCTGGACGAATGTGTCAATCGGTTGATGAAGCCATCATTAAAACTTTCAAGAATAATAACGTAACATTAAAAATGATTGCTAATAATTTTGGTAAGGAGTTTAATGAAAGTGTTAAAATAATTTTACCTAGATGCAACAGAAAAATTTTACCAGAAGTAGATTATATATTTCCACAAAATAAATTAATGTTATTTAAAATACCTACTAAAAGAGACTTAATAAAAATAATTCGTAAATTAAATTCCAATAAATGAGCAGATAATGATGGCATTAGATGCATAGATGTAAAGATATTAAGTGACAAAATTGTAACTGTTATCATTAAGCTTATAACTGCGAGCATTAAGGTAGGTAAATATCCACAAGAATTGAAAACTGGAATCGTCAGACCGATTTACAAAAAAGGATCCCACAAAGATTACGGAAATTACAGGCCAATAACAATACTACCAGTCATAGATAAGGTAGTCGAAAAATATATTAGTCAGCAAATCCATAAATTCTATAAGCTAAACGATGTACTATCAACTACTCAATATGGTTTTCAGTCTAGTAAGTCAACTACTACATTGCTATCAAAATTTACAGATAAAGTAAATCAACATCTTAATGATAAAAAGCATGTAATATTACTATTTATTGATTTTGGTAGTTGGTAGTAACCAACAGTGGTTTGTCTGGATGCTGAGACACTTTTGAGCAATTTTATTACACGATTTCTTACATATAACTAAAACTAAAACATCTACTTACTTATACTATGCACGCAAACATAATTAGTAACATTCCTAAACAATTCAAAAACTGCATAAAACTTCGCTTCTAGGTACATACTAAGCGACATAGCCTGAGACAATAACCGGTTAGAGGCAAGCGGCCGGCAGAGATATACAGGATGTTGCAATAACATAGATCGTATTTCCATGCTATATTAAAAAAATAGAATAAAAAATATCAAAGAATCTTAATTACAATACAATCAACCCTTTGATTTATAATAGTGAATGAAAGTATAATTTATATCTATTTTTATAATTTATATCTGTTATTTTGGATTGCGTATGTACTGGTATTTCATTCATGAGACTTGGCAGTAAATACGCATTCGTTCTTTTACCATAATAATTAGTAAATCTAGGTGTTTCTAATTTTGAATGGGTTATTTTGCGCGTTACGATTTTATGAAAAATTTTTACTTGTAATTTTTTGTTAGGAAATTGCTCTGTTAATAGCCACTGTTTTACTTTTAAGTGAATGGGTAAAATTTTACAAAACTTGAATAACCCTCTGACTTCACCTCCGTCACAGACAGACTCTCGTAACTTGGTAGGTGTTATGGTTTTTAGAATGCGGAGTTGTAAGTTGTATATTTTGTCTAGATATGTTTTAAAGGTCCTACCGTAACTAGTAATCCCGTATGACACAATTGACTCGGCCAGTGCATTATATAGATTAAGTAGGATGGGAAAAGGTACTTTGTGTTTTAATATTGTGAATTTTGCTAATAATGCTCTTAACTTGTCACAAATTGTATCAATGTGGTAGCTCCAATTAAATCTTTCGTCTACCACAATACCCAAATATTTGTAGTGTGAGATCTGTTGTATTTTATTGCATTTACAATTTATTGTGGGTATATCATGCAAACACTGGTGACATTGTGCAACCACTATAATGCTCTTATCATAATTATTCAAGTGGCTCGAGCAAACATGGATTATTTTCGTTTTACTGGCATTTATTACCAGACCTACATCATGTGACCATTTACAGAGATTGGTAAAATCATTCTGTATGTAATGTTCGGCCCTAGACAAGTCTTTATCTGCTATCTTTTTATAAGAGTGTCATGTCTGAGGGTATCAAATGCCTTACTAAACTTACTAAAAGCTCGACAACACAGATGTCCGTGGTCCCTTGTTAAATTGGTGCCGTGACTATTTAGATAATAGGAAATACCGTGTCAAGATTGGTAATGTATACAGCAATGAAATGTTGGTAACTACTGGAACAGCCCAAGGCTCAGTTCTCGGGCCTCTTCATTACTTAGCATATGTAAATGACATGCAGAACATTATTAACCACTGTTCTGTTTACCAATATGCAGACGATACATGTCTAGTGATAGCAGATAAAGACTTGTCTAGGGCCGAACATTACATACAGAATGATTTTACCAATCTCTGTAAATGGTCACATGATGTCGGTCTGGTAATAAATGCCAGTAAAACGAAAATAATCCATGTTTGCTTGAGCCACTTGAATAATTATGATAAGAGCATTAAAATGGTTGCACAATGTCACCAGTGTTTGCATGATATACCCACAATAAATTGTAAATGCAATAAAATACAACAGGTCTCTCACTACAAATATTTGGGTATTGTGGTAGACGAAAGATTTAATTGGAGCTACCACATTGATACAATTTGTGACAAGTTAAGAGCATTATTAGCAAAATTCACAATATTAAAACACAAAGTACCTTTTCCGATCCTACTTAATCTCTATAATGCACTGGCCGAGTCAATTGTGTCATACGGGATTACTAGTTACGGTAGGACCTTCAAAACATATCTAGACAAAATATACAACTTACAACTCCGCATTCTAAAAACCATAACACCTACCAAGTTACGAGAGTCTGTCTGTGACGGAGGTGAAGTCAGACGGTTATTCAAGTTTTGTAAAATTTTACCCATTCACTTAAAAGTAAAACAGTGGCTATTAACAGAGCAATTTCCTAACAAAAAATTACAAGTAAAAATTTTTCATAAAATCGTAACGCGCAAAATAACCCATTCAAAATTAGAAACACCTAGATTTACTAATTATTATGGTAAAAGAACGAATGCGTATTTACTGCCAAGTTTCATGAATGAAATACCAGTACATGCGCAATCCAAAATAACAGATATAAATTATAAAAATAGATATAAATTATACTTTCATTCACTATTATAAATCAAAGGGTTGATTGTATTGTAATTAAGATTCTTTGATATTTTTTATTCTATTTTTTTAATATAGCATGGAAATACGATCTATGTTATTGCAACATCCTGTATATCTCTGCCGGCCGCTTGCCTCTAACCGGTTATTGTCTCAGGCTATGTCGCTTAGTATGTACCTAGAAGCGAAGTTTTATGCAGTTTTTGAATTATTTAGGAATGTTACTAATTATGTTTGCGTGCATAGTATAAGTAAGTAGATGTTTTAGTTTTAGTTATATGTAAGAAATCGTGTAATAAAATTGCTCAAAAGAGTCTCAGCATCCAGACAAACCTATGTTGGTTTTTGTGATGTTTTTGAAATTATATTATGTTTTATATTTAAGCAATAAAGGAAAAAAA
Source organism: Thumatha senex (assembly GCA_948477245.1). NCBI lineage: Eukaryota > Metazoa > Arthropoda > Insecta > Lepidoptera > Erebidae > Thumatha > Thumatha senex. Next base: position 8,578,172 of record OX419729.1, on the reverse strand, counting down.
AAAGGTAAATATGTATATGTTAGAACTTGATACTGTTGCACAACAGTACTAAACTGATACACAGGCCCTTCAATGTCAGATTGACCGACTTCAAGACTCTTTGAAATCAATTTCATATAAATATGAAACAGCAGAGAAACAGAGTAGGGAACAGGTGTTAGCCATAGGTAAATTAGTAAATTCATGTCATTGTCAAAATGACCAATTGATATCCGCAGGCCATGTTCCCTCCTCACCCTTGAGTTGTGAAAGAATTAGATGCAATGATGAATTTTCACCAATTAAAACTGTGTGCAGTGTGGATAATAGGATATTAAGTTCAAGTAGTAATTGCGAGGCATCTATAATAGAAAAGTTGCAAATAAAAAGTGATGCAAAGACCATAGTCTATTGCGATGAAATAGGTAAAAATTTTGGACATTATTTATCACAGTTAAGTCATTCTGTAATAAATCATACATATCCAGGAGCTTCATACTCTCAAATTATAGATTTTATATTGACTGGTACACACTGCATGCAGTCTACTATAGTGGTGCTAGTTGGCAGAAGAGGCAATATTAATAGTGACAAACTTTTAAAAATTTTTGATAAGTTATCAAGTCTGCAAGTAAAACAAGTAATTTTGTCCACCTTGCCATACAGCACTGCTATGAGCCACAAGGAAAATCACTTAAGATACAAATTAAATATGAAACTACATACCATGGTATCATATTCCAAAAAATTTAATTGTTCGATTGTAACATAATTTTCAATAATAATATTTTGTTGACATTAGATAGATATTTTCTATCAAAATTTTTACAACGAAAGGTATCTCTGTTGCTATCTAATTTTTTAATTTTTCAAGCCAAATTATTGGCAAGTACAACTGCTTTTATTGAGCAGGATAGTTTTGATACTTTACATTTGGAAAATGAAATTCCAAAAAACTAGTTTATAGGACAACAGATAATAAATCTGGCCAGTTGACTTTGGCCCCTGAGAATAATCTTAGTAAAAATATTGTTTTTATAAACCTGGTGCACCATAATGTTAGAGGTTTAATAAATGGTAAAGATTTAGAGTTAGAGCTATACATTAATGCAAATTCTATTAATATTTTTTGTGTTACAGAGTACTGGTTAAAAGATCATCAAATCACATTGTTGAACTTCGTAAATCACCAGGTTGCTAGCTGGTTCAATAGAAAACATTCTAAACGTGGAGGCTCTTTAATATTAATTAATAAAAAGTTAAAATGTAAAGAACGTAAAGACTTAGTAGCCCTCTCCATTGAGCGAGTTATTGAGATTGCCAGTATTGAGTTTGAGCATTTCATCTTGATAAGCGTATACAGTCCCCCTGATGCTTCTTACATTAAATTTGAAGAAAAGCTTGAAGAAGCACTGTTCAAATGCCAATGTTCTAAGAAATCTATAATAGTTTGTGGAGATTTTAATGTTGATATATTAGATACATCATTAACTCCATCAGAGAGAACTAAAGTAAAAAAAAATATATAAATCCTTTAATCTGCATAGTACATTCTTAGAACCCACTCGTATTACAGCCACCAGTGCAAAATGTATTGATAATATTTTTACTGATATTAAACCTACAGATAAAGGTATTGTGGATCCTGTGGAGTCAGATCATCGTGGCCAATGGATAAAATTTCCTAAAAGTAGTAACAAAGTCAGCAAAAAACAAATTAAATATGTACCAATTAACCAAAGTCGTTTGCATAATTTTAAAGAAAATGTATTAAAGAGATTACCATATCTACCTAACTTCACTTGTGTAGACCAGTCATATAAACACTAATTTAATTTGATTAATGATGAGTTTGGCGAAGTTCTTACCTCAAAAACACTACAGATTGGTGGTTGTCCTGTTTTCTGTGACTGGGCAACACCAGGTATCTTTAAAAGTAGAAATAAATTATTTGAATTATATTCAGAAAAATCATATAATTTTAGGCAAACCTTTCAGGAATATGTTAAAAATTCTTCAAAGATATTTAAACAAACGTGTCATCTTGCTAAGTCAAACTTCATTAAAAATAAAATTTCTAATTCTGTAAATAAAATAAAAATGACTTGGAACATCATTAACTCTGAATGCGGTAGATCTTTAGTGACTGAAAGGGATTTCCACTTAAAAGTAAATGGTTGCCATGTTACAGGGGACCTGGAAGTGGCGACGGAGTTTGAACATTTTTTCAAAAATGTACCTATATTGACAACAAAATCTCTCCAAGCGTCTTCCAGTGCCGCTGAACTTTTATTAGAAGAATCTGTTCTTTGTTGCAGGGATGCATTTGTATTCACAGATATTTGTGCTCAGGATATTGTAAAAACATTTAAATGTATCGAAATTAAGAAAACCGCGGACCTTTGGGTATTATCGGTCAAAACTGCATCATGTATAATTGAGGTAATTGCGCCCCATCTAGCAACTTTGTTTAATGACTGTGTTTCTAGTGGTACATTTCCTGATTTAATGAAACACAGTAAAGTCGTTCCCTTGTTCAAGGCTGGCAGCGCTACAGAGCCGTCTAATTTCCGACCAGTGTCAGTGCTGCCAACTTTGAGCAAAGTATTTGAAAAAATAATCTTGAATCAAATGCTATCTCATTTTGATAGTCATAAAATACTTCATGCGAATCAATTTGGGTTTACGAAAGGGCGCTCAACTTCCGATGCTGGTGTTGAGTTATTAAAATGTATTCATGAAGCATGGGAAGACAAGCACGATGCATTAGGTATATTTTGCGATCTATCAAAGGCTTTTGATTGCGTTCAACATGAAACGCTGTGCAAAAAATTACACCACTATGGAATAAGAGGCAAAGCTCTCGACCTTCTGTCTTCATATTTGAACAATAGAATACAGAGGGTCGATATTAATGGTACACGTTCTGTAGGATCCATGGTTACAATGGGTGTGCCGCAAGGCTCGATACTTGGGCCATTCTTGTTCCTCATTTATATTAATGATTTACCATTTTATGTAGAGGACAGGAATAGGATTGTTTTGTTTGCAGATGACACCTCATTAATTTTTAAAATTAAAAGACAATTAGATAACTATGACGATGTAAACAATGCAATTGCAAGAGTAGTTCATTGGTTCAGCTCAAATAATCTTTGTCTTAATGAAAATAAAACTAAATGTATAAAATTTACTCTACCAAATGTAAAACAAGTTGCGGCCAATGTTCAACTGAATGGACAAGTGTTAGAGTTTGTAGAATCAACTGTGTTCCTCGGTATAACTATTGATGCCAATTTGCAGTGGGGCCCACACATAGAAAAGACAGCCCCTAGATTAAGTTCGGCTGCATACGCTGTAAAAAAGATCAGGACTCTAACAGATGTGGATACGGCTAGAATGGTTTACTTCAGCTATTTTCATAGTATTATGTCTTACGGTATTCTCCTTTGGGGGAGTGCTGCAGATTTAAATAGTATTTTTGTTCTACAAAAGCGGGCTGTACGCGCTATTTATAATTTGGGCCCCAGAGTTTCTCTCCGAGAAAAATTCAAAGAAGTAAATATTCTAACCGTACCATCACAATACATTTTTGCCAATCTTATGTATGTCCAGAAAAATCTATCACAGTTCTCTAAACTCTGTGATAATCTTTCAGTCCACCACAGTCGACTACATAAGATTGGCGATTCTTTCCAGGGTAGCTGTATACGCTTTTACAACAAGCTTCCCTGTGAACTGAGAAATTTACCATTAAATAAATTTAAAAAGTTTATTAAAAACAAGCTTTGTGAAAAAGGTTTTTACTCCGTTACAGACTATTTGCAGGACAGGGACGCCTGGAAATGATCTGCTGGCAAAGTGAAATAATATTAAATTGTAAATAGGCCATCAAAAAAAAAGCCTTCCTTAGTTTCTTGCCGGTTCTTCTCAGGTGGGCCGCGTTCCGAACCGGTGGTCGCTTTAAATATTTTAAATAGTGTATGACATTTTGTAAGCGCAGTTAAAATGGTCTATGCAAAATAAAGATATTTTAATTTTTTTTTAAATATTTATACATATTTAATTTTGATTTAGTTCTAGTGTATGACATTTTGTAAGCGTCATTGAAATAGTCTATGCAAAATAAAGACATTTTATTTATTTATATGTAATCTAAAATGGTATAGTATTTTTTAAGAAGTATGCATGGATCGCGAATCCTGGCGATCTATCCTCTCTGACTACCCCGTCAGGGATACAGCGTGAAGATAGTTAGTTAGTTAGTATTTTTTGTTCTCATCATCATTTGTCTGAACGATAACTTAGCGTCATATAATATCATATACCATTTTTTTAAATATACATTTAATGTATCATAAATACTACATCAATAATATACAAAACCCACTTTTAATACAGTAATGTCCTATATTCCCAATTATTATATGTCTTCTTTCTTGCACTTACTTCAACTTAGGCGTTGAAGTCTACCATAAAACGAGCTTCGGGACTGGGTGTGTTATAGAAGTAAGTATATGAAAGTACCTTTTTCCTACAGAAACATCATAACTGACCATGCCATTTTAAGGTGATGATGGTGGCATTGAGGTTTAGGTGAAGTCCATGTATGTTGGTGTATTCCAAATTGAAAAGTGACATTGTGGGACTCCATTTGCCGTGATTCTCATTGTTCTTCTATTTTTCACTACCATGATGAACACATGGATGGATGGTGATTTATAAGGGCCAATGGACCCTTCCAGCTAGGAGAGTGGTCATCGGGACTCGCACCGGTCACTAACCGGCACGAATTTATAATGTTTTTTACTTTAAATGCCAAATAAATCTACAAAAATTACGAGAAAGACGGTGATTACTTTTTTATACTTCAAAAAATGGCTGAAATATTTACGATCAAATTGCGTATAACGCGGGTCACCGCATACTGTGAGAGTCTGTGATGCCATAATGGGCGCGCCTAATATCGGAGATTCAAAAAAGGACTAAAACTTTTCTTCGTTATAACTTCGGAAATACTGCATGTATTTTACTGCAATTTTAGCTGTATTTGAAAGTAATATTTTGACCCTTTTGCGTTCTCCATTATGTGCAACTTTTCAGGACAGCCTTCTGAGGTGGTTAGTCCCAACAGAGACCCTGAAATTATTCCGTGGGTGGCAAGTGATTTCACTTATCCATACCGCGCACCGGAGTAGGTACTTGGAGAGTCTCCAGAACAGATCAAAATGTATGATACTTTCCATCTCCATCTATAGGGGAACTACCTAATGCGCTTACATGGGTACCTTGTAGCGTCTAAACTTCGTTGGTTTAGAGGCTACAAAGCAGCACATGTGTCGTTGCAAGCAAGGTTGCCTGGGCTGGGAAATCTTTGTTTATTGTATTTACAAAGTTAAAAAAAAAAACCGAATGGCTACAAACAAATAACATCTATTTATTTATTATTTATCTATCACGCTTTATCCCCGAAGGGGTGGCAGAGGCATACATATTGTATGCCCACTTTTCACTATGTATATTCCTGTCCCACGTAATAGGTGGAGAGTCCATTGCAATGTAGAAACAGACAAAGGCAGGTTGTGGCTACCTGCTGTTGAAAGTTTTCAAGCCGCCCATAAGGCCTAAAACTTGACTTAACGACTTCTATGTTACTGGCAACCGGGACCAACGGCTTAACGTGCCTCGCGAATGTAAATGCCACAAAGTTGTTTCCCATCCGAGGACCAGCTATAGTGAAAGTTGCGTAACTCAGTGATCCCTTACAGAACACTGGGTCCGCGGTTGTTTGTTTGCTATTTAAGCAGTAAATATTATTCTGTTAAATATATACAAATTTATTTTAAAATATTTTCCGTATTTTGAAGATGTTTGTGTTTTGAAATGTTATTTACAAATCAGCATAATAATATTTATTCAACTCTACATTATTAAATTAAAATTTATTAGGAATTTAATTAATGAATATGTATATGTTTTAAAGAAAATACTAATTAAATGTTGTACACATTATTAAATATAAATAAAATATTGTGGGACACTTTTCACACAGCGCTATTTAGCCCAAAGTAAGCTAATATTAGCTTGTGTTATGGGATCTAGATAATTGATAAACATACTTATATATTTCTAAATACATACATATTATAGATAAATAACACCCAGACATAGAATAAACCATCGTGCTCATCACACAAAGTTTTATCCTGGGTGGGAATCGAACCCACGACCTCTTGCGTAGGAGTCGGATGCACTCCCACCGCGCTACAGAGGCAGTCGATTATTACATCAACCACATCACTCACACACACACACACACACACACACACACACACACACACAAACACACTCATACGCGTGCAGACACACACACTCCAACTAAAACATTTTCAAACACATTCTATAATTCAAATTATAAAAAAATATTTAATTGACATATTAGGTCACACATTCCATCATAATATCATAAATAAATTAACTTAATGTTAACATTTAATATAACCCTAAAAATATAAAACATAACAAAAATATATTATTAAAAAAGGTCCCTTTTGGCAAGGTTCCGAAGATACTGGCAGCGTTCCCCCTTTGGATAGCTAGACTAATTCTTTGTCCGAGGTAGCTGCCAGCTCTTCGGTCTCCTGTGACGTCGACTAACCTCATTATATAATATAATAACCGTCGACAAAATCATATTCGGAGCCAAGACCCCTGTATTTGAATGCTTTAGCTTTTTCAGCCGCTTCACAAGCCGCACCAGCTCTTTTGTTGGTTCCATGTAGATAAGAAGGGACCGTTAAGTGCGGCATGTCTCGAGAAACGGCCCGCACTTTTTTGGCATGACAGTCCGTGATGTCCTAACTTGTCGACATCACTGCCACAGGGACATTTATGAGGAGAACAGACCGGAACCCCAAACCGTAGACAGGTTGCGATTCGGAGCGTGTCAGGCTCAAGAAAAGTTCCTGTATTTGACGAAGGGTACGCTTGAAGCCAGTAGCCGGCCTCATGCGCACCCACGGCCAAAAGCCTAGCACGTGCCGCACCTGTATTACAGCTCAAAAGATTGTCATAAGTCAATTTGCAGTTTATGTCGTCCCAGCTCCTCTGTGAATTTGGAGAAACTGGAAAATTTTGACCTGGGCAAGCAATTAAGAAAGCGTTTCTAGCTTCTTCCAAAGAGATTTGCTGAACTATGGACAGAAGATAGAAAGGCTGGTAAAGCGACAATGGAAATTTTTCGAATCCCTAAACCACCATAACGGATTGGTAGGGATGCTTGGGTCCAAGAATGCTCGTTTAGCTGCATATTAAGAATTCATTCCAAGCTAATTTTGATTAAGTCGTCTACTTGTGTTAAAAGATCTGGGTGATACCAAAAGGAGCAGCAACGGAGCACATAAGTAAATTTTGGGACGAAAAGACAGAATTTTAAGATGCAAAGTGTATAATGTAGACTAATTTTAAGAAGACGGTCAGTGAATTTTGATATATTCAGAAATAGATTTATTAAAGATTGGAGAGCCTAAAAGGTAAAGGGATTTACTGTTAACTATTTTAATATTTGGACCCAAAATATTGAATTTTTGTTCAACGTCATTGAAATTTAAGTCGCAGTTATTTATAAAAAGTTCGCATTTGCTAAAATTAAGCTCCAAACCAATGGATTCAAATTTATTTTTGATTAAAAATAGGTCCGAAAACACAGTATCCACATCTCCTCCTAGGGTTTCGTCGTCGAAATACCAATCGTTGAATTTAGAATTTAAATTTTTGATTATTGGATTTATAGCCAAACTAAAAATTGCAGGCCCAAGGGGATCACCCTGTTGACAACCTACTTCCGAGGACAGGTCATTAGATCGATATAACAATTTTGTTGGGTCAGCGTAACTGAGAAGAAGATAATTGTAAATTTTCGGTATATGTTGTTTTATTTCCGTCAGCAGGATATCCCTATTTACCGAATTGAATGCATTTTTGATATTAATTTTGAGCAACACGTCAGGCTGTCCGTAAGTTAGGAAAGAGCGTAGGGCATGGACAGCTGCCTCACACCCTCCTTTTACACCGAAGCCTAACTGTACGGGTTGAAATTCCGAATTTAATTTTGATAATATATGTCGAACAGCAATTTTAGAGGCCAGACGTCGTAGTGTTGAGTCAACAGCAATTGGTCTCACCCCTCCGTCCTTTTTGGTGAGGGCAATGAGGTTCGCGCCGAAAAGGATGGGAACAATTTCTGGATTGACATTACCGGAATACATAAAGTTGATTAATTTAGTGATTGAATTTTGTTGCTCGCCTGCATCACCCACAGAATGCGATGTTAAGTCTTTCAAATGTTGGGGTGAGATTCCATCCTCTTTGGATGGAGCCGAACCTGGTTTAAAAGATAAAATGGCATTCTTTACATCTTTGTTTTGAATTTGAAGGTATGCTTGCCCTGCTGTTGGTGGGTCGAGAAAATATGGGTTTACTGGAGCTGGAGGATGTTTTGATCGTAAGGCCTGAAGGGTGTCAGGAGTATCTGGTGATAGCACGTCGTTTGAGAACAAAAGGCGAGCGGCACCTTTGAGATCCCCGTCACAGATTTTGTTTTCGATGAGTTTTTTGCGATTATGAGGGGCATCATGTTTAATTAGAGGTGCGGGAGAAGGCGAGGAGCTTACAGCACAGTTATTCTTAATCTTTTGTGTCAAGGATAAATTCGGTTCAACAGTTTTTATTATATGTAGTGTGCTGTATGAAAATAAAAATAGGTTCTGCCAGTCTTGAGTACAATTGCTTATGTAACATTTCTGGATTAATTGTGACGAATATGTAGCAACGGTTATTCGAGCTCCTCGAGGGATTCTTATAACTAAGGGTATACTATTTTTCAAATGGCTTAGATATGTGTGAAAAGGAGTTGGATCGTTGGCTACCAAAGTAGGCGCACTCGGAATAATGGGATGGATGTCTAAAGGGGAACTGTTTTGGCTAAAACATTTCCTGTGTGTTTTTGTAGTGTGTATGTTAAGGCCTTTTAAAGATTTGAATGATTTATTGCACTGTGTAAATGTATGGGTCGCGTTCGACGTGCTATCACAAGATTGGTTCACGGACTGCATTCACAACAGTTAAATAGATTCACAAAAAAAAACAACTTAAAACAAATTTAAAAACACAATAAAGAAACTTAAAATGTACACTAAAAACATAAAAAAGTCAAAGTCAAAATATGAAGGCTGCTTGTTTTGGTAACAACACGCATGCGTCGTTACGTAGGTGTCACAGGATGGTCTTGCAATTGGACGCTGCAGTGGAAGAGACCTAGCGACGCATGCCGTCGCTAGGATAACCGATAGCGGCCTTAGCAACCGCGTCTGAGCCTGCTTGTCACTTTTGATATTATAGTGACAGCAAATTAATTCTTATTGATCGACTCATTAAATTGCACTTTTATTGACTTTATTGGAGGGTCAATGAATAGATAACAATAGTAGAGCATAAAATAGAATTGCTCGACAATTTAACAATATTTATATGAACATTTAAACATTTTTTTCTACTAAAATCAAATTAAAACGAGGACAGGATTAGCAATTAGACAGATATATGTTTTTTTTTTTAAATTATAATTCTCATTCTATAACTAAAACATTTTCAAACACATTCTATGATTCAAATTATAATTCACATTCTATAACTAAAACATTTTCAAACACATTCTATAATTCAAATTGTAATTCACATTCTATAACTAAAACATTTTCAAACACATTCTATAATTCAAATTATAATTGACATTCTATAACTGAAACATTTTCAAACACATTCTATAATTCAAATTATAATTCACATTCTATAACTAAAACATTTTTAAACACATTCTATAATTCAAATTATAATTCACATTCTATAACTAAAACATTTTCAAACACATTCTATAATTCAAATTATAATTCACATTCTATAACTAAAACATTTTCAAACACATTCTATAATTCTGAAACACACACAAATTAAAATATATGTAAATTAGTGTTAGTAGTTTTTTCAATAGTGTATATATTTTATTCTTGTTGTGGAAGAGTGAGGCCCTCTGTTACAGATATTGTCATTACTTAAAAGCTCAATATAGCTTTTGTTATTAAAGTGCTATAAGTGCAATAAATTTCATTTAAAATAATTGTAGTCGTCAGTTTAAAGTTTAGTTGCGACTAAAGAATAGTAAAGGGTTGTTAGGTCCATAAATTCTATAAAAAATTAATATAGAAAGTAAACTACCAATAAATCTTTATAGTTTAGGTGATATATAAGTGTCTATTTCAACACGGCAATTAGCTCACCACCTATTACGTGGGACAGGAATGCACCGGTGAAATATGAGCGTATTATATGCCTCTGCCAACTCTTCTGGGATAAGGCGTGATTGATAAATAATAATCTAAAAGTGAAATGAGTAATAAATAATAAAACTTATAAAAGCGACGATGGTTGCATATCGGTAACATATAACAGATTTAATTTTGATCTAAAGCTGCATGATACGTACGAGTAGATATTATATGAGATATGCTGGCTGTGTAAATAAATGTACTAGAGATAGATGCATGACCAAAAGTACTCTATCAAATCACCCAATAAGAATTACGTTTATGTAGCCAGTACTATGTCCGCTTCTCTCAATACAATGCCACTTTAGAGCAGTACAATGACAACTGTTTTTATGAAATACAATAAGAGAATAAAAGGAAATAAATTTACAAAGAAGTCAAACGCCCACGGTTTGTACTCGGAGGTACGTTTAGGGAGGAGCGGGTTACGTAGCAACCCTTAAAATTACGTGGGACGATATATGATATAATTCTGCTTTATGAATACTCAGTAGATTGTCTATAATTGCTTTTGATCGTCTATCTTTAGCATGACATAAATAATTTGACAGACTTTCTGATATCATATAGCCCATTATTTGCTAATGCTTTTCTCGCTACTTCTCGTAGCACTTATTTCGTAGACTTGGCGTAGCATGCTACGAGATAACATGTACCATGTACTCTTGCGCACTGTTTGAATATTTATATCTTTGCTGTTACTTGTTTTTACAATCATTTACGCCTTTACTCCGACTTAACAGGTGATGAGTCCGTTGCCATGCATACGTATGAACAAGCGCAGGTTATAGCGTTCATTTATTCATTCATTAATACAAAAATTGTTAATATTTCTTAAGGAACTGGAATTTTTAATACTTTTCCACCCTTAGAAATCCATATTTTTTACAAAAGTTGCTTTTATCTCTAAAACTAAAAGTTATTCGGGTCCTGTTACAACGAATAAACTAAATCTTTTTAACTAAAACTAATGTATGTTACAGAATGTCACGCAAGTCTCGCCAGGGGTACAGCATCAGGCACCTGCTGCAGCTACCGAACGTGCCTCGAAGCCCTCCTACGACACCCCACCCCCCTGCGCCATGTGTCAAGGTTAGTATAATCACCTAGAATGCATGCAGATGATAAATATTACTGTGGATACTTCCAACTATGTGTTCGGAACAGTTTCATTGAAACAGTTTCAGCCATTTTTTGGTTACTGATGTAAACTTTGGAAGAAATCGCGAATCTTTTTTTAAAGTTCAATTGGTTGCTCTATTGCAGACCATACACGAGATATACGTACCTAGATAATTATACTAGTAAACTTTAAACCGCACCATACTATTACAAAGAAATTTCTCAATTTTTTTCCAAGGTAGGCTTTGTAATAAAATACGCCGCAAATAAGACTCGAAATATCACATTAATAATTTTTTTCAAAGCAATATATGGATCAGAAGTATCCTATAATAAATTGTTTCTATTGAGAAACTGAATTGTTTACAAAACACTAGCTTATTATAGAGGGATACAAAAAATATCTAAATAACTATTCTTATAACAACCAAATATCACATTCAAAAAATTAAAAAATAGACCGTGTCAAAGGAGTTCAGTAACAAAAACGTAACACATTTTTTTTAAATAGATTAGAAGAGAAGATATAGTCTTCAATATGACAGAAAGGTATCTGTTATCGAAGTGAAACGCTTTAAAACCAAAGAGTTATAATAAAACATGTGAACTTTAATATTTAAAGTTAACTTCTCAGAACAACCATAAATTATTAAGAAGCCCGTATCAGCGATGCATCGTAAAACTTTTACGCTAATGTAGCGCCTCTGGTGGCAAAAATGAGAACTACAAATTTAAGTTAGCACTATTTTTTCTACATTATTTTCATTAACACATCATTCTTTCGTGTTGCAGTTGTTAACAATTTCTAGAAAAAAATACGTTTTTAAATAACATCATATAAAAAAGAATTTTACATCATAGTTAGACGAAATCTAGCGATAAAGTTTTCTTTTATGAAAAAATTAAAAAAGTTATAAATAATAGTTTTAATATCATATTTTTTATTAGTCCATTTAATACTATCTTATTCACCAACATAATGTTGTAATCCTTCTGATACTACGTAGGAAACTGAATCAAAGTTGAAACCCTTACGAATCACTGAACAAAAGTTGCAACCCTCTGACGCTACATTAGTAAACGAGCTTGAACTTGTTATAGTTCTCACAAGAAAGTAGAGAGGGCGCTGTATTCAATATTCTACTACACAGTGCTAAAATGTACTAGGTACCAACCAGAATAGAGTATTTGGACAATAAATAATGTACTTACTTCATATGACTTTACAAAAGATTTAGAAGCGTAGTATAATTTCAATCTATTAATTCTATATGAGAAATAATGACTCGACCATCGGCCATTGTAAAGGCAATATTTTTGAGTAATAATTACCTAACTCTATACCTGAAGCGCTCCTGGCCCCGCTGACTCAGTGTTGTGTAAACGATCACTGCCTTAAGCAACATTCGCTATAGATGGTCCTTGGATGGGTGACCACCACTTTGTGGAATTTACATTTGCGAGCGTTTCCGTGCTTCGGAAGGCACGTTAAGCAGTTGGTCTCGGTTGCCAGTAAAATGGCAGTCGTTAAGCCTGGTTGAAGAATTTCAACAGCAGGTCGCCACAGCCTGCGCCTGTCCATTTCAACACGGCAATGGGCTCACCACCTGTTACGTGGGACAAAAATGCATACATGCAGCCTGAAAAAAAAACATGAAGACATCTGTTAATTGAGAGCTACTATCAATGTTCACAAGACTATTGACAGCGGCCCTGAGTAGACGGTCCAATTTCGGTTGAGGACTCCGGACGAAAGGGGAAGTAAAAATAACATAACAGCAAAAAATCTAAAGAAAAAAGTTTACAGAGTGCCGACGGAAGTGAAAACTAAATTTATTAATAATTTATTTATGAGTCTAAAGATTTTAATAACTAAAAATAAATATATAATTAAAAATAATTCAAGTCCGAGAATACCAGGACTTTAATGAGTCGTGCTAATTAGTGTCTAGCACATAAGACCTTTTAGTCTTTATGTTACCACCTCACTAAAAAGGTAACGGGTTCAAAATTTCTTCCAACTATAACATCAAAAATAGACACATTTTATTTTATTAAATTATTTCGGCCCTTTAGACCTACCCCAGTTCCGTGCTTCGGAAGGCACGTTAAGCCGTTGGTCCCGGTTCCCAAGGAAATGGCAGTCGTTAAGCCAAGTTGAAGGCCCATAAGGCCAAAAAAACGGCTTAAAACATTCAACAGCAGGTCCCACAGCCTGTGCCTGTCCATTTCAACACGGCAATGGGCTCACAACCTGTTACGTGGGACAAAAATGCATACGGTGAAATGTGGGCGTTTAATATGCCTTTGCTATTCGGGGATAAAGGCGTGACAATATGTATGTATGTACTCGTATGTATAGATTTTATCTCATCTAAACATATGCGTACCGCGCTAAAAGAAGTTTACACTTCAAAAATTGACCAGGATCCAAATTAATGATGATGATGATGAAAAAAAATTCAACACTGAAACAGTCTTCATTGATTACACAATATAACTTTATTAAGACCTGTAGATGACCGGGATCAACATTGGATTATGATGGTGATTATATTATTTAGTAGCAAGGTATTCACAAAGAAAGAAAAAAAGAAAAAATATTTTATTGCGAATAGCACAACGTACTTTAAATACTTATTACATAGGTTCCTTAAAATTAATAAGAAAAAATAATAAAAAAATCATTTTGACAACAAGGTTGTATGGACTTCGTTTCATATGCCTGACCAAAGTGGGCGAAGACAAATAACATCAACAAGATTGTCTTTGACATCAACAATGTGCCAAATTTTCACCACGTTTATCCGTGGCAGCACGTGTAAATGTGGAATTATAAGCACGCTGTGCCTGCAATTTGGATAAATTTCAGCAAATTTCATACTCAGAAAAGGCACTTGTCCATCACAGCACTGATCTTCCGTTCACCCATACGAACGACATCCAATCTACCAGTCAACTATCAAAAATAAAAATTTAGCTAGACGCGTTCGCAATCTGCTATAAATATATGCATATTTGCACGCACTATAGCTGCGTCTCGTAACGGTGTAGTGTCCAGAGATTTTATGTCATCTAAAAATATGCGTACCTTGCTAAAAGAAGTTGTCATCCCTTCAATTCGAAAAGTGTCGCTTTGTTCCTCTATAAGTGGGAACAAAATAGCTCTTTCCCGATAAGAACTTTATAGCTGGCGTAAAAGAGATTTGAATTTAGAACATATATCATTCATAGAAATTGAACGCAAATTGTATGAATTACTTACTGGCTGGTACGTGTTGGCTGTACGGCACGGGGACCTGCACTAACTAAAAAAAAAAAACAAATTCGCGCGAATTACTTTTATGTTCTTGTTACCTTAGTACATATTTTATTAATTTGTATTTATATCATTATCAATTTGTAATTATTTTTACTTCATTTCACATGTCTTCTTTTGATTAAATATATTCATAAATTACATAACAGCGTCTCTTAATTATTTTCTCTTAGAAAGAGGACGAAAAGTAGAGTATTTAACTCGAGAGCAAATTATTTTTCCTTGGGGCTATTTTGCTCCCTTATTATACAATCTACTATATCAATTCAAAAAACGACTGAGTATTTATAATAAAGTCACCAAAATAATGGGATAAAAATATTATAATAACAAAAAAGCACATGGAAAAGTTGTTTCTAAAAATTTTTACAGAAAACTCACAATCAAAGTATAGTTGTGATATAATTTGATAAACATATAAGCTACCAAACGAAAATATAAAATTATAATCAAGCAACTAAGAGAGTCGTAACGTCGTCGAACTGAGAGAGAGATAGGTAAATAAATAAAATAAATAAATATCCATCACGCCTTATCCCCGAAGGGGTGGCAGAGGCATATTATATGCCCACTTTTCACCGTGTGGATTCCTGTCGCACGTAATAGGTGGTGAGCCCATTGCCGTGTTGAAATAGACAGACGCAGGTTGTGGCTACCTGCTGTTGAAATTTTCAAGCCGCCCATAAGGCCTTCAACCAGGCTTAACGACTGCCATTTTACTGGCAACCGGGACCAACGGCTTAACGTGCCTTCCGAAGCACGGAAACGCTCGCAAATGTAAATGCCACAAAGTGGTCACCCATCCGAGGACCAGCCATGGTGAAAATTGCTTAACTCAGTGATCGTTTACAGAACAATGAGACCGCAAGGCCACGAGCGCTTCAATAGAGATGGGTAACAATCATAAAATCTCCTTCCTGTGTCAACAAATTTTTCAAGAATTTTTCAGGTCAGGTCAGAAAACAAGGATAAAATTAATTTTAAGTTTAAAATTCCTTTTATCCACATTCGTAGCTGAACTTTCGTAACCAGCTACGATAGTGTTTTTTTCTCGTTTCATAATTCGTTACGAAAACTAAATTAAATTTCTGTTTTCTTAACTAGTTATGGTTATAATTATAAAAAAGTGGATACAATGTTAAAATTTGGTATCAACAGTTGTTTCATCGTAAAATAACGACAATGAAACTACAAAATGTTGTAGTTATCCTCAGAAAACATTTCCAATAAATTTTCAGAAGTATACAAATAAATCAATCAAAACGCCAAACGGGGTAAACAGGATTCCTGTCCAAAGCAAACGTATTTAGTTCTCGTTAGTTAGGTTGACCCTGCCACCCTCGTCGCATTCCTAAGGAACTATTCAGAAGCCTTTCAGTATTTATTTACAAAGCAAATAAACTATTTATTTATTGGCGATCGCTTTGATCGGCGACTGACCTCGGATAAATATAGCTAAACATACGATTGTCGTTAGAAAGGGTGACGTTAGAATATAGAGGATATACTATAATTAATGTAAAAAAAACTATAGTTCGACTATTATAGGTTTAAGTATCGGTTGTACCCAAGCTCCCTATTTGGAAAAAACTATCTTGATACGGGATATAGAAATATAATAACATGACGACTGACTGACATTATACCCTTATACAGTTGACAGAATCAAACTCGAAATAAAGGCCTTCATTCACCGGCCGATTCCATTACCTCCAACGGCCGCGATGATGCCATTTATCGAGGTATATATAAAAACGGTAAAAATAATCATTGAATACTATTTTACAGGACCACATTCTCAATATTTTAAAACGAATATTTTTAGTAAGTTGTATTGTATGCGACTACCGTTCTGAAGTCCAGGGTTAGATTTCCGGGTCAGAATTAATATTTGATTCGCAATTGTTTGTATCGGAGTTTGGGTGTTTCTTATGTATGTATTTTGATATATATAATTATGTATATCAGTAGTTTAGATACCACACCACACGCTTATATTAGCTTACTTGGGGCTAGATAGAGATATGTAAAAAAATAAATAAATATCCCACAAAAAAAATATTTTGATGACGTCTTATCCATATTGATCATCCATTTGTAAAAAAGGTATCTTTCCACGGGCCGTGTCCATGTCGGGCCGGCCGTTTGTCTCATTCCTCATTCTTGTAAAAATTAATGCCTTTACAGGGGTAGAATTCTCTTGTGTAGTTACCCCTTCCGATGTTTTACGTGATTTTAGATGTCTTACTGAATACAAAATGTATATATTTTGTGAAATTTAGTGCACTTGCGTTTGCATAACATTAAGTATGAAGTTATTGTTTTATTTTAAGTAAGCAAGTTTAGGATTTTTTTGAGCTAATCAATAAGCATATATCACTTGCGTTAATTTCCTACTACACAGGTGAACAAGTGATTTTTTCTAATAAGCTTGTGCCTTGTAATGTTACGTATTCAATATCCAAAATTCAATTTAGTTTTCAAAATAAGTAGGTACACGTAAAAACTATTGTGGCAGTATTATATTAAGTGAAAAACAAAAAGGGGTATATATCAGCATCAATATAACGTTTGTATATATTTAAACAATAAATTTCCCGTTAATCTAGAGAGTGTTAAGTGATTAAGCGCTCGGCGGGTGGGCTAAGGGCCGGCCTCTTACACACCGATTTGTTAAAACACTTAGCAATATAGTATTGTAGTAAAGTTAGTATATTATATCGATAGAAAGTCAATTTATTTTTTATTTTCCGATTACTTTGACTTCCAAAAAAATCATATTATCATAGTCTAAAACATTTTACGTCATATATCAATGCACTGTCATGTAGCACAATGCTATGAAATGCACGTAGTGCATTGATACCTACGTAATATAAAATAACATTACAGACAGTTCATACTCCATGTACTCTCTACTTTTTATGCTCCGTTTTTTATTGTTTATTTTATGGTTTTCACCAAATATTGTTTTACGGTGGGAATAACAAGTTATAAAGCTCTCATCTTTTTTCTTCTTTTCAATTTGTCTATTCTACTACAGAAGACTGAACATCTACATTGTAACTTCAGCAATAGCAAGAATACCAACGCTATGTACCTGCAGAACACACCTCTTCAACGGGTACAAAGCTTTAAGTACATAGGATCCATTATAACCGCTGATGAAACTATAGATGCCGACGTCACACATCGTATTAATACCGGATGGATGAAGTGGAAAGAGCTAACAGGAGTGCTCTGTGACCAAAGAATGCCAGTGTCCCTTAAGGGCAAGGTATACAAGGCTGCGGTCTGACCCGCGATGCTATATGGATCGGCATTCAGAGTGTTGGCCACTTACAAAGAAACAACAGGACAAACTGCACGCCTCTGAAATGAGAATGTTACGGTGGGCAGGTGGAGTCACACTACTGGACCATATACAAAACAAATATATTCGCGGCAGCTTTAGAGTAAAACCTATTACTGACAAATTAATTGAACGTCGGCTCCGATGGCATGGCCACGAGATGCGCCGGCCACCTGAGCATATGACCCGCCAGGTTCTGGACAGCAGAAAGCAGACCCCGTCAAACATGGATTCCCACAATTAATAAAGACCTCAAAAACGTAAATATATCCACAGCGACGACCCAGGACCGAGCGTCCAGGCGAAGACTAACTAGCAGAGCCGACCCCAAATAATGGGATAAGGCTAGAAGAAAGAAGAATTTGTCTATCCTACTAATATTAAAGTTTGTGAAGATAATTTTTATTCAATCACGCTTTAAACCTAAAACTTTATATCATATGTAAATAGCTGACACTCTAGAATAATGTTAACTTCAGCCATGTCTAAAATAATCGCTTATCGATAAAGGTTGACAACATACTTTTATCCTCTATCACCTACTACTTTTACTCGACGTTTCTGCAGTACTGCATGCAATTTCAACTATGAAAAAATTATGCGTTCAACCCGCGTTAGTTTATACTCGTATCAAAAGTTTGATTGATTTACTACAACTAACTAACTTCACGCTGACGGGGTAGTCAGAGAAGACAGATCGTCAATTAACTAAAAATGGTGAAATTTTCCACATCATGTTACAAAGTCTTTATATTATACCTTAGGCTAACTTTACGTAGACCATCCACACATTAAGGTTCAAGAAAAACTTAAATAGATATCGAACTTGTATATTTATTACCTGTAGCTGTAAATCCCAGTATAGAAAATCTTATCGATAATTACAATAGCCAATCCCCACACTAGTCTCTAAAACTGCAGTGGGTGTTGACGGCGATATTTCTTTCGTCCGGTCTTGCTTGATAATTTACCGCCCGTTGGCTACCAATGGATTGAAACCTCACTACTAATTCTAATTTATTGCTGATATTTATTTATTTTTCTTTCCTAAGAAATCGGGTGATGATGAAGGTAAATAATTTAGTAAGACAATATAGTGTTTATTTTTTTTTATTTGGAAAGCTACAGAACACTTTTTATTTAAAATACTGCAATGTTTTCGATAATTTTTTGTTGCCAGTGACTTACGTCACTGACACATGCCGTTTGAAAGTGGTTTTTACTAAGAAGATTGCTATGATTATTTGATTTGCTCAGAGGTAAATGAAAAGGAAAAAACCATTTATTGTGGCGCCGCAATTCCAGGGCAAACCCCTCTCGACCTCCAATAGTGTTGGGACCCTCCATTTATTCCATTTAGAGGACAAGGCGAAGCTGGCGTCCAACAGGGCGCGGCAGTACTTTACTGCGGAGCAAACACTGCTCCTCTATAAGTCGCAAGTGCGGTCACACATGGAGTACTCCTGTCACCTTTGGGCTGGTGCACCTGAATACCAGCTTTGACCTTTTGACTCGGTAGAGGGCTTGCTATGAGAATTGTCAACGATCCTCTACTAGCAGGCGGTATTGAAATTCTTCGTGATAGGAGAGACTTCGCCTCCTTATGTGTGTTTTATCGCATATATGTACAAAGGTCTGTGCTCTGAGGAATTGTTTGATACGATGCTAACGCCTACCTTCTATCATCGCACCGCTCGCCATAGACAGGGTGTTAACCCTCAAACTTTTCGTCCGGAGCGGTCGCATACGGTTAGGTCCGATAGATGCTTTATTTCGCGTACGCTTTAATTGTGGAATGAGGTTGGTGCCTGGGTTTTCCCAAACGTCTACAGAATGGGGTTCTTCAAAAGGCGTCTTAGAAGGTTTTTAAAGGGTCGGCAGCGCGAGTGCTGCACCTCTGGTTTTACAAACGTCCATAGGCTACGGTGACCTCTTTCTATCAGGTGGGCCGTATGCTTGTCTGCCACCTCAGTGATATAAGAAAAGAGGGCTATGATTAGAATATGACTCAGTGAACGAATCCGTGACTTGGAACATGTTTCTAGGTAAAAATATATAATTTTCTACACTACACAATTTTAATTGTCTTTTATATCAAATTCATATTTTAATCGATTCTGTTACGATTCGAAACGGCGATACTTACCGGGCACGCTTAAGGAAGTTTGAGGTAACACCAGAGTGCCAGTACTGTACGGACTGCAGCGTGGAGACAGCTGCATAAATTGGCGGATTGCTCAGCGTTGTAGCTTCAGCGCCGGGACCTCGTTGTGTGTCTGGTTGTGGACATTCTCACTGGAGACCTTGGTGAGAGCTATGGTCACAACGGGAGTAAGGGGTACGCCATTGCATCTTTTTATGAGCAGTTCATGCTCGCGGCGGAGAAGGAGCGGGAGAGAAATCTTCCTTTCGAGTTCTGTAGTCTGCGGCTATGGCACCGTCCAGCTTGTCCGAGTACCTGAGGACGGTGGGCGGGCTGCTTTCCGTTTTTACAGAAGCAGGCTCTAGACGGTGGCGTGGCGTGTACGTCAACGTCCTTTATCCCCTCGAGGAGTTGGAATAACACCAGAGCCCCTCAAAGATGGGAGTCAACAATCGAACCCCAAGAAGAAGCGTGGTAACACCTCTCAATATAAATTATCTATTTATTTATAACAACGGTTAAAATAATACATGAGGATTGTTCGAAAGTCTTGTTGTTTTTTTCAGTATTGATTATTTTACTTGTAGGAAACATACCCTATTAACCTAAATTCCTTACGTAAATAGACTTCGCTTTCTTGTGTATTTTTCTTTAACTGCTAAACATACCATGTATCTTGCAGCACGAACACAATCAATTACACATTGAGCCATATAAAGCGCACAGAGCGCAATATATTACAGTAGCACGATTCTAGCGCGATATTGTTCCCAGGCGGGCACTTGTCGATAAATGCCTCTAACGTTTGCCGATCACGACACTAACGCATTTAGCGATAGCCAATTTTTGTAGTGATCGTGTCCTGGTATTTTTATTTCACCACCATTTTATTAGGTATATATTGCTTTTTCTCTGAGAACTCTCTGAGAACTTCACATTTTATTATATATATATATATGAGAACTTCATATTTATTTACATATAATTTTCGTCATATATATTTGACCCTGTTTAAGCGAAATATTTGAACGGACTCTTTGGTTTACTACAGTTATCATCATTATCTGCATCAATGAAAGCATACATCTGTATCAATGAAAACTTTATCTAATTGTACAGTGCATAATTTGTATGAGCAAGTGATTAAATAAATAAGGGTAATATAAGATGTTTCTATATTTAATATTGACGTTTGTAAAACTTTTCATTGTTGATCTCTTCTTCTCGGGTATATTCTTTTTTTTCATTGTTTATTATTATTAAGTTATAATATTATTGTACGCCAGTGCCTTACTGGCGTACAATAATATTATAACAAACAAAACAAAAATATATATATGTTACGGAAGGATTTGTAATAAATATATAACGTCTATGTAACAAGCCTGTAACAAACAATAAATAAATAAATTGAAATTGAACAGTTTTATCAATTGGTCTTCTTCATCTTTGTGTATTCGCTATTGCGTCAAAGACTTATATGGATTTAGAGGGTGCTCTTTCATCTGGAGCATCGTAGTTGGGCTTTTCATTTTCGGACTGTCTGATCTCTCTATACCAAAATGACGACTACGTGATGTTGTTAAGACGTACCTTCAGGTCAGATCACAAGAACCCCGGAAATCCTCATGAGGCCCCCTGCACCCCACAGTTCAACGATCAAATGCAAAGAAATCAATGCCAACCATCAGGAACATGATTGATATGTTCCTGCCAATCATATATGTCTACAACCTGTTTCAACGATACTACTGACAGATTCGACCGATCAATGACAAATAAATGTTTGCATAATTTTTGTAGATCAAAAAAGAGAAACAGTTATTGTAGATCTAACTTCTAATTAAAATTTAACGAAACAGAAATTTAAAAGCAGCACTTCAAAAATCTTGTAATATTGGTAGTACTGGCTACTTGTTCGCTTGGATAATATGATTCCGTCCTAAAATTTTCATGATAAAATTTAGGATTATCGGATAAGATTCAAAATACCGTACTAAAAATTTTTATGATAAAATTTAAGATTATCGGATAAGATGATACTACAATAGTAAATTCAGTTAAGCCCGCTGGTACACGACAGCGTACTAGAAACTTCTATGTAACATTTTGTCTCGAAGCAGCCGCGGCCTCGCGACGTGACCCACCACCGCAGAATACCTACCTCCTAACGAGTTTTTGAAAGCACCCCCTGTCAGGAAACGCCATCTTAAAGGGATTTGCACTTTGTAACTAAATTGTCTTGAAGACATGGATATGACCACGATAGTCGGACTAAATCTTGCCTTTGTTTCCAGTGTTTTGTTTTCAGGAGCTGTGGTGACTTATCTATACTTTTATTGAGTGTTAAGTGTAGACACTAATGTTTATCTGTAAATATATATATTTTGAACCCAGAACTGCCGTAAGACTCACTTGTGGAACCTAGAAGGATCCTAGTTTAAGAAAAATCTGTCGATTTAACATATCTAGCATCATACTAGCACTTACAGGACCCTTTTACCTGGTAGGAGGGTCTTGCAAGTAAGCACTACTGAGTGGTGAAGTTTTGTGCTCCAAGTGTTAGCAGATTGTTCCAGATTGTGACTATTTATATTAATTAATTATGTACTGTTGTCGTCAAAAATATTATATCATAAATATCTGTCTTTTTTTCTTTTACTTAAAGGAACTCAGTCCTCAGAATTTCTAGTACTGTTGTGAAAAGACAATTTCTAAACAAGACACATTTCACGTTAGATGTCGTTATCAAACATGATATGTTATGTTTATCAATCTTGATTCATCTTTAATCAGCTTGTCATTGAGCTGTCGTACCTACCTTTATATTAGACGCATCAGACCTTTCCCAATCCATCTAAGTCCTCGATGATCCGTCCATTAAGTATTCATCTCGCGACATTAGTGGCTCCCGTTATTAAAACCACCTGTAAATCCCATACTTGCGACTTGTCGACGCTCCACACGTACTAGGGAGCTAGGGGGTTCGTCGGTCGTCCCTTCCGCCCTTCTGACTTTTGTCTCGAATCTCAGCGCACGTCTTGGACATCGGGGACACGTCTTACAGAATTAATAATAAGCTAAGAAACCGGGTGCGGTTTGGGCCACAATGTGCCGAAATTTCTAACCCTCATTAAGGGCCCTCTGCACTCACCGCGCGATCAAAACTTTAGACGTTCGCGCTCGCGTTCGTCCTTTGTTTATTGATGTTGCTAACATTGAGATGCTTGTAACGGGTTTTAATAGTCAAATTAAGATTGTTATAAGCGTTGGTGATGCAATGTTATTAAAATATTGGTATTTTGTTTTAGTTGTTACATTTCTATTAAATTTCTTGGATTGTTTTACTATTAAGTTTTCTCGTACTAAAGTTATCGTTAAAAGATACCCTTTAAAAGGAATAATACCATTGTAAATTGTATACCAAATCTCTCAGGTTTAGCCTTAAGCAGCGTTTTTCGTGAAAAGCCCTAAGTCAGCTTTATTGCTCCGACATCTTATATAATGTCATAATTATGCATTTTAACCAATATTCATAAAATTTTGACAAATTATATAAGTACCTAAACCTGCATGCTTACTATGATAGATTCATCAATATACGAGTATATTGTGTTCCACTATATATTTTGATGAAATTGTCATAGAAAGCCGTTTATGAGTTTTTAAGTTTATCGCAACCAGGCATTGAGGAACAAAATGTTTTTGGGTCGGCACCGCGAGTGCTGCACCTCCGGTGTTGCAACGTCCATAGGCTACGGTGACCACTTTCCATCGGGTGGGCCGTATGCTTGTCTGCCACCTCAGTGGTATAAAAAAAATGTTTTATAATATGTAATAATTCTATTTTTAAAGTATCAATATAAAAACTAGGTAAATGTTGTTTTGACAAGAGAAAACTTTAGGAAGGGTTTCGTTGAAAATGTCTTGTCATCTTAAGCCCCGGGCCAAGATAGTTGCGGGAATAATAGGCGTAACATTGAATGATAGATAATATCCTTGTAAATGGAAATCATCAGCCTAAGGGCCGTTGTCAGGGTGTTATATTAGTTTGTAGTACAGGTCATAAAATATACAATACCAGTTGACGCCCGCGGGTCCATGCGCGTGGTGAAGTTTTCCCTTTCCCGTTTCCCACAGGAACTTGTTCCCGGGATAAAAAGTAGCCTATGTGTTATTCTGATGTGTAAGCTATATTATTGTAACGTTTCATCAAAATCCATGCAGTAGATAATACCCGTAATAAAACCGTGAAAAAATAACAAACATTCATACATACGAGTTCTTACAAACTTTCGCGTTTAAATATTAGTAGGACTGTGTTCGATGTATGATGTTTTCGAAAGTGCTTACATAAGTATTGTTGTCCAAAATCAGTAAGTTGATAGTGGTGTAAGCTACGTCAGTAGTTGGTAAAGCTACGTTTTTATTCATCCAAATGTTATTATACGGACGCCACGCGCTTTTGACCTGCGCATTTCCCGTTCCCGTGAGAATACGGGGACAAAATGTAGCTTGAGCTACTCCTTAAAGCAAAAGCTATCTGCTAGTAAAAATCCCGTTGAAATCGGTTCAGCTATTTTAGAAACTAGTCATAACAAACAGATAGACAGAGAAAATATTTACAAATTATTTTTTTTATCTAAGTAACGTAAATACTTTCATTTGCATTTAGGAAAAAGCTACTAATTTGGAATCACAAACAGATACTTCAATTTTATTAATCTGTATAGACAGCCTAATTACGACATGCCTCAGTGGCGCAGTGGTAATGTATGTGACTGCCGCACTAAAGTCGATTCCCGGGTAGGAATACATATTTGTGAGATCCATAAATGTTTGTTTCGGAGTTTGGGTGTTTCCTATTTATAATATGTATGTATTTAGAAAGTATGAATTGATAAGTATGTTTATCAGTTGTCTAAGTCCCAAACTACAAGCTTATGTTAGCTTACTTTGGACTTAATGGCGCTGTGTAAAAAATATACCACAATATTTATTAATTTATATAGTAGTACATGGAACATAGTTATTTTTTATATTCGCAACTAACAACTTGTCGTGGCAAGTATGGAGATCTGAAAAATATTCTAGAATGTTCAATGTCTTAATAATCTCCCAACTAGTCAATTTGAATAAACTTTCGCCCTGCTGCAAGGTCATTTAAATTAATTAATTTAAACACAGAACAGATTTTTATATGGCAACTTTGTTGTATTTAAAACGGAGCTTGAAAATCAATTTTCACTACCCCGAAACTTACCCAGCAGTTAGCCACAGCCTGTGTCTGTCTATTTCAACACGGCAATGGGCTCACCACCTATTACGTGGGACAGGAATCCACACGGTGAAAAGTGGGCATATAATATGCCTCTGCCACCCCTTCGGGGATAAGGCGTGATGGATATTTATTTAAGGTTTACACAAAATCACATTTTTTTCTTTGTAATTATGATCTTCCTTTTTAATGTTGCAAGCTGGTCGAATTTTGAGGCAAAAAAACATGATCGCATTCATCTCCATAACAATAATATTTACGTCTTGTGTCAGAATCACATTGACACCAATATTGCAGCAGTTACATTTTTGCATGAAGGTTTACACAAATTCACATTTTTTTCTTTGTAATTATGATCTTCTTTTTTAATGGTTCCTGGACTGGTCAAATTTTTAGGCAAAAAAACATTATCGCATTCATCTCCATAACAATAATATTTATATCTTAATTGTGTCAGAATCACATTAACACTAATATTGAGTATATACTCGTAATACTCTACGCTAACAAATTTAATGAAATTCATATCGATTTATTCACTACAAGAGTTTACATATCTGCTCCGCACAAACGGGTTTTCCCGTGGTAGTAAAATGTTTTGCTGGGATAAAAGTAAAATATTTCAACAAATGATAAAACGATTATCGCATTCATAATATTACTCTATGTAACCGATCACTGCTTTAAGCAACTTTCGCTATTAGTGGCCCTCGGATGGGTGATCTTTTGACTTTGGGCATTTCTATTCACTAGCGTTTCCATGCTTCGGAAGGCACGTTAAGCCTTAACATGGCACTCGTTAAGCCAAGTTGAAGGCCTTATGGGCGGCTTGAAAAAGTTAAAAAGCAAATGCCACAATCTGGGCCTGTCCATTTTAACACGGATATACCTCTATTCGAGGCTAAAGGCGTGAATGATTAGTAAGTAGATATATAAAAGTGTATTGTAGAATCTACAAAACTAATCACTATTCTGCGCCTATCATTATGTAGTATGCACTGTAACCCTTTTCCAACTGCTCATTGAAAGCAATACGAAGATATATTCCTTATACAGACCCTTACACAAAAAGACGTACATTAAGACGTTATCCCTCAAAAAGGAAATTCATAATCATTGAGGAAGGAATGGGGCCCGTAAAATCGAAAGTTTGTTTCAAATTTCAATTACTTATTCGTATGCGTGTGCGTAGGAAATGAAATAACACTTAAATTTGATTTACGGTAGAAAATATTTTAATATAGATGAGATATTGTTTTCTTGGATAAATTAAGGCATTTTGTACTCGTACGCACGTGTGTAGCGGAACAATGCAATTCTATGGTAATCATTTGTGGGTGTACCTACTCAATGTTATCGAAATTTATTACAGTACCTGCCTAATAAATTTACATGTTTTAAATATGTGTCTACATTTGAAAATGCCGTATAGAGAAACCGGTCAGGGTAGGATAAATATTATAATAATATCATAATGTGAATTAGTACAAGTCTTATCTTCTTATCTTATATTATCAAGATAAGTAGCAAGTTCTACCAAGTGCCATCAATCAACAGAATAAATAGTATATAGTACTTATATTTAAAAATTAAACCGTATTTTACTAATATTATGAATTCGAAAGTTTGGTTGTGTGTTTTGTTTAGATTCAGGGCTATTTTTAAATGATAACATTTCAGAATTTTGCTATAAGCATATGCTACTTTCTAATTCTCAAAAACTTCAGTGCAGATAATAAAATATACATAGAATAAAAATAACTTAAAAAATACACATCACTCACTGAAAGTTACTGTTAATGTTCTTGGCAAATTTCACAAATTCCTTCCGCCTTAACTTGGCGTAATCTTGGAGTTATTATAAAGCACCTAAGGACCAAGCGGCTGCATAACAAATTTTATTTCCTCACCAAGTGAACGTCCTACAAAAACAGAATACGAAACTTGGGCGTTCTTCCCGCGAACCTTCCCTGAATTTATATCGTCGACCAACAAGAAAACAAAAGTAGAGTCGCGCCAAAGGTACATTATCTTAACAAAGTACAGCAATTAGGTACACGTTCTACATCTGACTCTAATAATTTAAATATGATAAAACAAAGTAAGACGAAGCGAAGAATAAGGCGGGCCTCGGTTAACTTATTTATAAATTCTTGCTTGTACCTCGAGACGCTATGGCTGAACCCTTCCCCTACGTTATAATGCAATGAAAGGGGCACTCATATAGGTAAGTATCGCGGTGATAAAGGCTAATCCACCTTTAAGGAATCACTGATCCTTATTTGTTAGGATATAACTAAGTTACGAAGGATATACGAGGTAGTCTTAGATTGGAAAATATAATTAAGAATTATCTATTGACTTACTGTGTTGAAAATTGACAATTATCAGTTCATTCCCTACTTAAGAAATGTTGAGACCAAATTATCTGGTTGTATTGGTTTCGAATTGCTGTGAAATTGTGCGAAATGCTAATTTGAAAGTTTGGATTAATAAGTTTTAGCAACTTATTCACATATCTTTTGAGGATACATTGGACTTAATCATAACTACTTAAGCTGTGTAAGAATTTTTCAGAGATCATAGTTTTAACCAGTCACGGTCTGACCGTAGCAAACACAGTATTATATTTATAATATTTCGGGTCTTGTTCGCGATATATATAATTAGGTACAAAGCCTACCTTATACTTCCCGACGTTTCGACCGCATTACACCAGCCGTGGTCACGGTGTCAACCCGTAGTCTTTGTACCTAGTAATATACGTCGCGAAAATGACTCGAAATATCATAAATATGAGTGACAATCGCAAAAGTTTAAAAACATTAACACAGTATTAATTATTAAAAAAAACAGTTGAAAACTTAAAGTGAAATGAGTAGAAAAGGAATACCGTTAGTATAGAGTATTAACATATAAACACATCTTGAACAAAAACACTTGTACTGTTCCACTTATTCATTATTTTAACCTGACCGGTTTCGCCTTACGGCATTTTCAAAGGTTAGCACATATTTATTGTATTTCGGATGTCATTGAATACAATATATGAAGTTCTTAATCAATATATGACATCAATCATGGTATTCAATGACATCCGAAATACATTAAATATGTGCTAACCTTAGAAAATGCCGTAAGGCGAAACCGGTCAGGTTAAAATAATAAATAAGTGGAACAGTACAAGTGTTTTTGTTCAAGATGTGTAGCAAGTTCCACCAAGTGCCATCAATCAACAGTGTAAACAACATATGAACAAAATTAATGTTGCTCATGGGTCACACTGAGATTATGATCTCAAGCCATCACCTGCCAGAAGTTCTGGCTGAGAACAAAAGAGACTGTGACGCAGACATTCGTAATGGCGTTTGTGGTTAACAGAAGGCAGTAGATCCCGACTGAAAAACATCTAATAAGATACATAAAACTAATAGATGTTAAGGGTAGGTTACCCTAAAACATTCAAGAATCTCGTCCAAGGGTTTCGGTCGAACGTTGATAGGTGAGTGAGTCATATACTTTAATCAATATGATAAAACACTAATGATATCTTGGAGAGTACCTGACCCTGACTTCAAGAAATCTTATCGGAAACTACCTAAAATTGTTATGGCTCCATGAGTATACGGTCATCAACATCTCCGAGGCCTAAGTGATCTCAGCTGCTAGCAGTACACCTGCTGGCTAATGGATGATGCAACGACACAGACGCCCCTACGACGAATTGAGGTCAGTAAGCAGTTGCTGCCAACAATACCGAAAAGTAAAAGTCTAACAATAGCTGCTCCTAGCAGCCAAATTAAATTGGATCCCAGGCTCCAAATCCAGGTAGAGCGTTTTTCCAGTTACTTCCAGCAACTGGAAAAACACTTAAGACGAAGCAGAAGCCCTAAAATTGTTATCTATAAATAAAATATAATTTCAAATTAGGATTTATCCAACTGACTTTTGTTTCTTTACACATCAAAGAAAAGTCCTGACGATATGATAGCTTTGTATTAATATCTTAACAATTAAGCTGTAGTTATCCACTATTTGGAGCAAGTGACTCAAACAGCTTTGTTCATAGTTCCGCGATACTCGCGAACAAAAACGGCCAAGTAGAGATCAATAGGCCACAATCCTCATAGTCGGTAGGGGCGGGTAGGTATAAAATTACAGATCAAAACTCTATCGAGACGGTGGCCTTTATTCAGAGTCAGCAGAGCGCGCTATCAAAGAAAGTCTACTTAGGAGTTAGCGTCTTGGGTCGTCAAGTTTGTTGGCAAGGGTTACGGATGCGGGCAAGGGCGTAAGGGTACGTTTTTGAATGTAAATAGTGGCGTAGGGTCTCGTATGAATTAAATTTAAGTAATTAATGGGTGCCGCGCGGTCGCCGTAAGGTCGTCTGTGTACCATTTATATAATCTATGAAATTTTGTTTGGGTGGTGGGTTGATCACAATTTTTAATTGCGTCTTCAAAGATAAGACCTTTGACCGCAAAATTTGCGATTAAACTCATTAAATTTTCTTAAACTAAACTTGAGCTGAGTGATGTTTAATTTACTTTAAATTATATTTGATTTATTTAATAGACAGATAAGTTGTGTTTTGAAGTATTAATATTTCATAACTTTAACTTTTATACAAAGTTCGCATTTGCGCTTTAAGGTTTTTAATAGTAATAAATAACACATCATTGATGTCAGGTATTCTGCCAGTTGTCCTTGAGATACAGAACACTCTTTTGAATTTGACGATAGGCTACTGTTAGAAAGCCATAGCCATTGATTGCTGAACTATTTCGTGATAACAAACATAAAGATTTTTTGGACAGATGGCAGGTGCGTTGGAACACATCCATCAAATGGAGCTATTACCTCTAACCGAGGTGCGAGTGCTGCACCTCTGGTGTTGCAAACGTCCATAGGCTATGTTGACCAGTTTCCATCAGGTGGGCCGTATGCTCGTCTGCCAACTCAGTGGTATATTTTTTTTTTTATAAATAGAAGTGTATTATTGTGCTGCTCAATTTTTTACCGGAAATTGTCACTTTAGGAGTAAACTACATTCTTTAAGCTGGTCTAAACATCGTTCTGTCAGTATGCAAGAGCTCATTCCAAATATGATCAAACTTCTCATCATATACTGTGGTAGTGTATAGCATACATGCTATACCGACTTCCTTCTTATACTCCTACTATTTTCTCCTACTAGTAGGAGCACGAAGACATATACGAGTATGTCCTGATGCTTCTTCTACAAAGGAAATCATGAAGTATCCAGTAGGAGTATCAGCTGTTTACAAGTATAGTACTCTACTATGCTGTTCTCGTAGCAACTAGGCTGAATTTTCGTGCTTTTCGACGTTTCTGCTATACTTAGCTCTGGAATAAAACGTTATAGGTATATATACGTACTCCATACATGGTTCTAATATATTAGCCTAGTGCTCAGTTGTAGTATACTCGTACCTTCCTACTAATTTCATATTAATATGTTTTGTCCCAAGGGGTCGAATGGGTCATTTATTAATTATACCTCTAGGGTGAAGGGGTTCAAGAAGGGCGCCTATATTTTAAGACGCCGTCATCTGGCGTGGTATGCGTTGTGTACACTCGGCTTAATATTTATTACTGTGTGTAACTACTTGCGCCCATTATCCTGTCCGCAAATGCGTTGTGTTTATTCTTAACAGATGTTTAGCATTCTACAATTATAACTTAAAAGGTTATGCTAGGCTTTGGCTGCGACTAAATTTGAATCTCTGAAAGGGATACACGTTAAGAGGGTGTCTTAAAAAAACTTTTTTTCGTTTTTACTATTTAGCATATAGATCTGTAAGTCCTAGTTGCCTTTTATATAAATTAGAGTTGTAATAAAGTTCGCACCGTAACCGTTAGGTACAGGTTTTAAAAATATAGCTAACCTCAGGTTCGTATGATTGTCTATACCGTACCACATTGTTGTATAAATAATATCCCGGTAGAACAAATGAGCGTCAATTTGAAGAAATTATCGGATGACTCATTTGTTT
The DNA here is from genome assembly GCA_948477245.1 of Thumatha senex. Classification (NCBI taxonomy): domain Eukaryota; kingdom Metazoa; phylum Arthropoda; class Insecta; order Lepidoptera; family Erebidae; genus Thumatha; species Thumatha senex. Next base: position 8,546,580 of record OX419729.1, on the reverse strand, counting down.
ATCAATGCCTAGGCCTTACACCCTTACATTTAGACATTTGAAAATTTTCAGAAGAAACTTTTGTTGCTAGGCATGCACAATAAAGAATTTTGGGTAAAATAAGAGATAAATGGTTACCCACACCACCGTTCCTCATTTCCAAAGTTAGAATCATGGATTTCAGTACAACTGTTTCTGGTTACAAACTAATGAACATTTGTATCGCGGTTTTGCAAAATTTTACCCATAAGGTTTAAAAAAAGTTTTGCACATTTGTCCAAAAAAAGAAAATTAGGGGCTGTAACAAATTTGGGAAATCTTCATCTTCGCATAGCAATACCAAATTTCGGAAATCGGTTCCTAATTAATAATAAATGCCTAACCAACTATCTTCACGCTGTATCCCTGACGGGGTAATCAGAGATGACAGATCGACAGGATTCACAATCCATGCATACTGCTTTCGCTTCTCGCAGATTCATCAATCGCTTCATACATCCGAGAACCTTTGACTTTTCCATTTTTGAGCAATCTGCTCACGTGATCTTCATATGTAAGTGTCGGCCTACCCTGACTACTACCCTCTACTTTCGCACAATATAATATTCTTCGTCAATCGTTCCTCACTCATTCTTTGGACGTGTCCAAACCAATGACGTTATTCGTTGGACGTGTCCAAATAAACATGTATTTATTAATTTTTGGTCAGAAGTTTAGCGATTCTAACTTTAAGAGTGTACAATAGGCGATGATATTTTTTATAAAGCTATTTGAAGGATCCTTGGTTAGAGTGTGGGTGCAATGGGAGTTCGTAGTATGTCACTAATATAAAATCAAAATCCTCACTATCTATTGTTTTATATTATGTATTTTATATACTGTGTTATATATTGTAGTCGATCAAAGTCCTAAGCCTTTGTCTCTTTGATAATCTTTAACAAAGATCATCGGTCAATTATTTCAAATGCAGCTCGAATTATCAAACGGTGTACTATAACGCCTTGAGCAAGTCGATGGCTCTCAAAGCTAAAGATACGTCTATGGACGGTAACACGATCAAAGTGTGCTGTACTTCGGCGCCTGTAATCGACAACGTTGAATGCCGAATAAGGCTCATACAGACTAGGTACGATTTGAAAACATTAATTTTAAGTTAATTTAGATTACTTGTCCAATTTCTTTTGCATTTTAGCAAATGCCGATGTTTTATTCCCTCACGAGTCCTTTTTTTTTCACTTTTTCAGGCATCTATGATGATAGTATTAGTAAAAAATATTTCTTGCATTGGGGATATTCTGCTCATACTCTAATATGTGTCAATACCACATTCAATAACAATACTGTTTTTAGTTTATATTTTTTATACTACCAAGGTGGCAGAAAGCACACAGCCCACCTAATTGTAAGTAAGCGTCATAGCCTATGAACATTTGCAACATCATAGGTAACACACTCGCACTACCGACCCTGCAAAAACCTCAGAACTCTTTTGAAGAAACACGTACTGTAAAAGTAAATTTACTCCAATCTCGGTTGGGTATATACATCACCAGTATAGTTATCTGTTTACACTGTTGATTGATGGCACTTGGTGGAACTTGCTACACATCTTGAACAAAAACACTTGTACTGTTCCACTTATTTATTATTTTAACCTTTATTATTTTAACCTGACCGGTTTCGCATTACGGCATTTTCAAAGGTTAGCACATATTTAATGTATTTCGGATGTCATTGACCGGTTTCGCATTACGGCATTTTCAGATCATTTTCAGGCATTTGCATGTCATTGAATATTCAATGACATCCGAAATACATTAAATATGTGCTAACCTTTGAAAATGCCGTAAGGCGAAACCGGTCAGGTTAAAATAATAAATAAGTGGAACAGTACAAGTGTTTTTGTTCAAGAAGTATAGTTATCGACGATCTGTCCTCTCTGACTACCCCGTCAGGGATACAGCGTGAAGATAGTTAGTTAGTTAGTTCAGTATAGTTAAAATAGATAGATGCTTATCAAGCACATATTTAATGTATTTCGGATGTCATTGACCGGTTTCGCATTACGGCATTTTCAGATCATTTTCAGGCATTTGCATGTCATTGAATATTCAATGACATCCGAAATACATTAAATATGTGCTAACCTTTGAAAATGCCGTAAGGCGAAACCGGTCAGGTTAAAATAATAAATAAGTGGAACAGTACAAGTGTTTTTGTTCAAGAAGTATAGTTATCGACGATCTGTCCTCTCTGACTACCCCGTCAGGGATACAGCGTGAAGATAGTTAGTTAGTTAGTTCAGTATAGTTAAAATAGATAGATGCTTATCAACATCTATAAATTGCTACTGTGGCCTACCTAATTTTAGACTTTATAGTAAAAGATATGCACGACCTTTGTAAATAACAAGTGTATTAAACTTATGATCTCTCAAGTAACACTCCTTATAACTACGATACAATGTAGAATACAAATGACAACGAATTACAGTAGTTTTAAGAATTGAAAACCCTAAGACCGGATAGATAAGAAACTCTTGGGATAACTTTGTTTACGTTTTTCCAAATTACTTGAGGATTACGTTAAACTTGGTATTGTTATTCTGCGGTTTATTACCCGGACAAAAAAATCTATGTACTACTATTTTTTGTAATTTCATGCTTTGACGGCAGTTATTCTCGGTATAAGTATTTACTCCGCCAAAATCGGCGGTGTAAATATTTACTCGAGTATTTACCTTATGCTTGGGTTAGTAGTTGGTAAAATGAAAAATCATTTTACTCTTAGAATAAGTGAAGGTTACTCACGAGTGAAATCTTATTCTTGTTTGTTCGACAGTCTATATATTTATTACTTTTATAGTCAGTTCATATTGTAAGGGGCCTGGCCTCACCAACATCCCCTAGGCTTAAGCGACTTCATCTGCTAGCGGATCTCCTCACCTGCTGATCAACTTACGAGGCAACGACGTAAGCGCACTATTATACTAATTATACGGGGTTGGGAGGTCAGACGTCAGATGCCATAAATACCAGATTTTATTACTGTTAATAATTTAAATTAGGAATTAAAATTGACGCAACCAAGTATAATCACTCATTCAACATCAAAAATAATTATTATAGAATGTTATCTAAAAGAAAGGGATAATACTCTAGTGAAAGAGAAAGTAATTCTACCGATCGTAACCTTTCTTTTTCCGACCTGTCAGGATCATTCTATCAAATTACGAACGTATCACCTTAGTGGATGTGAAACAGCATTTGTTGCGCGTTAAATATTCAAAGAACAAGACGGGTAAGTCTCCAGGGTCGAAGAGACCCCGACGGGTTCCGGGTTAACCCGCCAGCGCTCATGCGTCCCTAATTTCCGATTTGTCAGTTGAAGGGTTGACTGATTAGCATCTGACTTGTCACCAAGTCTCATGGACCGTTGTTGTAATGTCCTCACATAAATGATTTGATCTTGAATTAGTGATTATACTTGGTTGCGTCGATTCTAATTCTTAATTGAATTATTAAAAATGGTACAAATTGTCAGTTTTGACTTTGCATTTCTACCTCCACTCTACTCTCTTTATAGGAACATAACCTGAAAATAGATTAGAGCGAGACAACAAACACGGAAATAGCACTGATTGATATCAAAGTCGTTTGAACCCTCCGTCAGTTGTCAAGCGAATCGTCAAATGTAGAGTTCATTATATTGCTGTTTATTGCCGCGATACTATGATTACAATTTTGCTCAATATAAATAATTTTGTTAAAGAATTAGGTAAAAAATTTACCTTTAGGAGATCGTTCCATTATTTGAACAAATACTGGATGACTTACCAAATTTGAAATTTTTAGGCTAAGTTTTATAAGTAGACGCCCACTAAGAAATGACTTTTCAAAACGCCGAATCCAACTGGATAAAATAGGGGTAAATTTATCGAAGTACGTTAGGGTCAAAGTTACCTTTCAACTATTTCATATTTTTGTGAAATACAAAATACTACGCATTGGAGTACCTTCATGCTGTATCCCTGACGGGGTAGTCAGACAGGACAGATCGCCAGGCTTCGCGATCCATGCATACTTCTTTCGCTTCTTCGAGCCTCAATTTTTTTTTCTACCTTTTTTTTTTAATAGTTTTAGGAGCACCTGCTATTAGCAGGATCAAATAACTATTGTGCTCATCATTAGCGCTCGTGGCTCCGCTGACTCAGTGTTCTGTAAACGATCACTGCGTTAACCAACTTTCGCTATTTTCCCATGAATGGGTGACCACTATATGACATTTATATTTGCAAGGGTTTTTGTGTTTCGAAAGGCACGATAAGCTGTTGTACCAATTGCCAGTAATATGGTAGTCGTTAAACCAAGTAGCCTTATGGGTGGTTTCAACAATTCAACAGTAGCCTAAACCTGCCTCTGTCTATTTCAACACGACAATGGGCTCACTACCAAATACGTGGGAAACACGGGCAAGTTGGGCGCATAATATGCCTCTTCTAACCCTTTTGGGGTAAGGGGTGATTGACAACAAAACCACTTTCAAGCCAAATTTTATATTGACTTTATGTAATCAACGGGTAATAAATCCTTCGGATGGGCTTATTTTATGTACAGTTGGTGTTAGTTGAAGTATAAACACTACGTTACTTCTTACCACGGGCACGGTACTCATTATGGAGTTATATTTCATCATTTTCATCAGCTCTAGCACGTTCAGGCGACTAATATATACCCCTTGCTGAGCACAAACTCTTCCTCAAGATCGCCACAATTTGCGGTTTATTGAATTATTTTCTATTGTATAAATATAGTATTCAAAATATGAAAGTTTAGCTAGAAATCAATGAAACAACAAAAAATTTTTTTGGTGTGCTGACCTCATGCCATTGACATTTATTTATTTATGTACATACACTTAAAGAAAATGACAGATAAACAACTAAATTTACGTACAAAGGCACTACTTATTTCCAAAGAAATCAAAGAATAAAGAAGTTAACAAAGAATAAAAATGATGTGTGCAGGTTAATAAACATACATAAGCTATAGATACATATATACATATATATATATATATATATATATATATATCCAAATAAATACATATTATTGTAAAATGAACATACACATGTACTACTTTCTATAGTATAGACGATAGGTAGTGTTCTCGCACTCTTTTCTTGAATCGAAATGGTACGACACTTATGAATATTAGCAGGAAGTGAGTTCCACAGCCTGACCGCGTGAACAGTAAAGGATTTAGAATAAAAGTCCGTTTTGTGAGATGGACAATTTAAGCGAAAAGTGAGGTGTGACCTACATGGAACATCAGACTTAATCATGAAAGAGAAACGTTCCCGTAGATAAGAAGGATAAGAGGGTTTGTGTAAAATATTATATAGAAGTAACAATATCCGAGTATTCCTACCAAGTCGGATTGGGAGCCACTTGAGATTTTTGCGAAACTGCGAGACATGATCATACTTACGTAGATTAAAAACAAAACGAATGCACAAGTTTTGCAAGCGCTCAAGTTTATTTAAAAGCTCCTCAGTAGCATCCAAGTAGCAGGAGTCCGCATAGTCCAAAATGGGTTGAATAAGGGTTTGAGCCAGTGAAATTTTGGTTTTGAAAGGTAGGAGACTCTGAAGGCATCTTAAAGTGTGAAAAGTAAAATGCACCTTTTTACTTACAGATTCAATTTGAGCTTTCCAGGATAAGTTTTGATCTGATATGATGCCAAGATTTTAGCGGTACTGCTGTAAGCTATGGGAAAACCATCAAGCAGAATAGGCGGAAGAGAAGCCGTATCTAGACCACTAAGCATTTGCCGGCTACCAATAATCATGGCCTAAGATTTGCTTGGATTTATCTGAATCCCAAACGACTTAGCCCACTGGCTAATAGCGTCGCGATTCACAGCAGCAATGGCAGTCCTATATTCGTTCAGAGCAAAATGACGATACAGTTGCAGATCGTCAGCATAGAGATGGAAGCTAGAGGAAATAACTCGTACAGCAGAGTTGATAAAAACTGAGAAGAGTAAAGGAGATAACACGCCACCCTGAGGTACGCTAGCGCTGAGGCTACACCATTCTGAGTGAGACTTATTAAGGCAAACACACTGCGATCGGCCCCGTACATAAGATTCAAACCAGGCCACAGCCTCCGCGGAGAAATTGAGGGATTGTAGGATTCCAAGGAGTATATCAAAATCCACGGAGTTAAAAGTACTACTAAGAAGAGCCGTCACGGTATTGTGACCAGGTCTAAAAACAGATTGGAAAGAGCTAATGAGGTTATACAGTGTTAAATAACTTGACAGCTGACGATGTGCTAAATGCTCAAAGACTTTTGACAGGAAAGGAAGAATGGATATGGGACGAAATTGAGACATTTGTGTAGGATTTGGTACCTTGGGTAAAGGAATTATAAGTGCTTGCTTCCAAGCACAAGGAAAACAACCAGAGGATAGAGAAAAAATAAACATATGAGTTAGGATTGGAATTAAAGAGGATAATATGGGAGTGATAATTTTTAAGCCCAACTCGTCGTTACCAACAGCAGAAAAAGTTATAGATAAGAGAGATTTTTTAACCTCATCCTCGTCCACTGACGCGAAATTGAATGGAGGACATAATGGTACCGGCAGTAGTGAGAGTTCTAGTAAGGTGCTAGACAGGTATTGAAGTCGCCCATTGTAACTACATGGTTGTAATTTGGACAATGCTCATTGAGCAAAGTATCAAGTGTTTTGAAATAGTTGACATGCAGATCAGGGCTATAAAAGACTTCAAGAAGAACTTTACTATGCCGGACTGTAATTTCTATAAACAGGTACTCCGCTGATGCACTGTAAATAGGTGACGGCGCTAAAAAATTTAAAAGGTAAGTTATCACGGAGATAAAAGGCAACACCTCCACAACGCTTACCATTCCTATCATCAGTCTGTCAGGTATACAGCGTGAAGATAGTTAACTTAATTATTTTGATTGCTATCTATTATAAACATGATTCTAGTATAAACTAATTAAAACAGTCATACCTATATGAGGAAATTGGCAAGTTGTTACGATCATAAATTTCAAGATAAAACATATTTCATAGTAAAATTTGGGGCAAATGGTATATTTGATGCTGAAAACAAAGTCAGTTTCCCAGGTATTTTCCTTTGGCAACACACGTATAAGTTGCAAAGTTATTAGCAATCTGATAGCAGGACAAGCAATTGAATATTGCAATGTATTAAACTTGCTTTTGTCTAGACACTTTTATACGGATAACTTTTGTACGTACGTAAACCTCGATGTAGATGCTGTCTTCATATATTACAAACCCATATTTTACTGTAATATGGTTGATTCTATGAATAAAAAGTAAGCCTATGTTCTCCAACTGAGTGTAAAAGACATTTGGTGCAAAAAAGTCAGTTTCAGCATACACAAAATTAGAAAAACATGATTTATTTTTTATTTTTTATACAAATATGTACCAGTGAGAATTCTAAATCTGTCCTTTTCTTGAAACTTATATGAAACTGGACCCTTCCGACATACATATAGTATGTGAAGTGGTGAGTTGATTATATCAAATAAAGAAAAAAGAACGCCGAGAATTGCATGCGTCATGTAGGGGGTCCGAGCTTTCCAGCGCATTAGCTGCCAACGACACATGTGATCCGAAAGAAACACCTCATGAATCTATCATTTATCATCACAGCTAATGTTGGGAGCTTTGTCATATCTACTTTTTATGTTTGTACTGCGTTCTTTAGTGATGAATATTACACATAAATATCTCATTATTATAAATGCTCATGTCAGTCATAATAAACATAGTTGATGACTGATTTACCTAAGTTATATAATTAGGGCTTATTTAATGTTTGATCTCCTTCAAATACAAAAACACAACCAATTAAATATTTTCCGTAAATGGTGCCACATTTTTTGATGTGCATTATGGACTATAATTTTATCTTTGACAATGTGTTAGGCCACAAAATTAAAAAGACAGTTCAATTATTAGCAAAGATTTATAATAATACTACTTATATTGGACTGAGTGTAAATTTATTGGTATCAGAGTTAGTCAGAGTAGTTTATGCAGTATGCAGTCTTTTTAATTATACTTTACTCGTCAAAATGTCTGTTGCTTGCGGTCAGTTTAACGGCTGGTTACTTTATTGACAGTAACTCTGGGCCTAACATATGCCTTTTCACGCGCTACTTTTTGGATCCCAGGTATCCCACAAGGAGTAGAGAAACACGTGAGCTAGTAGAGAATTCCATGCTTTAACGGTACAGGAGATTCATTAAACATTCAATATGTAACTGAAGGACGTACTCTATCTGCATTGTAAAGCGTATTTTCAGTTACGAATTGATTAGGCTGGAGATTGAGTTAATGGGCTCACCACCTATTACGTGGGACAGGTAAATCCACACGGTGAAAAGTGGGCATATAATATGCCTCTGCCACCCCTTCGGGGATAAGGCGTGATGGATATTTATTTTGTATTTTATTGAGTTAACATAAAAAAAGCAACCTACATTAAACTTTTAAAGCATTTAAGCTATACTGTTCTGTGCGTCAGGTTTTGTAGGTATAACTCCTATAACATGATAACCATAAACCAATAATGTATTTAGATAGTACGTAGAAGGAAAGAAACAATATATTACATCAATCACTTAGATAGACCTAACCTATCTTCTTGGAAAAAACTTCTGCGTAAATAACTCAGACAGCGTAATCCATCTTAAAAAGTTGTATATTAAATTTTTATTTCGTATTATTTCAGTGTGATCAAACAATGGGTGTTCAAAATTTAAGCAGCAACGAGCTGTGGTGGACTGGCGACGTATCGGCTGTCACATTACTGTGCGGCTGGTGTTATTATCAAACTTTTTGAAGGGTCTCCGGTCGTCGGAGAGACGCCGAGCGCCTGCTATAGGGAATGCGGTATAGGGTGGTATGAAGTGGAGTAAGCTTGTACCCATTTAAAAAATAATAAGGACACTAAAATGGATTAAGTGGATTAACAACTGCACGTATATACAAAGTGTTTATCTTTGCAACAGGACAAAAAATGTTTACAATTATGATTCTGTTGTTATTTAATAAAACTCAAATATGCTATACACTACTATAGGTGAAAAAAAATAACACTCTGGATCGCACATCCATGATTCACAGAATACACTTTATTCTGTGAACCGTGGATCGGACATCGGTAGTCTATTGAACTATGTAAAGAAAACATATAATTAAAATTCGAATAAAATTATTCATATGTATCTTAAGTAGTCATAATTTTGATCGTGAGGTATTAATACGTACTTACACTATTCCGAGTCCTTACACTAGAGTAAAGTTATTCTTATTTTTTTAATAATTGGTAACATTTATTTTACCCACAAATATACTAAAGCTGCTTCTATATAAGGAGCTCACGTCACGTCCGGTCTTAGTCCGGGCGCATATGGTAATTTCTTATTCCAATAGGAAATAGAGGCGGTCACTGGCAATAATCCATCACTGTGCGTTTGTTTGTCCGACCGGACATGTTTTATGTCATTTTATGTATTCCTTACAGGTTTTGATAAATATTTGTTTTGCTACACTTCGGACAAGCCACGAATTGAATATCCGGAATCGTGCGGAGGGTAAACTCGTTTTGTGACAGCGTCCGAATGCCTTCATTCTTATTTTTATCACTAGTCAATGCTCGCTGCCCCACCCGCGTTATGAAGCTTTCGCGTTCTCGTTTCTCACAGGAACTTGCTCCCAAGACAAAAGTAGCTTATGTCCTTTCTCGGGCTCTAGACTATATCTGTACCAAATTTCATTTAAAACAGTTCAGTAGTTTTGGCGTGAAAGTGCAATAAACAGACAGAGAGAGTTACTTTCGAATTTATTTTATGGAGAAAATATTAGTAAACCATGCTTCTTCAATGTCTTAAATTAAAATAAAAAATATTAATGAGTATTTACAATTCATATTGTCTAAAAACTGAATGAACAAAAACGAACAGAATTCTAAATCTTCTGAGAATTTCTTGTGTCTCATCAAAGGGACCCTTTGACCACTATATATCACGAAAGAGTTCCAGAAGATGTGACAATGCGATTCAAATGTATTAAGAACATTTTTTGGGTTAAGTTCTGTAAAGGTTACAGTAAAAACAGCTTTCTATGTAGTTTTAGTTCTAGAAATACGAGTACAAGCTAAAAGTAATAGAGGGAAGGCTCACTGGAGATAGTTGTACCGCTAAGTGCTAGAGGGCATAGGCAGGGCACAAGATTACAGTATAAAGAGAGCAAGTTTGTTGTTATTTTTAGGTTTGTTTCCCATACTAACGTTCCATATTACATACATTAGCGATTATGACATTAAGTTATTGGCAGATAGGTTATGTTAATGATGGTAACAATTTAACTAAAATTCTACTTGCACTTTATGGTAATAAAACACATGCCTCTAGTTACGCATTATCTTCTGAAGGGATAAGCACAGGTATAGGTTAACTATTTTTAATGTATTTGGTTCCAACTACCACCTAATAACCACAAACTGACCCTATCAGTTTCAACGCAGCAATAAGCTGACTACCTGGGATACCTACTACGTGGGACTATACTATAACTGGACAAATATGGGAATATAGTATGCCTCTGTTTACCCCTTTGGAGACAAAGGCATAACAAGATGGATGTTCTGTCTCTTAGTATGACTATATTTCAGAGAAACATAAGCTAAAAACTGTGTAGTATACTAGTCCCGCGGGCCTCACGTCATTATACCCCCGCAGCTAGGCTAAGGATCGCATGCATACAAAATCGGGCCTTATCAGTTATGCATAATGTGGAGACCCCAAAGGTGAGCAAAATATTGCAGTACCAGTAGACGACAACACTGAATATAAGGTGCTCCATTTATCGTTTAAAATATTTGTTTTATACTTCACTTAATTCTTATTGTATACCTATAACACCAGACACACGTTTGTACATTGGGAATACAGTCTGCGGGAAAAAATATAATGACCTGCCTTATAATACAAAGTGACTTTTTTTTCAGGCAACGTTTAGATGGAGAAATTTGCTGGTCGGTAATAAATGGCAACCATTTAGTGTTTTGATTCCAGGTAATGTTACTTATACAATAGTACTAGATTTTTTAAAGAATTTAACTTCTAATTCAGTGAGAAGTTTATGCTTGCTTGGTACTTGTAGAAAAAAATGCAATATCATAATCCAATAGAATGTTAAATAGATTTTTGTAGAATCCAGGGCTCCAAAATCATAGCTTTAGTTTTCAAACAGATCCAAAATTCCAAGTATTGACTATAATGTTTGGTGGTTGATGTGGTACGTGGTATACGAGTATACTACGTGTTGTCACCAAAGATACGTGTGTATACCAGTTCCAATATGAGTTTAAATATAAGATGTACAAAAACATGCTAACACGACATAACAAATAAAAGCTTGTCAAACATATTTTATCTAAACCACAATGCTATAACTTTGAAGGCCTTTAACAAGTACATTGTTAACCAAGAACATATATTGTTCTCTCAAATCATCCTGTAGATGCGAAGACAGCATGTATCTATGCCACATATGTCACCGTGATGGATTTTGTTCTCTGATTCTATTATGTTTTTTTATTTATTTTGCGGCTGGTCATGTCCATGAATATGAATGTAGATGTCTACATACAGGCGGACAATTTGATATCATCAATTTAGAGAGTCAAATATAATAAACAAGACGAGTCAGTCTATGTTGGTCATGTAGGGTTCCGTAGCTGCGTCTGAGAATCTTATTACCACGAAAAGTACACAAGTACATTTTAATGGTTGATCGACTATTATTCATCATCTTTTCCTTAACAGATTTCCCTCTTATTTGCGGGATATTTTTTTACACAGCGCAATTGAGCCCAAACTTAGCTAATATAAGCTTGTGCTATAGAATATAGACAAGTGACTGAATAAGCTATACTAATATATTTCTGAATATTTACAAATAATATATATAGAAAACACCCAAATTCCGAACAAACACTTGTGAATCACTCATATATTTGTTCCGGGACGGGATTCGAACTCAAGAACTCAGATTGCAGTCGCATACAGTTACCACTGCACAAACAACCAAGGCAGTCGTAACTTTCACCGTAAAATGTGCCTAAATTACAGATTTCTAGTACTAAGAGTCTCTCAGCTAACCTGCAGACAGACGGATCGTCATATCGAGACTAAAAGTGTTCTTTTTCTAGTACAGAACTCCTAAAAAGTAAACTCGACTATTACAAAACAAAAACATTTGAGATCTAACAAATGGTTGAAATTACTTTAGGTGTGTTTTGCGTCAAAGGTTTTGTATAAAGACGTCAAGGGGCTTAAAAATATCAGGTGTGCACCCTAAAAAAAGACAAGGATTTCAATTATCGTGACACTGAGATTTTCATTTTAGTATAGATATACTAAAATGAAAATCTCAGTGTCACGATAATTGAAATCCTCCACGATACATCTGTATCAAATCGTGATACATACTTATTTTAATGTATTATTCTCGAGCGGCTTTTTTTTTTTAATTCCCTTATTTTTAAATTCTAAAACAACTGCCTGTCTATTACTCCCTCTGAGATCGGTTTCCAATTAACACGAGCTCAGTTCAGTCTCATTATATTTTTAATTTGGGGGACGAATCCTAAATTAAACAGGCCGTCGTCAAAGGACATCGTTGCCAACGATTAGAGCTAAATAATTAAAGTATTCGGCCATCTTCTCAGTCGTTAGCAAGCTGAGAGACTCACAACTTTGTAATTTCGCTTAAGGTAGTACGGTAGTACAAAGTTCTTTTAACTTTCGTTGTCTGATTTCCGCGGACGTATTTTCAATTATAATTGATCGAGCTTGACGAATGGAGTGACATTTGTGATTCGGAGAAGTAGAAAATTTATATGTGATTTCTCGCTACCGTCACAACGGAGAGGCAGTGAATTTCTTCAAACATTTTTATGATGTATTGAGTTTAAATGAAATATATTCTGTAGATTAATTGACGCTAGGTTCCAAATTGAAGAATTTGGATACGACTATTATTTAACTTTGTGCAAATAACTTTACTTTTATATAGAAAAACTGCTTAACTTAAAATAATTACACTATGTAAAGTCAAGAATCCATCATCTTAAGTGTGGAAGCTTATTAACTAGACGACTTTATGAATGTAAATTTCAATTTAGTCTAGACGCGTGAACCGAGCTGGTTTGCATGTAAACAAGATTCTACTTCACGCTACTGCCACTACTGAAATGAAATTTTAAGTGACTCTGGGTAAACTAATATATTATGTGCCTAATCACGTTGATAAAATAATAATAGTCCAAATTCCATTGGAGATAGATGAAGATTTACAAAATAATTTTGGCATCACATACTAAATGACAGTCTGGACATACATGGCTAACTCTTATCCAGTTATGTAAACCGAATTATACAAACCAAGGATTATTTAAGGAGAAAACTATAATTTTCTTACAAAACTGAAAACCATATAAAAAATAGGTTTCTTTATTCAAGCATGCGATCTCCGTTTAATTTACATATTGCTTAATTCTCATTACTCTCATTTACAAATTATATATTTTAAACGTTTAATTTTTATTACATACATACATACATATCATCACGCTAGTCTCCCATCGGGGTAGGCAGAGACTATGGCTTTCCACTTGCTACGATTCTGTCACACAACTTTCGCTTCGTCAACTTTCATAATTGTTTTCATACACGCTCGCCGATTAAGGGTACTCTTGACCTGGCCTTTTGTCAAAAGATCTTCAATTTGATCGGTATATGTACGTCGAGGTCGACCCTTACCAGTTTGCCCATTTACTCTCAAAGCATAAATTTTCTTCGTCAGTCTATTTTCATCCATCCTCTCCACGTGTCCAAACCATCTAAGAATCCCTTTTTCTATCTTAGTCACTACGTCTTCTGTCATACCGCAATGTTCCTTTATCACGCTGTTCCTTTCTTTATCTATCAATTTCACTCCAGCTATACTTCTCAGACTCCTCATTTCTACTGCATTAATTTTACTCCTATGCTTCTTCTGCCATACCCAACTTTCTCTGCCATATGTTAGTGTAGGGACAAGCACTCCTCTATGCACAGCCAGTCTTGCCTTTTGAGACACGTTCTGGGTGCCCATAAAGGTGTACATTGCTCCATTCACTTGATTGCCAGTCAAAACCCTTCTTTCAATGTCATCATCACACTTTCCATCTCTCGCAAATTTTGAGCCTAGGTATATAAATTCTTTCACTTGTTCCACTCTTTTTCCTTCCACAAAAATCAAGCAATCTGTCATGTTTTTCTCTCTTTCAAAAACCATTACTTTCGTCTTATTTACATTCACTTTCATTCCTTTGCCTTTCAGCGCATCATGCATAATATTAACCATCAACTGCAACTCGTCCGCTGATGATGCAAGTATTACCTGATCATCAGCGTAAAGAAGACATTTGATAGTCAGATCAGTCATTTTTAGACCATACGCACTTTCTTGCAGTTCTTTCAAGCAACTGTCAATGTATAGGTTAAACAGCCACGGTGACGCTACACAACCCTGTCTCACACCTTTTTCGATGTGAAAAAAGTCTGTGCAAGCTCCGTTGATTCTGACACAAGCACTGGATCCCTCATATAGAGATTTCAGTGCTCGTATCAAGTTGCTGCTTACTCCATACAGGGACAATGTTGACCACAGTTCATTCCTCACCACTCTATCATAGGCCTTTTCCAAGTCTACGAATGCGCAATAAACTTTTTGACTCTTCGCCAAAAGTTTTTCAATTACGCATCGTAAGGAAAAGACCTGATCCGTGCATTATTATTTTTATTGACCAACCTAAATTAACCCTCTTCCTAATTTTTAAATTTAATATAATCTAAAATCTTCACGGCACATCATAAAACATTCAGCTTCATCACAGAGGTGTCGTTTGCGACAGTGGGTATTCAGACGGAATAAATCCGGATTCTGGGGTCTACGGGACCCCGGGGAGTGATCCCGACAGAGATGACCGCTCTGAGGTACTCGACACTTAGATTAGACGCTCTTATTATGAGCAAGTTTCAGACGAGCTGTTTCTGAGTTTCAAGATTCATTGTGTTTTTAAATTGTTTTGTTTTATTGAGTGGAGTTTGGAGGTACTGAGTGAAACTAAGTGAAGGTTTTACATTGTAAATTAAGAAACTAAGGATTATAATTCAATATGCTTTATCATTATATTAATCTCGTTTATCTTAACGTAATGCAACGTCTTTTTCAAAAGCACCATCCTGGAGCAAGACTTGCAACTAGCTGCGGAAGACAATTTTGAATTAACATTTTATTTAAATGGCTCGCTCTAAGCCGTTAGTTAGATCGGTAGAACAAGACGCCGAACATAGTGGTGGAGCCATTTATTACTGTTTTTTTTTTATTTATCGAGGTAGCGAATGTTGTGAATGACCGTATCCATTTCTAGATGGCCAAGTTTTCTAAAGTGGGCCTACTTGTTCTCCTCTAGGGGTAACATTTCTTAACTTATTTTTTACGAAACGTGGCATAAACCTTATATTTTTTTTGGTTAATGGGAAAATGTGAAATTTATTGAAGCATCGTTTTATTTACTTATTTAAATTATATTTGAACGAACTACTGTGTAATTCTACACAAATTATCATCAAAAGTTTCTTCAAAATATATTGGAATAATTATTTCCAAATTGTCATTTTATAAGTTCGTTTCAACATAGCTTTTTGTTTAGCAATGAAATGCACTTATAGATCTCTTACGCAAACTAATAAATGTTAAGTGAAGAAATTAAGATCAAAGTTTACGCTTCTACACCTTTGAGTTATCACAATAATAGTTATCAACAACTTGAATCTTCGGAAATTAAGAGCTATATAGATGATTTAAGTGTCTTTTCCAGGCACCTATAAAAATATTATAGGCGTTTGGAACGCTCGTCTGCAGACAATTTTAATGTCACAGACAAAATGACGATTTGGCCTCACGGCGACTTGAGAGAAGGGGTAAGGGCAATGTTTACATTTTAATGTAAGAACACCGACACCGGTGGTCCTTGCTCGTTAAGGGGTTAATATCACGCGTTCGTCAAATTACTCTTTTTGCTTTCTCTATTAATGAAGTGAGATTTTATTAAAGCTTACTTAAGTAATTTTTTGCATAGGTACTTATGTTTTTGTTTGTTTTTAGGTAGATTCATTCTAAGATTCTCTGATTTGGAGAAAACTCTTAAAAACTTATTCTGTTCAATGTTCAGCCAGTCTAAGGTCTTCAACTTTACTCATTGACTACCATGATACTGGTAGGCAGGACATGAGAACATCACGTGCTTTTCGAAGAGTGGTACAGTAGTAAATGGCAATATTACAAACTGTAAATGTCTCAGAACTGATGTGTAAACCGTTTCACAAAGTGATTGTTTACAAGACAAAGTTTACTGCACCAAAAAGGCTAAGAGGGCTCCTTCTTGATATGTAGATCCTGGTAATTATTATTTATAGATCTTGTGGCCTATATATATGTACCTCTGATAGTAAAAAAATATACAAAAAAGTTAGTAATAAAATCTCAATCAGTCTACTTTAACCAATTATAACTATCATATTTCATCAAAAGGGTGCCTTCAAATTTTATTAATATTGAATTCAACTCTTTTGGGTAGTGGCAGTAAAAATATTAAATTGTTAGCAATAAAGGGGCTATAACAGTTTCAGTTAATATTAATCGTTTTTCTTTGTGGACCCTTCCGGCATGGCGATTTGCTTTATTTTCCCTTTTATTTGTCTTTGGGGGATAACTATGATATATTTATTATTACTACAAGCCTTGGAAGACACTCACGAGATGTATTAAGATGTGCTTATTGGAGCAATAAATGTTGGGATTTGATTAATATGTAATATGTTAGATATACTGTTACAATAACTGTCGAGGGCAAACCATTTATTTATACTTATGTAACAATTTGATAAAATGAAAATTAATATTATTACTGACACATAACATTAACTATTATGTCATAAGTGTTTCTAATAGTCAAGGCTTTATAACTGCTGCGAAGTTACTGATCTTATCATGTGGGTGATCTTGATATATTTCCCTTTAATAAAATAAAACATTCCGATTACCTACTATTATAAAAAAAATATAAATATTCGTAACGATTATATTATACGAATATAAAGAATATATCCTCTTAAATATAAGACATATCGTCATGAATATTTTTATTTTCACGTACGACGCGGCGACGTACCAATACAGTACCCTATTCAAAACTTATTTATTACTCATTTTAATTGTTCATTTAGTTTTTTTTATGAAGTAAACAAATATACCGGAATATAACTTACTATGAAAAAAGTATAACAATTGTCTGATTCACACTTTCTAATGAAACCTTTACAAATAGAAGTAAACTAAATTTCGTTTCGAAACACCGCTAACGACCAAACTGCGTTCTAATCACGCCACGTCAAAAATGGATATTGGAAATTGAATTCGCAAGCCAAATTTCTTTTTTTCACGAATGCAAAGGGCGAGGGCTGTACAAATGGCCAGATCAACTCAATAAGGGGTACGGTGACGTGTTTACCCGGTACCCGCAAACTGTGCAGGCACTTTTTTACATTTTTTTCAAAACGTTATTTACCCCGTGTCGTAAAGGCATTGTGATACCGGACAATGGTACGGGATATATCGAGATTTTTTACAAATTTTTGTTCTTTCCTGGTGTCGGTTTTGTTGGTTGTATTCGTATTTATTTGTATAGGTACGTTTGGCATTGAAATGGAAGTTTTCAACTGACTTCAAAATGGTTTTATTTTTGTGTCTTTTCCCCGATATCTTTGTCAATTGTGGATAGTTTTTGGTGGTGTTTTTTCATTCCATAGATTGTAAACTAAAAATAATAAGAAGTTAAGCGTTTAAAGTGACTCTACAATTGTCGTGAAAGGGTATGATCAACTATTTCTTAAAGAAGCTCGAGGTTGGAAGCCTTATGGTAATTGCCAGTTTAGATAATATTGATCTTGGAAGTTTACAATAAATATTATTGTTGTAAGTGTTGCGTTAATTAAGATTTTATGAATAATTGACTTTATAACTTTTCGATAAATTGAAACGATTTGATTAACCTTCTTATTCAAGAGGTCCAATAGAAAAGACGGTTTATGAATTTGTAGATATAATCATTTTTATGAATAAATATCAGTGCGCCGCGACTTCGCTTGTGACATGCTTTTAACCCTATTTGTAAACATGTCAATAATCCGTCATAAATGTATAAGTACATCATTCTAAAATTATTAAAATACAGTTATGGGATAATAACACTCTATTATCCCATAACTGTAACTTAATAATTTATTTTTGACATTATTGACATGTATTATATCCGCTGTCGGCGATTCATTAAATTTCTCTTCATAAAAACCTTGAAGTTTCTTCAAGTTTCAATTTCTTAAGTTTTGCTGTTACAAAAGCGATTTATTTTTAAAATAAATATAAATAAAATAAATATCCATCACGCCTTATCCCCGAAGGTGTGGCAGAGGCATTTAATATGCCCACTTTTCACCGTGTCCCACGTAATAGGTGGTGAGCCCATTGCCGTGTTGAAATAGACAGACGCAGGTTGTGGCTACCTGCTGTTGAAATTTTTCAAGCCGCCCATAAGGCCTTCAACCAGGCTTAACGACTGCCATTTTACTGGCAACCGGGACCAACGGCTTAACGTGCCTTCCGAAGCACGGAAACGCTCGCAAATATAAATGCCACAAAGTGGTCACCCATCCGAGGACCAGCCATAGGGAAAGTTTCTTAACGCAGTGATCGTTTATAGAACACTACGTCCGCGGGGCCACGAGCGCTTCCAGATTCGATTCGGTTTATTTTTATTATATTAAATGTTAACTTTAAAATATTATATCATACATAATACTTACCGTATCTTCAAAAGATTACCATTAATTACACAAAATACACAAGGCAATTACGGGAATGACTCTTGTTTCTTAATACTAGTAACAATTACCCTACACAAACGGTGTAATGTCTTGTGCGTATACCCCCGTGTCGCCCGTGTGCAAGGTGCTTAATGTGCCGTAAAATAATGACTGATTGCTTCCACTGACGAGCTACCGGAATCTGTGCTTCCTTTGTATTCGACAATTGGTATGTAAGATTATTGGCGTTTGATATTTTGTTGTTTTATTTCGAATTCTATTAATGGTATTTTATTTCAAAGCAAAGAAGTGACTAGTCAAATCTAAAAATCTATTTAAAGAAGGACATATGACATATGGTTGAGTCTCGCTGAAATTATAAATCAGAAAAATTTAAGTTATGTTTATTTTTCCTTTTCTTTGCAATTAAAAATTAACAATCATTAGAGTAAAGAGGGGATTTCTATTGTTGCTGGTTTTAAAATGTTTTAACAGAAAATATTTGGCCGTTTACTGTTCATAGAAAATTTTGTGCGAATACTTTTTTAATTTTGTATACTTAATTAACAGTACTTAATAAAATTTCATTGAAGTAAACATTGAGGGTAATGCTGAACAGTCTACAAAATATGTTTCCCTATGGGAATGATCTGGATAAAACCAACATCATCTTCAATGATTATGACACCCTGACCGTGCTACGTCGAAGCTTCTATGGTCGGAGTTGTTCAATAACAACCTTAGGCAGTGTATCCCGTTTGACAAGACAAAGTTTTACAAAGAGATCGCCAGAACGGTTGCACCGTAGTCAGCAAACAACTTTTCTCTTTGCCTTTACTGCAATGATTATAGTAGATTACGATATAAGTGCGTTATGGTGGTTATAACGCACGAGGTGGTTTTATCAGCCCGAGCCGCAGGCAAGGGCGTCATAGAGCCGAGTGAGTTTAACCAATATACACACGTATATTGTATGACGTTTTTCAACACATTTGGAAGGAAACAGAATAAAAAATCAATCAAAATATTTTTTTTTCCATGTACTTAAGTAATATACCCTACATAGGTAACCTTACCTATAACATCAAAACACCAACATGTAATTTTCACAAGAGAACAAAAACCCTCGTGTAATGCTAAAAAAGTAATAAAAACATTTGCCTATCCTTAATTATTGAACATTTAGGATATCTAAAATTGTATAAATACAAACAAAAGAAAATTAGAGAAAAATGGTGCGCACATTACATACAGCCTAGTTTTTTTATAAACATAATAATTATATTTTTATTAAATAACACTAATCACTATTAATTTGTAGACAAAACTAAATAATGGTATAAAAATAAACGTTAATTTAATATATTTAAGTAATACAGTTTAATAAAGACAAAATAGTTTCTATGACAACCGCTTTGCTGATTAAAAAATAAGAAAAAGTGTGATATATATACTCGTATATGGAATATAAATTCACTAATTGGGTAAAGCACGCGTGCTTTATGAGCTGCTTAATGTATCTAAAACCGATGAAATTAGACCCATTTTACGAGCTTGTGTGTTGAAAAATCTATAACGGTTGCGTTTTACCAGTTATGACCTACGTAAAAATTTACATTGGGCTTAGTCCGTACTCTCAAAGTCACGTAGTGAGCTATGTATGGGATTTATTTTGATAAGTAAATTCCGTAATTAAAAAGCTTTGGTCAAATACCCAATTAAATTAATTATATAAAAATAGCTCTTAAAGTAAGTATGTTAAAAAGACAATGATCTGCTCATATTGGTAGAAGAACTGATGACCAAGTAAGACCCACCTCCGCCCTTGGAATAAGGCCGATGACATACGACACTAAATAGTTCCCATTTATTTACTGTGGCGCCTCAATTCCGAGGTACACCATCTTGAATAAAATTAGATTATTTTGTCCTGAGATCCCTAGTGTTGTCCAATACCATAGTAGTCATGTAAGTATAGAGGATAAAGCTTAGCTGGCATCCAAAAAACTAGGAGGACTCAATGGTTACATACTCAGAGGAATTGTTTCATTTGATACCCACGGTTATTATCTTGTTATTGGGGTCGGTCTTGCCCTAGCCAGCATTGATCCTTTTGGACCTTTAGTGCTGGATGCCCACGGTTATTTTTAATTGTGGCACCGCTCGCCATAAACAAGACCTTCATTCATACACTGTATGAAATCCTTACTTCGATTTTCCGAAACGTCGACAGTAAAGGGTTATTAAAATAGGCCTTAGAAAGTTTTCGTAAGGTCAGCAGCGTGGGAGTAGCATCCTTTGTTGTTGCAAACGTATATAGGCTACGGTGAACACTTTCGTTTAGTAGTGGGCCTTGTATACCACCTTAGTGGTATAAAAAAGCTTGTGAGATGCTAAAATGTGGCTAAAGTTAACATTAGTTCTTTAAAAGTTGTCCACCTTTGTTGTCAGGTGACTCAAGTCCACACTCATAGAGGACGGTGAGAACGCTATACATTGAGGCCCAGTGTGTCTACTGCAACATTGCAAAATGTAAAGTAGGGCAATAATACATCTCGGCCTACAATTAAACTAAAAGACATAAGAAATTATCGGTCTTAACAATGTTATGAATAGAATTATATCTTACGGGGGACTTAACTCTAAAGTTCCTACAAGAAATGAATCCAGTATGACTTTAACTAAAATATTCTTTCAATGTAGGTTCGGGATAGATGAACATCTACGTAACATTCTTCTACGAGCTTAGCGAGTATCAAAATAACCCTTTATCTCGTAGAATAGATTGAATCGTCGCTCTACGCCCGAAGTAGTTACGCTAGATTGAGCTACGCTCGTAGCTCACGACAATTTTAGCTCTCGTTTAATAATAAAGAAGCAATAAAGTGCTTTGGTCCTTACCCGTTTTCAATAAACACCTTTATCGATTATTCAGCCCGTCCTCCATACTTACAGGCTCGGAGCACCGCCATAGACAGAGAGTTGGCAAACTAATTCACGACACAGGCATAGCTTGCTTCGGGTGGCTGTAGGTGGTCGCCTGGCGATAGCCGGTGGCCGCGGGGTGGGGGGCGCCTCGTTCCACGGGAGGGGGGAGGCCTCGCGGGGCGTACTCGCGGCTGGGCGGCACCGACCAATCGTCGCGAACCACCCACCCGACCCCGCCTTCTCACCTGCGCCACACCATTAAGCCTGCTTTTCTCGTACTTTTTTCACGGGTCTCGCATCCGTTCGCTGGCGCCGTCTTTATTTTATTTTCTCCTTTATGCCTCCTTTCCGACTTGCCTCCTATTTTACGCACGCCGCTGGCGAAGGTAGCAAAACCTTTGTGAATACGAATGCTGAGCAGGTATTACGTTCGTTAGCTACGGATGCTGATATGAGTAAATAAAGGTACTTTTTAGCTTTGATGTTAAACTAAATACTGTTACAGTTGAGATGTTGCCCATAGGAACATTACCTAAAACCTTATATCACAAAATGTATGTCTGTACTTGTGATACTGATAACGCAGCGACACGCGGCTCACAAGCGTTGGATAAGTTTGGTTTATGAAGCGTGTCGCGGTTGTGCGGCTCGTTATAAACTTTTAACTTCCTTATCGATCCGCAAAAAGTTGCCGTCGAAAGTAATCTCGACCAACCTTGCTCCACATTTTGTTTCAATGGCCCGCCGCGCTGGAGTCGTATGCAAGTGTCCCTACCAGGGTGAACGATCCCCACATCGATGAAGTTTAACTGAACTTGGAAAAAACTTAGTGGAACTTTGTTCGCGCCGCGTGATTAGGAAGACTTAGTTTTGAAGTGAGTTGAGAACTGTTTTTTCAGTTTTGAAAGTGGGTGGCTCAGTTTATGATCCGGGTGAAAGTCGCCGGGATCGATGAACTCCACCCGGGGTCAACTCACTTGATCAAAGTTTGGGAGGCTAATAATAACAGAATTTAATTCGGCCCTGCACTTCGTCTACACATTGTTCCATTCTATGAATACGTACCTAGTAACATTGCATGCTATTTGCATTTTGAATGAAACAGCATTTAAAATGGTATTTCTTAGTTTATGGTATGAAGTCGAACTTCATCCCATAAACAGTAAAAAAACAATCAATTCAAGTCAGGTCTAATCGTTTAAAAAAAACTTGATCCGACTTGAATTGAAACCAATTTCTCAATTATTTTGTTAACTGCATTTCGTACCTGCGATCTGTGAAGTTGCTGGAGGCATTAGATTAGCATTTTTATTGTCTCTCTCTAATATCATTCATATATAAATTCAAAATAGCAGAAAAAGCACAGGTTAGGAAGTCACTTAGCACAGTCAGCTTCAATAAAATAGAGGTGACCAATTTGTTCAATATTATCGTTGCAAATCTAAAAAAAAAAACTTACTCGATGAATGTTGGTCAATGAAAAAAGTTGTATACATTGTATATCCAGAATATAAACTATATCCAAATGAGATATATTACGTACTGTTTGATTACATATCATGTGCTATTTAAGGAGGATCATTTTGAATGGGATTGTGAGCTCTATATTATTGATGGTGACTTGCCTAGAATACTCACTATCAATAATACCTGCTACAAAATGCCAAGTAAAAGAAAGAAAGGCGGATTTTTGATGCAACCAGGACTTACCGCAAATTATTTGAGCATTAATTTGAAGATAATTAACTACCTATATATATATACATATACGTTACAATAACTTAATAGTCAAATTTACAGTTTTCTTTCATCCGAATATTACGAAACGAAATTTCTACAATATTTTTACAGATCGCCCCTAAATCCAAACAAAGATACAAAACATAAGTATAACCAACAAAATGAAGAAAACAAAAGAGTGATGAACAAAATCGTTTGTCTGCGTATCGCCGCAAGATGTCGCTGGAACATTATCACTAACGAGCGATCGCAATAAATAAGCAACGTACGCACCACCCGAGTTGCGTAATATGGATATGGTATTTACTGAGTAGGTATATTACTGAATTAGCTGTGCCCGCGATTTTGTTCGTGTGTACGTCGATATAAGCTTAAAAGTGTTAGCTTAGTAATGTTTAGGAATATTAATATTCTCATGAGAATTTTATCATAAATTGCCCTACCCGCTGCTTTATTCATGATTGCAATTCCTGTAGTAAATTCCTTATAATTTTTTTCTCTTGATTTATATAACAGCCTTCAGCGCTGTAATCTGCAGTGAGGTACTCGTTACAGTAAAATTACTTTTTATTTAGATTTGTAATCTCCCAGGGTCAAGAGTCAAGTCAGTGTGGCACTCGATTTACACAATCCATTTACAGTAAATTTAGGTGTTTCTTACGTGCTCTTGAAATTTCAAGTATCTGTTTTTACCAAATCTCTTCTTGTATGGAGGTGAGATATCAGATAGGGTACTGCCATTACTGCCTAAACTGTTGATGTATAAAATATAATGGTAAACAAATTACACATAGTCTATAAGCTGTTTCCTGTGATAACTGAAATGGATGTGCATAACTGAAATGGATTGTGTAAAAAATTTTGCTGTTGATTAAAAAAACGGAATAAAATGTACAAAATAATCCACTTACTGAACTCAAAATCTCAAAATTTTTAAAGCAATTATTTTGCTAAATTTCTTATTTATTTTTAATAAAGTGGAAAAAGACAATTCGATTCGAGACGGGAATTGAACCCGTGACCTTTGCCTAACCAGGGCAATGTTCTAGCCACTGGAACTAGCTGAACCGAATTAAAAAAAAACAACTATTAAAAGTTTTTAACTAAATCCAACTAATTGAGTGCCTAGTACAACTCAACAGTGCAATTAAATAAATACCTGTTGCCACATCTTAATGTAATATCGTTTTCGTACATCGTGCAACCATCGTACCCCAACATAAGGCAAGTGCACGGTCCTTATGAAAAGTGTTGGACAGATAAGAAAACTTGCTCGCAGCATCAGTTGATTTGTGTAGATTAAAGATTACGTAGCACTCATATAGTGTGTCGTGACGCACACGGACACACGCATAAATGTCCAATAATTCAGAGGACTAGGAGCACATTGGGGAAGATAATATTATTAAAGTTAATTTTATATTATTTATTAGGGTTTTCTTTTGGCGCGTTAGGGAAAAATGAGAAGAGTAAATTTTTAGCATACCAGACCGTCACGAAAAATCGACACCATAAACTTAACTGTAGAAGTAGAAGCACTTATTCTATGATAACTTATAAACACCCTGAAGTTAGCTGATAAGTGTTTCCATGACAACTTATAACTACATTCAAAGTAATTTTCATTCTTTTGATGTTTTTCTTTCTTACTAATTTATCATTCCTGTTACAAACAAAAAGATGTGGTATAAGTGATGAAATCTTATTATACTAAAGCATTATAACTTTTAACACGTGTACATAAGTACACACACACTTTTTTAATTTGTTTCATTTCAACTTTTAAACATTCGCGTTGCTGTATTGAAATATACAATCAAACGCAGTTATTAACGCAATTATGCTTGTTTAAATGTAAAAAGTAAAAGTTTGAAATGGCTTGACGTTTTGACTGTTGAAATCTACCCGTACTCGTCTTCCATGAATATGTTCAATAGTAGCCTATGGGTTAATCCAGGGTGTCAGCTACCCATAAAGCAAATTTTATCCCATTCTACCGCTGCAGCGTGAGGAACAAATACACCAACACTCTATACACTCCCAAACTTTCTTTTTTATAATATTAGTACTGATGTGTGATGGGTGTAAGATCTCTACTAAGATTTCCGGGACCCAAGCAACCTCACCTGCTATCGGTGCACCTGCTGATTCTGCTGATTCCTTTCCTCATTTCTTAATCATTCTGATGGCTGACAGATCGGAGGGTCAGATGGCGGTCTCTCCCATCATTGCCAAAAATCAAAAGTCAAACAAAATAAACCATACACATAACAACCATAGCTGTCAAGAAAAGTAGACACAGGCTCCAAATAAAGGAAAGGTTTTCAAGCAGCTAGGAATACACTAAGGTAGTGAGAGAGAGAAGGCACAAGAAAGAGTACCTTGCAAAAACTAGGAGAGACCGATAGAATTGGTACTGAATTGAAAATGAAATTATTTAACTTGATGTAATTGTTCCGATATCTAGTTCAAAGAGTGTGTTTAAGGGTTTTCTTTACTTCGTTGTGTCTTCGTCCGATAGACGGCAGATGCATCTTTTCAGGCGAAGCTGGTTTGCTTACTTACTAATTGGGAAAACAAACAATGATAAGGTTGAGAAAGGAAAAAGTGCAATTTAGAAAGTATAGTGCTCTACAGAACAGCGCAAACGCCCGTCAAACGTAA
The DNA here is from genome assembly GCA_948477245.1 of Thumatha senex. Lineage (NCBI taxonomy): Eukaryota > Metazoa > Arthropoda > Insecta > Lepidoptera > Erebidae > Thumatha > Thumatha senex. The sequence goes on along the minus strand of OX419729.1, from coordinate 8,520,217 downwards.
CGGGGTTGGGTGATGAAACGGCAGTAGCTTCTAATAGTGGTGAAAAGGAAGCTAAATAGTTTAATATAAAGTGCCAACGTCTTCTCTGTGCAACTAAGATGTTCGACCGCAAACTCGACATAGCTACATCAGTTATTTTGAATACATTTCAATCAATTAACAGTTAGATGAGCCCGATAGTTCCTACATAATACTTCATCAGCACTTTGAGTATTCAGGCTACGTCTTTGATGTGCCCGCTATCAACTTGGACGTTACATAAACATTTATTCTTAATTGACATTGCAAGTTATAGTTATAAGTTGTATAATTTTTACTTTGTCTTAGTGAGGAGATAACTAAACAAAAAATAATGATTTATTGCGAAAATTTTCACACTCGCTGGCACTAATAAAATTAATTTGAAAATATAAGAAAATTGAATAATTAATCTATCAAGTTAATTTACCAAGTGAATAATAATTTATAACACTATTTTTCTTCATCAATTCGAGTGCCAACTTTAAAAATTTTGTAAAAGTTTCTAAACATTTTTATATTTCAATAACTAACTTGTACCATAATGTATGTTCATTTAAAAAAAAAACAAAGATGTAAAATAAAATACAAAGCTATTTTATTCTCATTCATGTTTTATTGTATGTTACTCAGTCCGATGTTGTTTCATAAGTTTTACGAAATTAAAAAAAAACAAAAATAATGTTCGTAACTTTTCACACAGCTATCTCAAAGTAAGCTAAAAATAAGCTTGTGCTATGGGATCTAGATAACTGATAAACATATTAAAAAATATGTGTTTTTCGTATAGAACCCCTCTGAGCTCACTACAAGTCTCACATAGTTTTCCACTAGTTTCAAGGGTACCATTTCCAGTTCTCACGAAAACGTCTCGGGTGAGAAATACATATTTACAGATTAATATCATATTTTTTATACTACTGAGGTGGCAGACAAGCATACATGCCACCTAATGGAAAAAGGTCAATTTCCCTCTTTCACTTGGACAAGGGGTCTATGGACATTTGCATACCAGATGCATTGCATCAGACACCAGCTATGCAATTCACAAATCTCAATTCTCATCATCAAATCTCTTTGTGAATTGCATAGCGGAGGTGCGGCACTCGCGCTGCCGATCCGTAAAACCTTCTAAAACCTCTTGAAGAACCCCATACTATAGACGTTTGGGAAAACCCTTATCCCGTACTTCTACGTATATTTCACCAATAATAAATAAAACTGCTACCACATACGTACACTGTAGGTACGTGCACAAACATACATATATACATACATATATTTTCACGCCTTTATCCCCGAAGGGGTAGGCAGAGGCATACAATATGCCCACATTTCACCGTAAGGGGGTCTATGGACATTTGCATACCAGATGCATTGCATCAGACACCAGCTATGCAATTCACAAATCTCGTGCACAAACAATACAATCAAAAACAATAAATTACGTCCACACAAATTATTTGTAGTTAATAATTCATCTAATCTCTCGTGGAAGTTGTAGCGAGTTTCCAAAGGCTCCATAAGGTTGTATAAATCAAAGGGATAGTGGTGAGCTCTTCTTATTAACCATTGTCTCGGTGGTCGGGTAATTAAACGGTATGCCCGATAACCATTATGGCGGGACGCGGGCTAGACCTTAGCTATATTGATCTAATAAATAATATGTGTGCCCCAAGATTATTGGGAATAAGCTATTGAGGTAAACTGTTTACATTGTTAGAGAAGATATTCATGTTTGTGCCGTTTTGTTGTTTTACAATCACTTTTAATGACTATTCCACTATTAGGAAGCCTTACGACATGAAAATTTAGTGTTCCATATGCATATAAGTCTTTCATTATTGAAGCGTATTGTAAAAAAAATATAAGAGAGATACAACGATTTCTTCATTATTTTGGTGTAACTAAGTAAGATGACTTTGATTTATGCATATAGATAGGTAAGTATAGGTTAAGTATTACAATGTCATGTTTTCAACGGAGCTAGGTAGTTATCACAACCTTCTACTACTGATATTATACAAACATAAATGGCCGTCATCCATTACCCAAGATAGGGTAACCTCTAGTGAAAATATTCGCAGGGAAATAAAAGGCAATAGGAATTACCTTCGTTTCCATCACGCCTTATCCCCGAAGGGGTGGCAGAGGCATATTATATGCCCACTTTTCACCTTGTGGATTCCTGTCCCGCGTAATAGGTGGTGAGCTCATTGCCGTGTTGAAATAGACAGACGCAGGTTGTGGCTACCTGCTGTTGAAATTTACAAGCCGCCAGTAAGGCCTTCAACCAGGCTTAACGACTGCTATTTTACTGGCAACCGGGACCAACGGATTACCGTGCCTTCCGAAGCACGGAAACGCTTGCAAATGTAAATGCCACAAAGTGGTCACCCATCCGAGGACCAGTCATAGTGAAAGTTGCGTAACTCAGTGATCGTTTACAGAACACTGAGACCGCGGGGCCACGAGCGCTTCAATCTTTCAAAAAAACCTTCGTTTTCATTCTCTAAAATATTTATCTGAGATAACTTAAGACTGCATATTTATGAATTAGGCACACAAAATACCTACGCGATCCTTGGAAACCGCAACCTCGGCATGGACCACAGAAGATAGTAAAATCTTGCAATAAAACTTGCAAAACATTCTTGTTGTGGAATGCATTCCCCCCTATCTCGAGAATTTGCACCACTAAACGCAAAACTAGTTTGAAAGCATTACTGAAGCGTATTTTAAGCAAATATTTGAAATGTGTGAATATTTTGACCGATCGGCTTTTAAAAGAAGCTATGATAAAATTTATTTTTCTACAAATACTTCATGATCCCTATATAAAATTACAGGCATAATTTGAAGTGGAAATTTTTCACAAAGTTGAGTGGAATTTGCCAGCGTACTAATTACTTTCCAAAATTATTTCAATGGTAAGAATGGTTTTAAAAGAAACAGCACCTACTGCGGAAAATTATACATACAGTATAGGTCTTATGAAATCAATGTTATCATGAATTCTAATACGACTTTTAATATTGTTGTAAATTGTTCCAATTATGGTGACCAGGATAACTCCCCACAACCTGGTATTTTATAATTCTTACCATCTCTATATGTCTAACATTAGATACTAATAGCTTCACGCAGTTATCTAGTAGTGTAAACGGACACTACACAAAGTAGACCTTACGATGTTTTCGTTGACCCTCTCATAATTAACTAGGGCTGGCAAAACCTTACATTGAGCATTATCAAACATAACTGTTAGTTGTAAATTGATTGCCTTAGAAATTATAGTCCATAATAGTATACAGAACAACGAAGTGTAACTAGTAAAAAATTAGTTGAGTTTCAAGAAAGCTACTCTAATAAACTTTTACCAAGAGTTATAAATACTTATACAAATATTTACTGACATTGTTCACCCAATCTACGATTCTCTTAAATACATTGTTTAGTGCCAAATCAACGTTATCTCTATCTACGATGCTTATCTGACGCACTAAAGTTCTCCAGTTCTAAAACCAAATAAAAACATTTTATTTGCAGTCACATTATTGGATTTGTCCAATCACCAATACCAAAATGAAGACAAATCAAAAACTTGAACTCGCAACCCTAGTAGCCCCCAGATCTTCACATTACAATGGGGTACAGATTAAATGCGTTGAAGTTAGTAATGCCCCTCTAAAAGCGAATTGTAGTCGGCGGCAATGGTTTATAATATCGTTATCGTGATGTCCAGCTTAGATTAAGAGATACTTTCGTTCAGACGATGCTTGTGAGAAAGGGGGTACTCTAGTGGGGATAGCGAGGTATTAATGGAATCACAACGCGGTCACTTCGTCGAGAAAGCTGAATCGCCTCGCTGATTTTAAAGGATTTCCAGGAATTTGCGACTCGCCTTAAAGTACATGTGGTGAGTTCGGACTTGGAAAAGCTTTTTGGCTAAACTTAATTTCAAGCTTCGGGTTTCAATGCGGTGCATATCTTTGCTCGCTGTTGAATCAACAATTTAATTAAAATATTTCAGTATCACGTTTTATTGTTCTTACACCCAATGAACAATATCTTTTTCAATAACAGCAATAAGAATTCAATTAAAAAGGGTAAAAAGAAGAATGAAACCACAAATAAATTATATACAAAATGAAGTATGAAAATAAATAGTACTAAAACTTGTATGGTTTTTAAGTTTTTAAGTTTTTGACTATTTCGGCATAAAATATCCTACCTAATTTAGGTATATATCGAATTATTGCACTTTTAAAGATAAATAAATAAAAACTCTTTTTGTAAATCTAAATTTATTATGTAATTCTAAATAAAACTTTATACCGAGCCGTTATATTGGTAAATGTAGTGCAAAGAGTAGGGAATGTGAAAGGTTTTTACTAGCGAGGCAAAGTTTCAAACGCAATTTGTTGGCGGGTTGGTAAGCGGGTCCAAATCAAACACATAGCTCCTTTGAGAGCAGATCTCTAGTTATATGGACACGCTCACTATTTGTACTGAATTCTAATGATTTTCTCTGATTGTATGTTTAACTAGGAATGTTTTTTCAAGCTTATTCTGAAGGCATATTATAATTTTATTTTACTTATTCTAATTATTATTTTATTTTATTATTTTAATTTTATTTCGTTAAGCCTGGTTGAAGGCATTATGGGCGGCTTGAAAATTTCAACAGCAGTTAGCACAACCTGCGTCTGTCTATTTCAACACGGCAATGGGCTCACCACCTATAACTTGGGACATGAATCCACACGGTGAAAAGTGGGCATATAATATGCCTCTGCCACCCCTTCGGGGATAAGGCGTGATGGATATATTTTTTTTTTTATTTTACTTATTCTTTGTACCTATCGATTTAAGAATGTTAGTTCGGTATTATTAGTGACGGCGATAGTTTCGACTTGAAATTAAATTCAGTATGTTACAAATGCATTCCATCCCATGCATCCATGGGACCAATGAGTTTTTTCAACTCTAACCTTATCTTTTAAGGATACAGGTAGGGTAAAAATAGGTAAGTACACTTGGCTATTTCTTTTTCAAGACAGACAGAAAGAAGATTCTTAACGCCGAACTGAGTCCCCCAAGTCAACTGGTGGGCACTGCTGATGCGCTGCTATATTCTATTCTACAGTACGCCTTTATGTAGTGAAGTTTTCCCGTATTAGATTCCCACGGACACCTGCTCTCAGGATAAAAACCGTAGCCTATGGGTTAATCCATGGTATCAGCTACCTCTGCACCAAAATTTATCCAAATTGTTCAAGCCGTTTGAGCTTGTAGACATTGAGTACTAACACACACAAATTCTCAAACTTTCTTCTTTATAATATCAGTACTGAGAGCTATTATCGTACCCCATGCCTTCATTTTTACTACTAGTCCGATACTACCAGGACTTTAATTGGTCGTGCTAATAAGTGTCTAGCACATAAGACCTTTTAGCCCTTTTGTTACCACCTCACTAAAAAGGCAACGGGTTCAAAATTTCTTCCAAATTTAACATCTAAAATTGACACATTTTATTTTATTAAATTTATTCGACCATTTAGACCCAGACACAGTTTCGTGCTTCGGAAGACACGTTAAGCCGTTGGTCCCGGTTACCAGTAAAATGGCAGTCGTTAAGCCAAGTTGAAGCCCTTATGGGCGGCTTAAAAAAATTCAACAGCAGGTCGCCAAAGCCTGCGCCTGTCCATTTCAACACGGCAATAGGCTCACCACCTGTTACGTGGGACAAAAATGTGGGCATAAGGTGAAATGTGGGTGTTTATTATGCCTCTGCCTACCCCTTCGGGGATAAAGGCGTGACAATATGCATGCATGCATCCATGCCTTCATTTTTACTCGTCAATATATACTCGTACGTATAAAAAAAGCTAGTGTATGTGCAAAAAATGTGTCTAATATAAATACTGAATAATATAAATGAACGTTGTAGACAGCATATGTGACACCGTCTTCGTTAGAAAACTTGCCTGCCAAGAGTGGGTGGACTAACTCGTTTCATTCATCGTCTTATACTATGCCTACATAGGGTTGATACTGATCTGAATATCATTTACACACTTTCTACTAAGTAATAAAAAAATGATGAAAAAGAGTTTTCTAGTTATATATAACATTATTTGTAAAATAATTTTTAAATATAATATAAAAATTAATATGTTTTCGTCATACAGCGAGCTTGTTCAGCACAAACCTAAATAAATAATTACAAATTAAACTAACTAACTATCTTCACACTGTATTCCTGACGGGGTAGTCAGAGAGGACAGATCGCAGAGCCTTAAAGATCCATGCATACTTCTTTCAGATTCATCAATCGCTTCATACATGCGCACGTCTGGGTATCCGAGTACATTTGTTAACTTTACTTTTTACAAATAAACTTCTATTAACAATTCAATTTATTTTTTGTTACCAAATATCTAGAAATACATTGGAATATTCAAAAGTGAACTTTTTTTAGTAGGACTGCTTATTATGGCTGCTTTAAGGCGATCTTTAAGGCTTATTCCGAGTAGTAGGCGTCAATCGTCTGAGATGATAATTATCTATTAAATAAGAATCTATTAAAATGATCAAGAATATTCAACCGCAGTAAAACTACAATCAGTCGGCGCATTACACGAGATGTCCAATGCGGCGTGCAGGGGTGTCACGGCTTGCCGGGGTGGAGGGGTGGGTTTCAAATATGACATATCTGGAAGCCGTCAGCACCGCAACACTGTACCAGAACTTGGTCTGCGGCCAGCACAGATGTGTACGATCGTACACAAGTACATGAGCTACCAAAGTTTTACAGTAGCAAGGGAAAACGCCCCGGGTGAGACGCGCCTACTCGCCGACGTTATTAGCGGCTATTGAGACATGACTATTTACTTACTGAGTGTGCAATATTTTGGGTAGAGTATTGCCCAATGGCCGTAAGCAAGTCTCTTAAATTTAGTTTGAAATTGTACTATTTTATGTACTCAATCTAATGTGGCTCGCAAACATCTGAGTACCTAAAATAGTATTATTTACACAGTAATTACTTTACTACTCGTACTGATATGTTTTACTGTTGATATTATATTAAAATTGCCCTGACAAACACGAGCTTGGTTAAATATTTGAACAGGAATATGAATTAATATTTTGTACATTGTAAAAATAAAAAAAAAACTAAAATACTTCCATTTTCAATTTACTCATGCAACTTTAAATTCAATTTTTATACCTAGTGGACTTACTCCCCATATTGACACCATATTTGTATCGAAAACATTCAATAAGTCCGCCATCTTATATTATGCACCGAAACTTGGACGCATAGAATTTTCGTCACGTCACTATCCCGCTCAATTTTCAATAGCAAACATTTGGACAAGTTTTCTGAAATCGAATTTAAAAATATGGATATTTTTATGTAGATTCGTCCCCTCGGTCCGGTGCGGGTGACAAGTGGGTAAAGTGTATAGCTAAAGGCGAGGTTTTCCACTGTACATATAGGGCTATACGTTTTGTTTATTCGTGTGTTGAAATATATCAAGATTTTATTGAAAAGAAACAACAAATTTAAATTTTTGAAAGACCCTTCAACAATCCATCTATTTTCGAGGCGTGTACAAAAAATTCGCTGCATAGAGAGCACTGAATTATAATTAGTAAACCTATTACTTTTTAAACTCCATTAGTATGAAGCCTCATAAATATAAATAAAATAAAAAACATATTTCTGAATAGCTCATCAAATAAGCAAGATACTGAAATACGAGTAAATAGTTAGCATTTTTATTATTTGTATTATGCAATGAAGTAATATATGGAAAATGTATGTCAACATTGAAATGCTTGTAAATATACAATTTTATAAAACCTAAAGTACGCTTTAAATATGTGATGATACGTTTTTTTTTCAATACAGTGAGCTAGTTTAAAAAGTTATAAATTAATCTTTTAAAATTAGAACAAGAGATGGCGCGGTCCGCAGCACCGTGACGAATGGTCAGTCAAACTTGACCAAAGAAAACTTTTTAGAGAATTTTTATCTCAATTTTTATGTACACTATTTTTGTTTCTTTTGTAAACTCTTTTCTTTATCTACATATAAAATATTCAACTATATACTCTAGCAAAGTAAAATAGTGACTAAAGACAAGTACTAAGTCCCTATGTAGACTCCAGTAGCGCAATTCACAAATCTCTGATCCAAATCCTCTACTGCGCAAATGTCATCGATGTTCATAGAACTCGAATATCAATGACATTTGCGAAGTAGAGGATTTGGATCCGAGATTTTTGAATTGCGTTACAGGTATGCACTGGTGAAAGATGGAAAAAATCAGTACATTTATATCATTGTACAAAAATAGATGACGAGACGACATACAAAACTAGTTTCCACTTATTGACTTTAGTTTTTAAACTACTAAATCGGTAATTGATTGAAAAGGAAAGTGCTTCAAAAAACTTTTTTATTTTCTAATATCCTTCTCTCTGCACTACTTTACTTTCTTTTTCTATCTCTTTGTTGTAAACAGCAAGTGGAATTTCGTTGTAGTTTCTTATAAAACTTTTTGTATAGAACCCCTAAGGAAGGACCAATGATTCGAATTTATGCTTTATGCAGTGGAAAATGATAAATTTATGTTCGTCCAGTTCCTGTACCGATTCGACTGTAGTGGAAAATGTCCTGATTTTTATGGTTATTATTGTTACTGCGGCACGTTTGCATAATTTGTATCACGTTCTCTCTCATTTATTGACCCTTTGTGTAACTTGTCTTTTGTATTGGAATATACTGTGGTTAGAATCCTTCAACATCCTAGAATTTCACAATCAAGATTTCAACAACGAAATTTTACATAAGTACTGATAAAAATTTGGTGACAACACAATAATTTGGTAATATTACTTTGGAAGGAATCCTTGTATGTTTAATTTATTCATTTTTAGTTTATTTTATTTGTTATTTATAGGTATAGATATATTTTATTGTAATATTATTTAGTTTTATTATATATTAGAACGACTGCCTCTGTGGCGCGGTCCCACACGTCCGGGGTTCGATTCCCTGATCGGAACAAATATTTGCGTGATCCACAAATGTCTGTTTCGGAGTTTGGGTGTTTCCTATGTATAATATGTATGTATTTAGAAATATATAAGTATGTTTATCAGTTATCTAGATCCCATAACACAAGCTATTATTAGCTTACTTTGGACTATACGGCGCTGTGTGAAAAGTGTCCCAAAATATAATAAATATTTAAAAAATATTTACTATGTATGTTTAAGTTACTTTATCTTATTTCGTAAATAAAACTTGCTTTAAGAATTATTATTAATTTTTTCGAATATTTAACGAGGTCAACGATTTAAATAAACAAACTTTATGTTAGAAATATATTATTGACTTGTATAATACAAAGTTTTATCGACAAATACAAGTTTTAATCCTAAAATATTCTGTATTCACGAGATAAACAAATTCCAGTCGGCTGAAGACAGATGGCGCGGTAGATCACGTAGGACGAGCGACGCTCGCCTCTGCTTCAACTCAACCCTTCTTGGATAATATCTTTAAAAGTTCGCCTCAGCCCGCATCCTCCTGGGGAAAGAGATCACTTTGAATTATTCTACCAATCAAATGTTATTCTTGAGATATAAAATACGTAGGTACTGTGTGAAAATGACGTAGTCATTTTTACAATCATAATTATTATGGTGTATCCATCTGATTTTTAGTGCAAATAGTTTATTAATTTTATTCTTATCTTATCATATTTTATTTATTGTAATTAACGTTGTCTTGCATGACCCCTGATATCCGATCACAGTTGAGTTTACAAACCATCCAGGACGACATTAATTCGAAATTTTATACAATCAGTCCAGCCGTTTCGGAGTAGTTGCATGATAAACGTATTACCTACTACAGCAGAATTATATAACAGAACCATTTCACCTTTTGGCTGGTAAAAGCCTTTCCTGTGATACCTAGGCCAAGGCCAAAACTTCAAGTGCCATCGGAACCAAGTTGTATTTTTCACTATAAAATAAAAAAAAAATCTAATATATTCCTATTTGTTGAATGCACATATACAATATAATATTATATTTGCCAAAATACAAACAAATATAATACATAAAATAAAAATAGAGTTCTTCTTAAACCGTATGATGTTTTCCTTCCAAGGTTAACACAACAACACACGCACACAGAATTCGGATTTAGCGTAAAGATAATCAAAAATCTTGAGCCTGTTTAAAACAAAATGTATACATTTTAACATCAAGTTTGTCAGAAATATGTACCTACTCAAAATACGTGAGTTTTCCGGAACCTAAATTTGTAATCCAATATAGTTCAGATGCTACGAACTTCACAAACGTCTCAAATTTTATTGCAAAAGGCTATCGAGTTCAAAGCAGCAACTCAATTCGTTTAAGAGTATTTAATTCAAACTTAATTTCAGTGAAAAGATTATACACCACGGGGAGGATGATTGATTTAATTATTCTACTCCTTAGACGTGTCCTCTCTTATAATTACGCTTCATTACTTAAGCATCGCTTTATACTGACTAATTACTTAATAGAAATAACGAGTTATTTCCATCTCAAAGTTGAACCTTGAAAGAGGAATGTAATCAACATTAAACGGGGCTGGAAACGAATTACATAGCTTAAAATAAATAAGATCGAAGGACGACCCTGGCTTGTTTGTCCGAGCTAATTCTCTCAGCCTCATGATCCCTCTGAAGGTAGGCATTTCACTTGATTGATTAATTAATACCTCCTTAAAGATTCCGAAACAAATAAGGTTAAATGTTGTTCAGTTCTGATAACATTTCTCTTGAGGCGTATTTCATCAGTTACGAGTATAAGCCCTTACCTATAATACTGCATATTGTTTTAATATGACTTCCTATTCAGAGCCAAGCTGCAATGTGTTCTCGTATTGATTTTAAATAATTATTAAAAGTTACTACCGCCGCAATATTATCCTTGCTTTGACTCGTATCTATCAATGACCAATAGGTAAAGCTTCAGTTGACCAATCTCAAACGATTTCATCTCTTTCGTTGAGCAGTATGCAAAGAATAAGAAATCAATAAAAACACAACTATAATTGTTATATTCCACTATCCTAAAGGTAAAAATATTTGACTTTTACCAACGTACCTGACTATCGCTATATAGCACACAGTCATCGAATCTGATGCTATCCAATTAAGATGAATTTTATTTGGAAACAAAGAAATACAATGTTTAAACTCAATGATACTATTTCACTTATTAACATTGACGTAAAGCGACACGGCTCTGTGTATTTTCAGAGATATGTCCGATCGAAACAACTGTCTTAACTTAATAAACGAGAAACGATCGATGTGGTGTATGTACTAAGACCGTCGCCATCTTACATAAATAACTGTGTCCTTATGAAAATTCTTCACTTCTGACAACATGTTGGAAGCACATGATAAAGATGGATGGAATATCAAATAATAGAAACACGTTGAGACGTACTTGGTTTATTCCGCATAGTGCGCGTAGGTACAGGAAGAGGAAGGGGCAAGTGAGCATAGACAATCGTGGTTCTTAAAACAAGGGTTACCATAGACAAATACACAGATTATTAAAACTTTCTATTACTTATCCTCCTTATCCTCATGTACATGAGGATTCTATTTATAGAAATGGACAATGTCCCTACCTTAGATACACTTAAATATAGGCCGGTTCGTTCAGCAAAGAAAGTTGTTTAACATAGCAGAACGTTATCTACAAATCTAAATCTAAAAGTAGAATCCAGTATATCATGATATTTATGTACTATTTTAAACAAATATACACTGTTCTTAAACTGTTTCACAAAAATAAGAAAAAAAATAGAAATTTTATTTCACAAATGTATTCTGTAACTTTGAATTGTATTAATGTACCTGTGACGAAGCCTGTACCTCTAATACAACAATTTTTTTTATTTTTTTTTTATTGTTAGGCATACCCAATGCCTAAATATTTTCTTGAAATATTTATTACTTAAGAATTATTTCATAACTATAAATGGGTTGTAAATGAATACCATAAAACGCTATTTAGCTACAAAATACTAACTGTCACAACCGTTTCGGAAAATAAATATTCTTAGCTACAGTTAAGGTGGATCAACCAGGAGTAAAAATGGGTCATCGGACCCCTTTTTCTTAGAGAGCGAGGGCATCATGGAAAACTTTTTAGAAACTTTTGTTTTGAGTACCTTAAACGAGCGCAATGTAACAAAGCATTTGCTTTAATATGGTATGGGATAATACGTAAAACAGGAGTATCAATGACAGAGTTTCTTAGTTTACTTAGTTTATGGCTCCTTTTGTTGATAAATTGTTTAATCAACACACATAGACATGGTCCAGACTCTACATGCCTAATTACCGAGAAATTAATGAACTAAGTAAATGAGGTACAGGGGTACAATAATTAAATCGTCGACGTACATAGTTTGTTAGGGATCGAAATGAGATAAAATGTTTCAGTTAAAATGAATAAATTCGTATATGTGTACTTTCTTTTACATCAAACCTCAAAAATGACTAGGTGTAGTGCAAATGCTCGTGAATCAATTTTTAACCTCGGCAAATTTGAGCATATCAACGGCAATTTGAACGGAGTTGAAGTAGTCGCCGTGGCCGAAACCGGCCGAGGAGGATACATACATACATACATAGAAACAACACTTATTGTAATTTGGAATCATAATACATATACAGTCTGAAGAGAAGATATTTTTTTTACTCATCCTGTGATGTGGAGTATGTCAAATAATATTGGAGGCATATAAAAAGCTTTTTTCAATTTAGTAGATAATTCAAAGTTTTAGTAGACGTAGGTATTTGTTATTATTGGATTTGGTTGTTATGTGTCTAACGGATAGCAACGGAATTAATATATCTTCTATGTAAATACATACAATGGTTTTTGTCGGAACTAAACAAACTTCATTTTATCATTCACAGAGGTCGTGTGGGGTAACCAGCAATCAGTTACTTTGTAGCCCTTAGCCAGTGGTTGCGCGCAAATAGGGGGCATAAATGTGAATGGATGTTAACGTGTTTTTTATGACCCACGGTCAACATATCGTTCTGTTTGCGACCGCGACCATATCTTTATTTTCCCGTTTCACCCTATATTTTGTACAGCCTTTTTTGTATCAGAAAAGGGAAAGTCAACATTTGCCAAATAGAGGATTACATTCGGTTTATAACAGTAGAAAATATACATTGAAGATATTGCGGTTAATGTTAGTCAACTCAATATTGAGTTAAGTTTCTCTATGTAAATCGATCGGTTTATTGTGTATTTCTCTCCAAGTAAAAAATACAAAAAGATTACAAATTACTACCTGTGTTTCATTGATAAATTTTTAAAGCAATAATTATGCTAACTTACACATATTTTTTATTAAAGTGAAAAAAGACACCTTGGTTCGAGACGGGGATTGAACCTTTGCCTAATCAGGGCAATGTTCTAGCCACTGAACTACCCAAACGGTTCGGGTAGTTCAGTGGCTAGAACATTGCCTTAGGAGATGTGTTTCACTGTTCCGCTCGTGGCTATGACATTAAAATTTTAGTAAGACTTCATATAGAGATGTCGGAATTTACTGCACTTTTGTATATATATTTTTGTAACACCCATTTCCTTAAACGATGTATCTTTCTTTTTTACAGGTAATTTAATTCACACCCTATTTTGAAATTGACGTTTTTGAAGAGGTAAGCATTTTTTGCTGAAAACAGTCTAGTAAAAGCGGGCGCCAGCCTTGACGTGTAGGATTTGGACTACGAAGACGCTAGAATGAATGTGTCATACTATAGGGTTCAAGCTTTACAAAAGATAAGTGACCCAACCTATTTAAAAAACTGTGCTATAAGTGTGCGTGATAAAACGGGCTCGGTTTCGACATCTATACTAATATATAAAACTAAAGAGTTTGTTTCTATTTGGTTGAACGCGCTAATCTCAGAAACTAAAATAAAAATAAAAATAAATATCCATCACGCCTTATCCTCGAAGGGGTGGCAGAGGCATATTATATGCCCACTTTTCACCGTGTGGATTTCCGTCCCACGTAATAGGTGGTGAGCCCATTGCCGTGTTGAAATAGACAGACGCAGGTTGTGGCTACCTGCTGTTGAAATTTTTCATGCCGCCCATAAGGCATTCAACCAGGCTTAACGACTGCCATTTTACTGGCAACCGGGACCAACGGCTTAACGTGCCTTCCGAAGCACGGAAACGCTCGCAAATGTAAATGCCACAAAGTGGTCACCCATCCGAGGACCAGCCATAGTGAAAGTTGCGTAACTCAGTGATCGTTAACAGAACACTGAGACCGCGCGGCCACGAGCGCTTAACTACTGGTCGGATTAATTATATTTTTTGTGTTGGATAGCCTATTTATCGACAAAAGTTCGAAGAAAGACCTATATTTTTTGTGAAAAATAGAAAATCATGGGGACTGTGGACATAAATGAAAACAGTGACGCTAACTCCTCTGTGGCGCGGTGGGAGTGCATCGGACTGCTACGAAAGAGGTCGTGGGTTCGATTCCCACTTTGTGTGATGAGCACGATGGTTTATTCTGTGTCTGGGTGTTATTTATCTATAATATGTATGTAGTTAGAAATATATAAGTATGTTTATCAGTAATCTAAATCCCATAACACAAGCTAATATTAGCTTACTTTGGGCTAGATGACGCTGTGTGAAAAGTGCCCCACAATATCATACGATTTTTCCTTACCAATAATCGCGCAAGATACTTAAAGAAAATTTCACATCAAAAATAGTTACTAGTTCACGAATTTTACAATAGAAAATCCTATTGTCTTTCTAATAAATAAGATCACAGAAGATTGACAACAGTAATTTATTTATGCGATTTATTGCCGCTATGAGCTGGGGTTCGATTCACGGCAAAGTCAATATTGACTCGATGTCGAACTGTTTGCACGGTGTTACGTATTCTTTTACACAATCCGTTGAATGAGTGAGGTTCAACGAGGTTATGTTTCCGTAGGTCCTTTAGTTTTGTAGTACAAGGGCCCACCTGATCGAAAGTGATACCTTTGCTCACATTGTCGAGCCTAGAAATATACTAATTTACCTATTTCGTATAAATTGCAGCGTAAAATACGCGATTAGCATCGTTACTTCATTATCCATAAATTAATATTTTCAGCAAAATGCATTTAGCCGATTGCTTAAAAAAAACCAAGTTACACAAATAACATTTCGATCTACACGTAACATTAGTTGGGATAATGTAAGAAGTATTGTAATGCAGTTCAATATTATCTTTTTTATCCACAAAATAATACACATATTTTTCTAGCAAATTTCGAACGAGATCAAAGCCGGAGCCCGTTGTCATGTCGCATTACCGTGAATCGCATCATAACTCCCGATAATCTACGTTTATTGGCTCCACTCGCTGCTTTATTACCCCGAAACACAGCTAATAGCACACATGGAATGCATTTATTCTACCTTTATATTTTAGTAGTTGGTATGTTTCTGTGTATTTCAGATATTGAAAGAAACAACCAATACATGAAATTTTGTGTGTATGTGTTATTACGGTTGTTGTTTGCGAGCGTTTCCGTGCTTCGGAAGGCACGTTAAGCCGTTGGTCCCAGTTGCCAGTAAAATGGCAGTCGTTAAGCCTAGTTGAATGCCTTATGGGCGGCATGAAAAATTTAAACAGCAGGTAGCCACAACCTGCGTCTGTCTATTTCAACACGGCAATGGGCTCACCACCTATTACGTGGGACAGAAATCCACACGGTGAAAAGTGGGCATATAATATGCCTCTGCCACCCCTTCAGGGATAATGCGTGATGGATATTTTATTTTTATTATTTATTTTGTTTTAAATAAAGCATCGTAAACTACTATAATCTATAGTGATATTAACGGGCCGGATGAAGATATGAGCTCTATCGAAAAGGTGCTGTATATTTTAATGGATATAATACATGGATTCAATACATAATTACTTAAAAAAACTGTACATAATGAAGCGCTCGTGGCCCTGCGGATTCAGTATTCTATAGGTAAACGATAAAATAGTTTAAATAAATAGTTTATTTCTCATCACAGACACATTATTGACTTAAACATAACTTATGACATTAACTTACGATCACTGCGTTATGCAACTTTCACTATGGCTGGTCCTCGGATGGGTGACCAATTTGTGGCATTTACATTTGCGAGCGTTTCCGTGCTTCGGAAGGCACGTTAAGCCGGTGGTCCCGGTTGCCAGTAAAATGGTAGTCGTTGTGCCCAGTTGAAGGCCTTATGTGCGGTTTGAAAATTTTTCAACAGCTGGTCGCCACAACCTGCGCTTGTCCATTTCATTGAAGGCGTGACAATATGTATGTAAACTTATGAATAACAACTTAACTTAATATTAACATTAAATGTAACCTTAAAATATGATACATAACTAAAATATATTATTAAAAGAGGTCCCTATAGACAAGGTTCCAAAGATACTGGCAGCGTTCCCTCTTTGAACAGCTAGACTAATTCTTTGTCCAAGGTAGCTGCCAGCTCTTCGGTCTCCTGTGATGTTGACTAACCTTTTCGCTATTTCCTTAAAAAGCCTTATAGTGCTAGGACCTGACGGACCAAGAGTCTCGACACCGAATGGGACAAAATCATATTCGGAGCCTAGACCCTTGTATTTGCATGTTTTAGCTTTGTTATGTAAACTGTACATAACTAGTCAAGTTGACGTTCGCATAGTTTGTTATTTGTTCGATCCGGACCTCCTGACGTTGCTACAGTTACAATTACAAACCGTAGTTGAGAGGTCATAAAGCAGTCACTCCGAACAAAGCTTTGTTAACGGTGTCCCAGCAGACAAAGCGAACCCTGGGTGTTATATCATTTCATCAATATGTTCATTCATTAATACTTATTAGGTGACAATTAACTGTCACTTTTTCTTTAACTCAAAATTACTTATAGCACACATGACCCATAATTAGGTCTAACAAAGGATCGAACCAGATAAACAGGAGTATCTACATTTCTTGGCTGAATAGTTTTGCTCATAAAATCTGCTATAAAAGGGCGATAACTGCCGGTTATAGCCAGTGTAACGGCTCTCTAATAATGAATTGTCTTTAGTATAATACCCGATCCTGATTGTACTACAAGCTATAAGGCTTTTGTTTAAGATGAATAGGATCAAATTCATAATTACTTTGTCGAGTTCTTTTGGTTCATGTTGGTTATGCGGTCGCGATCATAATCTACGTGTTTTATTAAAAAAAATCCTTTATAGATTTTAACACAGTAACTTCAGTGACCGGGTATCCTATCTCTAATTTGCTTTATATAATTTATCAGCCACTTTTGAATACAGAGTCGTGTATATAGTAGAAAAAACCTGAAAAGCGACACAGGCTACTAAACTTCGAACGAAATAAATTTTTATTTTTGTTTATAAGAGAATAAACGTCTGTGTCATATCTTATTGAAGTTTTCTGTGACCATGGCCAGCGCAATCTGGCCAAAACGTCAGGTGACAAGCAGATATGAGACATTAAAATAACCGCGTTTATCTCTTTAAAAGTAAATATAAAATATACTTTTAGTGTAGCACGTGATAGTTAAAAGTTAACAAAAACATCTAACAAGACACAGTGATGGGAACTCCAATTTTTAGGAACCGCATGCGTCCTCTGGTAGACAATAAAAAACCTAAATAATTTTCTAGAAACCAATAAAATAATAAAATGCCCCTATAAACTGTTTCTAGGCTTCCCCATTAACTCGTAATAGTTGTTTACAGCCGCCACTCGCTGTGCTTTTACAATATATTACGACGTTGTCGGCAATAAAAAAGGGGTAAGAAAAAAAATGAATAAAGCAAAAAAAACGTTAAAATAAAGGCGGCTGGGAATATATACGACTTCCTGAAGGAAATAATAATGCTGTTTGCAATTCATTTGCCTCGCTACCTGGTTACCCCTGTCTTTAGAAAACAACGCGCGGTATTTCTTTTTTAACAACCCTTCCTTGGCCCGATTTTTCGCGGGAGGGTCGCGATTTTTACTTTCTAACCCTTGCTTTTCAAGAAATCAAAGGTTTAATAGCGATGAATTTGTAAACGGATGTAAGTAATTTTTTTATTGTTGTCTGAATTCAAATTGCAACGTTTGAGAATTCTAACATTTCGTTAATTTGAAATTTAAGTTATTAGCCTGTTAATTACAAATAGTTAAGTTTTTCATTATTATTATTAGGTTTGTTTTATGGTCGGCAGCACGAGTGTAGCAACTCCGAAGTTGCAACGTTCATAGCTTACGGTGATCACATTCGAAGCAAGTCTGTCACCATAGGGGTTTAAAAAAGGAGTTTAAATAATTTTATCTCAAATGAAATATTTTATACCTAAGATATAATTCAAAGCCTTATCTAGAATAATAAATGCCTTGATGTGAAGATTATTAGCGATATTGGCTTTCTTTTAGAATGAGTGCTACCATACCTCATAAGCTTTAGAGTTGCGCGAAAAGTTTTCAGTTGCGCAACTATAACGGACCTTAATATACAATTAGGCAATATGTCTTGCCACTGATTTTATTATCTGCTAATTTCTACATCATTCAACAATAATTTTCATTTCTTATTGTTTAGTATTTATATATTTTATAAAGTAAAATAGCAAGTATACGTATACAAAGAGAAGAATGCCTACGTATTTACGCAGATTCTTAAGAGAAATTGTCACCTACAGCATTTTTCTTTTTCCAGTTCCCGCGGATAAATGGCGTGTCGCACAAGAAAAATCAAGGCAGAACAAGAATCTGGCTTGCTTACATTTAAAAACGTAATTGTAACTAACCGCTCCCTTTTATTAATTTACCTCATTTATTCTTGCCAGCCCCTTTGCCGTCCTTGTCACGTAGAAAGAGCAAAAGTAAAACTTTTTAAAAATAAAATATTCATGATTTGTTACCAACTCTGTTTCGTTTTCGTATTCTGCGATTGTTTATCTGATATCTGTTTTATTTAGTCGTATCTTGAGATGGAAATCAATGTATACCTTCTAAAGTATACATTGATTTCCATCTCAAGATACGACAAAAACTACAATATTCTCAAATATTAATTTTAGTCTTTTATTTAAATAGATAAATACTGTCGATACTCAAATATATTTGTTTACAAATTTACCATGTGAAACAACTACAAATCAATTCGAGAACTTAAAGAAAGGCATAAAAAGTCTATCAAGGTATTTTTTCGATTATAGCTAATCAGCATTTAAGATGAGTGTCAACTTTCGAGACTGACAAAATTTAATGACGAGAAATTATTGCACCTATTTATGTAATTTGATCTCCAGAACAATAGTTTTATAAATATTCACTTTAAATCTACTTAAGTTACAGACTGAGAAGTAGTAACTTAACTTCTGCAATCTAATAAAACTCGTCCATTATTTATTTGTTTCTTGCTAACTATCATCACCCTTTATCTCCCTCGCGGTAGTATTTCTCATATTGATTCATATTGCAAAAAACAAAAAACAATTGCAATTGAACCCTCCTGCTTACTAGTAAATAATTTTAAGCCTTGTAACCTACTGCTAACGTAATCTTTGGTAAAATCTTCACAATATAACTAGCTATAATATTTTGAAATTTTCAAAATAAAATAAATTCAACAGTTACATTAGTAAAACAGAAAAAATCAAAGCTATCACAAAAATGAGCATTAGGGTTCTATTTTGTAACCATCAAACGCTTACCGAGTGCTCGAGTGGGGCGCGCCGCATTCCTTACCGTACCGTCTGCGACGATCCTTTTTTTAAATCCCGGTAACAAGCCAATAAATCCCTGCACATTTTTCTCGACCCTATAAACCCCATGCCGGAAAAAAGGCTTACTTTGATTACACCCAAATTTACTTAACACCTACGCATTAAACCGGTTAATAAGGTATAATGTAATTTTCTTATCTGTCGGCTATTTGGATGTGCGGGACCCATTTTAATCAGATAATTGTAAAATTGGGTCTTGAAATTTCGTTATGAAAATTGAATTCAGTTTATTATAATTCATCGAAAATTTTGCAAAGAATTGATTAAAATTGTTTTGTGGAGGATTTCTGTGTTGATCATTTGGGCGTTTCAATGTTTTTCTTTGAGAACGAATGGATGATAATTAAGTAGTTCGTTAGTTGTACAAACATGGACGCAGGTAAACAGGACTAGTACGGAACTGAGTCGAACTCAAGTACTCTTTTAATTAATTAAGTATATGGAATGAGTTGAGCAGTCGTACACATCTGCACTGCACTGATTAGTTAGCGAAGGGGAGTTTTAAGTTACTAAGTAAACTGAAAAATGTTGTCATTAATTAACTATAATACTAATCAGATAACTTGTTAAATGATAAGCTTCTATTTAATTTCGTTTTATAAACATAATGGATTTTTATGTTTTAGTAGCATGGCTTTACACAAAATAAATATTGTGGTATATTTTTTTGAAGTCTTTGCTCTAAAACTAATAGGTCAAAGGGACACGGATATTTAGACGTGCATGTATGAAACGTTTAATGAATCTGCAGGAAGCGAAAGAATTATACAAGGATCTTGTTGTCTGGCAATTTGTTCTCTCTGTTTATGTCAATAAGGACATAGCGTGTAGATAGTTGATTTAGGTTATTTTTATACAGTGCTTGCATATTACAGATATTTTAATAGGTTTACCTCCTATTCAAGTACCACTGTACAATCGCAATGTACCACTGGAATAACAAATAGTAATCGCTAACATTAGATCCACTAAAATAATTTATTTAGATGACTTCTTTTTTCACAACATACATATAGTGTCACAGATTACACGAATTTGTACAAGTCGCTCTAGTTATAATACTAACACTAATATATAAAGCTGAAGAGTTTGTTTGTTTGTTTGGTTAAACGCGCTAATCTTAGGAACCGAAGTAACCTATTTATCAAGGAAGGCTATAGGTTAAATTTTGTAGAATTTATAAACGATGGGATGAAATAGGAGCGACGGGAGTTCCAAGTATGTCACGGGTGAATCCGTTGGAGTCACCTAGTGAAATATATAAAATAACGTACCTACCTAGTTAATAATATTTTATGCAAAATAACCTGAATTTATTTAGCATATTTTTAAGTACTAAGTGATAGCACTTGGTGGAACTTGCTACATTATATTTTAAATAACACCACTTATACGTTTCTTTGTAGAAACGTATAAGTGGTGTTATTTAATAAATAATATTTACAACAATAATATTTAATAAATGTTGTCATTTATTATGCAAACCTGCCCTTCACGGTATTCTAAAAGTTATTAAGATGACCAGAGAACTGTAAAAGTTGTGTTGTTCATTAGAATATATCATCATCATCATCCGAGCGTCTGTCCCAGTTGCGTCTCGCGACGCCCGGGGTCCGCTTTCTTACATTTTCTCCTCCACTTCGCACGGTCTTCGGCATCCCCTATAGTGAGACCATTGGCACGCATGTCATCCATTACGACGTCAAGCCAGCACTTCTTGGGTTTTCCCCTCTTACCGGGACCCGGCGGGGCTAACATGGCCAGACATTTGTTACCTACGTAGCCCGGCGGTTGCCGCAAGACGTGACCATACCAACGAAGGCAACACTCTTGCAACTTGTCTGCAATGTCACGGACGTGAAGGCTGCCGCGGATGCGAGAGTTTCTCACGCGGTCCATCCGCGTGACCCCACACATCCACCGCAGCATCTTCATTTCCGTGACACGCAGCTCCTGCTTGTGTCGCTCCAATATCGGCCACGTCTCACTGCCATGTAAAAGGACAGGTCTAATAATGGTTTTGTAGACCTGTCCCTTCAAGCGGATCGGCATTTTAGGGTCACAAATGACACCGGTCATCTCCCGCCATTTGGCCCACGCGGCAGCAATGCGTGACTTGACGTCGCAATCGATGTCACTGGACGTGTGAAAAACAGATCCCAGGTATTTAACCTGGTCCGTGCGCTCGACCAAATCACCGCCTAAGCGGACGGATGTGGGATCTGTCGAGTTTAGTGCCAAGTACTCGGTCTTCGCCACATTTAGTTTCAGACCGCCGTTCTCAAGCGTCTCCTTCCACGCCTTTACACGTCGCACCAATCTGCCCCTGTCCGCGTCTGCCAGCGCAATATCGTCAGCATACACGAGCATCCATGGAGGCTGCTCATGTGGGTTTCTGATGCTGTCCGACAATTCTAAGATGCCCACACCGCGAGGACCCATCGCCTTCCAGGCTTCGATGGGGACTCCATCGGGTCCGACAGCTTTCCGATTCTTCATGCGGCGAAGCGCAGTCAGGACTTCTCCAGGCGTTACCGGTGGCACTAGTCCCTGATTCGGAGGGAGGTCCGGAGGCTGCACCTCTTTGTGCTGTTTATTAAGCAGCTCGTGGAAGTACGAGCACCATCTCTCCTTTACCGCGAGGTCTTCGCTTAACAGGTTGCCCTCAGGGTCTTTTACACAGCGACACTTGGATATATCCTGTGCCGCTTTGACCCTGGAGCGCGCCAGCTTATAGATGAGCTTCTGCCCCTCAGACGATTCCAGCTTATCATACAGAGGTTGTAAGTGGTCACGTCTGGCTCTGGCTACAGCTCTCTTTGTGGCGCGCTTGGCAGCCCTGTACGCGTCGCGGTCTTCAGGAGATCCGGTCGCTTGCCACTTTTTAAAGAGGGCTTTCTTATCCCTAGTCTCCCTCTGGACTGCGTCGTTCCACCACCAAGTTTCCTTGTCACATTTGCGTCCACCCTTAGACTCACCGAGCTCCGCTCAAAGGATGGCCGCCTGAACTTTGTCCCAGTAATCTTGAACTGGTTCGCCTTCAATGTCGGTGCACTTGTCACCGACAGCTGAGACGAACTCCTGGGACCTAGTTTCATCAAGCAGCCACCATCTGATGCGGCGCTGGCACCGCTCGATGCGTTTGCCTTTGGGCTTCACGCAGAGGTCCATGACCAGGAGACGGTGTTGTGCAGTAAGACTCTCACCGGGTATGACCTTGCAGTTGGCCACCTTGCCGATGCTGTGTCGCCTAGTGAGTAGGAAATCTATCTGAGTTGTACGCCTCCCGCTCTTGTAGGTGATGAGATGTTCGGATTTCTTTTTGAAATATGTGTTCACAATGGCCAGATCGGCAGCCGCACACGTTCTGAGGATAGTTTCTCCTTCAGCGTTGCGGGTGCCGTATCCAAAACCACCATGAACATGCTCAAACTCCTCACACCTCTCACCCACATGACCGTTTAGGTCGCCGCCCAAAACGATTCCCCGTGACAACGAAATGCTCCGAAGCACTCCCTCGAGTTGACCCCAAAACGACACCTTATCGGCGTCGCTACAACCGGCCTGTGGCGCGTAGGCACTCATCAGGTGGGTAATAATCCCATCGATAAGCTCCCTCACGATCATAAGCCGGTCGCTACAGCGTTTCACCTCCAAGATGCCACTCTGCAGCCCCTCGGAGAGCACAACGGCCACCCCGTTCTCCCCACCAGGCGCACCCGTGTAATACAGCTTGTAGCCGTTCTGCAAGGGCCGGGCTCTGTTGCCCTTCCACCGAGTCTCCTGCAGGAACGCCACGTCCACCCTCCGCCTGGAGAGTACTTCGGCCAACTCTACCGCACGCCCAGTCAGCGTGCCAATGTTCCAAGATGCGAAGCGGATTCGGGTTGGGGCTAACTTCTTTAGCCGTGCTGGGTGGGTTCATTAGAATATATATTCAGGTTTAATTTTCACATTAAATGTTGAAAGTTTAAGCGAATCACACACGGGTTTAGATCTACTAAGTGCAGATGGTAAACATACGCTGCAAATAAATTACACGTGATCCATAACACGTACATGACACGTAATAATGACTACTGCTTATCCCAACACCACTTTCGTTATTACTCGATATTAATCACACCATTATAATTTGAAATCTGTCTTATTTACTAAATTAGAATAACTAATTGAATCAGGCGTTACATGGCGGAAATCCATTTTAAAAAAACTATAATTATTTTGTTTTTAAATGTTATTTTTGCAATATTCCGCTTTTTTAGAATGTCGTACGATGTCGACACGTGTTTCGCCTACACACCAGGCATTTTCAAGACTGTTTGGCAGCAAAAGTACTTATGTGTTCACCTCAACCTTTTGTAGTTCGAACGCAACCAAACGATAGCGCAATGTAGACTACTAGTTGTTTTGTCTATTTTTGAATAAACTAAGCAAAACCGAAATGTGGAAGTCTATTTGTTCGTTCAGCAAAGTACACCCGTACCGTTTCGTAATATCTAACTGCTCTAATACGGACATTTTTAGACCCATTTCAAATAAATGTAAAATTTCAAAACTGTTGTTATCATTCAAAATATGCCCGGTGTCCAGCAAATGCTTCGCGAAATGTGATTTATCTGTGTGACCGTTTCGGAATGCTCCTAATATCTAGTATCAAATGAACGACCTGTTTGGCCTATATAAACATTGCTACAACCATCACATTTTAACTTATAAATACTGGATTTTTTGCTATTACTAATACTATCTTTACCATTACATAATGTTTTTAAGGTATTTTGAGGTCTATAGGCCGAGAAAACATTATTTTCCGTAAGTACCCTCGCCACACGATGTGTGATACGCCCAAAGTATGGGAGACTATAAGTATACTTTTTAGTTTCTTTAGTTGATGGGTACAAAAGGAGTTTAACCATATTATTTAGCTTTTTTAAAAAAAGTGAGTGTATTATTTTTGAGCTATAGCCGATATAGATTGTGCAATACAACAAATAATATTCAATTCCTTGTCAAATGCCTCTCCACTTAATGGAACATTTAATAGCCTAAGAATCATACTATTAAAAGGAATTGTAGTATATGTATAAGTTGGTTTACGGAATATTTCACAACTATGCTTTGTGCCATTTTTTGAAATTGAGAGGTCTAGGATGTTCAATAAATTATTTTGTTCTATATCTAATTTAAATTTAATTTTGGGGTGAATGTCATATAAGTTACTGAGAAATATACTTAGTTGTCTATGGGTACCCGTCCAATTCATTATTATATTATCTACATATCTTTAATATCTAATATGAAATATGACTGTTATTGCTTATATTTCTATTTTCAAAATATAGACCTAGATATCTAACCCATTTTCAATTGGTTTAACGCAGGAATACCCAAACCGAGATGGTGTGAAGTAGCCCCGATGAGCACAGTAACAAAGAGCTATTGGGCACAATGGGATAGCTTGGTCATGCATAATGGCGTACTGTGCAGGAAATGGGAGTCTGTGAATGGGATAGATGCTCACCTGCAGGTTGTTGTTCCAAAGATAAGAGTGAGAGATGTTTTGAAGAGTTTTCATGACGGAACTTCCGGCGGACATCTTGGAATGAAAAGGACGCTAATGAAAATTCGCCAGCGGTTTTACTGGATTCACTGCAGTGAAGACGTTGAAGACTGGTGTAAAAAGTGTACTAGCTGTTCATCAGTCAAGGGTCCACATACCCACAGTAGAGGAGCACTGAAGTTGTGCAACGTTGGAGTACCTTGGGAAAGAATTGCTTTGGATATTGCGGGCCCGTTTCCAACATCAGACTCCGGGAATAAGTACATTTTGGTGGTGATGGATTACTTCACCAAATGGCCTGAGGTATTTGCTATTCCCAACCAGGAAGCGACCACCATAGCAGAAAAATTAGTAAATGAGGTATTCTGTCGGTTTGGAGTGCCACTTGAAATTCATAGCGACCAGGGCAGGAACTTTGAGTCAATGGTCTTTCAAGAAACTTGCCGGATAATGGGTTTGCATAAAACGAGAACGACGGCATATCACCCACAATCGGTTGGAATGGTCGAAAGATTTAACCAGACACTGGAAAGACACTTGGCCAAAGTTGTCGAGAGTCACCAGAAAGATTGGGACCGACACACTCCGCTCTTTTTGATGTCGTATAGGTCCGCAACTCATGAAAGCACAGCTGTTACCCCGGTGAATTTTGAGAGAGAACTTCGTCTACCTGCAGATCTTTTAACTGGGCGTCCTCCAGACTCACCTAAATCCATCACCGAGTACGCGAGCGAGTTGCGGGATCGGATCGACGATGTTCACAAACATGTTCGTGAACACGGGCTTCAAGCTAGTGAAAGGATGAAAACTCGATATGATCGGAGATCAAACCAAGTTGGGTTTGATGAAGGCTCATTGGTGTGGTTACATAATCCTTTGCGGCGGAAAGGGAAGTCCCCAAAGCTATCCCCTAACTGGGAAGGGCCGTATAGAGTGGTTACTAGAATCAATGACGTCACGTATCGAATACAGCGGAGTCCTCGTAGTCCCTGCAAGACAGTTCACGTTGACCGACTTGCCAGATATCATGGAGACAACGATGCTCGGGACGAGCATGTCTTAGGAGGGGGTAGTGTTACGCCGGCGGACTAGTTAACAACTTTAAACGTCATTTTCTGGGCCTTGGGAACGTTTTCAGCAGGCTGAAAAGCGGTTTCAGGCCGTTTCCGAGGAAGCTCTATCACATACCAAATTATCCAAATTTCACCCCAGTTGCCGTTGTTTTCAGGCGCCTGATACATGTTTTCAGTTCGTTTCAGGCCACCCCCTATCACATGCCATCATAACCTGAAAACCCTTTTTCAGGCGTTTTCAGGACCCCTTATGGGCCCTTGAAGCCCACTTCAGTATAAAGCGTAATTTTATGAAAGTGTGACAAGGATAGCAGTATTAGAAAGAGAGAGAGCTACATTCAGAATATTCCAGAGCTATTTGACAGGGCTATCCACTATTATAAAAAGAGATAGCTACACTAAGAACATTCTAGAACTATGTGATAGAGATAGCACCAGAAGAGACAGCAATAGGTCGAGAACCTTCCGGCATATACCGAAGGAGCAACTAGTATCGTGTGGAACATTCTAGAGATGTACCCGATTGTAGGTACCGAACGAATTCTCCCGAATATTCCAGAACATTACTAGGCGTATATAAAGGGCCGAGCTCGCGGCTACAGGACAGTCTCCTTTGAGGAAGCGAACAGTGCGAATCGAAGTGATAGACGAGAGCTAAATAGTGCGATACTGTTACAGTGCAATTATCTAAGTGAAGAGTTTAGTGTGTTCAGTGGCGATTATTAGTAGTGGTTTTGTTTTTATTTAGAGTTATTAAAGTGTTAGTTTTATAATTTGTGGTATTAGTGCAACTCCTTTTAGTACCCACCCTACGAACGTAACAATACAAAGCTCCGTTAAGCGTAAAATATCATTAATTTGTTCTGGATGTAATCTTTTAATATGCACCATATTTTTTATGATTTTTAAGCATTCCTTATATGGAACGTTTGTAAAAAAAATATCTACGTCCTACGATACCAATATTGAATTACGCGGCAACTCGATGTCTTTTATTTTTTGAATCAAATCATAAGTGTTACGTAAGCAATATTTTGGATTAAAACCGGTCTTTTCCTTAATAAGTGAATTGAGGTACTTGGCTAATTTATAAGTGGGCGCGTTTATATACGAGACTATAAAAAAATTTCATAAAGACAATGTACCTGTCCGACCTGTAGAGGTCGGACAGGTACATTGTCTTTATGAAATTTTGGTAACCCGTAAAGTAGTGGACATTGTGGATTCATAGGTATTAAGGTCCGAAGTAACGGCGAATCTTCTGGAAAAAAGGTATTTTGCTGCTTTTATACAGAGTTTTAGCTCTGCGTGATACTTCAAAGTTGGATCGGAACCCAGGCGCTGAAACTCATCTGTCAGATTGAGATCATCTCCTTTTACCCCAGAGTTAAAAATCTTTCAAATATTCAGTTTTCTACTAACGAAATGTCACTCCTGGAAAAGGGTTTAAAATATAGGATACCTAAACCGGTTGCTACAAGGTCCAAAGAGACACTGGCAGTGGATACCGAGGTAGCAATCGTTAGGAATAAAAAGGACAAAATAGTTAAAAGTCTGGCAGCTCACCAGATAAAATCATATAAGTCCACAGATTTTCATAACTCGGAAATAACAAATTTTAAATCAATACACCAAAAACTTGTCACCAATAATTTAGTCATTAATAAAGCTGATAAAGGTAACACTATAGTGATTATGCCCAGAGCTGAATACACCAGCAAAGTGATTGACATCATTCTGACAGATGAGTTTCAGCGCCTGGGTTCCAATCCAACTTTGAAGTATCACGCAGAGCTAAAACTCTGTATAAAAGCAGCAAAATACCTTTTTCCACAAGATTCGCAGTTACTTCGGACCTTAATACCTATGAATCCAATATTGGTATCTTTGGACGTAGATAGTTTGTTTACAAACGTTCCTTATGAGGAATGCTTAAAAAATAAAAAATATGTTGCATAAAAAATATCTCATAAAAAATATGTTGCATATTAAAAGATTACATCCAGAACAAATTAATGATATTATACGCTTAACGGAGCTTTGTATGAAGCAAAATTACTTTCAATTTAACTATGAATACTATGTACAAAAAGAAGGTCTAGCAATGGGCTCGCCTTTAAGCCCCCTAATGGCAGACATATTTATGGACTATTTTATAAAATAGAAATATAATCAATAACAGTCATATTTCATATTAGTATAGATATGTAGATGATATAATAATGAATTGGACGGGTACCCATAGACAACTAAGTATATTTCTCAGTAACTTAAATGACATTCACCCTAAAATTAAATTTCAATTAGAGATAGTACAAAATAATTTATTGAACTTCCTAGACCTCTCAATTTCAAAAAATGGCACAAAGCACAGTTTTGAAATATTCCGTAAACCAACTTATACAGATACTACAATTCCTTTTAATTCTTGCCACCCATGGCTTCACAAAATGGCGGCTTTCCATAGTATGATTCATAAGCTATTAATCGTTCCATTAAGTGGAGAGGCAAGGAATTGAATATTATTTGTTGCATTGCTCAATCTAACGGCTATAGCTCAAAATTGATACACTCACTTTTATTAAAAAAGCTAAATAATATGGTTAAACTTCTTTTGTACCCATCAACTAAAGAAAATAAAAAGTATACTTCTAGTCTCCCATACTTTGGGCGTATTACACATCGTATGGCGAGGGTACTTACGGAAAATAATGTTTTCTCGGCCTATAGACCTCAAAATACCTTAAAAACATTATGTAATGGTAAAGATAGTATTAGTAATAGCAAAAAATCCGGTATTTATAAGTTGAAATGTGACGGTTGTAGCAATGTTTATATAGGCCAAA
This sequence comes from Thumatha senex, assembly GCA_948477245.1. Lineage (NCBI taxonomy): Eukaryota > Metazoa > Arthropoda > Insecta > Lepidoptera > Erebidae > Thumatha > Thumatha senex. The sequence continues at coordinate 8,490,802 of OX419729.1, read as the reverse complement.
CAGGTCGTTCATTTGATACCAGATAAAAGGAACACTTAGGAGCATTCCGAAACGGTCACACAGATAAATCACATTTCGCGAAGCATTTGCTGGACACCGGGTATATCTTGAATGATAACAACAGTTTTGAAATTTTACATTTATGTGAAAAGGGTCTAAAAATGTCCGTATTAGAGCAGTTAGAAATTACGAAACGGGACGGGTGTACTTTGCTGAACGAACAAACAGACTTCCACACTTCGGTTTTGCTTAGTTTATTCAAAAATAGACAAAGCAACTAGAAGTCTACATCGCGCTATCGTTTGGTTGCGTTCGAACTACAAAAGGTTGAGGTGAACGCGTAAGTACTTTTGCTGCCAAACAGTCTTGATAATGCCTCGTGTGTAGGCGAAACACTTGTCGACATCGTACGACATTCTTAAAAAGCGGAATATTGCAAAAATAACATTTAAAAACAAAATAAATAGTTTTTTAAAATGGATTTCCGCCATGTAACGCCTGATTCAATTAGTTATTTAAAATCAGCAAGCATAGCTTTACAGGCAAAATTATACATTAAAATATCAAAGCATCACCGCGTTGCTAGCTGCTTGCGGAATATTGAAAAATAACATTTAAAAACAAAATAATTATAGTTTTTTAAATTATAATATTATACTTTGGTTTTCATAAATGTTATGAAACATTTTTTACACAAATATTAATTTAACAAAAATTACTTATTATATTCCAAAAAATATTCACGTTTTTAACTCAGAAGGGATGACAGATGCATAAATACGCCCACATTTCACAAGAAGTATTTTTGGCCCATGTAATCGGTGGAGAGCCCACTGCCGTGCAGAATTGGACATAGGCAGGTTGTGGCGACTTGCTGTTGAAATTTTATCAAGGCTATGCAATACTAAAGCACGGTAACGTTTAAATCGGAAACACGGAAATTTAATGAAAATAAAAAAATTAATGCCTTAAAGCGGTCACCTATCCGAGATTAATCCAATCCAATGCGATGCATTACACGAGAGTGATCGTTCTCAGTACACAGAGATAGCAGAGCTACGAGTGCTTCTAAAAATGTACATAGATAACACTCCCACTCCGAAACAATAATTTGCGGATCACATAAACCGTTGTGACCTCAACAACAGCAATAGCTTACACTACCACAGAGCCACTGAAATTTAAATGTATGTTTATTTGATAGGAAGACTTAAGACATTCATCATTTATCATCTAACCCACTTCGATCATTCTATACAACCAAACTAAACTCGAAACTTCCAACATCGTCAAAGTAAATAAATTATTGAGACATAAGTCTTAAGATTGTGGGATCTTATTACAAATTCACTTTGGTCGTGCCGAGCCCAAATAATCCTGGCCATTAGGAAAATGTTCCTACAGAAGGTATAGCCGTGTCGAGTAATTGCATTCCCGTGGTAAACTGTCATCGGTCACTCAGATCGGTTAGTAATTAGGTTTTCGTGGTCAGTTGCCCAGCAATGATCAGACGATCCGAACGATTGATTAGACACGGAACGACCCAAATTTCAGTGAATTTGTTATCAGAACCTTGGACAACATGTAAGTACTTTACAAATTATTGAGTAAATTATTTGATGAAATAATATTCATTCGTCATGATTAATCGACAAATAAATAGAATTGAAGTCTCAGTTTGTAATGCAAAACTTTTGGCTAAAAACATATACATACCACAGACGTGCAAGAGTAAGCAGACCAAACATATTTCTTTGCTTATGGAGCAAATCCATTCTATCATTTTCACTCTTGCTATTTGTTGTATACAGCTATCCTAGTTATTCTTGTGTAGCTACATGTAAGGTACACATTGACGGTTGTCATTACAAGCTACAAACTTGTAATGACAACCGCCGCTGTCTTCTTTAAATCAAAGATTTATGTGTCAAAGTGAAAATATTTCATAAAATTATTGTAAAATGTCCAAAAGTAGACGAAAAATATACAAAAAGGAGTTGTGCATAGAGTCATGAAGTTTCATTATCAAGAAATCACCAGAAATAAATAAGCTAACCTACCTGTCTATATGTGTGTAATAGGCTACGCTATTTTCGCTAACGTTGGGTCTGCTTACTGTCTTATATGTCTGTGGTAAATACAAATACATACACAAGATACCAATAGGTACTAAAAGCGCTAATTGTTTGCCTGTGTCTGGTTGATCTGATCAATCCCCCGAATAGCTGCTATAATGCTGACAGCGCTTTCACTGGTCGTTGGCTGATGTTATAAGTAACTTATGTATTATTTAAGAAAAAGAATCCGTGCAAAAAGTAAAACTTATTAAAAGTAAGGTACATGCGTATTTCGTTGGAGGCAAAGACTACAAAGTTGGAGGCATTAGCTACAGTAAATAAATAAAGCACAATTTTTTTCTTAACGGCAGCAATATTGATATAATTACGAGTATTACTGACAGTGTGTGTTTACCTATGTTTTTGTTAGAATCCTTCTTCAATTCTTTTTTTTTAGAATCCTTCTTTTTTGTTAGAATCCTTCTTCAATTCTTTTATTTTAAAAAATATCGTAGGGAATTCATTTAGAAAGATGATTCCCCAATCCATAACTATACCATGATGGCTTCCAAATTTTGGTTTCCTAAAAATAGTGGAGACTTACATATGAAGACCACGTGAGCAGATTGCTCAAAAACGGAAAGGTCAAAAGTACTCGGATACCCAGACGTGCGTGTATGAAGCGATTGATGAATCTCGAAGAAGCGAAAGAAGTATGCATGGATCGCGAAGCCTGGCGATCTGTCCTCTCTGACTACCCCGTCAGGGATACAGCGTGAAGATAGTTAGTTAAAAATAGTGAAAGTGTTATTATTTATTTACCACCTTCCATTCTCAAGCGTCAACTTGTCCTTACACAATGATTAGTGATTCAATCCCCCTGCCAAGGAGGCACATATGCTACCTCTTCTTCACTCGATCCGCGGACCTCTCTCTAATAAATTACATCTATGAATTATTCAAATTCGTCATTGGACAACTAGATTAATTATTACCACTAGTAACACAAGGCGCCTGCGATTAACAATACGTCATCAGTAAATATGGCAACACTTATTCTACGATTTATATTGGGGAGAGAGGGGTAATGGAGACAGTGGGTAATAAATTTTCGAGAAGTGATTTGGTACAAAGCAGTGGCCCCACATAGTAAGCTCGGATCGGCCAAGAACATCCATTGTGGGTCGAGTATCTACGGAATCCGATAATGCCACGGGATTGTCCCGTCTTTCCTTTAACACCTTTAGATGCCGATGCTTATACGAAACAATTTTGGTTACTTTGAATAAAAAAATGATTTCAGATTAGGTATAAATTTATGATTTCAACAGTAAGAAGGCAGTTTTCCAAATTAGAGCTAGATTAACCAAATTTTTAAAAACAAATTTCAGCTTATAATTATACATTTGCACTATGACATAATTATGATTTATAAAATTCATGAGTTAATTACGAGTGTCTACACAAATCTTACCTATTTGTCCTTACTAATGTTATAGGTAAATGAGAATGAGAATGAGAATGTAGGAATATTTGATTATTTATCTGTCTTTAATGTTGATGATGACTTCAATAAATATATGTTTTGCAGTATCTCACTTATTATATCAGTAAAACCTTCTTATTCCTAGTACGATCACCAAATTACTATAATTGGTACCTGTTTTAAGCTTAATATGTTAGTGTTTTCGGTACAAGTGCACTGCGTGTGTACGACCCGCTCACATTGAACTTAATCTATAAATCAAGAAGTGAAACTATTTAGTAATTAGATCGCATTTAGGACGGGGCACAACACCTTCCTTTGCTCCTTGAGAATGCCTCCCAAAGGGTCTAAAAGGTAGCTTCGTTGCCTTTCAAGCACCTCTTTATCGGATAACATCCTCAGTAAATGGATCTCAAATATTTAGCCCCATAACCATTATAGCTACGATGTTATCATGTTTATTGCTTTTCGGCAGACCAACTCCTCGAGAGATTTTATATTATTACGACTAATAAATCGCGTTTTACCAACAGAATTACTGTTTTGATAATAATAAACAATACAACAACATATTTTTGCTGGGAAATTATTTTTCATATTATTTAGAAATAGAAATCCTCTTAGTGAAGGCGTTCTTTCATTCTACGAAAATGCTTTTGATGTTTGTATACTTAGTGTTTAATAAGTTGATCCTATTACAATGGGCAGGTTACGCGACTTCACAATGGAGTCACCGGTCGAGCCGCTAACAAGATTATAACTTTATTTCGTAAATTAATAAAAAGTACCGTGTGTTCCACTTCACCCTCACCTCTATGCGAGCGATATTGTTAATTATTTGTGAAGCATATCTTTTAAGCTTTCGATAAAAGAATAATATAATATTGTTTACGGTTTAGTTAAAATATTTCAATTTCTATGAATTATTTTGTTCTTACTTTTGGAATTGCTTATTTTTAGTTTTGGCAATAGGATTGCCAGTGCGAAGGTATGTATGTGCCTTTGGTGTTGCAAAAATCCGTATTACATACGATCATATGGGATATTATGGTTGTTTGTCACATCTGTATTATAAAAAAATATCATAACAGGGTTCATATCATAACTTTACAGCATATCTTTGACAATGGAAGCGACCATGACTAAAGAGGTTGTAAGTTCTGAAATGAATTATAAATACAGGTGTACAGGTGAACGATTTATACAAGCGTACTAGTCCAGTCATTACGCCGGAAAAATCGGGTTAGGAATGCAAATGAACCGAGAAAGCCGCGGGCGTACCAACCCATCAGGTTATTTTGGTCGACAATTTGAACTTAAACTTTTCTAGAAGTAATATCCAATATTTGGCTTTCTCTGTTCATTTGCATTACCAAATGTATATAACGACTGGACTATACAGCAAGCAGGGAGAAGGCAAATTCAAATAAGGAACGCTTCTTTCCTTAAATAATACTAGCTGATGCCTAGCTTCGCCCGCGTGGTGAAGTTTTCCTGTTAAAGATTACGTACGGAACCCTAAACTTTTTGAAAATCCAATATAGCCTATGTTGCTTACGAAGAATGTAGCTTTCTAATGGTGGTAGAACTATTATATTATTTGACTAAGATAATATAGTTTTAGCTCTATAAGCGTTTACTCCATATGTAGGATTCCGTAGTAAAAAAGAAACCGGTATAGTGCCGCTATGTCATTTCGTTTGTCCGTCCATTTATCTGTCTGTAATTTGACCACTAACACAATTGTGACAATTTGTGTCTATTATCAAGAACATTACATCTCCTCCCAAATACAAACACTGGTACATGTAAACAGATGTTTGGACACCTAATCGATCAACACGTGTTACATTATTAGATCCCCAGCACACGGAGGTAATGAGCGTAATGAGCGGACCCTCGTTCATAGTCACGGGATTATGTACTACTGTTGCTTTCAATGAACATAATTTCGCGTATTACCACTCTTATGTCAGCCATATTAGCTCATTTTAAGAATTTTGCTAAGAATCAGATTTCGTTGACTTTATTATTTTTTATGAGAGTCAGTTTTACACACACAGGAATGATTTCCGGGAAAATAAGTTCATTATATATTCAAAACAAAGAGTATTTGTACTGATAAAATGATTATGTATTTATTTAAAATTTCATGCACAACAATGTACACAGGCGTACTAAAAGCCATACGACTTCTCTAACAGTCAACCAAAGGTAATGTCAAAGACAAAGTAGGTGCACTATCGTGTACACGTTTTTTCAATAAGATCGATGATTTAAGTTGTTTTTGATTAAATTTGAGACCTCTATGTAGCAAGCACCATAAGCATGTCGTAATCGTATTATTACGCAATAATATAATGCAAAACCTAAACTCATGAATCGTTATTATATCCTACTAATATTATATACGCGAAAGTTTGTAATATTAGATGTTTGGTACTCTTTCACGCAAAATCTACTAATTGCATTTTGATGAAACTTTGCAATAATGTAGCTTACACATCAGAATAATACATAGCTACTTTTCATCCCACGCGTGCGGTGCCGCGGGCGTCAACTAGTAATTTATAATTGAATTGCATTTATGCACAAAATTAATTCAGAGTAATGATAAACCTATTCGTTATAGTCTTAAATTGTAAAAATAGATGTTGTCTAAAAGTGATAAACGCATTTCTATTAATAAAAGCGTTATTGAGAACAATCTTTTTCTGAAAAGATTTGTAACAAACAATGGGGTGGCAACAATGAATACCTGAAGAATGGAAACGTTAGAGGTTAAAGTTTCAATTGTAATGTTTATGGCCGAAATAAGCGATTGAGGTAGATTACCTTCACCGTAAAGTCGCTTAGTGATTGGATTACAGATTACATCAGACGTGTTGCAGCTGATTTTATTGTTCATCCATGGAGGACGCAACTTATAGTCTCAGTAAGAAGTACCTATTATAGTATCGTTTAAATGTAATACTTAATGCTAATATTAAGTTGCATCATAATATGAAGCGCACGTGGTCCCGCAGACTCAGTGTTGTGCAAACGATCTCTGCGTTAAGCAACTTTCGCTATAGCTGGTCACGGATGGGTGACCACTTTGTGGCATTTACATTTGCGACCGTCTCCGTGCTTCGGAAGGCACGTTAAGATTTTAGTCCCGGTTAACATTAACATGGCAGTCGTTATGTCAAGTTGAAGGCCTTATGGTCAGCTTGAAAATTTTCAACAGCAGTTAGCCTCTACCTGCGTCTGTCTATTTCAACACGGCAATGTCTCAACTCATCACCTATTACGTGGGACAGAAATACTCATGGTGAAAGTGAGCTAAGAAAAGTGGGCATATAATATGCCTCTGCCACCCTGTCGGGAAAAGGCGTGATAGATAAATAATATACATTCTTATATATTTACATATAACTATATTTAATGCTGCAAAAATAAGCACGACAGCTGCTCCCATTTGATAATATTCCTTCCTCCTAATATATCGACGTGAGTCCGAAAACTTGCTCGCCACAAATGACACTTAATGACGGCACAATATCGTAGCGTGTTGCGACTTGCGAGTTGAATCCACTCCGAATGCGACTGATTTCGACCCTGCAACCGACTCGCATCGTCCCGTGGGACGCAGGACTAACACTTGAATAAAAGTCTGTTTATGAGGAGTTATTATGTTTTGGATTCAGAAAATAATATAATATCTAAATATTTACTGAATTTAGTATACAATTTCTTAGCGTTAATAATTATTGGTACGCATAAAAAAAATATTTAAGGCTATGTAGATAAACAGTTTAGTCCGAGACTACCAGGACTTTAATTGGTCGTGCTAATTAGTGTCTAGCACATAAGACCTTTTAGCCTTTTTGTTACCACCTCACTAAAAAGGCAACGGGTTCAAAATTTATTCCAAATTTAACATCTAAAATAGACACATTTTATTTTATTAAATTTATTCGGCCCTTTAGACCCACCCCAGTTCCGTGCTTCGGAAGGCACGTTAAGCCGTTGGTCCCGGTTGCCAATAAAACGGCAGTCGTTAAGCTAAGTTGAAGGCCTTATGGGCGGCTTAAAAAATTTCAACAGCAGGTCGCCGCAGCCTGCGCCTGTCCATTTCAACACGGCAATGGGCTCACCACCTGTTACGTGGGACAAAAATGCATACGGTGAAATGTGGGCGTTTAATATGCCTCTGCCTACCCCTTCGGGGATAAAGGCGTGACAATATGTATGTAGATAAACATTGGAACAAGTAGAATTGTTAAAAAGTTTCAGCTGTCAAATTCCTATTCGAAAATTCATTCGGAATCCTAAATTGTTGAAAATCCGAGATTGCCTATGTTAGTCGTCAAAAATTTAGCTATCTAATGGTGAAAGATTTTTATAATCACCCCATCAGTTTCTGAGTTTATTCATAACAAACAAACTTACAAATATTTCTTCTTTTTAAATAAATAAAATAAATATCCATCACGCCTTATCCCCGAAGGGGTGGCAGAGGCATATTATATGCCCACTTTTCACCGTGTGGATTCCTGTCCCACGTAATAGGTGGTGAGCCCATTGCCGTGTTGAAATAGACAGACGCAGGTTGTGGCTACCTGCTGTTGAAATTTTTAAGCCGCCCATAAGGCCTTCAACCAGGCTTAACGACTGCCATTTTACTGGCAACCGGGACCAACAGCTTAACGTGCCTTCCGAAGCACGGAAACGCTCGCAAATGTAAATGCCACAAAGTGGTCACCCATCCGAGTACCAGCCATAGTGAAAGTTGCGTAACTCAGTGATCGTTTACAGAACACTGAGACCGCGGGGCCACGAGCGCCTTCTTTTTAATATTAGTATAGACAAACACGAAATATAAATAAGTGTTAATACATAAATGTTCACTATAATATACATCTACTGAACGGTTTGTATGTTATACTTGACTTGGAAAGTGCACAGCAAATATGTAGGGATATTCGCTATGCACTTTACAAGTCAAGTCCTAGAAGTGAAATAAAAAAGCGTCCGTGAAACCCAACAGGAAAATAATTGCCAATATGTTTTTGAAACCAGTTTTGTATTCTGTTCAATGTAACAATATATATGTAACAAAGCTCGCCCAATTGACACTAACAACGGAAATCAAAGGCCGATAAACCCAGGGGGTCACTTAATCGTACATAAAGCATCAATTAAAACAGGTACCATTTACCTGGAGACTATCATCCTATTAGCATCCCTTGTCGAGTTATGATCGCCAAATCGGCAAGATAACGTTTCGTATTTACTTTGATTCTCGTCGTTAAAAGTTCGGGGCTGACGGGCCAGTCGTTAGGACCCCTAATGGCCACCATTTGTCTTGTCCGGCCTCTAGTTGTGCCCTGCTAATGAAATTATTGCCGTAACTATACTAAAGGTTATAAATACAGCCGTAAGGCCGGACACCACCTTGTTTCGCACTAATGGACCGGTCAAACTGTAAACTGTGTTATCAATGAAATTACAATTAGTAAGGGATAAAAATGACGAAGGGTCGGATGTTGCATTTGCTGCTTTCGTTTACGTTAGGAAGTTATTTTGAAAAGGGTTTAATGAAATTTGAAATAGTGCCAATAGTATATTTAGTGTAAAGAGATTTTTTAAATTTAATGGATGTCTTTAAACTTACACAATTTCAATTACCTATTTATTATGCTATTTATTTATGATTAATTAATCTATGTAATTTTGATCATCTCTCGATGTTTCATATATTGTGGCTGTCGTGGTCTAGAATAGACTAGTTTTAATCATGACCGATGACAAAAAATATCAAAAACAATAATACAAAATGATTTTTTTATGATTATTTTATAGATTTTCAAAAATAATCAAAAACAGTACAGTTTTATGACAATATATATAATTTCCATTTTGTTATTAATTTTTATCATCGCCCATGTACAATCGTCGTAAAAATACGGGAAAGCAAACAGAAAGAAAAAGAAATAAAAGGATATTTTATATAAATAGGGTATATTTTAGTAGCATTTAGTGAAAAGCAATTAATTCGAAATTACAAACAGACATTTCAATATTATTCAAAAATATATTCTGACTACGGAGTAGGTATCCGACGTGACCAAAAAAATAACATTACTCATAATGTGTTATCAAATAAAAACTAATAACTGGCATCCATCTCCACCGGACAACGCCGACCGCTCCCAAATGACACTGGCTGTAAAGTTGTGTGATATGAAAACACAATAAAACGTATACTCTTCAGCGATTCAGAGAATGTGTCGACCAAGAATGCCAGCTGCCCGGGACAATCAAAACTTTAGCGCAATGGAATTTTCTGCTTAGTGTCCGTCGTATTGGTGAGGACAGCTCGCCTCGCCTGTCTTGGACATTAGCGGTCAGACGTACTCCTTTGTACGGAGCGAGGTTTGTTAACACATAATTATTTAAGTTTCGAATGATAATGTTTCTGACTCTGTTATCTAACAATTTTTTTTTATTGACTAAAGTGGGAGAGTCGTTCACGTATCCCTATTTCTACACCTCTATGAACCCGTATCCCATTTCCGTAAAAACATTGGCTTGTTAGAAATATTAATAATTAAACGCTGTAAAGTTACCTAAAATGGATACACCTACATAAGTATAAATTAATTCAGGAATCTGATCATAGAGCGTGGCGAAAAAAAACTTAGAGGATTCAACTATATTATTTTGATTTTGGCTGCCTCAGAGACGTAGCGATAGTGTATGATGACTGAGGTTTTAAGGTGAATTACTATCAGAAAATTTAAGTCAGAGAATTAGGTAAGGGGCCTCATCAAGATATCCGGGGCCAAGGCGACCTCATCTGCTAGTGGTGCACCTGCTGACCAACGGACGAGGCGATGACGCAGTTCTTTCTGGGGTTGGTTAAACAGCGGTCGCTTTCAACTTTGCTAAATATTTAAAGCAAAATTGACTGCAAGAAGCATGATAACTGCTTCTCGCAATTAAAAGTGGACTTCAAGGTCCAAATTCAAAACAAAGTAGAGTTTTGAAGCAACTAGGAAACGGGTTTAGATACCTATATATACCTCGTCAAGATTTTTTGTAAATTGATTGAAATATGACGGATAATATTCAAGATGTCAAAATAGATCAAACCGACTGAAGGTTTTGATCGAAGACACTACCTAAACCACAAAATATTGTACAACGAAATTATTTCTTTTTATATGACAACTGAAAAATCCTAGAGGTATATATCTCTAGTTTAAAGGATAACTTGCTAAAGCCTATAAGAAAATGGTACAGAAAAACTACACTACGCGGGCGAAGCTGTAGGCATCATCAAAGACAGATACTTTTATCGAACATTTTATCGAAGAAAAATACCTCATTCAAAACACTTTTTTAACTAAATTCACACAAGAAGACTCACATACATCCTCTAGTTAAGTTATAAAGCAAAGTAGTCATATTAAAAAAGCCACTGCAAAAATGAATACCGCCACCGTCGAAGGGACCCCTTGAGTATTGACAAGCCATTGTTCTTTTACTGTGAAAAATACTCATCTCAAATGGCCTAATCTTTCCACATCAAACGAATACAAACGCTGATATTATACGCGTCATTTGAAGTCTCAAAGACATTCCTACGAGGGAAAAAATTAAAAAAATAGCAGTGCACAATGGTGGGTGGATGAGTGATTTGCGGGACGCCCATTGAAGATTGTACTTAGATTAAAATTCTTCAAAAATATTTCTGATATGTTATAAAGAATGATGTTAACTATTGGGTGTTTTACATATGTAATAATGTTGTTAGATTTTCTAAAATAATTAAAAATATTCATGTTATATTTTAATACTAACATTGATTCATAGTGTTGTTTCCTTACTTTGTTACTTTACCTAAGCTTAGTAGACTTTAGTAGGCTTTCTTTTTAAAATAAGTACTTCAACAGATTTTACAATAAAATGTTCAATTGAAAATAGACATTTTATTGAAATATTATATTGTTCATACCGAACGTAGTCAAAAAACTAATGGAGTACTACAGATATCCACTGTCTACGAAATTTCAAAAAAAAAATAAACTTTCAATAGATACTGGCAATTTAGATTACAGTTTTTTTAACTCACCTAAACACTTTGCCCATCAATATAGTGTGAACTTAAAATATTGCAATTCTAAAGCTCTATTCACTCATGATAGATCAATCCTACACTAGCTTTCTGCCTTTCCAAACGGTTACCTTCGAATGCGTGCGAACACTCGCAAGTTTAAACACATTTCGTGGACCATTAGTCGACGTGAAAGAGTCTGAAAGAGCCTGTTATTATGATTGATCGTACACACAAAGCCAGACTTGTTGAATGGAAGCTGTCACGTCACGTGTGTACTCGTCGTATTTGTTGCAAAATAAGACGCTTTAAAAATGTTTTGCGTGTAATATGATCAGTCATCATCATCCGAGTGTCTGTCCCAATTGCGTCTCATGGCGCCGGCACCCGGGGTCCGGTTTCCTACTTTTTCTCCTCCACTTCGTCGGCATCCCCCTTACGACGTCTTCACTTCTTGGGTCTTTCCCTCTTACCGGGACCCGGCGGGGCCGACATGGTCAGACATTTGTTTCCTACGTAGGCCGGCCTATGCGGCGGTTGCCACAAGACGTGACCAATCCAGCGAAGGCGACACTCTTGCAGCTTATCCGCAATGTCACGGACGTGAAGGCTCACACGATCCATCCGCGTAACTCCACACATCCACCGCAGCATTTTCATTTCCGTGACACGCAGCTCCTGGCTGGTATCTGCCTGGTACCTATCAGTAAATATCCGCTATTTAAAAAAAATATTATTTAATTACCGGTACTGCATAAAAAAATATTCCCTTACCCATGTTCCTATTAATGTGAAAATTATAAATAAATCAATCTTCTCAATCAGTCCACGGCCCTTTTTACACCTTCCGCATCTAGTCTTTTCCTGCGCTCTTTTTAAGGATGGCGATAACAGTTTTTCTAAAATATCTATATAAAATTGGATAACTATAAATTAGAACTCAACACGACTCCGAGTACAATGAACTTCTCCTCTAAAATGAAATCCAATACTAAAGTTATCGACGCAGTACAAGGCAGTGTTAATATAAAATATGCTCTCGTATTGGAACTCGGTCCAATGCATCTATTGTCAGCTGGCCGCCCGATAGCGCCTGAATTCGGAGTAAATCGAGAATGAACGTAGATTAACTGGCTCTAACTTCCACTTAAGATGCTAATTTCGTATTGCTAGTTTCATTGCTGAAAACAATAGTTAGGTACTATATTACTGCCAACTATAATATATTATCTGAAACTGGTTATTTATTATTCATTTATACAATTTAGTTTTGTTTACACATTACACCATATAAGTAAAACTGTTGTCGTTCCAAGAAAATCACCTTTTTCCTACAGGGATAGCGCAAAGCAATACTATGACCATACATCTACAGTTGTATTTAATACCACGTAATGGGTGGTGAGCCTACTATTAGGTTGAAACAAAAAGAACCCATGAAAAAGACCTAAGATAAAGAATCGATGGTAGTGTCTGATTTATCTGTCTGTGCGATATTTTCTATACCTGTCTACTTGTTTCCAAATTTCTCATTTTTTTGTAAATTGAATTGTACTCAAGAAGGACAGTACGCTACTGCTTCCTCTCTGCCGCCTATCTGTCATGGTCTGCTCGCAGCTAGATATGACGGCATTCCAGTTGCGGCCGCTGGAGACTATGTGGTGCGCACTAGGTAGCAACAACACACCTACATACACCCATCAAGTACGGTTGGTAATCCCTGGAGATGTGTAAGTAACACTATCTCAAAGAATCACCGGTGCACCAGCTAGCAGAGCATGTGTAGAGGGAGTGAGTATGGACCAACCTGGAGCAGAGAAATACCAGAACTTATAAAGAGAGGGCGCCAGGTATCTCTCCATCAAACGAATGATGCAATTAAAAAACTCACGTTATCAATGTATGGAATGCTGTGTCTTCGCTATATTGGGGGGTCAGACCAACGGGTACCCTTCACAACGGTACCCTAAAAACGATACAATATCACCTAAAATTTCAGTGAAATAAACAGTATCACCTAACAATAACAAATTATTCTAAGAAAAGGAGCTATTTGTATTGTAATTCGGGGTGACGGAAGCAATTATTTTTTATCGACACGCACGACTGAGCCGGGTTGCTGGGCGAGGAACGCAGGGAGAAATGGCGACACCGACGCATTGCACCCAAGGGACCGCATAGATAGTGGAGACAAAAAAGAAGGCATAAAGGGGAAAACAGTGTCACTGGACAGATGAATCTGAATTTTAGATTGGTGACTTTATTTTGTACCAAAAATACTATGCGGATAAATTATCGGAATCTCTGTCTCTGGTACGGTCACGTTTTGATATGACCACATTACTACGTGAGGAATAAGTCTCTGACTTCATATCCTGCAATTGTGTCGATTAAACCTGTTTGATCGACACAATTGCACCATTTGCATTTGAGTAGACCCAAAAATTTCACCGTTAATGATATACTTTTCATCAAAAGAGAGATAGTTGTGAAATCTTAATTGTAAAAAGTGGATCTGAATTCTGAAGCGAGGATTTTGGGGCAAACCGTGAATTGTAAAGACTATTCAAGCTTAAACTAGTTTAATTTTCAGAGATTAAGTAGCATACGAATACTGATTTAGGTTTCAAATCTATACACATTTATAATATGAATAATGATTTTTTTATTTGTATTAAACTTACTTGGTATATATGTAGGTATATTCCAGCCACGAGCGTTTAATGCGTCCGAAATGTCAGTGTAATTGATAGTCTTAAGTCTAGAGAATTCTATTAAGTTTGATGATAGAGTCTACCCCAACATAATTATGATGGAGAGAGTTTTAAATTAAGTGTTTCCTAAAATGGCACCTACTAGAAAAAAGAAACCAACTGTAAATATTTGCATGGAATAAAAATACTGGCAGCTGATGTTGTTTGTATACAGCCTGAGGTCGAAGCGGGGTGGAAACGTCTTTTTTATAATCTGTTTACTTGTTTCCGCTTTTACTAGATAATCTTTTTATACTCTACACCCACTAAAGTGTTTTCATGCGATTTAAAAATGAACTAGGTATGAATTTGTTAGAAGCAAACAAAAGATCCGCAGTAACAAAATAGACATGCAAATAGAATAATTTTCCACGGTTAAAATAAATGGTTTAACGATGAACTTTCTACAAATACAAAAGTTTAGTTACTTTTATACCACTAAAGTGTCAAACAAACATAGCGTCCATCTCATGGAAAGTGGTCATCTCAGCCCTAGTAGGCTGTGGTGATTTCCATCAGATGTTTGATAATACCAGATACAGCCTCCTCTTGCCCTTGTCCCAATTTACTTGGGGTTGGCACAGTATGTATTCTTCTTGATGTTCGATAATACCAGATTGATGATTAAATTTAATTAAATAATACGAGAGCTGTTTCACTAGGTTTACCGATCCTGTGAAAAGCTCGAGTTACATAGGCTGCACTAAAAGTATCGGGAATGGAACATTTCCACTGTTCCTGTCATATTAAAATCTTTTTAATTGCAAACTCCTTGGTTTTAAAAATCGAATAACATTTATTTATTTAAAAAAAAATTCCCGGTCTTGTCACAAGTTTAGTCAAACTTGTTTAGTCGTTGAGAAAATTGAATTGACTCGATAAAATTCAAGAGCAATGATTTATTATGACTTTCGCAGTGGTTTAACACAAAAACAGTGTGTTGACCGGATGATTTCTGCATTTGGTGATGAAGCTCCATCCAAAACCACAATTTATCGCTGGTTTGCTGAATTTCAACGTGGACGTGTCAAGCTCAGTGATGATCCCCGTCAAGGTCGTCCAAAAACTGCAGTCACCCAAGAAAACGTTGATACTGTGCGTAAGCTGATTGAGGAAGGTCGACATGTGACATACCGCGAAAACAGGCAACTTTAGACATTGGCATGAGTCAAATACAAATAATCTTGCCTGAACAATTAGGTGTAAAATAGTTGTTTTCCCGATGGATACCGCATTCACTTTGTGAAGAGCAAAAAGCGGCTCGCGTTACTTGGTGCGTCAGAACTCTCGAAAGATTCCACGCAGGATCTTCAAATGCTGTATACAACATCGAATCAGGTGACGAATCCTGGATATATGCGTACGAACTCGAAACAAAAAACCAGTCACGAGTTTGGGTGTTCGAAAGTGAGTTAAAGCCAACAAAAACTGTAAAGAAAAAGAGTTGCAAAAAAAAAATGGTGGCCACGTTTGTCTCCAAAACCGGCCATGTTGCGACTATTCCTCTTGAGGGACCAAGAACAGTTGATGCAGAATGGTATGCTAGCATTTGTTTGCCACAGGTCGTTGCTGAACTCCGTAAAGAGAACGGCAACCGCCGCATCATCCTCCATCACGACAATGCGAGTTCTCACACCGCGCACAGAACAAAAGAGTTTTTAGAGCAAGAAAACGTGGAATTATTAGACCATCCGCCATACAGCCCCGACCTAAGCCCTAATGATTTCTATACTTTCCCTAAAATAAAGAATAAATTGCGTGGATTTTTATCACCTGAAGAAGCCGTGGACGCCTATAAAACGGCCATTTTGGATACTCCAACTTCCGAATGGAATGGTTGCTTCAATGATTGGTTCCATCGTATGGAATAATGTGTCAAATTTCGCGGAAAATACTTCGAAAAGCAATAAATACATTTTTAATTAGTAATGTTGTGTCACTTCCTTGATTCCCGAAATTTTTAGTGCCGCCCTCGTACTTTGAAAATAAAATCAAACATACATACAAATTGTCACGCCTTTATCCCCGAAGGGGTAGGCAGAGGCATACTATACGCCCACATTTCAACGCATGCATTTTTTGTCCCACGTAACAGGTGGTGAGCCCATTGCCGTGTTGAAATGGACAGGCGCAGGCTGTGGAGACATGCTATTAAAATTTTTCAAGCGGGCGGCCTTCAACCAGGCTTAACGACTGCCATTTTACTGGCAACCGGGACGAACGGCTTAACGTGCCTTCCGAAGCACGGAAAGTAAAATCAACGGTAGATATAAGAAAAAAATCGTCGAAAGTTTATCCCATAACAATCCAAGTTTACCTGGAAGTATGTCGCGTCTGATATAACTAATCACTCTGTACATGAATTGTGAAGGTGTACACGAACACCCTGTGACAAGTGTGATGAGAGAAAGTAGCCTTGGTCATCAATAAAATTCAACAGAACACATAGCGTTATCCAGGACGTAGAACGTGCATAGGCCGTGAAGTTTCTCTGATCGCTATGATACTCCGTACCGCTTCCGCGAGTGGGAATATTGATACTTTTCATAGCATACCATTGTACCGAATCAAACGAAACCCGGTACCTGGATGCACCACTCAAAAGGTTAACGCAGTACCTACTCAGAGTGAAGCTCAACTTACACCTAAAAAGATTTATGCTTATGCTATTAAAATAAAATCTAAAAAAAAAATATTTGTGATAATTTTTATAAACGTAGTAAAAAATACCTCTACGTAAAAACGATAGAAAGGTACTAATTTCATAGAGAAAAATACGAAGCGTTTAACAAAGTTTAACTGTACATAAAATTTTATAGACCTATATATGACAGAGAGACAATCCGAACTGAGCCGAGTTCCCGAGTCATTAGACTCGTTTTTATTAGTCAATGACAATAAACATGTCGTAAGCTATCGACTGAAAACATTCGTGGAATTAGTTTCCTCCGCCCTATTTGATTATTACGATTATTGCATTCGATTATCGCATTGTATTTATTTTTTATTGGTCGATTATACAATGTGGTGAAACTTTCAATTTAGTTTATTATTATTTCTATCACGCCTTATCCCCGAAGGGGTGACAGTGGCATATTATATGACCACTTTTCACCATGTGTATTCCTGTCCCACGTAGTAGTTGGTGAGCCCATTTCCGGTGTTGAAAATAGACAAATGCAGGTTATCGCTACCTGCTGTTGAAATTTTTCAAGCCGCCTATAAGGCCTTCAATTTGACTTAATGACTGTCATGTTACTGGCAACCGGAACCAACGGCTTAACGTGCCTTCCGAAGCACGGAAACGCTCGCAGCAAATGTAAATGCCACAAAGTGGTCGTCCATCCGTGACCAGCCATAGCGAAAGGTGCTTAACGCAGTGATCGTTTACAGAACACTGAGTCCGCAGTACCACAAACGCTTCATTTAGATTGGCATTTTATTTAGATTTGATTATTGAAATGCAGTTTCCTACCACATTAAAAAGTAAAAACCGAGTAGCATTAACAATTTCATAAATAGTGGTATTTATTTTAATTATTAATTAAGTAGTTTCGCTAAAAGTCAATGCACATTTTCTACTCAAAATCTCTTTTGTGTTTATTAAAATTTTGACTGTAATCTGGTAAAACACCTTGAGTACAACTTCTGAAAAATGTTTCCCAAATTAACTTCGTACAACGGCCCACGAGTTGAGCAGTCGGATATTATTTATTACTTACAATTTTGCTTACACAGTGAAAATATTGCTGTACATTCATCCGTTGCCCGCGTTTCTCGAGGAGCTCCTAATTTCTAATGGGCCATTTGCCACTTTGTCAATTGCTCCAATAAATCTGAGCGAGTGGCTATGTGCGTCGTCTGAGTTATCGCCCCGTCTCAACCTAAATGTCGCTACATTCTTTTGTTTTGTTTTACACCATCTCGAATACACAACAATGATGTTTGACTGACTAAGGGTGGATTCGACCAAACAAGAATAACATTTTGACGGAGTAAGTATTTTTACCTAAAATAACAGCTGTCAAAGTACGAGGTGACAAATACGTCAAAACTGACATTGTACCGTATTATCTTATAACATTAAATTGTTACGTTTCAAGTCAAGGTGAAGGAATAGTACATAGATTTTTGTCCGGTTATACATTCGTTTTTAATTATTTTTAAACCGCAGAATAACAATACCTAGTTTTACGTAATCCTCGAGTAATTTGGAAAAACGTAAACGAAGTTACATGAGTGTCTAGTACGGGAATCATTTTACACCTTGAATTCACCCTTGGGTTTATGTTACCTTGAATAACAATTTAATTTTATAGGATTATACGTTAAAATGTCAGTTATGACGTATTTGTCATCTCGTGCTTTGACGGCTGTTACGAGTATTCTCGGTATAAGTACTTATTCCGCCAAAATCGTCGGTATAAATATTTACTCGAGTATAGTTACCTTTTCCTTGGGTTAACAGTTGGTAAAATGGAAAATCAATTTACTATTAGAATAAGTGGAAGTTACTCTCAAGTAAAATCTTAGTATTGTTTGATCGAATCCACCCTTAGATACGTAGGTATGTATGGCAAAACAATATAAATTCTAAAGAGGCTTTTAGAATACAAATATCATCTGAATATAGATAATGAAGTTAAAAATCGTAGGTACACATAACGTTGTCTAGACTATCGTGACTTTTTAACAGCCATTCGTTCAAAACTGCTGTCGACAGAAGTCGAACTGCGATAAATTTTAATTAGAAGATAAATGAATCCAAACCATAGATCGAACTATTTTTATTAGTTTGTCCCATTCGATCTATAACAAATGGTTTGATCTATAACCGGTTGAAAGCAAAGTTTGAACATTGAAATCTATACGTAAAATGTTTGTTCAAAAAACAAACCGTAGGGTTTGATTTTTAAACAACTCAAGAGTATACCAAACAAAAAAATATTGGGAATAGTGTTCGTATGCCACTTATCGTAACAGCAATTTTATAGTAAAGTATAATCACGACTCAACGGCAGGTTATACTGTAGTCTATGCCTACTTATAAATAGAGCAGAAGAGCTTATATGTTTATTTGGGTGAACGCGCTAATCGCAGGTACTGTGAGTTCGAATAAAAAAGAAATGTGTTGGATTGTTGGAAACGCTTGTGGCCCCGCGGTCTCAGTGTTCTGTAAACGATCACTGAGTTACGCAACTTTCACTATGGCTGGTACTCGGATGGGTGACCACTTTGTGGCATTTACATTTGCGAGCGTTTCCGTGCTTCGGAAGGCACGTTAAGCCGTTGGTTCCGGTTGCCAGTACAATGGCAGTCGTTAAACCTGGTTGAAAGCCTTATGGGCGGCTTGAAAAATTTCAACAGCAGGTAGCCACAACCTGCGTCTGTCTATTTCAACACGGCAATGGGCTGACCACCTATTATGTGGGACAGGAATCCACACAGTGAAAAGTGGGCCTATAATATGCCACCCTTTCGGGGATAAGGCGTGATGGATATTTATCTATTTATGTGTTGGATAGCTCATTTATTAAATAGGCTATATACATCATCACGCTACTATCTACCTAGCACAGCAAATCAGTAATCATAAATGTTCACAAATTGGGCAAATCTCCCTACATTACTGTCCATTTAATTAAAGTCGGGATTAAATGGCTACCTCAGTGCTCGAACTATGTCAAGGGCAAAACCACGGGGCTCAGCTAGTATTTAATAAAATACTGTTGATAAAATACTTAGTAAATACTTATACTATACAAACCGTATACAAAATATGTTATATTGTTTTAAAACTAATACATTAATTACACACAAGTCCATAGCGGCTCCATTAAAATTTTCTCACAAAATTCTGAGCAAATACGGTACGTATACAAGGTGTTTATTTTAGACCCACCCGACTTTAATTTCCGACTCTAATTCTAGAACCGAAAGCGTAGTCTTTGATTCGCCCACATCAGAAACTGAGTATATTATGTTAGACATGTGGACGTGCTGCTTGTCTTTATACCTTGAATTTTGGATGCGACTGACGTCGGAGTTGGTCGGTGGTTTTCAGGTGGACAGAATACGCAACTACATTAGAATTGTGAAGTTAACTTTCTGTTAACTGAGCGTATCTACTGTGAATTGGGACTGTCATTCTATCACTAGTAACGTGCTGGTATTTAAAGTTTCATAATTGTTGTATGTACTAAGCGGGAATATTCTATGGTTGTGATTGAATTTTGCTACAATAGAGCTTGACGTATAATGTTTTGTAATACGCATCGGAATAACACATAGGCAACTTTTTATACGGGGAACAATTTTTGTGGGAAACGGGAAAATTGTACCACGCGTGCGGAGCCGCAGGCGTCAACTAGTATCCATATATAAATACGTTTTAATTAAAAAACAAAAAAAAACATTTTTAACAGCAAACCAAACTAAAAAGTAAATGAAAATTAAATTAAATATCAATGAAATAGAGTTACTAACAATATTTTTTTGATTAATTAGATTGGAATAAAATTTACAAAAAAAAATATATATAGAATTAGTTTTACGAGTACTAACAATATAATTAGATGCAATGAAATTAGATATATATATTACAAAAAAAAATATATATATTATTCATAAATTGCACTACGCGCTTGTAAATCTTACTCAATGTTAATCAAGTTTCACTGTGGCTGGTCCTCAGATGGGTGACTTTCATGATTGGTGACATGACATGATTTCATTTGATTTGTGACATTTCCATTAACGACTTAAGGCACATTATGGGCAGCTGTCAATTATGAAGGCCTTATGGGCTTAAAATATTTCAACAGCAGGTCGCTACGACCTGCACTTGTCCTTTTCAACATGACAATGGGCTCACCACCTGTTACGTGGGACAAAAATACTTAGGTTGAAATGTGGGCGCCTAGTATGCCTCTGCCATCCCTCCACGGATATGGGCATGACTGATAAGTATTCATTATGCTGTTGCAAAAAAAATATAAATAAAATACTATATTTGAATTATTTTATTTATTTATGTGAAAAAATATTTATACTGTTGATAGTAGGCACTTGACGAAACTTGCTACCATTTTGAATAAAAACACTTGTACTTTTCCACAAAATTTACTTTTAACCTGACCGCTTTCGCCTTACGGCATTTTATAAGGTTATCTAATATTTATATATTTCAGAATTGTACTGAATGACATCTGAAATATATAAAACATTATTTAACCTTTGAAAATATCATAAGGCGAAACCGGTCAGGTTAAAAAATTAATTTTGTAGTGTGTTTTTTTTTTTCAAAACTTTCGTCTAACCTCTATTTTTTTAATCATATTTATAAAGTTATTCAGGCATCTGAAAGTTTGTGAAAATTATGCTGACGGTTTTGTTACATGTTAAAAGCGTGTTAAAACATACATGTCAATCATCAGACAGAGCAGTACACTATCTTTTTCTGAACCAAAATTCATCTTTAATGGATAAGTAATTTTAAAATTATATTTATTAATAAAATGCTACATTACGTCAAGAACAAGGCAATTTTCTCCTTACTTTATTTGTTCTCATTGCAACTTACTATTAAACAACCTTATTTCGAACTGTAATGGAAACACCGGTTCATAAAATTTAATTAAGGCCAGTCATCAGTCACCTTGAGGTTTGGGTCTTGTCACTGGTTATGCAAGATAACGTGGGGTCAGACGTTGCACTAACTCGAGTCCGTGCTCTGATGAATGTAGCAACGAACCTCAAATATGCCACCACTGACAACTCCCGTCTATTTGCAACAGTGTTTCTCAAACCATATAGTTCATATTGAGAACCCTTAAAATGCATATTAAGGAAATGGGAAAAAAAAGGAATTAAAGGTTTTGCTCATCAAGCATTCTTGACTTAATTAGTTCACGATAACCTTAATTTAGTTTTTATACAAATTGTTACATATACGTGAGTGGGGTATGAGTGCCATGTATGTGTGTGTGTGTGCGTTATACATTTCAAAATTTTAAGTAAACGACTTAGGCGTCCTAACGGGGTTGAGAGACGGCAATTGCTTTCGATCTGTAGCTGCTTCAGATTCTGCAGCACAAGTGCCGATCCTCTCGTGTTGCAAACATGCCTAAGCTACAGTGACTACTTCTGGCTAATATGTCTTCCAAAGCACGGAACTGCCAAACCGTAAAAAGAAACGCCACAAGTGATGAGAGCAAAAGAGTATCAGCCATCTCAGAGCATTAACCCCAGGTTACGCCGCTTATCATAGTGCTCGTTTATCAAACTCTGAGCAAGAGAAGGTACGGATGCTGCTACAAGAAGCCTATTATATTCTATTAGTAAAAACTAAAAGCCATTTTCAAAGGGTATGCCACAGTATAAATGTTTGAATACCACTGGCATTCATAACCCATGCAATTAATGGAGATGGAAGAAGATAGCGCCGACCGTGTGACGACGGCTCAAGAAAATCGATTCATCCTCAAGTCACGCTCAACTTATGCGAAATATTATTCATAAGTTTGTTACTCTCGCCAACGGACGGTCCAAATGCAAACAAACCGCGATTCTCATTATTAATCATTCAACAAGGATCCTTGTTATCGAATAGTGGCCATGATGAAATGGTGGGTCACCTAATTGTGATTAACGTTCACTAGAAGACCATTGGTCAGCTTCCCAACGTACCTAATTGTTTGAGGTAAGTTAATACCCCTGAATTTATCAGGCTGATTTCTTGCAATGAAAGCAAGAAGTCATTAACTATACATTGCATTTAATATGTGAAGATATCCTTAATGTTAAATAAATATTTTGTTAAATGGTATGCTTGGTGTAGCAATTTTGTGTTTATTGAGATATTAAAACGTCCATACAAAGGCCATGATGCTCGTTACAGGAAATACCATTCACCTTCTCACTCCTCATTAAAATTTGTACAACAGCTTCTAAATTCTACTCTTTTCTCCGATCCTACATTTCAATATACAGGAAAAAGTGGAAGAGCGATGTGTACGAAGTACTGAGCTGGGCTGGCAAAAGTTTTGCCACCCCAACCCACCAGTGGGGGGCAAAAAGTGTTGCCGACGGGTGCGCGCGTACTTATAGTTATGTTGGGGAAAAGTTTTCCGTGTTGCGGGTAGGGGGATGAGGGGGAAGAGGGTTGACGCATGCGCGCCTACACCACCGCAGCTCTGACGTACCAGTCCTGTTCAGGATATTGTCTACGACGCAAGGATATTGCTGACTTTCAAATGATATGGGCTGTTACGTAATCTCGTAACTGTTTCAATATTCTTGTTCCTGCCAATGTTTATTATTCGACACTTATTTTCGTAATAGTAATATCAGAATAATAATTACGGCACTTAAGTAGTTATTATGTATAACTGAAGATGTTAAATGGCTCAGTAAAACACTGCCTACGCCGTAGCAACAGTACTCTACGCTAGGGACTCGTAATGTCTACGAAAATAGAAGAAACTATTCACATTTCTTATCGTAAACTCAGAATCGAAATGAAATGAATGATTTATTATGAAAAATTTCTTTATTTTGCTGCCGATAGGGTAATCTAGAGAACATCGTAAAAATCGATCTACAGAGATGACTGCCAAAATACATATATATATTTTCATACATAAAAAATGTCCCATAATATTTATTTATATTTACATACATAACATAACTAATATTACTATTTTTAAATTGGAAATATTTGAGTTGCAATTACAGTAATAACTGGAGTATATTATTATTTTGTAAGTTACTTACTAGCTGACACAAAATGTTTTGTCGAAGAATTAAAGTTACTGTAAAACCCTACGCATACGAGTTTGGCTCGACGATGAACTTGAAAATGACTCTCGCGCAACTTCCAACAGGATTTGTTGCGACTTGTTGTTTACTCCGTTTGTTACTGAACTAAATTTGAGTTGCTAAACTAAAGTTGTGGATATTTAAAGGGAACTTTTTCTCGGAGTCAATGCCCGAGCCGCTCAGTCCGTCACCCAGTTTCAGAGTACCAACAGAGTTATGGCAGTTGTTCGGAAACTACTTGGACCAGCGGGCAGAGGGCTGCAGTAGGAAGGTCATGGAACTAATTTGACCTTGCTTTCAACTTGCGAACTGTGGTTAACACAGTCAGTCATCATTTGTAATTGGACGTTGTTGTACCTGAGGGCACAACACATACATGAGGGCGTGGCGTGGCAGTTTACCATGCATTTTACGTTTCCGTGTAATTTGAATTTTATAAATATTATCTTATTAATATTAAACAGTTGACTTGTGGAATAATGATTGTATTAAAATTATAATATAACTGGGCTTAGGCAAAGGTCACAGGTTCAATCCCCGTCTCGAACTAAGTTGTCTTTTTTCACTTTAATAAAAAAATACGTGAAAGTTAGCATAATAATTGCTTGAAAAAATAAAATAAAATTACTGTTAAAAGAAGTAAACCTAAGAAATAGGAATGCTTTAAATATCACGCAGTTCGATGCATTTATCATTTCCATTAAACAATAAGTCATCATCATTATTTAAGTCAACTTTACAATTTTATAGTTATGTTGTCATTATTAATCGAAATAAGAAAGAATAATTTTCGGGGATAAGGCGTGATAGAACATGATTAGATATTCTTATTCTATTCACAACAAAGTCATATAACATTGTTGTGTAAGTTATATCATTTATAACACAAGAACGGGTGAAAAATTTAATTAACCCTTGATTTGTTGGATAAGTCTTCACCCTGATTAGCGGAATGAGTAAAAAATAAATTTTATATAAAAACGTTATGTTAAATAAATAAATAAATAAATATTGTAGGACGCTTTTCACACAGCGCCATCTAGCCCAAAGTAAGCTAATATTAGCTTGTGTTATGGGATCTAGATAACTGATAAACATACTTATATATTTTTAAATACATACATATTATAGATAAATAACACCCAGACACATAATAAACCATCGTGCTTTTCACACAAAGTTTTATCCTGGGTGGGAATCAAACCCACGACCACCTCTTGCGTAGCAGTCGGATGCACTCCCACCGCGCCACAGAGGCAGTCACACGTGTTAATCACACATTTTCTATAAATTTTTAATAAAGTGGAAAAAGACAATTCGATTCGAGACAGGCATTGAACCTGTGACCTTTGCCTACCCAGGGCAATGTTCTAGCCACCTGAACTACCCGAACCGTATCGAACCAAGTTGAAATTCTCCACCATATTTTTACCATCATTTAAAGAGTATGAACAGAGCCATCTATCGAGCTAATGAACAACTCGATACCAATGAACAGTGTTACAACCATTTTTAAACATTGATGCAATTAACTCCACTCAGACTATGGATAAATTTATGACAATTCGATTCAAGACAGGGATTGAACCTGTGACCTTTGCCTAACCAGGGCAATGTTCTAGCCACCTGAACTACACGAACCGTATCGGACCAAGTTGAAATTCTCCACCATATTTTAACCGTCATTTAAAGAGTATGACCAGAGCCAGCTATCGAGCTAATGAACAACTCGATACGGTTAAAATATGGTGGAGAATTTCAACTTGGTTCGATACGGTTTGGGTTGTTCAGGAGGCTAGAACATTGCCCTGGTTAGGCAAAGGTCACAGGTTCAATCCCTGTCGTGAATCGAATTGTCATTTTCCACTTTATTAAATATTTATGAGAAATTTAGCACCAATTAATTTCTACGACACACATTATCGAAAACATATTTTTCAAAAAAATGTTATTAAACTATTGTGTAAAATGGCGTGATTATATATTTTTGCAATATAACGTTGGTATATATTTGTAACAAATATTTCTAAAGTCAAGATAAAGAACAAGTTCTATTCTTATCTCGTATAAAGCATTCTGAAATCGCCTTAATTAACTGAAAGTTTCAACCGTCAAAGGCTTCAAACAAATTGGCCACGACAAAATAATGCGGTAGAAAATAGACGTTTAGACGATCAGAGTCAAGCCGAACATTGGCGGACTACCGCTCGAGGGCTTCACCACCTCGTAGCACCTGGATAACAAAATTAATTACAGCCCAATAAGGAAATATTAACCGGACGGTTAATAAGCTTCAAGGATACACCACAATTAAATTGGGAGGGTCCAACAGCCATTATTTATAAACAATAATATATCAAAGCGATATTTTCAAGATGGTGCTTGCCGCAGCGATACGTCATGCTATGGTTAGCGTTTGGGGAGTTAATTCTTAAGATATTTATGGCCGAACATTGTTATGAGAATAAAGGGTTTGGAATCGTCTGCTTCGATTATTGGTATGACAAAAGATTGTGGTTGCCATTAAGCACAAGAAATAAGAATTTACAACTTTTTTATTTGCATCAACATGGTGTTATTTTTTGTTATTCGCTACTTTCATAATCACCTAATAACTTAAATATTCTAATTATTTCATGATATAATAATATTATACAACAGTGAGATATGATTCTGTTTTAAATTAAAGGCGTGTTATTTGTGTGGAATATATTTTTATAAAATAATGCACCTATTACGTGGGACAGGAATCCACACGGTGAAAAGTGGGCATATAATATGCCTCTGCCACCCCTTCGGGGATAAGGCGTGATGGATATTTATTTATTTTTTTTATTTTATAATGTACGTGGTTAATCTTCAGGGTTACGTACCCAACGGGACCATATTACTAAGGCTCCCCTGTCCGTCCGTTCCTCTGTCGCCAGACAAGTGTGTCTTATGAACCGTGACAGATAGACTAGTGATTTTTTTAGAGGTGATGTATATCTGTTGCTGCTATAACAGCAAATACTAAAAACGGAATAAAATAAATATTTAAGGGTGCTCCCATACAAAAAGTATGTTTTTGCTCGATATTATTAATGATGTAGGCATTTGAAATATTAACAGACTATTTAGTTACATTTTCGCATTAAAAATAAATCATTATGTTAAAATGAAAAATAATAGGGATGGCTCCCATTGAACAAATAATTTTTTGCCATATTTATAGAGAATGGAGTGGAGTGTCTTTGAGGAAAAATCTCCGAAATGATATAATCCGTCAGAGAACCTAAGTGGGTGACATAGCTCGAAGGGTAGGCACATTAAAGCGGCAGTGGGCTGGCGACATTTGTAGAAGAACCGATGAGCCTGCCCTTGCCCAGCAGATGGCCGATGGAGCAAGCGAGTTCTAAAGTGTAGACTGGGGCTCGTTAAACGTGAGCTAGGACGGCCCCCCGTCAGATGGACAGACGTCCTGGAAAAGATCGCAGGGAGGGACTGGATGCATGTGTTGTAGCGTAAATTGGCAGAAGCCTACGTACAGCAGTTGATTGCCATAGGCTGATTTGATTGATTGATTGATTTATAAAGAATGACAAGGAACCCTTAGTGCGCGAGTTCGACTCGCACTTAACCGGTTTTATAGATTTATGGTGCAAATTATCAAATCCATATGTGGTACGTAGCACAAAACTGAGACAGTTGCGTTTTCAGGGCATAAAATTGTTTTATTTGATGACCAATGCTAATAACTTTATGTCGTCGTTTTAGTTTTCTAAAAGTCTATCTATTTCACTGACCTAGTACAAAATCGTAACCACCACCACCGACCTCTGTAGCCGCTCCAGGATCCAAATTTAGAGTCCAAGATCAGGAATCTTCAAGATCAAGTGTACTAGCTCCAGGGTCAAAGAGAGAGAGCCTACGTTCCAGTAAGTAGTATATTGAAAGCATTTTTTATACTACGAGTGTGTGAGACAGATTTAACTGATACTATACTATATAATTAATACTAATACTAAAATAATTATTGACTTTCTGATCTAAATATATGTGTGGGTGAATGTATCTATCTATAATGTACTTCTTATTTTCGTTTATTTATTCAAAGTGTTATTTTGTGTAAAATAAAATATATTGTATCAATATTTTACTCAAATAAATATGTGCTAAAAATCATTGTAATAGTTATGATGAATATTAATTATTATTATATAGTAAGCACTCGTGGTCCCGTGGACTCAGTGTTCTGTACACTATCACTGAGTTATGCAACTTTCACTATGGCTGGTCCTCAGATGGGTGTGGCATTTACATTAGCGAGCGTTACCGTACTTCGCGAAGCACGTTAAGCCGTTGGTCCCGGTTGCCAGTAACATGGAAGTCGTTAAGTCAAGTTGAAGGCCTTACAAGCGGCTTGAAAATTTTCAACAGCAGATAGCCACAACCTGCGTCTGTATATTGCAACACGGCAATGGGCTCACCACCTATTACGTGGGACAGGGTATACAATATGTATGCCTCTGCCACACCCTCACGGATAAGGCGTGATAGATAAATAAATTATATAGTAATTAAATAAGAAAAACGACTCAATAATTCTAGTAGTCAACGTGTATTAAATATAAATAACATTTATAATTCGTTAATGTATTATTGAATAGCAAAAAAATTTATGCTACAACCCAATTAACCCCCGCCCCTTTTAAAAGCTTTAGCTTATTTATGAGCATGTAACAAATATTGAATAACCGTTACAATAAATTTAAAAATAAAACGGTCATAGATGATATAACAGGACAGGAATCCACACGGTGAAAAGTGGGCATATAATATGCTTCTGCCACCCCTTCGGGGATAAGGCGTGATGGATATTCATAGATGATATGGAATTTTTGGATAAATCAAACAAATGAAAATTTAGTACAAGTCATAAGTTACGTAACACTGCATTGCGCGTGACTCGATATAGTTATTTTTAAACTTTCGCGGTTTATACTCATATTTTATATACTACTCGGGACTTCACGCGAAACAATTTTCGTATTAGGTTCGTGGTCGTTCATATATAGGCCAGACTAAACGAACCATCGCAGAAAGGGTCAAAGAACACATCGCAGCTGTGAAAAACCGTCTGTTCAACAAATCGACGATAGCGGAACACCTCGAGTCGGGTAGTAATCACTGGATCAAACTCCATCAGCCCAAAGTCCTCTCCACTAATCGCCACTATTATCCTCGAGTTGTGCGCGAAGCTATTGAAATTAGAAGATACAATAATTTCAATAGGGAAGATGGATTCAAGCTATCCGAGATGTGGAATTCAGTGATGAAAAATCTTGACCGTAGAAAACCTGTGCCAAACTAAACTGACGTGGTGAGTGAAGTGTGTCGCCGGCCTTATCCTGCATTATAATAAAAATGGAGGGTAGCTACAAACAAAAGTAACTCCATGCATACTCTCGGCCCTCACCATCAGTCCAGCTGCGACCACGGGCGCTGCAACGCGCTCGAAACGTCGGTGAATGTAAGTACAAAATTGTTTCGCGTGAAGTCCCGAGTAGTATATAAAATATGAGTATAAACCGCGAAAGTTTAAAAATAACATTAGCAAACCGTTACGGGCCGGAAATTGCACAAAGTGAAAGACCTTGAATGTTTTCGGAAAAAGTGCGGGCGTATAGGTATCTACCTCACTTACATTTTTTAAAAAGTGCCGTGATTACGATATAATTCCTAATTGTGTTCGAATTAGGCCGCGTGATGACATCGCATTCTCCGGTAAAATTCTAAGACACGCGAGTGGTCGGTTACTGCGACAATTAATAAATAACAACCATGCGGAGTTAGACAAAGTGCACAGGGCGTTATATGTGTTACATTTGGAATGCAGTGAAGTGTTGACCGGGAGCAATTTCGACGTAATTGATCGCATAACATATTAACAGGCGGAGAGGACATACCATCTATGCAATGCAACACACGAAAAGAAATTCGACAAACTAAAGGTTTCTCAGAGGAAAATTACGCACTCGCAGAATAAGGCTTGTTCAACACTATCAAACTTTAATGACACGGTCATCAATTTGTCAAATGTAGACTTAGACCAGCCAGCCAGCCCTAAATATACTGCAAAAGGGGTTAAATTACGCTCTCACACAGAGTCAAGTGCCGTATGAAAGTATTATCTGTGGGGTAGCGGCCTCCTCTACCTCTATCGCCCGCAACAAAGTACCTTTTGGTGAAGCTGAAATTCTACGACAAGACGTTTCCCATGTCTTACGTAAGGCACGCAA
Source organism: Thumatha senex (assembly GCA_948477245.1). Classification (NCBI taxonomy): domain Eukaryota; kingdom Metazoa; phylum Arthropoda; class Insecta; order Lepidoptera; family Erebidae; genus Thumatha; species Thumatha senex. Next base: position 8,460,302 of record OX419729.1, on the reverse strand, counting down.
AAGCAATACTACTGCAGAAGAGCGAGAAGCACTTGCCGCTTTGAGGAGCAATCAAGACGTATTGGTACTTAAGGCCGACATAAGCAACGCCACCGTAGTACTTCAGACTACAGATTATGAAGCGAAAATACGCACTTTGCTCCAGGACACACAGACATATAAGCAGGTAAATTATAATCCCACATCGAGAGTAACACGAAAAATACGAAAATTGATCAAGGAGCACAAAGAAGATTTCACAGAAGACGAGTTCAAGCATTTGTACCGAGCAAAGATTACGCAGCCACCCAAATTATATGGCTTACCAAAAGTGCATAAACCCAATGTGCCACTGCGACCTATCGTAAGTCAAATTAACTCTCCTACTTACGATCTAGCAAAACACATTGCCAAAGCACTGCAGCCATTGGTGGGAAAAACACCGTCTTTTGTCAAAGATTCTCGCCATTTTATCGACATAGTTAGAGACATTAAGTTGGAACCGGATGAGATTTTGGTAAGTTTTGATGTGGAATCTTTATTTACTAATGTTCCATTAGAAGAGTGTCTACTAATTATTGAGACTAAAGTGAGGGAGAATGGTCTGACGAACAGTTACACAACACTATTGCGAAGTTGCATAGAAGGAAACTACTTCCTTTACCACAACCAACACTACCTCCAGATAGACGGCGTTGCTATGGGAAGTCCATTGGCACCAGTGGTTGCGAATATTTGGATGGAGCATATAGAAGACATGGTATTCAAGGATGCCCAAAGCCAGATCAGGTTGTGGAAAAGGTATGTAGATGACATTTTCTGCATATTTAAAGGCAACAGAGAGCAGGTGATTTGTTTTACTGAGAATCTCAACTCATTACATGTGAAAACACAGTTAACGTATGAGATTGAGAACAACAGATCGTTATCTTTTCTCGACATTAAGTTAATGGAGAGAACTGATGGTTCCTTGGCCCATACTGTGTACCGGAAACCCACTCACACTAACAGATACTTGCACGCCTCATCGCATCATCACCCACTTCACCTAAAATCAGTAAGCGCCACGCTCATCAAGAGAGCCAATAACCTCTGCGACCCTGAGCATCTACAGCAGGAGTTGGAGCATGTTCAGGAGATACTTAGGATGAATGGGTCCTCTCCACTGATTTCTTTTTTTTTTTGATTTCCTGCTACGAGTAGCAGGAAGACACGACGTGCACCGAGGAAGATGAAACCGGGTGTTGACTGTCAACCGGCTTATGTCAACCGTATGTGAAAGGTATAACGGACAAGATTGGATCGTGTTTACGACAGTTCTCCATTCGTACTATATACAAACCGTTAGCCAAAGTAGCGAAGTACGTGCGAACACCAAAGGACGTCATCCCTCTGCAAACACCAGGTGTCTACAAAGTGGATTGTAGCTGCGGTCGTTCATATATAGGCCAGACTAAACGAACCATCGCAGAAAGGGTCAAAGAACATATCGCTGCTGTGAAAAACCGTCAGTTCAACAAATCGGCGATAGCGGAACACCTCGAGTCGGGTAGTAATCACTGGATCGAACTCCATCAGCCCAAAGTCCTCTCCACTGATCGCCACTATTATCCTCGTGCTGTGCGTTAAGCTATTGAAATTAGAAGATACAATAATTTCAATAGGGAAGATGGATTCAAGCTATCCGGGATGTGGAATTCACAAACAAAACTGACGTAGTGAGTGGAGTGTGTCGCCGGCCTTATCCTGCATTAGAATAATAATGGAGGGTAGCTACAAACAAAAGTAACTCCATGCATACTCTCGGCCCTCACCATCAGTTCAGCCGCGACCACGGGCGCTGCAACGCGCTCGAAACGTCGGTGAATGTAAGTACAAAATTGTTTCGCGTGAAGTCCCGAGTAGTATATAAAATATCGATATAGTTAATCGTTTTTCTCTTTTTGACTGTCAATCGATACAGCTCTTAAGATGTTAAGACTTAAACAAACTTCATTTGAAAGCTAGCGCGCCTGCTAAACGACGGATAAGGCTCCTACGTACTTAGTTGTTTCAGACAAAACTGAAAAAAGTACTAAAATAAAAGGTTTTAAGAGTTCCCGAATGATATTAATATGATATAAAAAGGTTTTTATTCCTGTTTTTCAACATGGTTTACTTCCAAAATCATAAAAAGGATTGTATCCAAGAAGTTGCTGTAAGAAACTAGTCAATAAGCATGTTTTTTTACCAAATGTTAAAAATCAGGATTGCAAATTATAAGCAGTAGGTCGACGTCTACAGCGAGCAAAACACGGGCGTACACCGTATTTATGGTTATATGACGCAAAACTTTCCAAGCGTAGGAGCTAAAGCCATCGATTTTCAAAACTTTTTCATGGAAATAAACCTACTTTCGTTGTGTACGCAGCGTTTTCGATGTGTGTGTATAAACTGGGGTCACTCACACAGATGAAGTGAATTGGAGGTCACGTTTTCTATAGATTTAAATTTTAAATGGTAAATATGTCCCGCAGGTCGATATTTATTCAATAAATAAATTAAGAAAAGTATTTGCAAGACAAGGCGGTAATTTGTTCGCACAATGCACAATTACTTACCTTTTTTGACAATGAAATATAAAAATCACATATGAATATACATATGAATGAAACAAGCAGATGTTTACAATGCAATTTTACTAAAGGACATGGTAACAAAAAAATAATTGTAGGTTACTATTAGAAATATATTTTCGGTTCCGTTCCTCTCTAAATTCTTTAAAGAACATTTTTTTTTCAGCATTATTCTTTACAAACGTGTCTTGTAACACATCATAGGACCATCGACCGTTTGTATCGAACGAACACACACATACAAAGTCATCGTACTTGTAATGGGTCCGCAAAGAAAAGTTTTAAAAACTTTTCCACCGAAGCAATATGGCTCGTGTTCTCAGCCGTTATGTTTTATTTAGGTAACGTTATACTATCCCTCTCTAGCTGACAAAATCTCGCGTTTAAACGAATGGAATGGGTATATTTTCAGCATACTGTTTTGACTGAACGTTTGCCTTGCCCGGGATACGTAGTAATTATTTGAATTCTGTCATTGCCGTGTATTTTTTATGTGCTGTCGTTATTTCGTAGGTTGCAGCAAGGTCCTAGATTACTACAGGGTCCTCTTAATATTTTTTTTTGTATAAATAATATAATCCACTTGAGTAAGAAAAAAAATTCTCAACGGTTTTGCTTTCATGATGGTCAAAAGCAAATCCGTTGAGAGTTTTTTTTTCAAACGTGGGATTTTTAGGAATAAGAAGTAACTTGTAGTATAAATCAAAATAGATTACTTACAGCGTCAGCATTAAAAGTAAACTATACTTAATTGTTTGAATGGCCTCTCTTTTAATTTTATTATTTAACTTTAAGCATCAAAAATTTCTTCCTCATTGCTCTTAAGAATGCCATCAGTTTTTTAAGCACAGCTGTGAGTATCCATATTGCGGCATGGCAATATTAAGCCTTTTGCCCAAGTACAATTCAGCTTTGCTCACGAGAATCGTCTACTAAAAGTCGTTTAACTAAAGATCTGAATAGACTGAACAAATTTTCTACTGGGAGTCAGACCAAGAGTTTAGGAACAAAGATTTTGTATTTTTTGATGTCTATATCATTTTTTTTGTTCTTGTGGCGATACTATATATCATAATATTTGATTAGGTTGCCTCATTTTTATTATTTAGTCTGGCGATCTGTCCTCTCTGACGGGTAGTCAAGGATACAGCGTGATGATTTTTATTATGAGCGTATGACACTTTTTGGTTTTAAATTAAGTTGAATTTAGTTATATAGTGTGCCTATATTAGAATTTGATATCAATTAAAGTAAAATAAAAAATGTCTTTATTTTACATAGACCATTTTCACGGTGCTTACAAAATGTAATTAACTTAACTGAAGTTAAATTATTATATTACTAACACGATCACCACTTCGAAACGCGGCCTACCTGAAAAGATTTTTTAAATCCTGTTTGTATTGTTGGTTTAAACTAGAATATAAATTCAATACTTATTAATTAAATACAATACAGTTATTGAACAATTTTGATCCTACAATATATCCATAGCTAATGTATATACTCGCAAAAACATTTAGGTTTCAAGAGTGCAATCTCACGGTGGTCGTTTATCAAGATCGTCATCTGATTGGGGCGAGCTCAGCTGCGTTTTATTGTCGAAACACACGCCTATCCAAATTTTAATTTATATTTCCATTTCTATGCCACGATTGAAACATATTTTTTATTCTTTTTAATATGCAAATTAAATATAATACAAAGGAATCGTTGTTCAACTTGTTGTAGTTGAACTTCTAACTTTATTCACGTAATAGATATTTAGTTATGTTTGGTTAGCGACATTTTACAATTTCTGACATCAAAGACGATGGTTATCAGAATAAAGCAAAATAAATATTAAAAATATAAAACCCAGACAAAAAAGCCTATGAGAATTGCTGAACCTACTTTCATAAAATATGTCTATAAACCACTGATAAAAAACCTGCTTTAAAAGCTCACTGGTAGACACGCAAACATACTCACACATAGTTATCAAACGTCCCTAAATATTGGTAGAAACACAACTTCAAATGCTTAATTAAGAAGTAAGTTCCGTGGCCATTGCATATATAAAAATAGTATCTACTTATTTAAATCATAATGGTTATTGTGACTTTTACATTATCAGACATGATACAGAAAAGATAATAAATAATCTTTTTTAAAACTTTTATGGAATATTTAACACCAGATTTTTCATAAAATGAAATCTAAAATTCACTGCGTACAACACCGTAATAACGTTTCCCTTAATCTTAATGCTCATTTTAAAAGCTGGGGCATTATCAAATAGATGTAGAGATTCAAAGTGGGAGAGGTCCAAGGCGTTCGCCGTGCTTCGTAAATTATAGACCTTCTTTGTTTTATACTCTCATTACATAGATGTCTCTAGAGGGTGTTCGAAATCAAATAATGGATTTTGTTTTCGATTAATGTTTTGCTTTAACTTCAAGAATAATTCATTTGGGATTTTTTGATTATTTATACAATTTGAATCAAGCCTTTTGTTCTATTATAACATTGAGAAAACTGACGAATGTACATTACGATGGCATATAAATCAAAACCTATTAGAGTCCACTACTACGCATCATCCTCTCCTAATTTACCCAATGATAAACAGTCCTACACTATCCGTATCTCGTTCCTCCGCGTGACTTATCCTAGGCCTGCGATCCATCAGGTTCTAGGACGTCCTACTGGCTTACCCTGCGAAGCATTATGGTAAAGGCCAGGCGGGACACCGCCGCTATTTAGTAAGTAGTATGGCCCCTCTCCAAGGCCCAATACTCTCACACGAAGCTGCCCTACTACCTCTGCAGCAAGGTAGCAAAATGCGTAAAAGCATTTCACCATACTACCAACAAAGGACCTTATGTTTATCAAATTTGTACTTGTCTCTTCGTCTCGACTATTGGTTCTTCTGAAGGCAGTCCATTGCAGGCGTGCTTAATTTTCAAGTTATATGATGTAGCTTTGGTACTTTTATTACTTTTTGATCTTAAAAGCCATTGTGTACTGCGACTAAAGGTATCCCTAGCAATATAGCAATTATCTAACCTTCTAGAAGCTCATAAATTCAACATGCACTTGTCATCGTACTTGTATTTTATGCCTACGTAAAGCCAGTGATGCGTTAAATAACAGAAGTTGCAATGTGAACAGATAGCGGAGTGACATTCCGCGTTTATCTGGTGAATCAATTAATGATGGTGGGGTATTCCGTGCCTGGCGCGGTGAGATCCGCCATGGCGGTAGCGGATGGTTTTGTCCATTAGCTTAAAATTGATTCTAAATACTCTGGTTATTCACATTAATATAATTGTATACTGCATTTCTTTTTGTCATCCAAATAGAAGAAAATATCAGACTTTTTTCCTTTTTTACACTATGCCATCTTGCCCAAAGTAAGCTAATAGCTATAAGCTTGTACAATGGGATCTAAACAACTAATAGCATATTTTCTAAATACATACATATTACGGGAAACGCCCAAAATCTGAAACAAACATTTGCGAATCACATAAATATTTGTTCGGACCCGGGAATGGAACCGGGACAGATAACACTTAAGAAAAATTAAAAAAAGTTAGGTACTTCACAACTGTTTGGCACAAATATCTGGATTTATTAAAGCTCGTCAATGTTGCCAGTTACTTCCTATAATATATACTGTCTGTATTATTTATTCTGCGCGTCGGCACGGATGTGGCAATCGTGGTGCATCCGGCGCCGGACCGAACGCACACCGCATCCGCCCGCCACGCCTCTGGCCTCCAAGCAGTCTCTCAGAAATTCTATTTTGCTATATCAGGGATTTTACGCACGCTGAAAGTTTGACAACGTTGGCTGTGATTATATTATTTTACTAATTTCATAATGGAACTCACATTTCACTTGTTCGACAACGAGATTTTGTGTTAATTTTATATGAGAGTTTCTTAATTAAAATATGGTGCATGTAAGTCAATACGTGGTATGAACAAGTGTAAATTTAAACAATAAATTGGCAATATTATAGTCAAGCAAATATGTACAATGTAAATCTATGCGTCAGGTAAAGTAGTCGTCTGTGAGTTGTCGAACAATTTCCCACTTTTGCTGTATGAGGCGGAGAATAAAACTTTTAGAAAAATAATTTAAGAATTGATTGATTGAGGATTCTTTTTACAAACGTCGTATTTCCATAGACACATTTTAAAAGCATCGAAAAATTTGCATTTATCTTATACTAGCTGTCCCGCCCGGCTTCGCCCGTGACATACTTCGAATCCCGTGGCACCCATTTAATCCCGTCGTTTATTAATTTCACAATAATGTATGAACATTTTCCAAATTTGTTAATTCCTTCTCCGCTGTCCAGAGGACCAAGTCTACTATTTCAATCGCGTCAGAAAAGAATCGTAATCGTCGCTCAGTAGCCACTGGTTGAATTTTGACTTTTGTTCGTAGTCTACTATCAAAATCGTACTCCAATAGACTTATATCGGTCGGCCGATAGAATTCTACTAACACGTACCGCGCCAGTGGACGCTAGTCAGTTGCATTTTTGATAGTCTACTAACATTTTGACAGCTAAAAACAGCGATTCTGGTTCCATTCTACGGATGTTAATAGTAGACTCGGCCTCTCGGCTCCCAGTACTTGCGCCCGGCGCCCGATTGAATTATGGTTGTATTTACACGAAATTAATTTCTATGCGCAAAATTTTGATTTCGCCGTATCTCCTAAGATATTCCTTTAATTTGCAAGGTGTAAAGGGACAAAATAATCTTCATGAAATGCTGAAGCCAACTAACATATTAAAAATTATAAGGATTAATAAAGTATTTGTGTAAATAGCCTTCAAATTACCTCTTTATCATTGCTGGTTTTTTTAAGTATTAAAATGGATATAGTATGTTATCCTTGAGAGATAGACATATACCGTCGGGGGCTTTTCTGTAGACCTATATTAGATACACAATTCCACCGTACATTATTTTGTTATATCTCAACGGGTTTAGGCAGCGTTTTCGATGAAAGCTCCCAGACGGCTCATTTTTTCCGACATCCCCAACAAATATCGTCATAATTTAGTCAATGTATACAAAAACTTAACAAATTATACATAAAAACCTTCTATAAGAATCACTCTAACTATTAAAAAAACCGCATCGTAATTCGTTGCGTAGTGTTTAAGATCTATGCATACATAGGAACAGACGGCGAAAGTGACTAGAGAGAGTAGTGATGAAGTTGTTATGAGAAGTGTCGGGACCTACACTACCTACTAGGTGTTTGTAAGTACTGTGCAAGGCTGTGCCTTGCTGTAAAAAGAAACAAGGAATACACGTTAAAGGAAGAGAAGAGAGATAATATGCAAATAAATAACAATTAAAAATAACCAAACACAATCATATAGGCCTCAAATTCATAGATTTATCCAAATAGTTGTGTTGCCAATATATCCAAAAAATGTGTCATTCGGCAAATATTTTTGCTCTCTTTGGGCGAAAATACATAACACTCCTTGCTCTTTTACAGTTTATTGTATAAAATGTTGGTGGCTTATAAGACTAATCTGGTGTGTAGAAATCCGCGCCACTGCACCATCGTCACGTGCAACTAAATACTGCATTGTAGTTTATGTCGGAAAGTTAGATGCTCTTTCTTGTTAGGAAAAATTATATTATATTTTTGACAGCAATTATAAAAACTTTCACGAATCTATTTATTAAATAAATTTGTGTTAGTATTTATAGCCTTTTAATTTCAATCTTATATACTTAAAAGAAAGTTACTGTTATAAAAGCTATATTAAATTTATAATAACCGTTTATTTTTTGTATGTATCAATCACGTCTTATCCCCGAATTGGGGTGGCAGAGGCATACTATACGCTCACTTTTCACCGTGTGTATTCCTTTCCCACGTAATAGGTGGTGAGCCCAGTGCCGTGTTATTGATCAACTTAATAAGTATACATGTTTCTTGCTTTCTGAGATTCTAATAGTCTCGGTAAGCTCTGCACCACCTAAGAATTGAATTCCATTAGAAAATGTATGACATACTTCTTTTACTTTTCCTAATATTCTGACTAACTAATTATCTTCACGCTGTATCCCTGACGGGGTAATCAGAAAGGACAGAACCGCCCGGCTTCGCGATCCATGCATACTTCTTTCGCTTCTTGGAGATTAATCAATCGCTTCATACTCGTACATACACGTCTGGGTATCCGAATACTTTTGACTTTTCCGTTTTTGAGCAAACTGCTCATGTGGTCTTCATATGTAAGTCTCGGCCTACCCTGACTCCTACCCTCTACTTTTGCACAATATATATTCTTCGTCAATCGTTCCTCACTCGTTCGTTGGACGTGTCCAAACCAACAGCTACAAGTATTCTAGGTATAGGCAAATGCCACAGAACAAGGATCGGCCCATCCATTCTTTAATTACAAATGGATTAAATCACGACTTAAATATATTAATTCTAATTCTAATATAATAATTTATTTTAAAGTATAAATATTGATATAGGTGCTAATTCTGTTGTTGAGATCACTAAACTAAATTTCTCTAAAATTTTCTAATTTTTGTTACGAGATTGCCAAATGCTATTCTGTTATTAAGTCGAACTAAAGTTGGTAATATCATAAATAGCACTTAATTTGTATCTGATGTCACTAAAATTCATTTTATGTGATAAAATTGAACAAGACGTGAAAAATTTACCTAGACAGTCGAATGTAAATACATACCGACTAACTTGGTGATTGAACTGCTTATGTACATTACTTCACGTTACAACGTTTCAAAATTTAGTGCTGTTTATAATATCACCAAGTTTAGTTCAACGTAATAACAGAATAGCATTTGGCAATCTCTTAATAAAAATAAAAAACTATTAGAGAAATTTTGTTTAGTGGTTTCAACTACAGAATTAGCACCATAGTGTATATTAAATTACTGTTATAGAATGTGTGCCATTATTTGAAATGTTACAAGTACCTACGACGTAGCAGTTATAATAAAAAAAAACGTCCATAGGCTACGGTGACCACTTTCCGTTAGGTGGGCCGTACGCTTGTCACTTGCCGTAAAAAACATATTTTGAAAAAAGGTTTTGTTTTCATATTTCTACCTGAGTACCGAACAAAGAAAAAACAATTTTAATATTCATAAACTACATCGTAATTTATAGTAAAAGCATGAAATGCAGTTATAAGAACCGAATTAACCTTCCCGCGATTTATTTGGCGGATGTCTTGGTAGCGTCACAGCACGAGTGCGATTTCAGTCGCATAAATATCAAGGTAATTAGCATTCCGCCACGTTTTCTTTGCGCAACCTTATTTTTACCCCTTATTTTATGGCCGGTGTGTTTGTTCATCTATTTCCTCGTAGTTTATAAAAACTAACCTATCAGAATTTAACAAAGAATTTTCACTGAAAGCATTTTGATAGTGTGTTAGTGCATTTTAATATTGTATTGAATAAAACTTTAGAGAGGACATAAATAAAATCATGATGTAAAAATTATCGGCCATCAAATGAAAAAGCTTAATTAGCACATTTTAATATTTTTACAGTAAATATAATAAAAGTTTATAAACTAAAACCTACCTATCGTGTATCCTAAGGACGTTTGGACGCCAAAGGTTGTCACCTCTCTAAAAGCACCAAAAGGTCTTCGATTTGATTGACGTATGTACGTCGAGGTTGACCCTTACTAGTTTGCCCATTTACAGTACATAGTTTTGCTAATGTTATATTATGATTCATATTTCGAGACATAACATGCTAAATAAATTACGTTTTCCGCGCCGTTGACCTTATTACAAGCATGCGAAGTACGAGAAGAAGAGCATTAAAGTTTATCCTGATTCGGACGCCACGGGGATTAGCGCAGGGATGAGCTTTGATAATTCTCCCAATATCTTCACAAAACTGTCTGTGAATATTTCTGAATTCATTTGCATGATACCTGAAATTATATTCTATAGTTTCCAAAACAATAATAGAGCCATAATTCTATTCACATGATAAATACACACAAATTACAAAAAAATTACATCAGGAAGTATAGCGACATTTAGTATCACGTGCGTTGTGTAACTGTCGTTCATTAGGTAGTGTTGACAGTACATGCGTGCGCGCCGCTCGCGCCTGGCACGGCCCTATCGCACCACCATCGATGACTAATAAACCGCCACTACCATACTTGTGCGTTTAATAACAACCCTATTACCTAACCTTAAAGCTTATTTTGAACATTCAAAACCATTTATCTCAATTGGTAGCGTCGTAATCGTGCCCAGCTACTACCAATTCGAGATTACATTTGATCACTATTTTGTGCAGTAAACCTTAAAGGTTACTTTTGAACAACACAATGCAAGAATAACAGGGTTTCAGTTATAATCGTGACCACTTCTAGCTAACACTTTAGAACTTCGCCCCCGAATTGAGCGGTCCGTGTCAGAAAATTATGCACGTAGATAGGCATTGCTATCGACGCACAATTTATATCTGCGTGAGAAATTATTATATCTTTATAAGCTTTCGGATCGAAAATAATTCGTGAAGGTATAAAGTAAGAAAGAGGAAGGAAGGGACAGTTCGATGGTATGTAAAAGTTCGTTGTTTTGTCCATAAGGAACTCGGTTTATTATTATTTTTTAAATATTAGGTTTTGGTCTCCATTACTGGAGAGGTAGGTAATGAATTTCGTCAGTGATAGTCTGATTTCTCCTTATCTAAACCTTTACCTGTTTTGTCGCAAGATGAACCCAGAGAATTATTGATTTACCCAAAAAGGATATTTAGAGACTAAATATTTCACATTCAACACAATACCTTCTCCTCGACGAAGCTATTATGGTTTTTACTTATCCAAGCGTGTAAGATACTCAGTTTCTAAAGTTTTATCTCAAACACAGGCCAAGCACCTTTAGATTTCTCATTTCGCAATAGCCAAAGGCAATTAAAAAGGAAGGGGTATTATTAACCGGGAGAGGCCGCCGTCTTAACAAGAATATAATGCAATTTTAAAATAATCCCCACAAAAAAGAAATTAATGCAGGCACCTTTCTAGATTCCCTTTTTATCTCTTTAATTGGTTTTCACATCTTACAGTGTAAAAAATATCGTGTTCTTTGTAATCTCGGGCGATGTTTTAATAAATATAACGAAGTGAACCGACTTGGAGGGTCGAAAAAATATTGCTGCCCTTAAATAAACGTTCACACTTGAGAGATCAACGCAACGACGGGACTCGATTTATTGGGAAATAATTAAGAAGTGAGTTTGGGTGTGTTTGGGATAAAAAAATGAGATATATAAATAAAAATTAGTCATTTTTTAAAGCAAGGATAGGTACAAGATCGTGATCAAATTTTAAAATCACTAAATATGTTTAGCTGACTGAAATTCTATTTTAAGGCAAAATGATATAATATTGAATTTCGACAATAATTACGTAGAATAACAATTAGACACTTCATGTCTACGGTTTTGGTCTGTGACTGTACAGAACTATACGGAGACAGTGGCAACATACAAAATGATGATTTGTAGGATGCAACCAGAACTTCACACTTAATTGAAAGAGACACAGTGACACCGATATATAAATAAATATCAATCTGTTGAAAAGAGATAAAGGACTATCACTGTCGAAATTTAGCATTAAGATCGCTTAAACCCAATTCACGTCTTATTTTGATTTTTGTGATTTAGATTCTGATGTTACTTTCAAACCCTACCTGGATTTGGAGCCCGGGGTCCACTTCAATTTGGCTGTTATTGCGTGGATTTTGCTTTTCTCTCCCAACTCCGTAAATGCGTCTGCATCGTTCCCTTGTCCACACTTTTCTTCAATATAAGTGGTATGTAATTTGAATTTCTTATATGTGAGCACCATGTAGATGCATCATGGACCATGTATGTATCATTTTTAAAATTGACAAGATGATGCTGTGCAGCTTTAGTATGTCATGCTCGCCTAAGTGTCCTGGCAATGGTGGCGTATGTGTCGGGTCACCTTACTCCCTATAGTATGGTTGTGTAAGCGGTCCCCGGGCGTCGCGAGACGCAACTGGGACAGACGCTCGGATGATGATGGAGGGCGATGGCTGGTACATGCGTCTTGCCCATGAACGGGTGCCGTCTCTTTGGACTGGTCAGCTTATAGCTGTTATAGCAATTATTACAAATAATATTATTTAAATTTAAGGCAAACTAAGTTTTGTCCACTGTTCTCACATAACTCCAAAGAACAATGTAAGTTAATTATTGTAAACCATACCTACATTTTACAAGAGTTTCCATCGAGTTCCTGGCTAGATTTTTCTCCATAAAGGGTAGGTTGTGCTTGGATCTGGTAACTAGATTCGCTCTAATTGTGATTTGATTTTGATTTTGTTTATTTTGTATAAACTCATTACTAAACAAATTATTCAAATATCCTGTAAATAAAACTGATGTAATTTCTGGCGGTTAAAAAATAGTGGCCATGAGTTTTATTGCCAGGTTTTTCCTCAGGCTCTACCTATTGTTTTGCGAATCTGTCAGTAAATGTAAATGTAGAAGCAATAATCTTGACGTTCATAAGTGTTACTTTGTGACTTATATGAATAAAGATTTTTCATTCCAAACTAAGTAGTAAAATATTGTTTAAAACTAGCTTATTACTTTCTGAAGACATCTCATACCCCAGACACTTAGTGGACAGTAACAAAAGTTATTGTTTCCCGCACCAAGCAATTGGTAATCAATTGTATTTCTGATAAACTTTCACTGGATGTTGCATTACTTTACTTTGTGATTTTATTTCACTTTTGAATTTTCTAAAGCTAAATGGTTTTTATAGTCGAAACATTTTGTTCATAAAAGCGACGAAGCATTTGTTTGTTGTAAGTTTTGTTTGTTTGTTTTCCTCCTTATTTCCAAATGAAATGTAAAATTAGAAAAAGGTGATGCTTCTATGCGATTGCTAAGCCTCAACTCCTCAAGGGTATCCCTGATCTAAAGAAATTCAGATCAGACGGCCTAGCAATCTACAAAACGTATCAACACAAATCTTAAAAGAAACTCGGTATAAAACATCTTAATTGCCATCAACAAAGACAAATGAAATCACAACACTTATAATAACGTACGCAAAGTAATGTAATCCACTCATAAAGCTGGCATTAATCCTTCCACTCGGCAGTACTGTCGTGTCATCAACGGTAGTCGAAATTTTAATCACCGCCGGCCCGCTTCACCCCGCTCCACCCCTCCTTCGCCCTAAGGCTGCGGACGACCGCTCCTTACACGATATTCCCATTACTTAGTCCAAGGCGATAATAAAATTTAATATAATGCCATGAGAAGGCGGATGCGGCTACAATGAAGCCTTCAGTATCGTGGACGGATGTAAATGATGAACATGGCATTATCAAAATTATATTCAGAGATGTATATTTAAATCTTAATAAAAGAAAACCCTTGATAAAAAGGTACATCGAAAACGAAATATTCTTTTCGTAATTTCTAATTCTAATCCATTATCAAATTATATGTATTTTGCAGCAATTTTTGCGTTTGAATGCAGCTAATTCAAACGGAAACATGCCATATTTTAAAACCAAAAAAAATTTCGGAACTTTGAAATGCAATAAAATAAGGCAAGTGCCTTACATCGCTGCAGGCAGTTGAAGGGTTGCACCCATTCACAGAATACTTCCTCGGTCCAAGAATAAAGGGTACAGGCAAATTGAGAAATGGACCGGCTAACGTTGTTACCTCACCCTGCAGAAGTGGGTTGAATGAAAAATGTTTTGCTATCGTTACTGTTGAGTTGGAAGTAAAATATAGGACAGTTTCTTTTCTATAAAATTTTATTGTAAATTATTAGGCTTGAATTTGCAATAGTTTGTATTATCAGGACGAAGAGACGGGAACTCTACATTTTATGTCTGCAGCGACATGTTTTTTGATACTAATAAAAAAAGAGGAAAGATTTATTGGTTTGTAGTCGATAAACTTTAAAACTATTTATCTATCTCATCGCTGTATCCCTAACGGGGTAGTCGTAGCGGACAGATCGCCATGCTTCGCGATCCATGCATGCTTCTTTTGCTAACTGCGGATTCATTAATCGTTTCATACATTTACTATCATTATAGTGTCATAGGTGAAGCCTTGGAGCACAACTAGTATATTAAATAATATACCATAATCAGTTACAAAACTTAAAAGATCACTGAGATAAAGTCTTACATAGCGCACAGAAAAAAAATACAAATGTCACAATTATTAGCTGGGTTACTGGGTAATCGCTTTTATTAAGTAAGTAAATAATTATAATGTTATCATCATCATCATCCGAGCGTCTGTCCCAGTTGCGTCTCGCGACGTCGGGGTCCGTTCTCCTACATTTTCTCTTCTACTTCGCACGGTCGTTGGCATTCCCTGTAGTGAGACCATTAAGACGTCAAACCAGCACTTCTTGGGTCTTCTCCTCTTACCGGGACCCGGCGGGGCTGACTTGGCCAGACATTTGTTTCCCACGTAGCCAGGTGGTTGCCGCAGGACGTGACTATACCAATGAATCTTGCAACTTGTCTGCAAAGTCACGGACGTGAATGCTGCCGTGGATGCGAGAGTTCCTCAATTATAATCTTATCATCTCATGTATTCAGCACACTGCAATTATTCATACAATTTTTAAATAAAATAAGTGAAATCTAAGCTCTACATTCGTAAGTATTTCATTTAAAAAAATACTCATTAAAGTAGCAATACGCAAATATTTTCTGTATAAAATAGTTTAAGAAGCACGAAAGCGCGGCATTAATTGCCAACACCACGGCAAAAGGTTCGCCAGGCGCCACAACTCCTGCACTTTTAAGAACTTGCTAACCTGAGGATGCAGTAAACTCATTAACGTGAGTGCGGGCACTTATTAGACAAGGTGTAGTACCCCTGAGTAAAGTATGATACACACTGCTGTATACAACACTGAGCTTTAAATATTTTAAAAAATGTTTATTTAATATATTATATTTCTACCAAGTAAAATAAAAAACTAAGAAAACATAAAAAGTTTAACTTATTCTTGGGATTATTGGCGCAGGAGAGTATGGAAATATTAGACTGCTCGACAATCTTAGTTTTAATTTAAAACAGAAAATATTTATTACATTTACAATATATACATTAATAGAAAAAAAACGAATGAAACATTTGACATTCTTTATTAAGCGTCATTTAATCTTTAACAAAATCATACATAGACATTCTGGTGGCTTGTATTTATTGCACAGATATAGAAGAGTAAGCAGATCAAACATTTGCGAAAAATAGCGTAGCCTATTTCACACATATAAACAGGTAGCTTAATCCAGGGTCGCATTCAGCTATCATATCATGTCATTTTAATATCTTTCATAATTTATGTTTATTAACCAATCTTATTTAATGGAATCCTTAGGAAACCTAAAACAATATTAACATAATTAATTGAATCGGGCATTACATTTAGCTTGACTTTGGATTTTGAATTTGCAAACAATTTGCTGAACTGAATTCGTCCCCATGCCGTAACAGTACAAAATGTATGTAAATTAACAAAAATCTTAGATATAGATGACGATAGCGACCAAACGGTTTATGGAACAGATGCTATGAACCATATATTAACAACTTTTCAAGTGTTCGTCTAGAAGTATCACCGTTTTTGAAGATAATAAGACGTAGTCGTAACTAAAACATCAATTACATGTGAAAAGTTATTCCTGGTGATTTCTTGTGACTGTAGATCACAACATTTTACACAATACTTCACCATGTTTTTTATACTTTTATAACCTTTATTTAAATATGTATACACAATATTTTCCCTTCGGCACAAAAAACTAACAAATTCCTGATTCAAAAATGGCGGCAATAGTTGAAATTATGTAGAAAATTAGGCTACGCGCTGTTCGCTGTCTATGTGTGAGTTACATGTCGCTACACATGACAAAAAAAGATAGCGTTATACAAGAAATAATAAGAGTGACAAGGATGAAGTATTACACCATAAACAAAGGAATATGTTTGATCTGCTTACTCTTCTAAATCTGTGGTTTTTTGTTACAACCAGCACTTAACTATTTTATAAAAAAAAGGTAAGTTATTTATTAATAGAATTAAGGATCGTTATATTTTACTCTTTAAAGATAATAGGTAGGCTTTCTCCCTTTATACTGTGGGTTTGCTGCAGGAAAACTCAATATAAAGTTAACCTCGCCTATGTACACCAATTTTATTCACATTGTATTAATATGTACCCTATGTATAAAAAATAAGAACTTTATGTGTCATGAAATTCTTCCCTGTTGATGTCAATTGGTATCGCTTGTATTAATTATGTGTTGATAAATAGATGTCATGTAGAATGAAATGTCGGAAGTGTAAAAATCACCAAATAAATAGCTGAGCTGTCAAGAATTAACTTCTGTATGTCCCTTTGGTAATAGATAGTACATGACTTAAGAATTCGTTTTTGCAACTTACCTTTGGATATACAGATGCGCCAACACTAACTTACACTCAAGTAATGAGAATTTATTTTAATATCAGCACTACGTCACCAGTAATCTACTAGCAGGGGGTAATAACTTTGCTTTGCGAGATAAATAAACTCACAAACTACTCAAAAAGCAAATTTTTTCATTACCAACTGTCAGAATAACGATTGATAATATTCAAGCCTTTAAATCATCTACTTTAAATGTATCACTTAGGGCTAACTTTTATCGCTTTTTAGAAACTATTTTGCTTCTAAAAAGCGATAAATTTCACATCGATACAGTCTCAAAATCGCCAGTTGCAGACACTAAAAGTAGTTAGTCTGAGGTGACACTCATATATTTTTGAAGGGAAAGCTTCTTTTAGCGCGGTACGCATATTTTTAGATGTATAATATATTTGGATGTGGAATATCTTTGGACTCGCGACAACGTACCAAGACGCAGCTATAGTATGTGCATATAAAAAGTTTCGAAGTATTACATTGATAATTTCGATTGCCTCTGTGGCGCGGTGGGAGTGCATCCGACTGCTACGCAAGAGGTGGTGAGTTCGATTCCTACCCAGGATAAAACTTTGTGTGATGAGCACGATGGTTTATTATGTGTCTGGGTGTTATTTATCTATAATATGTATGTATTTATAAATATATAAGTATGTTTATCAGTTATCTAGATCCCATAACACAAGCTAATATTAGCTTACTTTGGGCTAGATGGCGCTGTGTGAAAAGTGTCCCACAATATTTATTATATTTATTAATATTTATAATTTCGAACTCAGTTACGAGTACTAACCTTCGATAGCTCAGTTGGTTTTGCAAAGGAGGGATGACCTACTACCTACTTCTTCACATTATCTTTTGATTTCGTTGCGGGTTCCAAGACATGCTAACTTCTCCTGGGACTTCACCGAGATCGAGCTCGATGTAACTTTTCTGGTGTTTTGGTCATTGCTGTAGATCCTGGTTTACAGGAGTCACAGTAATGGGAATGCGGGTGGGATTAGTCCCAAAAAAAGGTTGAGTTGGTAGAGTGGTGTTCTGTAGATAGTTATAAATTGAAATCCATAGGTCACTGGTTCAAATCCGGGTCGAAGGAACTGTTTTTGTGTATTAAAACACAGTCCAATAATAAATAACTATAGTACTTTTTAACCCGATTATTACTTTTATTCCTGAAGAAATTGGGTTTCACCCTAGTACCCATCTAAAAAATATGTAACGCTCCAAAATAAGTTTTCATTACTGTGTGTGAAGTGCAATTCGTATTTTTTTAGGCTTCTATGTAAGCATATTACCTTACGACAGTATAATAATAAGGTTGAGTCTTGCGTGATAAATTTCTACCTTTCCAACAATGCGCCCATAATTGGTGCAGTGCCAAGCAATTGAGTGTCATCCTACCTAAGGTCCCTACTAAAACCTTATAATAATTTTAATCAAACCATACTTATGTACCAACCAAAACAAACAAACTCAGGTGCACTAATCAAAGAAGCATTATAAATTTTAATAGAACACAACACGTCGGTGGTGCATAGCGTATTTGCCTTCTTAAGTCGTAAATCACCCCGGGTCGCTCATCTGGTAATTAACTGTATGACTCGGGGTTTTACTCGGTATCTCGCGGTACTACCCCCCCCCCCCCCACCCCCACCGCACGTCACACGCTACTCTACACTGAGAAGGTGATTATTTTAATAACTAGTGCAAACGTTATTTTGTATCTTCAGTGCTCATTTGGTTCACGCTGTTGTCTAAGAAGGTAAAATGGCACCTAGACTGTATTTAATAGCTCTACTTAAATATTTTACTGACAAAAATACATTGTACTATAAGCATAGACATAGACACATTGTCTTTATCCCCGAAGATGTAGGCAGAGGCATACTATACGCCCACATTTCTCCGTAAGCACTTTTGTCCCACGTAACAGGTGGTGAGCCCATTGTCGTGTATCGTGTATATAAGCAGTTGGATACAATATTTCACTCAAACATTAAAACAGACAGAACAAAACAATGTACACTATCTAGTACAGTGGCGATACCAGGCGTTACTGTAAAACCACTACTCGTTCGTACTACTTTTTTTATACCAATGATGTGGCAGATAAGCATACGGTCCCACATGATGGAAAATAATCAATGTTATTTAAAAGTGGAATTTATTTTTATCTTCGACCGTACTAAAACCCGCAACGGCTCATTTATGTAGTATTACTGTTAACTTTATCTTTGCTACTATTTCGATATAACGACTAAGTTGACTTTTTTTACTCGGAATATGCTTTAATTATTTATTTTTGCTTATTATTATTAAATTACAACCCCATCCTGTACGACCGAAAAGTCTACCCACTGTAACGTTCGAGCTTCCAGAGCAGCCCATTTTTCTTAATTAACCTATGACCTAATTAACTAAAATCGTGATATCTTGGAAACTATAATATTTAGACAAAAAAATTAAACTACTGAAAAATCGTAAAATATATAAAGATAAAACTTATAGCTATAATAATTTGGAATTTTAATCATAATTAACTAATATATTGGTATAAACACAAAAAAGTCGGTAAAAAAATAAATAAACGTTATTTTTCAGAAATTTGCCACTTACACGAAAAATGGTACATACTGCTAGTTAAAACGTATTATATGTAACTAACTTTTTATAGTTAAATGAAAACGCAAGAGAGAATATTCTGCAAAGTGAGTATCCACCAGTATTCATGCTTTGTAAATCTGAGTAATATCTAGTTTCAGACGGTTTATAAACTGAACGCTGTGTTGCATGAATAAAATTATAATGAATATGAAATTTGTACGTTATCTTTGAATTTATCAAATGTGGCATCGCGTATGCATTAGACACTGATGCACCGGAAAACGGAGTTAGGAAGTCTGTTTGCTAGAGTCATGGTTATATATTAGCTTTCATAGAACCATAAACGTATGCGTTAAAAGGGAATTGTTTTCTTTTACATAAAATAGACATAATATACTAATTTAAGACATAAAACAATTATAAACAGAAATTAGTATGGCATGGTGAAAATTATGATTTATTTATTGACAAGTTTAGTTATGTGGTAATATAGTATCTAAGTACGAAACCGGTGATAGCCATCATCAGATCAATAATACCCACTAAAGACAAATCTCCCCGTATGCACGTTTATTTGTTCTGTGTCTTATGTATGAGCTTTTATTTTATTCCTTCTCGTAGCCAGAGAACCTGGTGTACCCTCGAAAGGAAATATCATAGACCCACCAATAAAAGTGCGCAATTTCATGACGCGCCACCACCTTGAGCCTACCTCTGCGAAGGCGATAGCTAGCTCGAAGTTACGCCCCCATGCTTACGCTTATGGGTGCCCCCTAGAGGAAATAGAATGCTACTTAAAAACAATTAATTTAATATGTATCTCAAAAGTCCAACGAAAACATGTAGGTGATGGCCGAGGTTGTATGCCATTTACTCTAACAGATTTTACGGGAACAGAGGAACATATACTACACATATACTTGTAGCGGTGAACTGCATCATCCTCTTGCTTTTGTCACAATTTATTTGGGATCAGCGCAGTATGTCTTCTTCTTCCATCTATTCATGTTATTCGTCATCTGCTCATTCACTCTATTCATATCAAATCACACAGTCTCGGTCCCGTCTTACACAGCCCATCCATTTTTTCTCCAGCCATCCTCTGGTTCTCCATCTATTAACATTGAAATTTATCATTATTTTACATAATAAGACTCTCATTCCTTTTCATTATCAAAATTAGAGGCAATTCTTCAAGTTTATTTTTCAAGTTCCCTCTCATTTTTTTAATCACTGGTGCTACTCTCAGACTCGCTCTGATTTACTTATTTCATATTTTATCCATTGTAGTCACACCACACATCTAACTTAACATTCTCATTTCTGGTAATTGCACTGTTATTTCATTCATTGTCTTAACGGCTCAACATTCTGATCCATATAATACCACAGGGCTTATAATCGTGGTTCGTATGGTATGGCCACGGCACAGGTCACGACCTGTTGTCATTTTATTCACCCAGTGTTGATTCGATGTGTCACTGTCTATTTACCCATTACTCTGTACAAGTGACCCCAGGTACTTAAACTCCGAACAAACAGATAAAGGTCATCAAGAAATACGGTGACAGAACCGGAGAGACCGCTAAAATCACAAAACAGATACTCTGTCTTCAAACACTTTCTGGAGGTGATACCCCGGACTTGCTGTCGCCCTAGTAGAGGTAGGCTTAAGGTGGTGGCGTGTCAAGCTCTTCTTGTCTTCAGATTTATAGGAAGAGATTTTATTATTATTTTTCAATAATAACACTAGGATTTTTCAGGTTTGTAAAGGTTCAGGGTAGGTTTAAACGGTTAGAAACAAACATAATACATAAAGCAAAAACTAAATGTCTGCCTGCCTGCCTGTGAAGTTTAGATGTTCTTTGAGTCTCTTTTGTTTTTTGTTTAGAAATTTTAATATAGAGTTACTTGGTTGTCAAACATTTATTGATCTGCTTCATAGCTAAAGAAGGAGGTCCCGATCTCTTTGGTCTGCATGGTTGGAATACAAAGTAGTTCTGTTTCAGTTATAAAAGATTAAAGAAATCAAAAATACGCTTAATGTCAGTTGGTGCCGAAAAAATATTATATGCTTATTGTACGTTTTTCTCTCCTAACTTCTATACGACGGGACCGATTTAAATACAATTTTGTGTGTATCTTTACTGGATTGTTTGAAAATACAATTAGACCCGGTAGACGGCGAATTTCTTTTAATTTGTAGATTTGTAGTTTTTGTTATAATTTTTATACTACTGAGTTGGTGAATTAGGTTACTATGGACGTATATAACATCGGAGGGGCGGCACTCGCTCTACCGACCCGGCAAAATCCTTCTAAGACTCCTTTTGAAGAAATCATGTGAAGTTTTTTTATACCACTGAGGCGGCAGACAAGCATACGATCCACCTGGTGGAAAGTGGTCACCTTAGCCTATGGACGTTTGCAACACCAGAGGTGTAGCACTCGCGCTGCCCCCTTATGAAAATTTCCATACTAGATGTCCGGGAAAATCGGGAGCTCACAATATAAGCTCTCATTTCACAATAAAAGCGTACGCGGAAGAAATATCGGACCTAACTGTATTTGACCGTCCCGGACGCAAAGTCTAAGGGTGAACATGGTGAGCGGTGCGATAACAAGAAGTAGCCATAGGCATCATATCAAACAATTCTTCAGAGCTACAGAGAGAGATGCTGCTTTTTCTGCTTTAAAATTCAACTGATAACTGAAAATAAAATATATTAATTTGAAGGCGGTAGGAAGTCCGCCGGGTCAGCCAGTATTTTATAAAAGGTTATTTGAAAGTTCGTGGAAAGATAAATATTCTCCCTAGCCTGCTGCCATAGCCAACAAATTCCAATAGAAACTCATATTAGCTGTCAACCGCACCAGTGTAGCATCACTAATAGAGCACTGAAGAAACGCAAACACCTCTCGGCTCCTGGCTAATCGCTTAATCAAAATTTATTCCGCACTTTGATTTTAAATTTGGGACGCAACATTTATTACTGGGCCCCTCAAAGCAACCCTTCGCGGGGCCGCTTCATTATCGCGGATTAAGGCTGCGGAATATTTTATCGATCGCATTGAAGCAGTATTCATTTTCAATTAAGCGCCAAGTATTTTATTAAGTTTGAGCGCGGAATTGATGAGTTTCGCGAACTAATATTTACAATGGGTGGCGTGCATGGTGGGTGCTACGACGAGCCACCTGAGCTTGCGGTCTCTCATATTATTCCTCTCGTATACATCAGATATGTAATAGTGTCTAGCCTTTATCAGTCTAGACGTGATCTAAAATCATATTGTGTGCGTAATAGCTGTGGTTGTAAATTATTTGTATTTCGCCGCTCGAAAGCTCTGTACGATAGATGGATAATTGCTGTAAAATCTAAGATTTGTAGATTTAATTTTAACCCTTTTTGCAATGACCCTAAAACTGCTTTTACTAACATGATTTATAAAACTTTACACAAATTATTACTCTGTATTTAAAAAAAAAGAGCCACACTACATTCCTAGTAACCTTAAACGAGAATTTTGATTTACGTTAGGCTAGTACTAGTTATATTTTTTATTTTTACGCTATTAGTCAATATGGATTGTCATAATGTTATTGGCAAGGTCTCTTCCATTTTTCAGTGATACTTGGTTGAAGACACGTACTTGTAAGTTTCTAATTGAAAACCGAGACTAAACCACAGAAGAAGGAGTTCAAGCTCAAAGTCTTCAAATATTAATTATGAAGGATTGTAATCATTCTAATTCTACAGACCTTTTATAATAGGTGAAGTTGAAGCTCTATGGTTATTATAAAACTTCACTTATTATAAAATGTCGAAGACAACTAATGCGTTAGTCTCGAATGGTTTCAGTATATTCGTAACAATACAATATTATTCAGTAAATCGATATTCAATTTAAACGGAGCGATTTCTCAAAACAACTTGCAGATAAATTAAATGTTCTTTCACAAAGCATTGTTCGTACGTACGTTGAATACAAGAGGTGACTTCAATTTCCTGGTAGCGACGGCACTTCCGTAGCCCGCGAGTCGAACGCGGAACTTTTGAAGGCATCCTAGTGGAATCCGATGCACCTATGCGTCTGTGTGCTTACACGCTCGTAAGCAAATAGGCTATCACTTTGTGAAGGAACAAACGAGCGCATATTTTAATGAGATTTTTGTGATGATCACTTTTGATCAGGTAGGCCGTATACTTTGCAAGGAGGCGCGGGAGATGGGCCAAAGACCCACACCCCGAGAAATAGAGGCTCAGCAGTACCAGCTCCGACAGGAACTCATGGAGACATGGAAGGTGCGACTTAAGCAACCAAGGTGGGGAAACGTCACAATCGGGGCGGTCCGACCAGTCATGGATGTGTGGCTGGAGAGGAGCCATGGCGACCTCTCCTACCGGTTGTCACAGATACTTAACGGGTACGGGTGCTTTGGTAAGTATCTGATGTATACTCCGGGAGACCACAGCCGAGTGCCAGCACTGCGTAGAACGCAGCGAGCACACAGAGCTCCACATATTAGTGGAGTGCTCAGCGTGGGTGCAGCAGTGCCAAGACCTCGTGGCAAGTCTGGACGTGGACATTCTCTCGTTGGAAACCATGGTGCAAGCCATGGTCTCCAGCGGAAACGGGAAAAAACTTTCCCTTCTGAGTTCCGTAGTCTCTGGCAACAACGCCGCAGACTTGTCTTCGCCCAAGTCTACAGGCCTTCATGACCGAGGGGCCTGACGACGGTGGGTGGGCTGCTCGCCGTCCTTACAGTAGCAGGCCCAAGACTGCGGTATGACGTGAAAATTTCACGTACGCCTCACGCCCCAAGTAGCGGGATAGTACCTGAACCAACCCCGAAGGAAGCAGAATACCACCCAGAACCCTTAGGGGAGGCTGCGGTGGTAGCAAAAGTCTGCGGGCAACCGGGGCGCACAGCAATAGACAGGCAGGGACCGTGTGGTTTTAGCCGGTTCGAGTCCGGCATGACATTCGAGGGGATTTCCACACAAAAAAAAAGGCCGTACACTTGTCGGCCATCTAAGTTCTTTAAGCGATTACTGTGTTAAGCATCTTTCGCTATGGCTGGTTCTCAGATGGATGACTGTTTTGTGGCATTTACATCTACAAGCAAGATGAAAGCACGTTTAGTCGTTGGTACCGGTGGCCTGTAGCATGACAGTAGTTAAGTTGTTGTCCAATTGAAGCCGCCAAGTTGAAGGCTTAAAAAATTGTACAGCAAGTAGCCACAATCTGCATCTTTCCATTTTAACACGACAATGGGCTAACCACCTATCGTGTGGAATAAAATTGTATAAGGTGAAATGTGCGCATTTAGTCTAATTGTGCCTTTCTCTTTCGAAGATAAATGCATCATTATATGGTATGTATGTTGTATTATCAGAATACTTCAGATAATTTCAGTCTGCCAAAGAAAATTAAATGAAAATTGGAGTGTGAAATTATGAATGTATAAACCATCCGGGGCCCCCGACACATACAATTTTAAGACTAGCTATACAACGTTTGACACGCCCGTTTGCATCTGTGAATAACTAGGTATATAGAACAGGTTTCGGTACACCGCATGTGGTACTCATTGCATCCAATGCATATCACCCTACACTATACCTGTTTGATAATGAATCTCAATCGTTCCATCCGGTTTCTGAAGTACTTACTTATGTTATAGTTTGGAAAAAAATTTAGTGAAAAACCATGACCTATACGTAACACCTACTGCGTTGGAAGAAAAGGAAAAATATTTCGAGTTTCGAGATAAAAATATTCTATTCCTAATGAAGTTTACTAAAAAGTACTTTTTAGTACTAAGCTAGTTTTCATATATAGCATTATGTTTATTACCTTAAAATAAAGTGAAGCGCTCGTGGCCTCACTGACTCAGTGTTCAGTAAACGATCACTGCGTTATGCAGCTTTTGCTATGGCTGATTACAATTTTACGTTATTTTTTCTATGTTGCATCGCCGATCTACATTTCTCTTTCGCACCTACCTTGTCTCGCATAAAGGAAGAGCGAGATTAGAGTATTACGCGCTGTCAACTCACAGGCCGCGAGGACGGATTGAAAATTAGTTCTGCAAGCCCTACTACGGTACTTCTGGCAACCGCTCGAGTTGTTGTTTATCATTCGCATGGTTGGGGACATAGTGTTCGCGCACTTTTAGATAGTGCTTCTCAAAGTAATTTTATTAGTAAAAAATGTTGTAGTCGTCTTGGTTTGCATATAAATAACCGCCCCGCCTGTAATGTTGTGAAAGGTATTGGGGGTTCCACTAAAGCCGTTCAGGGTTCTGTAGGGATTAAACTCCACTCGTGTTTTGATTTTAATGTTAGTTTTTCGATGGATTCGCTAATCGTCGATAAGGTTACCGAACTTTTACCGACTGTCGCAGTCAAAACCTCATTATTGACTAATTTTAGAGATTTACTTTGGCCGATGATACTTACGCCGTTCCAGGAGATATTGATTTGTTAGTTGGCGCTTCGATTTTCCCGCACCTCCTGTTGCAGCGTAAGGTTCAAGGTCACGCATCGCACCCCGCGCCGCTCGCCTTATAGATGGTTCTTGGGTTTGTTATTGTTGGTTCCGCACCCGCTTGTTTTGATTGTAACTCGACAGTGTCATATTGTTGCGCCGTCGAGCCGCTGGACTCCGCTGTCCGTAAATTCTGGGAGATAGAAGAGGTGATCGTCCCTCCTATTGTCAGCCCGGATGATAAACATTGTGAAGAGTTTTATAGTCGCACGACTACTCGCGATAGTGATGGGCGTTATGTTGTCGCACTCCCCTTTACGCTTCTTTTGTTTAGAACGGAAAATGCAGACATCTCCAAAGTTGAAGGAGGCTTATGATAGCGTAATAGTAGAATATTTGGATAAAGGTTTCATTTCACCCGCGCCTCCCGTAACCGAAGAGATGAAGCACGCTCCTTCGTATACCATACCGCACGATGGAGTTGCCCGCAGGGATAAACTAACCATCAAGTTGCGCGTTGTTTTAGATGGCAGCGCCAAAACTAGTTCGAATGTTTCGGTAAACGATATTTTGCACAATGTTTGGTCAAAATCTCCAAGGTAATTTGTTCGAAATTATAGTTAACTCTCGCTTATTCGCTGTCGCGCATTCAGCCGACATTAGACAAATGCTTCTTTGTATTGGTGTTCGCGAATCAGATCGCCGATTTCAACGCATCAATATATATAGAATTTTCACATTCTCGGACTCGACCGTCGCTTTGTGTTGGACACATTCTTTGCCCCATCGTTGGGATACATTTGTCGCAATAAGGGTGGCAAAAATTCAGTCGGAATTGGCGCTGCAAAACTTTTATCACGTCTCAGGTACGGAGAACCCTGCCGATTGTTTGTCTCGTGGGTATCCAAAACCTGTACAGATTTTGGATCATCCGTTGTGGTTCCATGGCTCTTCCTGGTGCCAAGCCCCACCTGATGAATGGCCTGTTAGTCCTTTCAACCCTACCTACTGTGTCCACGCCGCCAGAGGAAAAGAAAACCTCTTTAGTTACTACCGCACCGCTCGAAAAATCGCCTATCTTAGAGTTGGCTAGCCGTGTTTCATCGTGGTCGATTCTTTTACGTAGTGTTGTTTTTATTTGTCGATTTTTGAAAATCCTTCCTCGTCGCGGGCATGTTACCACCTTTGACTTAAACATGGCTGAGTTAATCATGCCTCGTGAACTTCAGCGATTTTATTTTTCGTCTGAAATTAGAAATTTGGAATTAAATAAACCTTGTAGTCGCGCTTTTCAACATTTGAAACCTTTTTTGAAGGATGGCCTCATTCGAGTTGGTGGTCGTTTGAGCCAGTCCGCATTAGAGTACGATCAAATGCATCCTTTAGTTCTCCCGAGCAAGGATCATATCGTTGATCTTTTAGTTGAATATCACCATCGTCACGCTGGTCCAGATTTAATAATGTCAATTTTGCGCCATAAATACTGGATTCTCTCCGCACGCAATTTGATTCGTTCGATAGTTCATAGATGTATTCCGTGTTTCAAACTTCGCCCGAAGTCAATCGCGCCCGAAATGGCCGATCATCGTCCTTGTCGTGTTGTTCAGGCTGCTAAGCCGTTCGTACACACGGGTACAGATTACGCTGGCCCCTTCAGGGTAACAGTTTCTCGTGGTCGTGGTATACGCTCTACGAAAGCTTATGTTTGTCTTTTTGTTTGTATGACGACTCGCGCCGTTCATATAGAGTTAGCTGGTGATGTGAGCGCGCCATGCTTCATGGCTGCATTTAAAAGATTTTTGTCGCGTCAGGGTTCCGTATCTCAAATGTATTTGGACAATGGTACGAATTTTGACGGAGCTCGTCATAACCTTTCCGAACTACATAATTTTTTGTGTTCCAAACACTTTACGTTTGAAGAGCTGAGCACCGTGCTCACTCAAGTCGAGGCCGTAATGAATACGCGTCCTCTTTGTAGAACCTGTAACGTTGCAAAACAACACATTGGAATGTCATTGTTAGTCTTGAGATTTAGAGAGAGAGGTGAGTAGATTGTTGACTCTTTCGCTCCGTGTATCTTCGATTTTAAACAAATTGCGATTTCTGTAAGGCTGTATGCCTGCCTTAGTTTCCATGCCATAGGGTAGACTTGGAAAGATAAAAAAGAAATAAAATAGTTTTGTCAATTGGTCAATGTCTTGGCAGCCATGCCAACATAAAATTATTTTAAAATTGGAACGTCATTCGCCTAGCTGCATCGACGACAAAAAGATGTCGATTGTAAATATATTTTTTAAACTTCGCTAAAAAGAAGTAATCTTTTATAAATTGTAAATGGAAGTTCACGCCTGTGAATTCTTATAAATGGTTATACCAAAATAACTATGTATTTCGGTAAGAACTTTGGATTTTTGAAACCACGTTTCTAACCTTGGTGATCTTTAGTATTTTGACGAAAGATTATTCGCTTGTTGTCTGCTAAAGCTTAGTGGCAACTGTATAGTCAGTTGTTCCTTTTTTCGAAGGTAACCCTTCAAGCCGGGGGCGAAATGGTTGCGCCGGTATACGATTCAAAAGTAGCCGCGTTATTTTTTCTATGTTGCATCGCCGATCTACATTTGTTTTTAATTAATTAGTTGTCGACACTCCCACTCCGCTTCCCTTAATTCCATTTCTCTTTCGCACCTACCTTGTCTCGCATAAAAGAAGAGCGAGAAGAGAGCTGTATTACGCGCTGTCAACTCACAGGCAGCGAGGTCGGATTAAAAATTAGTTCTGCAATGGCCGCGCGCGCGTTCGCACAAACCTTACGCAATAATTGTGTTTTCCATGGATAAATAGTGTATATGTGCAAGGAATCCAGGAATTCAAGTCCAGGGACGTCCCCGGCAGCCTCCACCTCAGCATCTCGCAGCAAAGCAAGGTAGTGTGCCCATTCCTGTTTTCATTTCTATTTCGTCGACAACCGAGTGTAAATTTCATTTTTCTTACCCCGCAAATACAGTCCACTTCGAATTTATTTATCTCGCCCGCACAACCAGTCATCTTCAAGGTGGATGCATCCAACACCGCAACCTTTAACCCCATTTTATGAAGATGCTTTCTCTATTCAAATTATGCTACATAGTTCGAACAATGCACAGGCGACTTTAATAAAAGCAGTACGTTGTAGAGCAAGCTTAGATTAACCCGTCATACATGTACGAGCAAAAGCACGAAAATTTCACATGCAGCTATTAGTCAAACGAAAATGCTTCAACTCATCTCGACGGGGCTTAGCGGGGCTCATTGTCGGTGCAATAGCGTCCGCCTTCGCGAAACGAAAACTTTCGGAATGCTCCGTCGGTCGAGCCTTTATTAAAACGTACCGAGCATATTGCAGAACTGACGGCAATAAGTAAGGCGACCGCCTCTCTTCACCGCAACGAATTCAATATTCAGAGAGAGTTGGAAAGTTTTACTCGTATTATTGCGGCGTAAATATAATGAGTGCAGGTGAGGCAGTTTTGTCTGCCGGGATTTACGGGCAACCATTATTCTCCAACTGCAATACAGCCAGTGCTGAAATTAACTTATATTACAACACTCATTTAAATCAGTTATTAGCTTGCCATAAAATTTTTAATCACTTAAAACTATAACATATTGCTGTGGTAGTAAATATAAATTATTTTAATAATAATTGAACTCAGTTAAGTTAAGCCTCAAACTTGGTGTTGCAACATCCATAGGCTACATTGACCACTTTCCATCAGGTGGACGCTTGTTGACGCAGATGCTTGTTTGCCACCTCAGTGGTATAAATAAAATATTTTCTTACATTAATTCTTTTATTATAAATTACTTATATAATAGATAATTATTTATATAATATTTATAGATTACAAATTCAATACGCTATGAGAGTGATGATCTTGGGTTAGTTAAAGAAAAAAGGAATGAATTTCGATTAAGAGAAAAGACTGAAAAATAGTAATTATTTTCATTTACCAGCCCTGCTTCTACGAGTATACTGTAGGTAACTGAAAAACTTCACTATTACTTAACCAGTAAATTTTATCATTGATTATCTCAGTGGCTTGTAAACTTCCACAGACCAATTACCTGTCACAAAGTCGGGATCTAACGAGCTTATAATAATATTACTGTTGGGTCGCATGTGTGGCATTGTGTGGTTCACCTTCATCACAACTGACTGCACTGAGGACTTGCTAAAAATATTTGCGGTTTTTATTTTATTTCTACTTAAAAGTGTATGAAGTGTGTGTGTGCGAAGCGCTCGTGGCCCCGCGGTCTCAGTGTTCGGTAAACGATCACTGAGGTACGCAACTTTCACTATGGCTGGTCGTCGGATGGGTGACCACTTTGTGGCATTTACATTTGCGAGCGTTTCCGTGCTTCGGAAGGCACGTTAAGCCGTTGGTCCCGGTTGCCAGTAAAATGGCAGTCGTTAAGCCTGGTTGAAGGCCTTATAGGCGGCTTAAAAAATTTCAACAGCAGGTAGCCACAACCTGCGTCTGTCTATTTCAACACGGCAATGGTCTCACCACCTTTTACGTGGGACAGGAATCCACACGGTGAAAAGTGGGCATATAATATGCCTCTGCCACCCCTTCGGGGATAAGGCGTGATGGATATTTATTTTATTTATTTAAAAGTGTATGAAATAGACATTCTTTGTGTCATGTTCAATTCACGCGAGGTTTAAATGTAAACCTGCATGTCACAAATAAAATGTCAACTGATATTAGTATTGTCGTAAAACAGCTCAATAAGGTTAATATTTTTTTGCCACTTATTTGTTTGAAACAATTTTGAAAAGCAATTAGTATGCTAACTATATCCTAGATTTATATAGTGGTAGAATTACGTCGCCATAAGACGAAAAGAGGTGAAAAAATTCATCACGATCAAGTAGGTCTCGATGGTGTAGTTGGTAACGCGTCTGGTGCTTTTAACCAGAAGACGCTGGTTCAAGTCCAGCTACAGTCTCTCAATTTTTTCTACTTTAAATTTGAATTTACTTATTTGTTATTTGGTTGGCGGCCTTTTATTTATCTATTATGTCGACTACTACATAAATTATTACAAAATATTAAACTCTAATGGTAAAAAAACTTGGAAAAATAATAAATGTTTTATAAAATTTAAAAAAGAAAATGAAAAAATACAGACAATGCAGGCTTGTGAACCTTAAAAGGTTGCTCTCCAAAAGCAGTTTATTATGATATATGAATACCGCAGTATCAGTTCATCGTTTCCATATCCTTAACTAAAAGTTCATCTGTTGGTTCAGCTTGTTCTCCCCTGCATCTTACAAGACACCAAACAATATTTAATGCAGATCTCAGTCTCATAAATCACATAGGCCCACGGTACCCATAATTCATGCTTAATTCTTTCCAACACCGCTGGCTCCTTGGTTTATGAGCCGTCAGTCTTTAACCAGCTTGTGTTGCACCTGTATTACATTTTTGGCGTGTTTTATTTACTAAAGAAACCAGTGTAATATTTCTTTTTCTTGTATCTGGAAACAAGTGGTTCCATGATGTGATGTTATCTGTGTTAGAAATAGACTTAATCGTTTAATAATGTATAACTTTTATGGTAACAAATAAGCATAAGACATTCCTGATTTAAAATGTTCACCGTAGCTTAATAACGATTACAATATCAGAAATATAACAGTTCTGCCACAGATTTGCACGACGACCAGTAAAAATAGTAATAATCATAGTCCTCGACAAAGTGTCTATAAACTATCTCTAATTTTGAACCTATTTTAACTTAATTAGGTTTGAAACAATAATATAATAATAAGACGTGTCCACTAGTCTATTCTCTATCCGGTTATAGAATATTGTTACAACGACATGAAATCGCGTCTAAGTAACGCATATGATATACGTATTAGTTATTCACACACACGAGCCATAAATCTGTTTGTAGAATCTCAGCTGTACGGGACTCCCTCGACGGCTATATATCGCGATACCAAGACGCTAGTACCAACATTCCGTTAAGGGACGTACTTTTAAACTAGCAGCCACTTCCAAACAACGCAGAACAATAATATAGGTTACTCACCTTTCCGAGAAACCGGAGAACTCGGGGTGCCCGGCGCTAGACAGAGGTAGGGACCATGTGGTTTTAGTTGGTTTTAGTCCGGCATGATGCCCGTGGGTATGTCCACACGGTCAAAAGAAATAAGAACTCATGTGTACACTTCCTAAATCTGATATTACGAAGTATATGCATTCTAGTTGCAGATTACTACAGAAAGTTTTTTCCAGATACCTATCTGTGATACCTTCGTTTAATGGGTACTATGGGCTATGGGCTTCTATACTTTGGGCTCGGGCCAAACCGGCCAAACCGAGTAAAGATAGTAGAGTAAAGAGTAGGAAAACTCTCGAAACAACCCTGTACCAACGCGCCTACCGAACGTTCTTCAATAAGGCCAATTGCTCTCTCAAAAATGCGCGCGGCTTACCTCTAGCAGTGGACTGTGACAAGATGATTTAGAGGGTTATAATCGCAGATGATTGTTATGAAAATTAATAAGAGGAATGTAGTTAATAGAGATAATTTCGTCTCAAGGTCTTTAGGTCTTATATATTTCCTAACCATCTTCTTCTCGTCTAGAATAAATGAATGGATTTATCTTTTATATAATAAGCACATAAATTAATTGTCAATACATTTTTATACATTTTTACACCACCTAAGTATGTACATAGAGGTTCGCTGGACAATTCAACAACTGTGACCACATGTTTCTAATTAAGCAACTCCGTGGCCTTTCTCTTCAAAAGCTCAAGTTGCGAATGAATTATCATCAAATTGTGTATAGGTGGCGTCCCATGTAAATGATGGACCATCACAATAGACTACGAACAAGTTCTCCAGCCTCTTTGATTTCCAAATTCACACCCCGTTTTACGCTCACTAATTTTCTTGTTCGGACACAATTTCGTCGGCCGTGGACCCCTTCACAATAATAATTCCGGCGGGAAACTATTATAGTCGATCCTCTCTAGCCAGTAATTAATTTTGCTATAAACTGGCTCAATTGAAGCGTAAAGATTTCGTATAGGCTGACTCGGTGCCGAATTTTGTGAATGATAATTAATTTCAACTCTCAACTCACTTGTATTTTTAACAAAGTTTTGAATACTGAATAAACTGAACATTTTAGAATTAAAATTTATGATTGATCGTGCCCAGTTTGTGTGCCGATTGGATTTTTTTTTATGATACTAAACATTTAAATTAGACTTGATCTAAAATTAGGTAAGTGAAATAATGAGTAAAATGTCTTAAATAAGTGCCTCAGTAATAAAAGCTTAATCAGAAAGCACTCATGAATTTGTACTAGAGGCCTTGTACGGAACAAAGTGATCCGAATTTATTTATAGGTTTTTTTTATAGGTCAAATTAGGTTTCAGATGAATATCCTATCGCAGCTGGAGTAGTAGCTTTTACCAGTCAATCCACAGAATAAAAAAATACTAAAAGAAGATACACTATACACTGAACATACATAGAAGTACCTACATAGTATAGTAAGACTACCTTTACGTTACCATATGCAATAAGATATAACACAATACCGACGAAGTTTCGAGAACAAAGCCACAAGTTGCGTCCTCCACTTATATCCTACAAGTACCTATTTCTGCATTGTCGAATTCACTTATACGTCATCGACATACCCACCGCCCTTAAATCCAACTAACTGTCAAGTAGTTTATGCTAGCTGGTTATTTAGTTTATGAGGCACCTTTAACTACCTTAACCTTATCAAATGATAATGAGCATCAAAGCGCCCATCGCGTCATATAATGTTATTTCACTCATTTTGATACTAAAAATAAACAGTTTTTTCATTATGCGTATGAAAATTTTAAAGAAAGTTGTAAACTGTGAAAGCCTCTCCGTAAAATTTTAAAAGTGTACAGTTCTGCGAACGTGTACAAGCGGACTTGCATAAGCAAGGCTTAGCCTTGTGCGTTGGGTAGGCCCATTAAGCAATCTCATTTTGACGTGGAAAAGCGCGCCAGCTTGTTGGCAATTCGCAGGATCTATAAGTATATCAAGTTAGCATGAAGCATTATTGGCTCGCGGGCAGCTCACTCGTCTAGCCAGTTGGTGTCTAGCACATTCTCACCTGGGGCCCGGACTTGCTAAGACTTCGTAACTTTGACGTGCACCATTGAATTGGCCACGTAACATTACAATCGATGCATATACTAGATAATGCTATCAATGAGTGTCTTATGCTGTCTGAGTCACCAAATAATTACTATTAAATATGATTTAATTATTTAATACAAATTCTTAATTAATTATTTCAACACATGCAAAGAATATTTATATTATCGTGCCAAAGTAGAGGGCAGAACGGTCAGGGTAAATCGAGACTTGCATACGTACAAAGCAAAAGAAACTTGCACGGATCGCTAAGACTGGCGACCTGTACTCTCTGACTACTCCGTCAGAGATACAGCTACACGGAAAGATAGATAGATGATTCAATAATAAATTCATTATTTCAATCATATTGAAGTTTTTGTTTCTGTAATAACTTCAACACCTAATTCTTCACCATAACTTTAGACTTAAAGACTGATAAGATTGTGGTGGTCTTTTACTCGTTGTATTTCTAGTTTTAGCTGAGAATTTATAAGCTCCTTGATGAAAATGCTATACACGATAAGTACGATGCAACAAGAGTTAACAACTAATAAACAACTACCCGCCCGTCGACACGTCGATCTGCAATACTTTCTCATCCTAATTAACTGCACAGCGATGCCGACACGTAAGAGCCACGTTCTATCATAAATACAGCAAGAAATCGGGCCCAGCCCTATAAATTCCTCTCGTAAAAGGCTCTGCGATTATGTTAGAGGGTGGTATTAGCAAAGTTTGTCCGATCGTAGGGGGTTACCCCCTCCCTTCCTTATAATATATTTTTCGTTGATGTAACACGATTTCTCGTCGAGTCTCGGTTACGTGATGGATTAAGAAGCGGCTTGCTCTTGCCACCATCGGATTAAGACGAGCCTTCAATATTTAGGGCATTGCCAGCTAATATACAATGTTTGCTTGTCGATAGACTTAAATGTAATGCGATGATGTGATGGGCGAAGGAATCTTCAGGGGCTGTGTTTATAAGTTGTAACATGTGCAAGGGGATTCCGTTTATAGTATCTAACTATATACTTACTGTAATGAACATCACTTGTACTAAAGATAGTCGCAGTGATGTATAAATTACTGTGTAACAATAACTATTAGTAAAATCTTTAGCACGGATATCCGTGCTAAAGATTTTACTAATAGTTATTATCTTTTTAAAATACTGACCTACTCTATTTTTAAAATACTGACTAGGTAGAATATTGTCTTTTCCTCATATTACTTAGTCGTACCTTGCTTTCTTTACCTGTGTATTAAGTAGTAGACCATCTTCTTATCGAGGTCACTATATTTATGTTGTTTTAGATAAATATTATATTATATAAATCTTATCTATACAGATAAATAAAATAAAAGTGTCTGTTTGTAATACAAAATTAACAGCTTTTTACTAAATGCATAATAATTTGAAAATATATTCGGTACTAAACCTACATAAAATTCTGTTTTATTTCTGTGTTTGTTAATCGGCTAATCTTTTAAACGGTTCAACCGATTTTAATGGGACTTTCATAGGCGGGGTGTCCTCTATTAATAAAAAGTAATGTACCTAAATCTAATTCTTTCCTGGGTTAAAATTAAATTAGTCTTTTGATAACTACCCCGTGCTAACTAAAGGCTAAATTTCTTTCCCCATATCATACTAGGAACTCCAGACATCTGGAGGTTACGGATAGTAGCTTGTTATTTAGTAGGACCTTATCTTCGTAGGTTATAAAGTGCGAGACTACCAGGACTTTAATTGGTCGTGCTAATTAGTTTCAAGCACATAAGACCTTTCAGCCTTTTTGTTACCACCTCACTAAAAAGGCAAAGGGTTCAAAATTTCTTCCAAACTTAACATCTAAACTAGACACATTTTATTAAATTTATTCGGCCTTTTAGACCGACCCAAGTTCCGTGCTTCAGAAGGCACGTTAAGCCGTTGGTCCCGGTTGCCAATAAAATGGCAGTCGTTAAGCCAAGTTAAAGACCATTTGGGGGGCTTAAAAATTTTTAACAGCAGGTCGCCGCAGCCTGCGCCTGTCCATTTCAGCACGGCAATGGACTCACCACCTGTTACGTGGGACAAAAATGCATACGGTGAAATGTGGGCGTTTAATTTGCCTCTGCCTACCCCTTCGGGGATAAAGGCGTGACAATATTTATGATGTATTTAGTAGGACCAAAGTACAACTGGTGTGGGTGCATGTTACGCCTCTGCCTACCACTTATGGGATACAGGTTTGATATACTTTCCTCGCCTATTGAATTGTATTCCATGCAACGAATAAAAATCAAATATCATTTAAAATTATCAATGTGTATTTAAGGCAAATCCCTAGTACGGGTCAGATTCATGTGCAAACGCGTTTTTCGTTTTCACAATTCGATGGCGAAATTGCTGTTATTTTGTACTAGATATCAATAAAATAACTAAATGGCTCTATACGCTATCTTTAACGGCAATAAGCCTATTACGTCTAAAAATAGACACACTTTATAGCTCTATTTGCTCTGGATAAAACGATTTCAGCATGGATCTTTCCTATAATAGACGTATTACCTGAAAGCTCTATACTTTTCTTTACACGAGTTGAGACAATAATCATAAATACATTACGCTCCATCGAAGATGTTATCCTGTCCGTAAACAAAGCACCTCGCTCCCACACAACTCTTTATTGCCTATCTAACTTTGTAGGATTTTAATAATGCTACCAACTTTATTTAGTACGCTTCAATTTCGATCACATAATATAGTATTGGAAATCAATTTAGATGCATAAGTCGATATATATAGGCGTAATATGCGTATTTATAAAAGAAAAATTTTTGGGAAATAAAAAATTAAAAAGCTTTCTGTTCCTTCATTAAATACATCGAATTCGCCAATATTCCAGTACTACTAATCTACTCTAAACCAATGTATCGTGAGTAGAAACTTAAAAATAAAATAAAATAAATAAATTTCCATCACGCCTTATCCCCGAAGGGGTGGCAGAGAAACTTACCTTATTCTTTTAAAAAAAAGGTTTGTAAGCGCACATATGTACCTACTTTGTTTTGAAGTATATTAATGTAAGTATCTATCTAAAAACTCCCAAAAAAGCCTAATGATTCAGATTTTTTCACACGGCGACTTGAGGGGTGCGGAATTACTTGTCAAAAATGTCGAGCTCCGAGATTGATAATGTATTGAAATATCTGCCATAATATATAGTACTAAATACGAAACTCTGAGTCAACAACTGGGGTTATGAGAGGCTAAACATGGAAAGGATTGATACCATTTATTGATTAGTTGAGTTACTAATTACAGCTAATTTTACAAATTTTCCTTGCATTGGCTTCCGTCTAGAGACGAGTGGCAGCCCCCTGATCGTATAAATACTGAATAAGCAGTAAACTGTATTACTTTGGCGAACCCTTTTCACTTGGCGAATTAGTAAAAAGCTACTGGGGAGTGAAAATTTTAACTTAAATGCGTCCGTAAGCTGGCGTACCTGCGAGTGTGTTTGACAGTCCGAAGTGATTACATTGCATACCCTTCCTTTTGTTTGTTTTGATTTTGCTTAATTTGATTCGTGACATTTTTCACTTATGCTAACCGTGAAACGATTAAACGCTATTAATAATTCGCACACATCAAGTAGCAATAAGGGTGAGTGAATGAAAGTTTTCTATTTTCTTCGTTCAGTTATCATTCTTAATAAAACACTCAGGAGGATTAGACAGCAATGACGGTATGTGTGTTTTGTGTAAATGTTCGTTAAGCGGCCCAGTGGTACAGCACGCCTGTACGCCAGACAACATTATGGGCGTAATTAAAAATGCCAACATACTCGCAGACGTGCCCGAGGCCTGTCTAATTAGCAAAAAGTTAATAAACAGACGTACGAGCTTGACAGTGACAAGCTCCCGTGAAAATGCCAAGATGAAACACGTTTAATTTGCATACTCGTACGCTGTGTGTCGAGTTACGCGCCACGCGACGTACGGACAAATAAACCCCATTTACCTGTGATGACATCACATTCTACAATCCGTTGTTGTATTTATTAATTGAATGTCACATTAGAAATATAATCGCTTAGTCAAACAATAATATTTAGTTTTGATTCTGGTTCGGGATCAAGAGGAAAATCATAAATATCCAGTACATAATTCAATTTGTTTTTTTTTTAATTTACGTAGATTGGGATCTGATACGAGAATGGCATTTTTATGGGGTCCCTAAAATTTTCTTTTCTCTAATTACAATAGAAATATGTTGTCATAACCCAACAAAATTACAACATTCTGCCGATAGGTGTGACCATTAACAAAACCATTCCCAATGAGGGTTGACAGCCGGCTGTAAAAATACGGTTTAGAAATAAATGTAATCAAACACGGTATAGAACAAAATGTTTTACAATGGACTCATCGCCCAGGTATGTGATCAACTGTTTCAAAATAGTTGTGTAATGTTTTTTGCAAAGTTTCAATATCGGCTTTTGCTCGTAAATTCTAATATCACTATATTGGATACCCAATTTTGTGATATTAGAGTTACAAACCCAGGAATATTAAATGCAGGGGAATCAAACTTAGTCGACCAAATCTACTCAGTAATCATCACTAAGCAAGTGCATAGCGTCAGCAAGAACTTAGTAATACTACCAATTAAGAGCGGACATGATGATGCCCCTTCAAAAAAAAGTATTAAAAAAAATACAATGTATTCAAAAAAAAGTAGCTGTAAGATTAGGAAAATACTTGAATCCAATCGTGTGTACAATTTGGCTTGACCCCAAATAAATTTAGCGAAATTTTTACAATTTTTTTTTTAATTACAATTGTATTGTTTATTATTTATTTATCTGTCACGCCTTATGCCCGAAGGGGTGGCAAAGGCATATTAAATGCCCACTTTTCACCATGTATTCCTGACCCACGTAATAGGTGGTGAGTCCATTGCCGTGATGAAATAGATAGACTTAGGTAGTGGCTACCTGCTGTTGAAACTGAATTGTATTGTTACTTCTTATTAAACATTTTTGAAAAGTAATAGATAATACAAACTCATAAGACAAAGTATAATGTAAACAGTGGAGTCAAATTGTCTCTATAGAGGTTCAAACTTAAAGGCTCAGTAATGTATTCACCACCACGACCTGAACTGTGTTCATTAGGTCGGCTACTAGTCTTTTGTGAGTCAAAATAAAGGGTGATGCTCTGGGGCGAAGTACGTTTCATGTGTCTTGCTCCTACATCCATAAATTTGACGTTTCCCTGTAATAATTTGCATGTAATCAACCGTTACGGCATCCACATATTTTGATATTGAAATACCTACTCGTAGTAGCTTGTTATTGTAAAATGTATATTGGAAATATGTAATAATATAATATAAGAAACAGATGAGCAAGTAGAAAGTAGACCAGCCAGATAACCTGAAATAGATGATCCTAGGTTATATTTGGAGTAAATTTCAGAAAAGAAACCGTCTTATCTAAATTAAAAAGTATAAAATGTACAGTAGTATCAAAATTACTCGGATACCCAGACGTGCATGTATGAAACGATTAATTAATCTGTAGGAAGCGAAAGAAGTGTGCATGGATCGCGAAGCCAGGCGATGTGTCCTCTCTGTCTACCCCGTCAGGAATACAGCGTGAAAATAGTTAGTTAGTTATCTTAACTAAAATACTTCAAAATACCCAAGATGATGCATTGAAATATGTATAAAATTAGATAGGTAGTTATAAAAATATTGTCAACTATTAGACGCCCGCAGCTCCACCCGCGTGATGAAGTTTTCCCGTTTCCGTTTTCCACAATAACTTGTTTCTGAATAAATTTAATTATTTAACTTAACTATCTTCACGCTGTATCCCTGACGGGGTAGTCAGAGAGGACAGATCGCCAGGCTTCGCGATCCATGCATACTTCTTTCGCTTCTTCGAGATTCATCAATCGCTTCATACACGCACGTCTGGGTATCCGAGTACTTTTGACCTTTCCGTTTTTGAGCTCACGTGGTCTTCATATGTAAGTCTTATTTCTGAATAAATATAATTTAAAATTATTTATTCTAAAGATTTAATTTATCTAGTTTCGCTGTTAACCAACCTATGACTGCCTCTGTGGCGCGGTGGGAGTGTGTCCGACTGCTACGCAAGAGGTCGTGGGTTCGATTCCTACCCAGGATAAAACTTTGTGTGATGAGCACGATGGTTTATTCTGTGTCTGGGTGTTATTTATCTATAATATGTATGTATTTAGAAATATATAAGTATGTTTATCAGTTATCTGGTTACCATAGTACAAGCTCTGCTTAATTTGGAATCAGATGTCGTTGTGTGAGTTGTCCCAATAATATTTATTTATTTATTTATTAAATATAGTATAATGAAGCGCTCGTGGCCCCGCGGTCTCAGTGTTCTGTAAACGATCACTGAGTTACGCAACTTTCACTATGGCTGGTACTCGGATGGGTGACCACTTTGTGGCATTTACATTTGCGAGCGTTTCCGTGCTTCGGAAGGCACGTTAAGCCGTTGGTCCCGGTTGCCAGTAAAATGGCAGTCGTTAAGCCTGGTTGAAGGCCTTATGGGCGGCTTAAAAAAATTTCAACAGCAGGTAGCCACAACCTGCGTCTGTCTATTTCAACACGGCAATGGGCTCACCACCTATTACGTGGGACAGGAATCCACACGGTGAAAAGTGGGCATATAATATGCCTCTGCCACCCCTTCGGGGATAAGGCGTGATGGATATTTATTTTATTTATTTTTTTATATTTTTCTTAAAATCTTTTTCATATTTTTTATATTTTTCCAAAAAACAGAATTGGAGTTTAAGAAATATTTGATATTTTATTGGACTTCAAAAAGTTCTTACATGATACAAAATTCAAACATTATTCCGTACAAACTGAAATTGAAATTCTATACAAAAGAGGCTAAAGGTCTCAGATAATAATCGTACTATTGACGTGATATTGCTAACGTCTGCCATCCCTACAGGTCATTAAGGTCACTTTACAACGGCGAAGACGCGCGACCGACCATCGATCTGTCAAATTAGTTGGCCGAGTTTGAGGATGCTCTCAGATGCCGAAGACGGGCGTAACAAAGCCAATCAGAGGCACACGTTGCCCTTATGGATAATCTATCATAATGACATCGATTTCCCATCTGTCGTGGTACGTGACGACCCGACTTGAATGCATCTTGAGGGTACTTTTCAAGTGCCCTACACAGTATGTCTTGTAATGTAATGTTATTGAATTAAATTATTTATAACTGACTTGTCTTATCCTGCAACTTCGTACTTCTGTTTGGGAGAGTTTATCAAACAAGTCTAGCTGTCTTAACATCTTTATAACATCACTATTTATTTTAATCACCTAAATGATAGTACTTAGTGCTTCTACGGAATTCTGTTTTGTAACTTTCCCACCGCATGTCACAGGACTACAGCATCTCTAGAAGTGCCACCAATTCAGATATCATC
The DNA here is from genome assembly GCA_948477245.1 of Thumatha senex. Classification (NCBI taxonomy): domain Eukaryota; kingdom Metazoa; phylum Arthropoda; class Insecta; order Lepidoptera; family Erebidae; genus Thumatha; species Thumatha senex. The sequence goes on along the minus strand of OX419729.1, from coordinate 8,418,387 downwards.
GTTTATCACGTGCAGCTAGCTTTCCATTGATCTACCTCTCTTACTCTTCTTTTTTGGAAAAATATAAAAAAATAAAAATATAAAAAAAAAAAAATAAAAAAAAAATACTATATTTAATAATTAAATATCATTGGGACAACTCACACAACGACATCTGATTCCAAATTAAGCAGAGCTTGTACTATGGTAACCAGATAACTGATAAACATACTTATATATTTCTAAATACATACATATTATAGATAAATAACACCCAGACACAGAATAAACCATCGTGCTCATCACACAAAGTTTTATCCTGGGTGGGAATCGAACCCACGACCTCTTACGTAGCAGTCGGACACACTCCCACCGCGCCACAGAGGCAGTCATAGGTTGGTTAACAGCGAAACTAGATAAATTAAATCTTTAGAATACATAATTTTAAATTATATTTATTCAGCAATAATTAAATTTATTCAGAAACAAGTTATTGTGGAAAACGGAAACGGGAAAACTTCATCACGCGGGTGGAGCTGCGGGCGTCTAATAGTTGACAATATTTATATAACTACCTATCTAATTTAATAGGACCCTGTTAAAATTACATTGCCAGATTATTAATCCCCACGTATGCAAGTGGTCTCCCTAAAATCTTATCAGTAGAAGCAACGCTCTTGCACTTTTGTACTGCCACGGATATGAATGGTAAATAGTGTCGATTTTTTGGACGCAGTGAACAAGTTGCAATAATTTCGTTAGAAGACCGTAGAACAATGAATAACGGTATTTCCAAATTTGTCAGCGTCTAGCTTTCGTGGAGTTAAATATTACATTGCAACCAGGACCAGCGGCTTAAAGCGTCCTCAGAAGCACGAAAATCCTTGTAAATAGAAATACCAGTACGTGGTCACCCATCTGAGGATCAGCCATAGCGAAAGATGTTTAACGCAGTGATCGTTTACAAAACACTGGGAGTGGTCTACGAGCGCTTCCAGATGTAATTAGTTAATACTGCACCAAATTTTGTCTAGTACGTAATTTAGCTGTTAATAGGTACCTTTAGTAAAATTTCGCGTACCTACCGTCGACGGCATCACATGTGATGCGACGTCACCGGAGGCACGCCTCGCTACGTGTCTAATAAGACGCTCTGTGGCTGCTCATAGCGTTGCGACGTCAACGACGCAAATTAACACAAGGAGCGTCCGTCTGAAGGGTGCTTTACAAAATTATATACTTGTAATTACACCAACATGTCATACTCTGATTAATAAAAATGCTTAGTCGCGTCACATAATACCTACACGCATTCACAATCATAAATAGCTTTAGTAGGTTGATGTATGCATTTCGGAGGAATTAGATTTTCAACACATTCTATTAGTTATCGGGATCTGAAAGTAAGTTCTAAGCTGTATAACTAAAGCTTTCGCATTGCGGATATTGGGGCTCAATCTGCTGACGTAATGTATTTCCATGTAAACAAGATAGTAGGTAAATATTGAATTACCGGCAGGTCTACCTCAAATGCCGGGGCTGTTAGGTACTTAATCTTAGGTATATCTTAATGTAACTCTACGAAGTACTGCAAAAATTTTAACGTTATCACATCTTGGCATTTCAGTCTTAAAGTTTTTACATGCCTCGAAGTGGTTGCTTTTTTTTTTTTCCAAAGGAATTGCTTCAACAGTTTGGCTTATTTAATATGGCCAAATATTTATAAAATCAAACTGGAAATGGATCTTGTAAATGTTTTTGTTTGTTCTATCATAATGTAAAAGTGTAGTAAAGAGCCGATAGCCCAATATTTTATTTTACCATAATGTAGTTATGTTGTCCACAGTCTATAGGTCAACATTTTATAAGCATAATGCAATTACGCAGTATGTGGTCATACACAATCCTTACTTAGTATAATAATACGAAAGTCACAGTCTACTGATCAGATTTAAATAAAATTTGGTACAGATACAGTCTAGAGCCCGAGAAAGGACAAAGGCAAATTTTTGTCCCGGTATCAAGTTCTTGTGGGGAACGGGAAAACTTCATTACTAGTAAAGTATAATTTAAGAGACGTAGATATGGTTGCTAAACATTTTTATTCTATTTTCCATGGCTTGTTTTTAATTTTAGCAGTTTCTATCGTTTAATAGTTTACTGCATCTTTTTAATGTTTCATTACTCTTTATTTCAAGTGTTAATCATAAGTATTTCATATATATTTAATTATTTTATAAAGTATTATTGACAGAAGGGTAAAATGTGTGGTAAAATCTATATTAAATTATTATGGTTGAATTTAGAAGGATTCATAAACATAGAGCAACAATTTCAGAAAGCTTTTGGTATTTTTGTAAGTAGTTAGTGGGAACTCTTCACTCTTTCTTGTCTAATGAAGCGTCCGCGACACTCGACGTCGAGTAACATAATGGTTTCCTCTCAAGGCCTTTGTCGAGCCAACTTTGCGACTCTTGCAAGAATAACTAGGAGTGATAAGGAAGCGAGGGCATGCGAGCTCCAACAAATTTGCTGTCGAAATTTTGTAAGCTTTGCAACAATTAAGAAAGCATAGTACCTTAAAGAGTTAAATTACAATTTATGTTGTATGTAATTATAATAAATAATAATTGGTGATTTTTAAATGTTAAAAGAAACATAAATGATAATACTATTTATACAATGACATAGAATTTAAGTTAGACGTAAAAAATAATTGTAGACTGTTAGGTGTTCTATACATATTCCCTTTAATTTTTAATACTGTTAGTATTAAAAATTAAAGGGAAAGTTATTTTTTTAGTCGTTCTGTCACGTCGCAAGGAAGAAACATCGCAGGAGTACTGCTGTCTCCTTTGGACTAGAGCACCTGAATACCAATTCTTGGTACCTATACCTTTCAACTCGGTAGAAGGACTCGGTAGAGTTCTATAAGGATTGTCAACGATACTCTACTAGCGGGCAGTGTCGAACTCCTTCGCGACAGGAGATACTTTGCCTCCTTATGCGTTCTATTGCCTGTACAACGGTCTGTGCTCTTAGCATTTGTTTGATATGCTGCCCACGGCTATCTTCTATAACCGCCCGGCTCACCATTGGCAGGGTGTTCACTCTCACACTTTGCGTCCTCGCATACGGTTAGGTCTGATAGAGGATTTATTTCGTACCGCTTAGATTGTGGAATGAACTCCCTGCCTGGGTTTTCCCGAACGTCTACAGAATGGGGTTCTTGATGAGGAGTTTTAGAAAGTTTTAAAACAGTCTTCAGCGCAAGTGCTACACCTCTGGTGTTGCAAACGTTTATAGGCTACGGTAACCACTGTCCATCAGGTGGGCTGTACGCTAGTCTGCCACCTAAGAGGTATAAAAAAATATAAACCGAAAAAGTAACTCGGAAAATATTTTATTTCTGCACAAAAGTACGTTTGTTAGATAAACAAATTTAAAGCGCGTATAGCCGTGGGTGTTTTCTAGTATAATAATAATTTACCCAATAATAGGTAATTTTTACCATTGTTTTACATTCTATTCAGTATACAGCATCGTTCACCATCACAGAATTATTGATGGTTAATTAATCCTCAGAAGAATACCTATTATGTGATATATAGAGCCATATAGATTGTAAGATAAATAGTAAGATATATAAATAAATAAATATAAATATTGTTGGGACAACTCACACATCGCCACCTGATTCCAAACTAAGCAGAGCTTGTATTATGGTAACCAGATAACTGATAAACATACTTATATATTTCTAAAAACATACATATTATAAATAATTAACACCCAGACACAGAATAAACCATCGTGCTCATCACACAAAGTTTTATCCTGGGTGGGAATCGAACCCACGACCTCTTGCGTAGCAGTCGGATGCACTCCCACCGCGCAACAGAGGCAGTCAAAAAAAGTATAAAATAATAGTAAGATAATAAGATAAAGAGAGACAAAGGCTAACACAAATGTTAAAACAACCTCACTAATAAATATATAAAACCCCTATGAATTGAAAATAGTAAGAACAAAAGGAGTACTTACCACTTTACCACCCTTCTTCATGGAAATGCAATCCGTTTTCGTAAATCAACTTCCACGCCATCTCGTATTTACTTCTAAAAACAAACATTAGCAGCTATAGTTTTATACAGTTCTTCAAGTTTCATTTAAACGCATGCAAAGATACATTCCCTTTTCAAACAAGGCTGTTTGCTGGAGACTTAATTAAAGACCCCGCGACGTTTTCAACTCATCAAAAGAAACTTTGTATTTATTAATTTGTCAGCCAATATTTGGTTTTAATAATCAGCTCATTTAGCCTTTGAGACGGTATTCAAGCTTAAATTATCATGACAAATATTCTCGGTCTATAAAATTAATTAGGTCAGTTTTCATTACATTCATAAGGACTAACTTTTTTCTATTATGTACATACATACATACATATTGTCACGCCTTTATCCCCGAAGGGGTAGGCAGAGGCATATACGCCCACATTTCACCGTATGCATTTTAGTCCCACGTAACAGGTGGTGAGCCCATTGCCGTGTTGAAATGGACAGGCGCAGGCTGCGGCGACCTGCTGTTGAATTTTTTAAGACGCCCATAAGGCCTTCAACTTGGCTTAACGATTGCCATTTTATTGGCAACCGGGACCAACGGCTTAACGTGCCTTCCGAAGCACGGACCTGGGGTGGGTCTAAAGGGCCGAATAAATTTAATAAATTGTGTCTATTTTAGATGTTAAATTTGGAAGAAATTTTGAACCCGTTGCCCTTTTTAGTGAGGTGGTAACAAAAAGGCTAAAAGGTCTTATGTGCTAGACACTAATTAGCACAACCAATTAAAGTCCTGGTAGTCTCGGACATTTTCTATTATGTAGTGAATTCGAAATTGTAATTTTCTTTTTGGTGCATCTTTGACATAGATAGCATGTCTCCTCTATCTTCTTGGGAGGTTATTGTCTCAGCTCTTATAGTTCAAACAACAATCAAATCGCAGTCCATTGCTGAACGTAGGTATCTAAAATATTCAAAATTTTTACTAACACGTTTTGACAGCATGGTACAGACGTTGGTCAAACCAGGTGATAGGTCCAGGGTTACGTTTCCATTTTTCCTTTTCTGTTCCCCCCCTTCTGTTGGTCAGCATGCCTCTTAAGGGCTTGGGCCCCTAAGATCTGTAGAATACTATAATAATGGTTGAGTATTTATTATGGACTAAAATACTATTATGTAGAAAATAATTTGTTATTACAAAATGAAACTAAAAGGTTTAACAACAATAAAATAAACCACTCAGCCTATAGAGAGTCTCAACGTACTAACATATACGTACCGGCTATAAATATATACATATCGGGTTTGGTGTTGTTGTTATTAAATATCGTATCTTAAGCAACCTACTACACAATTTCCATAAACTTTCGTCTGAAACTTCTCGAATGTAATTACTTGAGCGTCACCTGTGAACGAAGCGTCTCTATGCAAATCGGAAAATTTCTGCACCTTATTATAAGAATACGAAAATGTAGGGGTTCTTTAGATAGGTGCCGTTTCCTACTGATAAATATGCCCATTTCCGCATGTTCATACATTCAGAGAAATAACATTCACGCTGAAAATATTGGGCATAACTAATTTATTTGGTCCGTAGTTAGTATAGGTACGTTTAATGCACAAGCGCTAGCGATATTAACTTAAAGGGATTGATATTTACAAATTAAAAAATAATAAAATAAATGATTGCAAAAAATATCGTATCAATCAAATGATAGGAATTGTTGCTAAAAATTCAAATATATTTAATTTGTTGACAATAGTATAATTTAAAAAGTTAAGTTAAGTTTAGTTAGTATTCACGTTTAAAGTATATTTACTCACTTGAAGAAATTATATATTTTGTACTTGACAGATGTTGTGATTGTGATTTAATTATTTCCAATACAAAAGTTTGTTTCGGAATTTCGGTGTTCTTATGTACGTCAAATTTGTACCCTATCTATACAAAAAATTCTAAATTGATGTGTATGTTTGTAATTCTAAATTACAAACAGACACATACTGATTTTTTTTTCTCTGTCTGTTTGTTTTTTCCGGTTAATCTTTGAAACGGCTGGACCGGTTGGCATATAACTGATGTTCTATTGAATAAGTTGGACTACATTTTATCCCCGTATTTTCGCGGCACGATGATACGCAGGTAAAACCGCTAGTTAGAAATATATAAGTATGTTTATCAGTTTTCTAGATCCTTTTGTACAAGTTTATATTATTACTTTGAGCTAGACGGCGTTGTGACGATAAACAAATATTGAAGGCCATTGTCCTTTTACTTTACCATAATTATAATTAAAGTCAATAAACAACATGCGCTTCTCTTATGCAATGTGCGCACATGTTAACTCACTTAGCTAGGGATGTGAAAATGAAGGCATGTGTACAATATATTTTAATAACGCATTCTCGAGGGAAGAGCCCTATGATGCGGACAACGAGATTGTAAATGCGATTTTTTACTTACCTGCCTGTTCGTTACCAAAATGCTACGGTTATAAATTACAAATATTTTAATACAGTGTTTTTATTACGAATAAGATACTTAATGGTAATTGTAACTTTTGTAACTTGTTCTTTCCAATCGGTAGCTTATGCTATTAAATGTGGACAAAAAACAAATCCTTCTATTTCGAAATAAAAATACTGTACTATAAACATACTTATATATTTCTTAATAAACAAATATTTTTGTTTCGATCCGGGATTTGAACCCGAGATCTCAGTACGACTGTCACATACATTTACCACTGCGCTACCGGGGTAATCAAAACCTTATTGTTAAAACTGAAAGCATTATTAGACTTTAATGACTTCAAATGAGGATTCATTTGATTAAGTCCACCAGTGACCACGGCTAGTGTAATCCAGTCGAAACGCCGGAAAGTATAAGGTAGGCTTTGTACCTAATAATATACGCCCTGATTAAGACACGAAATATCATATTAATATTCAAAAGAGGATCTTGAAGTAAAAAGGAGTTACACGTTAAAGTTAAAAAAAAAAATTTGTTAGAGTCAATTCTATTAAATCAGCAATTGTAAAGGGGGTTCCACCGCTTATTTACTGAGGTGAAAAAAAGAAGGCTAGTGAACCTCATTCTCGTTTTTCATTATGCACAATATGATATAGTTATAAGTATATAAAAGCTTACATCCTTACGGACCAACAGCAAAAAGTGTAATTAAACTTGTCTCAAATGCACATGACCATCCTTTCTTGTCTCAAACAGAAAAGAGCGTAGATACAATGTCCGTCTGTGCTGCCTACCCTGCCAAACATCTTAAGAGCAGCAGGAAACTTTGTACTCAAATATTTTCAGTGTGTGGAGAAATCCCCTTTAAAAAGCAGTAGCATTGAATAAATATTTAAAACAATGTTTGATACTTCTTTATTTTCCTTCCTGGATAGGTAATATGGGTTCGTGTATCAGTCACGGCCTCGCGGGTCGCGGTGACGCACGGCGCCGCAGATTGGATCGAGTTAATTTCGCTCCACAAACAAATTGACAAAGTTTAGAGCGGGGCATATTTCTTCGGAGCGGCCACCTTCCCCCTTTCCCCGCTGACAGATCCCGCACAGCGGAAATTAAATTTCACATCTGAACCAGAACGAGAACAGTCGCAGCGACAAACACGTGTCTTGTGGCAGGTTGCGGCGATACACGATGTTGCAGTCACCCTACATAGTATAAAGATTGATTAGGGCTCGGGTTAGTATTACACGGATAAAATTTTCAAAGATGTTTGATAAATAATGGATACGACACGAACACTAATATGATTCAGCCGTTTGACATTTATCTTTGTTTTCGGTAATATATATACCAAAGGTCGTCAACGTATTCATAAGCCATTTGTAGAGAAGTGTAAAAACATCTAGGGAACCCCAAAAATAATAGGTCATTTAATAAAACTAGTTGTTCTGTAGTTGTTCGGAGTATATTTTTTTTTATCATTTTATAAAAAAAAATCAACATATCTTTTTTTCTTTTGAGCGCTCTTGCCAACCACTACAGGACCATTTCCCTTCCCTACCTCCATTTCCCTTCCCCCCCCCGCGATCATAAAACCCCCTCGCTTAAAGTTGTTGTCTACATCACGGATTGTCCATGCCAAGTTGCATGCAAATCCTATGAAAAATGCGACCTGTACACTGAATGGACGGACGGACGGTCGGACATCAATAGCATTTTTCCCGTACCAGTGGAATTTAAACGGAACCTCAAGAGTGGTTTTATTAGTGAACATAATAACTTAAGATTTACACCTTTTTCAATATAATAATATACTTAATTACTGTATGTAATAATGGGGGTGTATAAGTATGCCTCTGCCTACCCCTTCGGGGATAAAAGCGGGACGATATGTTATGTTATGTTATGAATTACTGAAACAGTATTTTTCTAGCTTTGTACAAAACCGAAGTGTTATTTTAATGTATTTTTAGAGTCGGTCATGTTGACAGAACTTAAAAAATGTTCACAAGTTGATTCCGTTTTGCAAGAAGAAGAAATTCGTGAATTACTCTTAGAACAATAACAGTGTCTTTATTTACAGTCCTCAGACTACAATTTCATAAAACCAGTATAACTTTTAGAACATAACAGAATGCTAAAAAACTGGCATCACACTGCTTTTTACTTCAAAAACTGTCCTCAAGAAATTCACCACAACAATTCAGATGTGACGCGACCCTAAGAGTGATCCACATCTGTTGACATTTTTCGAGTTGCTATGTTAAGGTTTGCTCGAAATTAAATCAGACTCATTAGAAATCATACTCTATCAGTATGATTTCTAATGAGCTTAGATTCAATTTTATGGGCGACAAAGAGTATTTAGTCAACCAGGAGAATGGTAATAATAAATTTTCAAGAAAACCCGTTATTCGATGGAGGATCAGTAATAATATGAACTGGAATACTTACATTCAGAAAGTAGAACGGAGTTTGTCGCCATAGAAAACCAAGACTGCTCTCAGTTTCGTAGAGAAGATTTTATGAATACGCAGGATAATGCCTGTTTAACTAAAACGAATCAATTTGCAAAACGTGATGTGATTTTTTTTTTTAACAAGCTACAGTTTCATAAATTAACCTTTTCTATTATTGAATCCCTATATTTTTATTAGCAACCCAAAATTTTCTAAATTTTTAGTCCAACAAAATAAAAGGAAGCCAAATGCTGCCAGATATTCTGAGATTAAAAGGAAAGTTTTTTCGATACCGTATAGTATAAGAAGGGTTGTTTTTTGAGAACCTTGCTGGTCAACACGAATAAACTTGTAAAGAATCTTCAACTAAGTACTAATTAAAACTAATATACACTATACAGTTTAATTCTATAAAAGTGAATTGGTAAATAAGTTGCTACCCATAAAATGACAAATATTGAACAAATATTCGCTGTAAGATGAAGAAAGAATCACAGGGACAGCATACAAATTCGATCAGAAATCAATATATTATTGTACAATAAATAAAAGCGGGCAATGTGGTACAACGACGGGGCTTGGAAGTAATTCACGGGTGACTAGACTATTTGGTTTAATAAAATTAAATCAATAGCTGAACATGGAACAACTCTATAAACCTATAAAGTAACTGTGATATTCAATTACTTAAAATTACTAAATAAAATTACCATCATAATATACTTTATTGTAAGTAAACAAAGTCGTGGCTATGATTACACATACTACCAAAATCCTTCCAAATAAACTGCACACTACACCGGAAAACTAATCCGCTGGTTCTATCAAAATTGCAATTAAAAGCCCATTTACGGCGGTGGTCTGGAGCAGGACTAGGGTCACCTCGAGAAGGACGCACGAATTGGCCATTAGCGGGCGCTTCGGACCTTGTTTACACCGCGCTTGGCCTAATGACGACCTTTGCTCTGCTTCCCTTCGTTAAGGCGAGCGAAAACCTCACACTAAAAGGCACGAATCCCCGGACTGGACCTTTAGAGACGTTAGAAACGAAATATACAATACCCCGTAAGTGTGAAAAGGACAATGGCCAATGGCTTTCGGATTAATGCCCATGTACACGGTTGTTAAAAGGCTAGGCCACTCTCTGGGTGCGCTAGGGTTAACAAGGTTATTACGGGATGATCCCGAGCAACCGCTGCCGTAAAACTGTTAATTATGTTACACAAAATGATGTTATTGTCTTAGTATATTTAATGACAAAATAAAATGTTAAAGAACAACTTTTATCAATTAATTATAGGAAATGGCATTATTGTTCGACGTCTTGTTATTTCTAAAAGTAAGACTTTTTTTAAAATATCAAGACACTTATATAGGTCCATACGACATTTATTTTTCTCGTCGACAAAGATTTTTAATTTCCATCGTGGACATTTATTTCTATTTGTTTAAGTTCAACGGAGCTTGCACAGACTTTTTTCACACAGAAAAAGGTGTGAGACAGGGTTGTGTAGCGTCACCGGCGCTGTTTAACCTATACATGGACAGTTGTTTGAAAGAACTGCAAGAGAGTGCGTATGGTTTAAAAATGAATGAACTGACTGTCAAATGCCTCCTATACCCTGATGATCAGAAGGCCAATTCTCCTAATTAATAAGCATCACAGAGTAAACTGTTATTGAATCTAAACTGAATTATTATGTGAGTGAAAATCGGTATTCTCCTAACCAAAATTACAATAGCATGTTGGTTAGGTTTTAGTTAAATGTTAGGTATGATTTCAGTTCAGACTCGTGTTAATCTCGCGAGAAAAACATCATGTTACAGAATAAAACACACAGTGCACCCATCACCCCTTACATGAAGTATACTTTTTTTTGAAGTGAAAACTTCTTTTAGCGCGGTACGCATATTTTTAGAGATAAAATCTCCTAGACTCGCGACTATAATCATCATCATCATGTAACGTTGATCCCGGTCATCTACAGGTCTTATTAAATAATATTGTGTAATGAATTAAGACTCTTTCAGAGTAGAATTTTTTATTCATCATCTACATCATTAACGTCGATGCCGGTCAATTTTTGAAGTGAAAACTTCTTTTAGCGCAGACCTATGCTTATTTTTAGATGAGATGAAACCTCTGGACTCGCGACAATAATTATCATCATCATCTAACGTTGCTCCCGGTCATCTACAGGTCTAATTTAATAATATTGTGTAATCAATTAAGACTCTTTCAGAGTAGAATTTTTTATTCATCATCATTATTAACGTCGATCCCGGTCAATTTTTGAAGTGAAAACTTCTTTTAGCGCGGTACCTATGAGTATTTTTAGATGAGATAAAACCTCTGGACTCGCGACTATAATCATCATCATCATCTAACGTTGATCCCGGTCATCTACAGGTCTTATTAAATAATATTGTGTAATCAATTAGGACTCTTTCAGTGTAGAATTTTTTTTCATCATCATCATTAACGTCGATCCCGGTCACTATTTAAAGTAAAAGCCTCGTTTAGCGCGGTACGCAATTTTTTTAATGAGATAAAACATCTGGACTCGCTACACCGTTACGATACGCAGCTATAGTGTGTGCATTATGCATGTACATATAGCACACCGCAAATTCATTCACACAAATTCCATGAAGTATACTTCATCTAAGCATCACCCAGAGACAATTAATAAAGAATTTCATTACCACCATCGTAAATATCCGCTCATATTTAACACGAATCGCGTTTTAACCGAACAAAAACCGGTTTTCCGCAGTATTCCGTCGATCTACTGTCGATATACATTCAAACTCATATAAATGTCAAATTTGACACATAAATTATGACGAGAATACCAAATATATTTCATTCAGAATTGTGTCTCAAATAATAAGACTAGCAGAATACTGATTTTGTCATTTTCAACTTTCAGTCTCAATTCGATTTAATCAACTTACAGGTAATGTTAGATGCATAAAACTTGGTTACGAGAATGCGTTTTTTTAAGATTTGGGAGTCTGAGCTTAGATCGGAACTTAACTTTGACCGTGCTTTTATTACGAGAATTGGCCTTCAGGTAATACTGGTATCATCGGCGGAGGAGTTGCAGTTGATGGTTAACATTATGCATGATGCGCTAAAAAGCAAAGGAATGGAAGTGAATGTAAATAAGACAAAAGTAATGGTTTTTGAAAGAGAGGAAAGTATGTCGGATCATTCGATTTTTGTGGAAGGAAAACGAGTGGAACAGGTGAAAGCATCCTGTATATTTAGGTTCAAAATTTATGAGAGATTGAAAGTGTGATTGTGACATTAAACGAAGAGTTTTGGCTGGAAATCAAGTGAATGGAGCCATGTACACCTTTATGAGCAGTCAGAACGTGTCTGAGAAGGCAAGACTGGCTGTGCATACAGGAGTACTTATACTTATATATGGCAGTGAAAGTTGGGTGTGGCAGAAGAAGCATAGAAGTAAAATTAATGCAGTGGAAATGAGAAGTCTGCGGAATATAGCTGGAGTGAAATTGATGGAAAAAGAAAGGAACAGTGTGATAAGGGAACATTGCGGTAAGGTAGAAGATGTAGTGACTATGATAGAAAAAGGTATGCTTAGATGGTTCGGACACGTGGAAAGGATGGATGAAAGTAGACCAACGAAACAGATTTATCAGAAGAAAGTCAAACTGGTAAGGGGCGACCTCGACGTAAATATGTCAATCAAATAGAAGACATTTTGGAAAAAGGTCAGGTCAAGAGTACCCTTAACCGGCGTGTGTGTATGAAAACACTTATGAAAGTGGAAGAAGCGAAAGTTGTATGCCAGGATCGTAGCAAGTGGAAAGCCATAGTCTCTGCCTACCCCGATGGGAGACAGGCGTGACGATATGTATGTATGTATGTTTAAGTTGGCAAGGATAACTTATATAGACAAATGAAACGCTAATATGTTTTTATGATAAATTGTTATCAAAAACGACAGAGTACAAACACAAATATATTTCAAAATCCATTATTCCTTTATTTTCTTCTTCAAATGTATATTATGCTCATCACTGGTTTTCCTAAATGTAGTTCCTTTACTAATGTGTAATAATCTGAATTGAAGTAAGTGTAGAATATGATTAAAGGCATTTAGGTAAGGCATATTTGGCAAAAAACAATACTACTTCAATCAATACACATAAATTTAAAAGTTGACAACTTCGACGAAATCTAATAGCCCCAATTCACATAAATGTTTTATTCAATTGGAGCCAGCGCCAAAACAAAAGAAAGTATGTCCTCATCATTACGAGTTTTAGAAACTTTTAGCATTTTTACTTGTTACTGGTTCAGTGAGAAATTTAAAATAAGTACCGCGATGCAGATTACATTTCGACAATTAGTTACACAAACAACAAGAGTCAGATTACCAGTTACATAATTGAGGAATTGTGTTTGTAGAAAATCTCATCATATATACTGGAACTCTCTAGCAAGTCCATATTTTATATCAAACTAGCTGTGCTGTGTCACAAACTTCAATGTTATACTGCATCTCTCTTTCATTAGAAAGGTATAGCGGGGGTTGAATTTCCACAAAATAGCGTTTTCAGTGGTTGATACTAATTCTCTATATAAAAAATTGTAGTCTTATCCGTTCAGTGATTTAAGTTCACATCAGTTGATGTATTTATCATTCATCAGAGTTTTATATGGTAACATGTTGTAGGTATACTAAAAACTGACTAAACTTTATAAAATAATCGCGGGTGGGCTGCCACCACCTACATGACGTCGCAATTAATTTTCTTTTCGATATAATATTCTACGATCAATGTTGGGATATTTTTAGTTTAACAATTGGTTTAGTTATTTAGTGCATTGTTTGTTAATATATAATACTTGCAAAATTTGCTTAAAAAACAGAATAAAGTTAAAAAAGAAATTGTATCAAGTATATAAGAAAACTTACATACTTGATAAAAGTATGTAAGTTTTCTTTCAATATCAGCGATCGTCATTCATTATTCTTGTATATCTTTTTAACTAAGGTCTGTTCAAAAAAAAAGGTACATTTTGTATTTTAATTTTTGAAAAAATATTTTTTTACATTTTAAAAAATAAATAAAAATAAATATCCATCACGCCTTATCCCCGAAGGGGTGGCAGAGGCATATTATATGCCCACTTTTCACCGTGTGGATTCCTGTCCCACGTAATAGGTGGTGAGCCCATTGCCGTGTTGAAATAGACAAAATAAAGTAAAGTAAAGTATTCAAATTTAAAGTAATCCCTCTCAGATATAATGCTCTTATTTCAGCGCTTCTTCCAATCCTCGAAGAACTTCTGAAATACGCTTTTCGGTATGGCCATCGCCTCGTTTTTCGATTCTGACTGTATCTCATCAATTCTGGCAAATGTCTCTTTAGTTTTGGGAATAGGAAAAGTCGCAGGGAGCCAACTCTGGTGAATACGGGGTTAAAGGCATGATTATGGTGTATTTTTGGCCTAAAAATCCCGAACAAGCATTGATGTGTGAGCTGCTGCATTATCGTGATGCAGAATCCATGATTTGGTTTTACAATTCCGATCGTATGAGCCGTATTGCTTAACGCAAACGTTGCATAAGTAGTATTCTTTATTAATAGTACGACCTGTTGGCAATAACTTATGATGCACCACGACATTGTAGTCAAAGAAAACGAGCAAAACCTTCACATTTGATCGAAACTGGCGTGATTTTTTCGGTCTTTGCTCATCTGGCCGCTTCCATTGGGATGGGCCTTGGTATCGACCTCCGTTTCATCACCAGTTATGAATGACCCTTTTAAGCTAACCTGGATCGTCAAAGACGTCATCCAACAACTCCTGAGCGGTACTAATGCGTTGTTTTTGTTCAAAACTTAGCAATTATGTAAAAAACTTCGCTGCATTACGTTTTATGCCCAATTTGAGAAAATTGCATGCGCCGATTAATATGCCAACATCCTCTGCAACTACCCTAATGTAATGTTTACAGGATGGACTAGCCGAATGCCACAGTCAATATTTCAAGAGCCTTGGAGCTTGAAATGTTGCTTTTATTACGTTATTAAATTTTGCGTTAAAGTGGCAGTCGTTAAGCCTGGTTGAGGGCCTTCTGGGTGGCTTAAAAAAATTTAACAGCAGGTTGCCACAGCCTGCGCCTATCTATTTCTCACTCTCAGGCGCACCACCTGTTAAGTGGGCAAAAATGCATACGGCAGGCATACTATACGCCCATATTTCAGGGCGTATAGTATGCCTCTGCATACCGCTTCGGGGATATAGGCGTGACAATATCTTTTTATGTACGTATGTATGTTATTTTTTCATTCAGGGAACTAAAAATGTCAGAAGTTAATTACCGTTTTACAGTTTAAGTTAGTAAATTTCTAGAATAAGCAAAACGGTCTGGGTTCAAATACTCTAGGTATTCGTTATGCTACTCGGTTGATTACAAACTCACCGAGCACCACGTGTGCAAACGCAATATAAATCCAAGCATTAGGTGAAAGCTTTCATTACTTAAGTCTCGTAAAACCCTTATCCCATAACGTTAATAACACAATTACTATAAATCTATCATCGCCGAGCAAACATGGTCCGAATCTCAGCCTAAGCTAATACATTTTGTCCACACCCGTATTCATACTTAACGACTAGGGAGTAGTATTTACTAAGCACACACGCGGCGCCCGCACGAGCGCAATATAACCTGGAAGACGGCCGGGTCGAGCCCCAGGGTCCTTCCCCAACCCGAGAGGACAGTAATTACGGTAGGCAAATTAAGCAGTAAGGGGCCGAGTACGCCGCGCCACCCGTGTCCATCTTTGTATTGCGATTCGCTTGGCGGTTTATTTTAGGTTATTCCACGTCTTATTACAATGTAGCTTGCCTCCCCTGCGGCGCGCTCACCTCTGAAACTGATTTGGGCCCGGCATCAGAGTTTCATTACGGTCTGTCGAAAACAATCCACTCTAAATATCTATTCTTGGGCGCGCGCACTCTGGAATTACATTAGTCTGAGGTGGCGAAGGCTCGACTCAATTTGTTTGGCCGTAATAACGCTACGCTATCAGGTTATAACAAATGAGCTATTGTGAGAGCAAATCGGAGGAAAACGGTTTCGTAGTGTCTGCTCAATTTTATAGTCTCAACATTCTAACGTTATGTTTAGGTACCCTTCGATAATACGAGTATGTTAGAGTTAGTAGTACCGAGACTGTTGTGAGTTTAAGTCATTGTTCATTCGTCTTTCACAATTGAATACGTACTATTCGATGACTTTAAACTGCTCAAGAAAGTTATCTAAACACGTTGTCGATCCTATCCGCAAAACACCTCACATTGCATGCTAGCCTCGCGTGTCCCCTACGGCATTAAAAGGCGAACCACTTTTCACAATAGAATTGAGTCGACCCGACCACGCAAGTCCATTGGGATTTCTGAATAAATATAATTTGTCCATTAAAAAAATCAACAACTGTTGACCACACTCAGCGTGGAGATGGTCACAAAGCGTCTCGTTAGCGTCCGTACGTGCCGCTTGTCACACACTTCAGCCCAGCGGCCCTTCGTAAATAATGAGAGAGGTCGGCCCTTACAGGCCAAAGATACACAATAAGTGCTACACACTTGGAGAAGGTATATTCAATAGCTAACACTGACATCTTTGATAACGTTTATATACTAACCTCTTAGATTTATTTATAAAATGAATATTTAAGTGCCCACTTAAAATTGAATCCATTATTGCATGTAATGATTGAACATTGTTTTGACAATTATAGATATAATTTATATAAATAAAAATGAATCACAAAATGGGTTGCTAAGTACAAAGCTCGAGAACGGCTGGACCGAAAATTAAAAATGCCCCAACAAGCAATAAGCATAACTTTCAACTCCATAGATTCACACCGCATATACCCTAGGGCATCTAAAGTCTACGTCGCGCGTCGTGGTGCCACTGTCACCTTGACGTAAATGGACACAAGACTAAACACCTCTTAACTAGCATTGTTCTATATATATCCCGAACTGGGATAGAAACCAAATAACCCCAGGGACTGAAAAAGCTAGTAAGACTATTTAAGATTATCTCAAACAAGTTGCGGCACTTTAATTAGATAATTACTAAAATCAAGTACCTAGAGAGCCGTGGACACGTACTCGTAGAAGAAGTCGCTTAGCGTATCGGGAAGCTATTTACATGAATTAGTCGACATTTATGCGAGTAGAGACAAACCGCAGGCACCACCTGGCGGCGGAGAATTATGCGCTCGTTACTCGCTCCAGCGCGCACCGCCTTCAGACTCACTATACTTAGATAGACCCCGTATTTTGTTTGAGTGTAGTGACAAAGATTACTGATACTTTGTAAAGATTTAAGATAATTATGCAATAAAACTATTTAAGGATATTTATGGTGAACACTCGATTTAAATTGTCTTACGAATATACGAAATTGGTTTTGTATCTGAGATACAAGAACTGCATTCGCACACATAACATAATCGTGTCAATTTGCTGCCATTATATATGGTGCTAAGTAACAGAGAAATGTCATTTTATTAGGGTTCAATTCCTCAAAAAAAATTGGAACTCTTATAAATAAATAAATATCGTTGGGAAACTTACACCACGCCATCTGATTCCAAACTAAGCAGAGCTTGTACTATGGTAAATACATACATATTATAGATAAATAACACCCAGACACAGAATAAAACGAATGGGTGGGAATCGAACCCACGACCTCTTGCGTACGGATACACTCCCACCGCGCCACAGAGACAGTCAAAATAGGATCACTTTGTTGACCATCCGTCCATCGAGTTTAAATTGAAACTATTAGTAAGGCTTCAAAAAAAAAAAAGCTCTAAGTTAGACCAAATAGGCGACCACCAGAAAAACCCAAATCTTTAATATTGAAAAACCCAATATAAAACGGTGCTATGAAAACAACTATGGCTCACCACCTATTACGTGGGACAGGAATACACATGGTGAAAATTGGGCATATAATATGCCTCTGCCACTCCTTCGGGGATAAGTAAAAGTGAGTAAACTATTCAAAGAGAAATATTATATTTCAAATAAATAGAAAGAAAAAGTCCCGATTAAAACCAATAACAAAACCACAAAAATTCACATACGTGCACTTCAGTTCCTAACATGTGACATCGTAACGCTCACTCAGAGACTCCGGAGGGTCTTATCTCCCGTATCTTTTAAATAGCTCCTTTGCGCAAAATCTATCGTTCAAACTCCCCGTGAGGAGGAGAAATAATATGCAAATGTGCGAATTTTAACTTTACCACTAACTTTCTAGTAGGTTAGTGAGAACTCGAATTTGCTTATGTTATATTTAACGGTAGTGTGTATGTGTGTGCATTATTACTGTTTAATGGACAACCACTAGGTCCATTGGTTGAAAATCGACCATAATTCATTTATTGAAGTGAAACTTCTTTATCGATTTATGAGAGAAATTTTATAGCTGTAAAAACTGTCGTTTAGAAGTTCCACTTCTTACCTGTGTACTCTGTGTACACACACATTTTTTTAAAAGTTTTTACTAATGAATTTTGTATAAATAAAATAAGTTATGCATTTCTCCATATAAACTTTAACTAAGTAAAATTTCACCTTCATCCGTTCACGAAATATTCTTAAAAAAAGTGTGCATAGCAGTGATTATAATCATAAGAAACGAAGAAAAACCACTAAACATAGGCGAGACACTCCTAGCCATTGAAATTGATATTACGCCCTATGTACAGAAAGCACACACAAAGTTAACTAAAACTCTAAAAGCACTTAATTTTAAACGATGCGACTGAATTTCTGTATCTAAATGTAAGGGCTTTATCCTAGATTCCTAGATTGAAAATCAGTGGCAAGACTTACCTGAACTGATGTGACGGCCTCTACCGCCCCCCTTTATATAATAAATAAAAGTAACTAGTGGAGTACATAAATGGCTTATAATTTTTTGTTGTTACGAAAAACTTCGTTGGGTTTGCATACAAGTGCGGTTCGGGCCATAAATCGTTATATTTTTTGTACTTATTTTAACTTTGGGTCAGACGAATGCTAAGAGGTATTCATTTAAAAATACGCACATAAATAGTAATATCGGGTGACAGTTCATAAGTGCTTTGGGTACAATGGTATTAATTCTAGTTAAAATTGGCCGCATAAGTGGGAACTAAACCATTTAAACAGTTTTTCTGCTAAACTTTTGTGTTGATATCTGAGATTTTGTCTTGTGACCACTTGACACATGTTTGTGTTAAAATAATATTCTCTGAAGGACGCGCGCATTTTGTAAACAAAAAAAGGGATACCTTTTTTTGTTCTGTACAAAACTGAGGACAAAGGGCCAAAATACCATGAGTTCAAATTATGAAAAGTTTTATTCAGTTGCAAACCGGGCGCGTATTCAGGCACATCTGCTTAACTAGGAGTAAGACCTCCGAATCAAAGTCTAGTGTTTGTGTGAAAGTGACTAGCTGCTTATAAGTTAAGTATAATTACTTATTGAGACTGCCGATTGTTTATAATTATTTCTATTAAGTATAATTACTTATTGAGACTGCCGATTGTTTATAATTATTTCTATTAAGTATTACTTAATGAGACTGCCTTTTGTTTATAATTCTTCCTATTAAGTATTATTTTTTGAGATTTGCTTTTTGTTCATAATTCTTCCAATTAAGTATAATTACTTATTGAGACTGCCGTTTGTTTTTACTGAGATTGGTTTTATTTCAAATTATTCCTAATAAAATATATTTTGTTACTTGTTGAAATCATCTAATGTGCTTTGATATTCTTTTATTCAAATTAAATTAATTATTTTCTAGGTAGATGGATTATTACTCGAATGCTTTTAAGATTAACTAATAGATTTGGTTTTGATTTAATAAAATATATCTAGATAATTCAGTGTGCAAATAAAATTAATAAGCTGAGATTATTTAGTGTTTGATTATGAATTTTCTCATGGACAAAGTTAAATATTAAAATTAATTAATTAAATACGAAGATATCGTTGAGTGAGCGTCATTATGAGGCTCAACGGGTCAGATTTAAACAGATTATATTATAATAAAATATATGTATCATATGTACTGAAATGTATGAAATTTGTTTATGTGCATGTGTGTGATTTTTAGAATAAGAGGTTGTGCATGTAGAATTTATTTTTAGATATCTATTTGCATATTATATATATTTGTAATCTTTTGGACTTCAAATTTTATATAATTCAAAACATGATTAAATAATTTACAACATCGTAAAAAGTGTTAGTAAATAAGGAATAATTAAATTTAGCTTAACGACAGAACGATTAGCTGATTTAATTAGATAACTTCAATATACTTTATCCGGTTTGGTTTTGGTCTAAACATTATAAGAACAAGTATTATTGACGATGCGACGTGCTGGCGATTACAAATGACGACTGAATTAATGTAGCGTGCTACATACGTTACAAAATTGTTCCTTTTGACTGAATTAAATGCTGAGTACATTTAATCAGTGTTGAATCATACTAGATTTCGGCTAGCTTCGAGAAAATATAGATAGTCCAGCGTATACCACCATCAGACACTACTATTTGAGTCGACGTGCACAGCTATTCAACGACTACAAACCTATATAATACGAATACACACTAATATTAATGAGACATGGCGTTTGACGCTACGATACTCACACAAACAGGACGATTTATGAGGCTATAAATAAGTTCTCGGGGGATATCTATGATTGAACCTGCAACGTGGGAAGTTCCTAGTTGTGATGTTATCTGGCTTAGTCATGGCTAACTTGATGAATATGATCCAGAGTTCCAGCTTACAGATGTGCCTAGACTGCAAATGTATTGTTCAGTAAGCTTAATTTATTTAAGCTACTATAATGCGCTAGTCTTTTATATGACCTTTCATACATCCAACTATCCAACTATGACCTTTCATATTTAATATGAGGTTTCACGCTAGTACGTGTAAGTGCTAGACTTCAGTTAAAGACTGAATTAAGTGCTGAATGTATTTTATCAGTGTCAATTCTACTAGATATTAGTCACACTTCGAGGCGATATATATATGGCAGAGCGTGTTTACAACTTTACTCGAAATTATCTCATTGGCTGTGAAGTAATGCGAGTTCATTTAATTTTTCTCTAGCCATGGTGTTCGACGCTAATGATACTCACACGACAGGACGACTTATGGGGTTAAACAAATACCTCCGGGGAAAGTCTAGCACAGTCTGGCCGATCTGTAGTGATGACGAAAATCCTCGCACCGAGGGGAGTTCCTTGCTGTGATGTTATCTGGCTTAGTCATGATTAACTTGATTAAAATTACTTTGAACTCCAATTACACACATGCTTTGAATTCAAATACGACACTTTGGAAGCTATGTTTATTAAGCTATTTTAGTACGCTCAGCCAATATGACTTATCCTTCCATATCAAACTACTAGACTCCAGACAGGGATTGATACCCTAGATTGCTCATCAGCACATGTTAGTGCTATGCTTCAAAACCAGTATTTAATGTTGAGTACATTTATTCTGGTCACTTCGTCCTGCTGTCAAGAGGACTACAAATTTTCACATCAAACAACTCACTCACTCATTCTGCGATTTCTACTTGAAATATTCTTTTAGACCAAAATCTGTCGGAATAAACTTATATTGTGTTATATTTGACGGGACGCACATTGGGGTATTGTAGTATGGACAAAGGCTAGTCTCATAGGTCAATTAAAATTTACAGGATCCAGAATCGAGCCCGAATCACCTACAAGTAGAAATTAGTTCGTGCCAGTTATATCAGGTCAGAATGCATGAGACTTTATTTGCAGTAAACAAACTATTCTTTATTTTAAGATAACAATTCACCATTCATCTTTTGTATGTTTCGATCATTGTGTTTTTCAGAGATTTTATAAAATATTATCAAACAATTACCTTTTTTTATAAATTTAACCACTAGACGATTACGGATCACAAGGCCATATATTACGTAACATGTTCAATAGCATCACTTAGGTATTCCTTTCTTTAGCTAGAATTATAACTCACGGTTAGCGAGAAATTTTAGAATCTCTACTCATCTTCTCGCTTCACACCTTAAGTTGCCATGCGCGGGCAGTACGGGCTTTTTTCCACGGGGGGGGGGGGGGGGCGTTACACTACACTGTTATTGTACTTTGCGTGCTGAAAACTTATTTTTGTGTAGAAATTGCCACAGACTTCACCCCAGTAGATCTTACAGTAAGATGAACAAGTCGGTCTCGAACCCACCAAAACCCAAGGTGTTCCTCCTTGACTATAGGCAGCCAGGGACCCTCGAAAGCTCGGTGTGCCCTTTAAAGTAAAATTTTGGTACCCTGAGTAACCCCAATCACCAACCGTAACGACACTTGCTTGTTGCTTGGGGACAATTTTCCCTTTCAGTATATCACAGGCACGCACAAGAACACGTGATCAAATCGTTCTTGGATCTCTGGCGCCCACTGAATCAGCCACACAGATGAGATGTCCCGTACTTTCTGCGCTTGCTTTTTTTAGCCATTAAAAACACATAATACCTAAAACAATTAATTTGATTTAGAATATAAAATCAAGTGGCAAATTATCAAATCAACAATGTTTTGCAAAGGCGATTAAGCTGACCTCTTCGCTTGATTTGTGTGTGGTGTAATGTAATATAACTGACTTTTCTTTTCTTGTAATGTAACTGACAGACATTTCCGTCTTACTTATCACACCCAAATTAAAGTAATAATAATTTTTTAATAAAAGTGAAATGAAATTTTAGTCTCGATCTGGACTCGAAGCAGCGTCTCGTGATTACACGCACCAGATTTTTCCAGTTAAAATTTAAAATTTTGAATATAGTTAGCATAATTAATCCTAAATTGCTTTTGGTTTTCAAAAAATGTTCTTTAAGTAATATTGTTAAAATTTACATCATTCATATTATCCTAATAACGCATGACAGTGTCGCAAGCAAGTCTCGCTTCCCATTCCCGTCCGGCGCCGTTTATCTCCGGCGCACCTCGGCGCGTCCGATTTATGGCACAGTTTTGTGAACTCTTAACCGTTACGTGATCTGCTTCCGAATCCAATTTATGCCCTCCATGGGAAAACTTCGACAGCGCTGCCTATTCTTTACGACTCATCGAGATGTCGCGCGCCAGGCCCCACGGCAATGGTATGGATATCTATTGTTTTATTTTACGATGTAGACCGAGTCATTTTTTACTATACAAAGTTTTAGAAGCAGCCTTTTCGGTAAAAATATATAAATAGGTTCCTAAACTGATTATTTTTTTGCTATAGTCGCAAAATTTCTGCTGTTGCCCGAATTAACTAGGGCTTTTCATTATTTTTGCTGCCCAATTCATTAGCAACAATAACATTTTCCAAATCCATTAGAAAGGTAACATGTAATCAGAACAAATCAAGAAGTCCAAATTTCACGCAAACAAATACGGAGGGCGCTTTGTGTCCTAACAAAATAGACCCTAAATAATTACCATCGCAAATGCTTATTGAGACGTTCCATGTTTGGTCATTTGTTTTATTTAGATTTGCGTCCTTTAAACATTTTTTATACTTTAAAATGTGAAAATAAAATTAATCACGTATACAGGATAGATTTGAACATAGGTTGCGGGGCTTGCTTTATTTTTTGTAAAATATTATGGGCATCAGATCCATTCCTACACACAACAAATAATTGTGAGAAGAGAGAATGTAATGTTTTCTTCTGTGTATCGGTTAATATTTCTACAATATAAAGAAAAATATAAAGTATTTGACTTTAGATAATTATTATACTTATCTAGTACAGCTTTCATATCATAGTCTAAAGTTTTAACATGAAAACATTATTTCTATGTATTTTACAAAAGATACAACAAGCAATACAAATAAAACACAATACCACAAACAAATATTAAGTCTACTGCCTGCCAAATCAGGATCACCTCGTTTCGAACTCTGGTCAACATTGAGCATTTAGTATTATTATTTATTGGGCCTCTTTGACCGAGACTCATTTTTCACAGCGCCCCTCTGTCCCAGCAAACAAAGCGGAAGAAGTAATTATTAAGATACTGCAAATAGAGGGTATTGAGCAATTTTATTAGACTTTTTGAGTGTTTATGTAAATAGTATTGATGGAATATTTATGAAAAGTTGGTAGAAGTACAGTCATAGTTCTCTATTGATAGGTAGGTTTTATATATTTTTTATTATTGTTTAGAAACGTTTGAAATATGGGCATTTGGCAAATAAATGTACTAGCAAAATATAGAAATCGTCAGGACTTAGAGATTTGGGGTCTAATTAGCCAATGTGTTCCACGCATTTTGATCTCCAGAAACTCTATAGTAGTGACTCTCAGTGAACTTTGACCTCGTTAGAATGGTTGTCGCTTTTCTGTGGATTGTATGTTTCTAGGTGAATAATTTGATGAAGATAAATCGTCAAGTATGTTGAGAAGAGTTACAACAGAAAATACGCTAGGTACGTACTCGTAAATATTGCCATTTCAGCATGATTCGCGAAATCAACGTTTATATATATATATATATATATAAATACAAAAAAAAAAGCTTTTGAATAGTTTTTATCGCGGGCTTTGAGCGGGCTTTAATCAAGAAATTCCGTAACGCAAAAAACCTAAGACCCGAGGTCACACGAAGTTCACCGAGCACGGCCGAGCGTTGGCTTAACGTGTATGTACACATATTACATGGTACGATTGTACGAAGCTCGCACGGATCGAGACGTGATGATAGTGAGTGTGAGTGTGAGGATGAGGGTGACTGTGAGAGTGACGGTGGGGTGAGAGTGAGGGGTGAGGAGTGAGGGTGAGGGTGAGAGTGGGGGTGAGGGTGAGGGTGTTTTTTTTTTTTTTTTGTGTAACTTGAATTAATATCAAAGAAAAGCAAAGGTATGCTATGCAATAGCTTTACCGCGGCAGTCTCCGAGTGCCACACGTCTTTTTGAAAAACGCAATATAAATATAAAAACAATATACGTTATACGTTTGCAATTCAATAGGGTTGCACTTACTGCATTACTACAGCATTTTTAAAGAGCATAACAGACAGATGTGGATAGAGTACTGGGACATGACCCTAAAAGTCAAAGGCAAGTGGTATGCGGGCATACAGAAACAATTACCTACAAGACCTTGGTATCATAGTCTCAAGAACATAAGCGCAAATAGAAAATTAATAACTACGATAACACGCATGAGATTGGGACATTGCCTAACACCGGCTCACCTGAACAGAATTCATGTGTATAGTAACAGCCGTTGCAATTACTGTGGATCCGAAAATGCTAATCTAGAACACGTTATATTACAATGTTCGAATTTTAACTTACAACGTCTAATTTTGATAAGTGAATTGAGCGACAGTAATGACAATGACGTGTGTAGTGACAGTGACATTAATAGCCAACAAAGTGCTCCCCGCCGCCTTCAGGATTTATTAGAAAATAGAATTTATTACAACGCATTGTTTAAATATATCTGCAACACAGTAGAAAAAAATTGAAATAGACATATTGTAATACATTTTAAGACTAAGTGCCAAGTCTAAGTATTGTAATGAAAATTGTGTTAAATGTATGTACCAAACATCTCTATGTATGCGACTGAAAGACGCTGTTTCTATGGTCATGAAATAAATTTAAAAAAAAAGCAATTACTGCACTATTAGAGTGCAGTAATTGCTTTTTTTTTAAATTATTTAACTAAATTGCTAAATTCCTAAATTATTTTGATATATTTTGTATTCCTTATATTTACAAAAGTCAATACTGCGAATTGTTCTCCCCTAAATCAAAGGCACAGTAAAATCGAAGACCTTAATACATATAGAACTGGTAGTTTTGTTATTTCGCGTGAAATCTTCTTTTGTTGCATGGATTCGCGCTCAATGAACGGGAAGTTAGTACCGGGAGGTGCGTTCAATCGGTCGAATAGAGAAATCTCTGTTCTCTAAGGCTATGTAACTCCACCATCCAAACAAGATACATATTCAACTATCAAAATACCCCGTTTGCCTCCCAAAAAGAAATGGGTATTAGACGCAGGGCGGTTCAATTTATTTTGGAGCTGGCTATTCGAAACGGAAATGCCCCGTCCACCCTACAAGGCTCGAATACGAATAAATCAGAATCTAATATGGTATGACAACATTGCAAGAACTATTTATTTTCCGTATTATTTAATCTTTCAAATTTAATAGAAATGTATATGTTATCCTATATTAAATTTTAGGTTAATTATAAATGTAAATACTTTGAGGTCAATTTTCAACGTTGTTAACAAATCGGTTTCTTTGAAAGTTAATTTGGAACTGAGTAGGTAAAGACGCCCACAGCTCCGCGCGCTGGTGAAGCTTTCCCTTGCCGGTTTTCCATAAGAACCTGATTCTCGGGATAAAAGTAGCAGATTGTCAGTTACCTCCATACTGAATTTTATCCAAACTGGTCCAGGGGTCCAGCCATTTAAACATGTAGAAATAACAAACAAACACACTCAGAAACGTTCGTCTTTTAAATTTACTATCTGATTCCCGCTGCTTTGCCTGTGACGTACTTCGAAGCCAGTGGCACTCTATTACTCCCGTCGTTTAATAATTTTACAATAATGTTTGAATATTTTACCGTCATTTTTACTACTTATCACATTATGACACTTATTGTTACATTTTGGATAATTCACACTATACCCTTTTCTATAAATTTTACCTATTTGTTATTTTTGTGTAAATATTATATTATTGTAAGGTTTTTGCGTTAAAGAGTAACAAACCTACATCTGTACAATATTACAAACTACTATTACTACTAATATAATATTAGTAGGACTGATTAATTTTTATTTAAACAATATCAACATAGGGCAACTGTTATTTTAACTAAGCTAGTAGGTACTAAAGTAAAACCCGTAAGCTTTTCGTAGAGCAATTTAGGAGAAGCGACAAGCGATGCTCTAATGTTTCTACGTCACCGGAAATGAGGCAGTTTGTTAGTGTGCCAGACTTGTGTAGCGCAGTACCTACATATGTAGACAAAAACCTTAAATGATATAGGAAAACTAATTCAAAAACAATTAAGAGAGAGTGTCTCACGCTGACTCTTATCTTACGTTAGCGTAAAGCCGCGGCTAAACTTATATAAAATTTCCATTTTAGTTACCTACGATTCCCAGATATTATCAAGCCATTATTGTGTTATAAAATAAAATAAGTTCTAACATAAGAAGTACAAAAAACATTTTAACAGCAACACAGCTCAACAAATTGTGAAATGGAAAAACGTTAAATGAAAACAGTTCAGTAACAGAACGTTAAACAAAAATAAAATAAAAATAGTTAAATGTCTATATTATAAGAAGCACTCACATCTAAATGAATATAACATAAATTATTCTTCAAACCACTTCTGACCTTTCGAAATTCATTCTTGCTTAAATATCTGCCTTAATTTATAAATAAGACATCCCTTAACTGCCCTTCCAAATATATCCTAAGTACCCACTCATATGTACCTATGCTTTTGCGGCAACATAAGTCACATGAGTGAGCTTTCATAGACCACCATATTAAGTAGTCGTTCACAGGACGTGTGTGGAAGGCCTTATTTCATGCACCGCGGCACATCTTATCGCCTGCGGTCTGAGAGCTCTAATTATAATTACTAATGCTCGTATGCTCAAAGTCGTTTTTGAGAAGGACCATTAAGTCTGTTTTGATGGAAGGTCAGTGTTTTTGATAGAGTTAGTTATCTCAAATGTGTGTTTACAGACTGGACGATCGTAGTGAGTCTGAGTCTTCATTTCCTGATGACCAATTTTCATTGTGTGCGTGTGTGTTGCTGTGTGAATATTCAGTATGCAGGTCGCTTTTCAACTTATCATTTGAAACTTAGCACAACTTTTATAAAATTAATTAATCCACCTTTAAAGGTGACATAAGATGGGGCTAAATTCGTCACTTTCGAGTAGGTCTCGAAGGTCTGGTGCGTTACACCAGAAGATCGTTTGGGTCCAGCTCGAGACTGAAAAATGTTTCCACATTAAAATTAAAATTATTTAAAAACTATTTCTAGTATAAGTAGGTACACCTATATATGTCGCTTATTGATTTACGATTACACAAACTGTGGTTAGATTACCTACTCTGCAGGCATTTTCCTCATATGTGCCTATATATGAATATACCATATTTACCTTTGATTTTTCTTTTAAATAAATTCTAGGGGATTAAAATGTTCTCGAAGTCTACTTCTACTGATAACTGAGGATCACCAATTTAATTAATTATTTTTTCTAGATATGTTACTTTTTTGGTCAAAATTAGGTATTATGTTTTCATTCCTTCTAGTCCAAAAATGTAATTTTGTTCATCTGTAAGCGGAAGCAAAGGTATAAAAATTTTGTGAAAATTATATTTTCGGGCTAAGTCTGACTTATATACTACTCGGGACTTCACGCAAAACAATTTTGTACTTACATTCACAGACGTTACGAGCGCGTTGCAGTGCCCGTGGTCGCGGCTGGACGGTCGCGGAGTCCAGCAGTCTAGTCTAGACAAACTTGATAATAAAACGAAATATACCAGTGCATTTAGGTCACTTCATTCAGTGAGATCTTTCAGTACCTGTGCCTTCGAAAAGAAAACATTTCTTTAATTTAAGCATAATTTAAGTTATTTTTGGAAAGAGCAATTACATCAGATTGTCGTATAGCGAAAACACCTTGATCCATTAGCAACAGAGGTAAGGCATTAATTAACTTGAAATCTCCAGTTATGCGAAGTTAAAAGCGTATTTAGCTCACTTTTAAATTAATTGCCAGCGTTTCAAATAATGGAATTAAGTTAATCGAATAGTTGTTTACATTGTGTCACTGGTAGCAATTAAAATTGTTTCGAGAGACTATAAATCATTGGCGGGAAAGTGAAACATCACGCCGGTGGTGCACACCTTGCAATAAATTTCCCAATTACTGGGAGAATTTCGATAGCAACATCGAGGGACCGACGCGAAATAAAATTAAA
This sequence comes from Thumatha senex, assembly GCA_948477245.1. Classification (NCBI taxonomy): domain Eukaryota; kingdom Metazoa; phylum Arthropoda; class Insecta; order Lepidoptera; family Erebidae; genus Thumatha; species Thumatha senex. The sequence continues at coordinate 8,389,295 of OX419729.1, read as the reverse complement.
TTAATTACTTGTCTTATGCTCGTACCTACTATAAAACATTGCTTAGTAGCTTGAGCGTGAATACAGACAGTATCTAATTACGTACTCGTATACTTACCCCTAACTCGTGGTCATATCAAGTCCAAATCTGAACAAGCAGATAAAAACCGAAGCTTCATTTAACTTTAAAAGTATTTTTCTCTAACATGCATGGAAATACTGTCATTATTTCGAAAAAGAATACGCGAAGTATCGACAAGTATAGAAGTATGACAGAGAAAATGAAATTCATTGCTGGAGTGTTTTTTGAATTTGGAACATGACAACGCTCCAGCAATGTTGTACGAAACGGCGCGCTGGGGCTATTAGATACTCTTTGATTGGATCTCTTTTATCATTCTTCTTCAATGGACGCTTACTGTATGTATTTTTTGTAGCAAAATAAGTGCATTTATCTTGTTTTATTTGTGGGTTGGTAGGTCTGACTGGGGTGAGTATGGTGGCTCAAGAGCCCACTGTCTTATCTGTCGGTGATAATCACTATCGTTCTCCGAGCAGTCGTCGGGTATAAGAGAATCCAAGAGGTAATCCGCGGTTTCCTTCAGACCTATAGTATGCGAGTTGTTAATTTTGATATTTCGTACATAGGCAAGATCAACAGAACGGTTAGCCCTAAACTCATGGTATATAGGCGACCACGGACCCTCAGCTTCCAGCCCATGCACTAGTTTACGTAGCAAATTACCCTTTGATTTTTCAACAGCCGCCCTGTAATTGGACCTGGCAACTCTAAGAGCAAGTAAAGCGCTATTGTATTCCGCACCGGCACTAATTTTATGCTTTTTAAATTAATTTAATTTTCTACGAGCTCTCCGGAAACGCCTTCGAAGCTCAGCTAAACGATCACAACACCAATCGCATCTCCGAGTGTTGTTAATAGATCCGAAACGAACTTTTTTATTTTTAGATTTTCTATCTTGCTGCGTATAATCCACTGACGGATAATCAAAAACATTTTCTTCTTCTAGTAGGTAATTGCTCAATATGGCTAATGTAATTTGTAATAAGAATTAAACTAACTATCTTCACGCTGTATCCCTGACGGGGTAGTCAGAGAGGACAGATCGCCAGGCATCGCGATCCATGCATACTCCTTTCGTTTCCTGTAGATTCATTAATCGCTTCATACATGCACGTCTGGGTATCCGATTACTTTTGACTCTTCCATTCTTGAGCAATCCGCTCACGTGGTCTTCATATGTAAGTCTCGGTCTACCTTGACCTCTTCTGCCCTCTACTTTCGTACAATATATATTCTTCGTCAATCGTTCCTCACTCATTCGTTGAACGTGTCCAAACCAACGGAGCACGCCCTTTTCCAGCTTAACGCTGACACTTTCACTCAAACCTGCCATATTGCGTATCACTTCGTTGAGTTTTCGGTCGGCCAAGGTTACGCCGCACAATTTTCGAAGTGATCGCATCTCCACAGCATTCAGCTTACTTTTATGCATCTTCTGACATACCCAGGTTTCGCTGCCGTAAAGCAACGTTGGCACTAGCACTGCGTTATGAATCGCTAGTCGTGCTTCTTTTACGATGCTATGTCGCTTTACTAATTGAGACAAAGCACCGTTAACTCTGCTTCCGGCAGTTACTCGCCGTTCTACATCCGAATAACATCTTCCATTCGCGCTAAACATACTCCCTAAAAACTCAATTTCATTTACTTGCTCTAGACATTCCTGATTTACCCAAATCTCGCACTTAGTTCTTACTTCTTCTCTTTCAAATACCAGAACCTTAGTTTTACTTGCATTCAAGCGGAGACCCTTTCTTTCACACTCCTCTTTCATATTAGTGACCAATGCCTGAAGGTCGGCTTCTGATGAGGCCATGAGCACCGCATCATCAGCGTACAACAGACAATTTACTGTTAGTCACTCAAATTCACACCCATATCACAATATTTCAACTTCTGCAGGCAACTGTCCAGATACACTATGAACAGCCAGGCAGACATAACACAACCCTGTTTGACGCTTGTACAGACGTCGAAAAGAGGTGTCACATCCCCCCCTATTCACACGCAAGCCTTACAGTCTCAGTATAGTGACTGTTTTGCCCGCAGTAGCCAGCCGTCCACACCATATCCAGGCAGCAAGTCCCACAGAGTTTCTCTCACAACGTTATCAAATGCTTTCTCTAGATCCACAAAAGCGCAGAAAACCTTCTGGCTAACTGCCAGAAACTTCTCCGCGATCATGCGGAGAGAAAACACTTGATCCATGCAACCTCTTCCACGTCGGAATCCGAATTGAGCCTCCCACAAATACCTTTCAGACTTTTCTTACATTCTTGCCGTTATAACCTTTGCATACACCTTACTAACTAAGCTGACCAAGCTGATCGCTCTGTAGCTGAAGCAGTTCAGGCGAGAGCCTTTCCCTTTGTAGATAGGTACTACAACTGCTATTCGCCAGTCATCTGGGACCTCACCCGTCCGCCAGCATAAGTTGCATAGCAGACACAGAGTGTCCCAGGCGCGCGACCCATCTTACTTGATCATCTCAGCAGTAACTCTGTCTTTTCCCGCAGCCTTACCACATTTCATACTTCTTATCGCTTGTTCAATCTCTTTCAAACTAATGACTTCAATGACACCAGGATCCGGAGCGTCATAGTGAGCTCCACTTCCCGATGCGGCATCTCTGTCCTTACTTGCATACATCCTTCCATAATATTCACTCCATCTCTGCAGGACGTCAGTTTGTTTTGTTAGGACATCGTTGTCAACACTGAACACTTTATTCATACTGCAGACTGTCGAACAACTCCGAGTCTTGCCTACCTCTTTCCAGAAGAGCTTGACATTATCTCGGAAATTGGACGACAACCTTTCATCCGCTTTTATTCTGCACCTTTCACGAGCTTCCTCTATCAGTGCCTTCGTGTTAACTAACGTATATGATGTCGATACTTTGTAGACATGAGGTTCAATACTGTATTGACATGGGGTTATTCTCACAGAAAACGATACAATACTTTGAGTTTTTTGTTCCTCGAACAAATTTGAGCTCCCATGTTATCCGTTTAGAGTTTGTGTTTTTTGCAACACATGAATAATTTTGTATATGAAAAAAGGTTCTGAATGTTCTCCACACTGGTTCTAGCACCCACTTTCACCAACTTAGAGTTTGAGCTTTCTAAAATATGTTCTGTATGCAATATATATGCCAGTGCGTTGATATTGAATCAGGACGAGTACCTTTGAAATTTTTTTTAAAGTAAAATTTATTAATTTTTTCTGAATAAAATCAATTTTTATAGGGTCCCTGTGTACTTATCTTCTTTGTCGACTGTTTATGCAGGTCGCAGGTTAGGATTCTTGTAAAAAAAAAAAGGGAAATATGGTGACCAGTAACTTCATTTTCTGAGAATACCTTGTTAATACTAAAATCGTTAAACTGAAAGTAAATATCTATTACGACACTAACACAGAATAGCACTCGATACTGGCATCGAGTTCATGACAAGGACTCAATCTAGTACAGCAGTCTCAGTTACGACTAGCGTGAATCCTTTTTTATGGTATGGTATCACCATGGATGTCATGCTGGACTTGAACCGCCCAAAACCCACGGTCCCCCACACACTATCCGTCTAGCGCCGAACGCCCTCTAAATCAGCCTAATCTATAAATTCTATTAAGTTTCAAAGACAGTCGTGTACATATATTCATAAATAGTTTATAACACAGACAGCCCTAAGAACACCTACAAAGCTATTATTTACGCCAATTCAGTGTGGTAGAATGTCGCAGAGGAGTACACATTTCGGCACTTAGCTGGGTGTTAATTTGACGATGACTGTCGCTTCATCCGTCATCACAGACACGTCTTTATGACGGCTAATTTGAAGATCACCCTGCGAATTCAAGGGGCTTTATTGTTACAACATGACAAGCTGTTTTGTATAGAATTTCAGTGCCATTGGTATTATTAGTATAGTGCAAGATGCTAACGTCAACTATTAGGGAGTATTTCTATAAGGTAGACTGACAAAATAATTTTATTGTCAAGAACTTGAAATAAAGCATAATATTTTTATTTTGATTTTCGAAGCGCTCGTGGCCCCGCGGTCTCAGTGTTCTGTAAACGATCACTGAGTTACGCAACTTACACTATGGCTGGTCCTCGGATGGGTGACCATTTTGTGGCATTTAAATTTGCGAGCGTTTCCGTGCTTCGGAAGGCACTTTAAGCCGTTGGTCCAGGTTGCCAGTAAAATGGCAGTAGTTAAGCCTGGTTGAAGGCCTTATGGGCAGCTTGAAAATTTCAACAGCAGGTAGCCACAACCTGCGTCTGTCTATTTCAACACGGCAATGGGCTCACCACCTATTATTATTCACCGTGTGTATTCCTCTTCCAAGTAATAGATGGTGATTGCCGTGTTGACATAGACAGACGCTGGTTGTGGTTTCCTGCTGTTAAATTTTTTCATGCGTCCCATAAGGCCTTCCATTCCGCTTAACGACTGCTATGTTACTGGTAACCGGGACCAACGGTTTAAGTTGCCTTCCGAAGTACGGAAACGCTCGCAAATGTAAATGCCAAAAAGTGGCCATCCATGATCAGCCGTAGCAAAAGTTACTTAACGCAGTGATCGTTTACAGAACACTGAGTCCGCGGGGCCACGAGCGCTTCATTTTAATTTTAGTTTTAGTATATTTTTGGACAAGTAAACGATTTTTATACTACTGAGTTGGGTGACCCTATGCTACTTCAATATACATACTTCAATACAATACTAATGAATAAATTAATTCATAAATAAGAACGAGAATCTAAACTCACTAACTTCCGACGTTCCACACTCAAACAATGTATCGAAAGCTTCTATATTCGATCTGGGCTCGGTCTGAAAATCGTAACAAAGCTTCTACCGCGATAATTGGATGTGGCCGTTCTGAATACGCGCTAGACGAGACTTAATTGAGGTTTTAGAGTTGGGCTAATTCGCCCACCTTCGATCAGTCCTGCTCCCTTGGTCCCTATGTTAAGAGGCTTCGTCTGGCGGTTACCAAGAATAATATAGCCAGATAAGTGGGCTTGATCAAAATGGTGTTATGTTACTTTAAGTGTGTAACAAGTTTACAAGATAGGTGGAAAATACTAGTTGATCTCATATTAAAGGTGTAATAAAACTTCTGTGTAAAATAAATATCGTAAGTTTGGATGATAATTTAAAGATTACAGAGAGAAAAAAGGTTTCACTATCGATTTATAATTGATAAATAATAATAGGTAAAAAGACGTGTAAATACGTTTTTACCTTTTATTAACTAGCAGTATTTGAGAAGTATAAACCTTACAAACCTATTTTGATCAATCTTGAACTAAAACACTTGTACTGTTCCACTTATTTTTTATTTATTTTTTTATTAAAAAAAATAAAGTGGAACAGTACAAGTGTTTTAGTTCAAGATGTGTAGCAAGTTCCACCAAGTGCCATCAATCAACAGTGTAAAGAGTATTTTGATCCACTTCCTTAACTTTATTTGAACTTGAATGACAATGCATTAATATAGAACCATGGAGTCCAATTACGAAGAGCAAAGACAGACTTGGAAATGAACGCAACAAGATTACTCGAGTGTTTGGGTTTTTAAGAATGCTATTGACGAACAGTCAGATATTATACAACTAAGTGATATTCAATGTCTAATTATGGAGGGATAATAGTGGCGAAATAACTATTAAATCGCGTTTGAGCTTTTAGAATGGAGGATGGAGTTGAAATTGTTATACGAGTAGTCCTGCCATGAGCGTCGCCGTTGAATAAACCTTATTATGATTACTTTGAATATTTCGCCTTAAAATTATAAATTTAATATAGTTTTAACTTTCTTTCGTAATCATACTATAGAAAAATATTAATGGGTAATAATCGTAAGATTAAAAAAATATTAATAGTTAATACTTCACAGAAATTATTTTTCATTTATAACAAGAGTAAAAACTGATACTTATTTACAACAAATATTCTCTAACAAAAGATACTGTAAATAGAAGGTTCTAAATTATTAAGAATACTATCACGTTTTACGCAACAAAAAGTATCAACTAAATATATCAGAGAAGGCCTGATAGAGGCCGGGTGCGGGTAGCAAAAAGTAGGGACCGGCCCACGGACACATCCGTGCAGATATGATAATCCCCACTATGTAAAATAGTGAAATTTAAGGTCTCTCCATGTGAAGAATTGTACTCGTTCGGTAGGCAAATTATTCTAATGCGACCCTTTTATTCGAAACACACACCGCCCACGGGTCGCCACCACTCATTTGTATTTCAATAAAATGCGACTAGCCCTATCTAAACAGAACTATGATTTAAATTGGTACCAGTCAAACCAAAACCACAAAATGTGTATATTACACTGTTATTACAGTATTTTCGGGTCCATTATTCTCTCAAGCCGACCATCCTCCAATGAATCAATTTGAATACATTGAACATTCATCGATGTTCATATAATGTCGGTAGTTATATATAGGTATAATTTCCTGTAACAAACAACAAAAATTCTGGGCTCACAATACGTTCACTCCCCTGTATCTCTGGTGCATTTGTGGACAGAATACTTCATTTTTTTGTAAATAAAAGAGACATTATCTGTACAACCTTATCGGGTCGTATTCAAGTACGTATATCATCTCACCCGATGGATTTGCATAGCGTCGAAAAGTTCACAATCACATTTACCTCATCAGCCTGCGGGGGACGTAATTCTTCATTCCATCTGCCGTCTTCCTGTATCTACCCTACTGTACATTTTTTTGCAGGGGTCCGGCCGGCGGCGTAGTCCATGATACATACATTTTCACGATCGGTCATCCTTTAAAAACAAGTTTAGCTCTTTATCCACTGAGGATGAAGCCAAAGAATGGTACGGCCATGTGTTACCCCTCTAATTCACTACGTATTCAAATTATTCGTTATCTTATTTATGTTACAGGCTGTAAATACAGTTTCTATATATATGTACGAAATGGTATTGACGTTTTATAATGATTATGTGCTAAATGAATAAGAAATACTTAGGTTAAGACGTAGATATTATTCAATAGCATCGCTGAGTGAACGTCAGCCTACGTAATTAATAAAGTACCTACGTTGTGCGGCGAGACTTAGGCAGCTGTCGGCTGCCCCTTGACGAGTCCTCAAACAGGTCACCCTAGCTCAGAAGTCAGCATCGACTTACGGCCCTCATGCGTCTCCCGCAGGATAATTAAATAATGAGATTTAAATTTGTCCTTTTGTTCCACAAAAGTTAGTAGACGTATGGAGTGTTATATTAGGAAAATTAAATCAATCCGTTAATCCGTTAATTAGCAGAAGGCCTTACTATTTCTTATGCTCATTCAAGAACTAATGGCTACTTGAAATTACAGTAAAAAATACATGACAATTTTTTTAATAATTAATTTACTGTTCCAGTAGCTACAAAGTTCAGGTATCCAGAAGAGGTTAAAATTTTACAGAGGTTAAATTGGTTTTATGTTACGATAATTTTCTAATATTTTTTATTAATTGAACATTGCAATCAATAATATATTTTTGTAGATACTTCCCTTTTTTTTTTCAACCGTATAGTCAGCGGCGGTGTGATTTTTTGTCAGTTTGAACTGATAGTATGACTAAAACTCTAGGACGATTTAACCAATGGATGCGTAATGTACTCAATAAAGTATAAAATCACGTTCAACCAACTTTCGTGCGGGAGGAAAACTACACAAATATTGTTTTCCTACTCTTGCAAGAAGTATTGTCACTGTCTAACAACTAATAAAAATACAATTACAAATAGAAAAATGTAGGTATGCAATACGAATTTGACACAATATTATTCATAATTTGAGATGGTAAATCTTTGTATAATGTTTATAGAGAATGAAAGTATACAATATAGGCCAATTAAGTTGTTGGTGTTTCAATAATGAATGTTTTTTGTTAAAATAGTTGCGTAAATTAAATAAATTTTTACTTACGAGTGAAAACAAACATTAATTCTTCGACCGCTATAACTTTTACACCATTATACAGCACATTTCGTAATTTTTCTTTATAAATTACCCTCCGAACGTGTACGATTCCGATCGATTAACGAGTCCGCGGAATAGCGACTTAGCTAAAAATGCTTAGCAAATGGCAAGCGGGGTATAGGCGCAAAACGGTAAGATAAGCGCGTCCATTGGTAAAATCGTTCTAGCTAAAACTACACGGCCGCTGAATATTAGTTGATCACTGGATACCCTGAGTAACTCTTCGTGAGGATGTCCAGGGATTCACGATCAGTGCGTGTATTCTTTATCGCAGTTATCATTACGTAAAGGTATTTGTGCTGGTTTTCTTTCTTTAATATTATGTTGTGTATGTGAAGCGCTCGTGGCCTAGCGGTCTCAGTGTTCTGTAAACGATCACTGAGTTACGCAACTTTCACTATGGCTGGTCCTCGGATGGGTGACCACTTTGTGGCATTTACATTTGCGAGCGTTTCCGTGCTTCGGAAGGCACGTTAAGCCGTTAGTCCCGGTTGCAAGTAAAATGGCAGTCGTTAAGCCTGGTTGAAGGCCTTATGGGCGGCTTGAAAACTTCAGCAGCAGGTAGCCACAACTTGCGTCTGTCTATTTCAACACGGCAATGGGCTCACCACCTATTACGTGGGACAGGAATCCACACGGTGAAAAGTGGGCATATAATATGCCTCTGCCACCCCTTCGGGGATAAGGCGTGATGGATATTTATTTATTTAATATTATGTTCTTTAAACTACATATAATATTGAACTATTTAGCTGTATTAAATTTTAATTTCTTATAAATGCAGAATCCAAACATAAGTGGCAAGTTAGTAAATTTTAATTCAGACATAAGCTTGCCAGTACCTTTGACGTCAACGCTTCGAATTCAACCTAATCTACGTTCCGTTGTGCAGCATACGGTATTCAGCGACCGCTGAAAACTTCAAGAGAGGTAAGATAAGGCGTGGTCATGCATGCGACACACGTCGACTCTTTACAAATTCTGTTCTGACGCGATTCATTCAAGGGATAAGTTTCGTGTACGCCCGGCTGAATGCAGTGATAACGCCACAATGACAATCGTGAGCTGATTCTGTATGGTGAATTAGAATACACTTTAAAATTACTTTGTTGTATTTCAGTATAATAGAATAGAGTATAACATGATCCCAGTAAATTATAAAAGAATTAAGTTATTTTATTTGACTGTTTCAATAAATTAACAATTCGCTAACAATAAGCCTCCGTATTTAAGTACATGCTTAAAATAATAGGTATTTAGAAAACAATCAGTTTAATACTCAGACATCTATAACAGTAAAATTTCCTTCCATCAATTCCATATAAATAAAAAAAATGTTGTTGAATAGAACAAAAATTATCACTGGTCACTACAAATTTCTATCATTATAAATAAGTAAACGGGATTACTCACGTTTTTACGACCAGTAATAGACCGACCGGTTTCAGCTGTATTTAGACAGCCTTTTTCAGAGGTGCGAACCGTTCGCCGAGCACTCTTTACGCACACTGCGCGTATCCGCTCTCGCCGCTCGCGCGCTGCCCGCGTTTTGTTGTTTGGGTATTCGGTGGACGTAGGGTTGCGCCAAGGCACACGTGAGATCTGCTTCACTATCGCTCCCATCCGAACTATTTGGAGCGTCTCTGCATGCATAGCTCACTGTGTCTTCAACAGACTCGCTTTCCACATAACAACGAGCACCACGAAGGCACGGCTTCCATGTAGGAGGTAAACTCCAGCCCCCATCTCTATTGAAATTCGGCCGCCTCCCTATCTCTATGGCTTCTCGAATTTTCCGGGGTACAAAATGCTTCTCCCGCGACAATCAAACCGGATAAAGTGACGCGTATCAGAACTCAGTGCATGCTCCACCACCGCGGATCCGTTGATATCTTGGTTCTTCATGGAACGTATGTGCTCGCTGAGTCTCGTAGAAACGTTCCGCTTTGTCTCCCCGACGTAACATTTTCCACAATCACAGGGAATCATATAAACACCGGGGACACCCAGAGGGTCTTCTTTATCCTTTGGAGAGCGCAGTAGATGTCGAATTTGTGTAAAGGGACGGAAGATAGTCTTGATGCTGTATCTTCGGCGTAACAAGTGTCCTACCACATCCGTCACCCCTTTGTCATATGGGAGGAAGGCCACCGCTCTCTCCACCGATGCAGGGCGAGTCCGTGCACACGTATTAGCCACCCGCCAACTCTGTCTCCAGTTGTATCCGTTGCTGCACAACACACCTTTCACATGCTCCAGCTCAGTATCCAGGTATTCCGGGTCACACAGTCTCAAAGCCCTGTTAAAAGCGTCCGTGGAACTGAAGCGAGATGCGCTGGGTGATGATGTGAATCCGCTCTCAGATACCTATCTGTGTGAGTTGGCTTTCTGTATATCCCGTGAGATAGTCGACCACTCGAATCTCGCTTCACCAGTACGTCCAGAAAAGGAAAGGCTCCGTCTTTCTCGTATTTCACGGTAAATGCAATCTTCTGATGGACACCATTCAGGGGTTGCAACAATGGCCCTACACTTTCCCTCCGAATAATGACAAACACGTCATCCACATAACGCCACCAGTGTCTCGGCTTGTATGGAATGTTAGCAAATGAGGTACCTTCAAACCATTCCATAAATATGTTGGCTACGACTGGAGCTATAGGAGAACCCATGGCTACACCGTCGATCTGAAGGTAATATTCACCCTTCCACACAAAATAGCCGCCAATCAGTATGTAGCGTATCAACTCCATATACTCGATAGGCATGCCAGTGTATTCTAATAGGTCGGCTATTATCGGTCTATTACTGGTCGTAAAAACGTGAGTAATCCCGTTTACTTATTTATAATGTGTAATAATAACGTTAGTTTTCTAGTTAAAATTTCTATCAACTAAATACAACGAATAGGTATAAATAGTTTACTATATGACCATTCACAATACTAAAGAATAGTAACGCGACAAGAAATTTGCAACCTGAGTCTTAAGCCTTACACAAATACAAATAACAAAATCTAAAAGTTAAATGAAGTAACTCCCGAGCCTATGGGTAATACACATTTTATGTAAATAACGAACAAAACAAAAATGAAATCGAACTGTCGTGAACTTTGTCATGAATAAGCTTATATTTTATCCAGTTATTCTAGTTCTAGCTAGTTTCAGTTGTCTAAACCCCAATACATAGGTTATGGGGTTTAGACAACAACTAGAAGAACAAGAAGACCGCGTGAGCAGTTTGCTGAAAAACGGAAAGGTCGAAAAACTCGGAATCCCAAATTTACAAGAAGTGAAAGAAGTATGCAAAGATCGGAAAGCGTGGCGATCTGTCCTCTGTATACCCCCCCGCCCCTTCAGGGATACATCGTGGAGAAAGTTACTTAGTAATTAAAACATTTAATATGATTCAAGTTAGTTAGTATAGTAGAAATCTTGTGCTAATGTTTTCAAATTATCTTTAATGTCATCATGATATATTTAAATTATTGTAATTTGTGAAATCAATGGTTAGGGTTAGCAGTGGCTAGACCTTAAGTAGGCCTAGGCTACACTTCTAAATTAAAGACATAGGAACTGTCCCTAAGAAAATTTGCTCTAGAGTTCAAAGTTAATCAGTCATAGCACGAATTTTCTCTATTTTTGGAAGTAAGTTGGCAATTACGTTACGTTCTTTTTCCAACTTACTCAAACTATCTTCTGATTAATTTCGCTGCGGGTGGACAGGATAACTTCTCTTGGGACTTCACCGAGATCGAACTCGGTGTAACTTTTGTGGTCTTGGTCATTGCTGTAGATCCTGGTTACAGGAGTCACAGTAATTCTAATGCAGGTGGGATTAGTCCAAAAAAAAAGTCAGTTGGAAATTAATAATTGGTTATACTTACCTACAAATTTCAAATACTTTGTCTAAATTTTTTTAACAAAAAGGTACATGACGCGCTTCCCCGCCGTTCCGTACATTGAGTCACATTTATTACCCAATATGTAGTAGTAGCTTGATATTTTCTATCATTGGACCGTAACATCGAAGATTCAGTCCCTTACATACTTAACAAAACTATAAACCGGACACATGTCGTCGTAGCATTAGAGTAAAAGAGTCGAACCCGCGAGCGATGAGCGCAAAGCTGAAACTCGGAAACATTTCAAACAAAACGTAGGGAGACCAGCGGAGCGTGGAACGGTGAATCATGCAGTTATTCAATAAGCCAAGAACGCTTGTACGGATTTACGGTACCGTGAAACTTAGGAAATGCAACTGTAAATAGATGTTAATATTATTGGCGAGTGGATTACGTATTAACTTTTGTGATTGGAAAATATTATTTCCAACGTATAAAATAAGATATTCAAAGATTTATGAAATTATGTTTATTTTTCACGCCTTTTCCCGGGCTAGCCAGAGAGGACGGATCGCCAGACTTCGCGACTTTTTTTTTATATTTATCTTTGGTGGTAAAACCAAAGGTCCGAAGGTTCAAAATAGTTATAATTCTGACCATTTGTGACAAAATGTTAACACTTAACAATTTGCTAATCGTTTATTTTGCGTTTCTGACAATCTGTGTCTAAACTTTCCAATGGTATAAAATTTGAAAAAGTGGATATATGTTAATCTAATCTTAAATTACAATTATTAAATAAATGTTTAAAAGTACTACCTACCTAATAATTTCAATCAATATTTATATGACGAGGACTACGCAAGACGTCCTAGTTCAAATAAATTCATTAAAACTTAATTATTAAGAGTGAAAATTATGAAATTAAGGAAATTCTTTTACATTTTTACTTTCCTCTAATTTGTACAAATTCGTTGCACAATAGTATGACTTTGGTATTTAGAAACAAGCAAGCTACCCCAATAGCGACGGGAGTGCTTGTGTAAGGTACAGCACGTGTAATCGACACGGGTCTCGACCCCCGATACCGGTGAGACACACAAATCACGCGACATGCCGAACTTTGCTCGCATATAACTCACGTATATTAGAAAATAGTCTTGATAAAAATCTTGACTATGGGGTACATGGCTCGCTAGGTACTGAACATAATACTTACTGTCAGTAAAGCGACTGCAGCCCCAATTTTACAGCGCAATAAAATATTGAAATAAAAATTTGAAAACCAGCAATAAAATCAACATTAAGTATTTTGATAGCACCGGCAATATAATTAAAATAAATATAACGGCCGTCCATGTCACGTTAAATTGCCTAACAAATCTTCCTTGGGTCATATTGTCCACAGTTCTCTTAGCAACACTTTAATATCGAGAAATATCATCTCGATAATCGAACGCACTAGCCGCTCGGTATAAATCACTCCCCCGCACTCGTCTGTCGTTTATTTTTTAGACTTTCCATTTCCAAATAAAGTCCCAGAGCAACGGGCCAGTGCTTCCTCTTTCCGGGGCGGTTTTTATATGATTTGTCGGCTGTCGGCCATTTCCCTTAATATTGTCAATATTTCAATTATTAATTGTTATAAATCAAAAAAGTTCTTTCTCCCACTTTTTATAGCCATTTTCAGGATTGGATTTTTATTATAACAAAATTAGCTTATGATATGTTTCCTTTGGCATGAGGGCAGTCGCCTATTATTATTAGTATTTTACTTGCTAACTGAATCGATGAGAGTCATACGTCCAAGGGGAAACGTATTAAATTATGTAGGTACACTTAGCGCGTCAATCTACGCACTACTTTGAAAAAGTTCCGCCCATAAAACATTAACAAGCACTCAAGAAAATTCCCGGGCGTGCCCCGTTCGTTAAGTAGTGTCAGTCGGTAGTTTTTCCCACCTTGAGTTAGTGAGTGTCCGTTGGAGTCCGGAGGGTTGCTGTACTCGCTGTCATCGCGATTGGCGAGCCGATATGTCCCAAGAGTGTCACCCTCGGAATACCAGGGACTTCAGTTCTAAGATCATCGAAAAACCCTCAATTAAGGGCAAACAACAGCGTGGTCATTGTGTGCCCAATTTTCACTTGTCGCTTTTGTTTTGCTTCGTGACAGCTGGCACGGGTCGACCTACACGCAACGCATCTTATTCCCAAGGCTAAGGCCGTTCGAGCTCAAAATTCAATGACGATATTATTTAAACACCAATATTATAAAATACTTTTTATATTATACCAAATATTCTCTTTAGCTCTTATAAAATTCGTCATTTTGAACGACGAGATATTGGAGATTTGATATTTAAATTGACTCGCAATCTCACTAAGATACGTTATTGGTAATGAACAATAAATCAAATCTCTAAAATATTAACTATCAATGTTCTTACCACCAAACACATTATGGTAAATACTGAGGCGAAGTGTTGTCCGGTGTTTTCATGAGGCTGGGAGTGCGGCACTCGCTCGACGCGCGCTATCGATCCACCGGTGCGGGGGAGACCGCGGGACGAGGGCGGCACAAATTTGGGAAAACTTTGAAAGTTTCGCGTCTAATTCAGGCGCACGCACACACTCACACAAACAGCTCCATTTCCTACATTGCCCACAAATGCTTGCATGTGTGCGTTACCTCGTAATTTTGTTATGTACCCGTTGTTTTCGGAATGTCACGTGTCTTCGATCTACGTGTCTGGATAAGTCCTTCTAAAGGGTTCACACGCACATTCATATAACTGGAACTATTAATACGATTTATCAACATTAATAAGTAGGTACATAATTGAAAATAAATATTAATTTTGTAACCAGTACCTTTCGTTATCACAAATAGAATCCTAAACAAAATAACTAAAGCAAGTTCTCGGAACCAAAACTCCACTCACAAACTTAAGTATGAAACTTGAGCGGCCTGTTTAGATAAGACCAGTAAAATTGGCCCACATGATCACGCGATGATCAAAGCGTTCATTACCTTTTGTAGAGGGAGTGCTTTGGAAGAAAACAATTAGGAAAATGAGGCAGGGACACACAATGAGACCGGACGTGCTCAGTTCCTGTGGAGTTATAAAAATACTCTGTTCCAATATGTTTTGTAAAGAACTATGCATATACTTACTATATTAGTAACATTAAATTTTACACTAATAAAATGCTACATTCATAATAATATGTACTTTAGAAAAATACGGCACCTACCCATAAAAATAGACATAAATATAGTTAATGGTTAATAAGACGTAAAGAGGTGGTCCATCAGTTTCGTGTAGGTCTCGATAACCCAGTTGGTAAAGCGTCTGGCACGTTAGGCCAGAAACCGCTAGTTCGAATCCAGCTCGTGACTGAAAAATCTATGCACTTTAAATTTAGAAAATAGTTATCTTACTAATTGTTTTTCACAATAGTTTCTAAAAGTATGATTATATCTGCTTACTCTCAACTAGACAATGGAAAAACGTCACTTACGCAAACAAGTTGTTTAGGTAGACATTTCTTCTTATCTTAGTATTCACTCAGAGCATGTGAATGTCAAAGTTTTACAAAAAATTTACAAATAGATTTCACTTATTTTCCAATACATAAGCACTTGATTAACGTCAATCCTCGCAAGGATATTTTTTTTGTTTGTGGTAAACTCATGGGCGCGAGAGCTCGATGTGCACTGTTTTTTTTGCTTAAAGATAACCAAATCTTTACTCTATAAACAATAAAATTTTAAAATAAAAGGGGTCCGCTTATAAGAAACATAAAATACGACTCATGTAACACACGTATGTTCTGCGGTTTTCCACATAAGGCAAGCTGCACCTGCAGACTACATTTTTGTTAGCCAACTCGTCGAGAAGTACGCCGTGATCCCTAACCGAGTCAAAGAAGTAAATCAAAGCTTAAATATAAACGCATAAAACTCGGGCTTCAGATAAACTCTACAACTGGGGCTCATAGCTGATATGAAAATAACTAATCAAACAACACATCACTATATATTATAAAACAAAGTCGCTTTTCGCTGTCTGTCCCTATGTATGCTAAGATCTTTAAAACTACGCAACGGATTACGATACGGTTTTTTTTAGTAGTTAGAGTGATTCTCATAGAAGGTTTTTATATATAATTTGTTAAGTTTTTGTATATATTGACCAAATTATAACGATATTTGTTGGGGATGTCGGAAAAAATAAGCCGTCTGGGAGCTTTCACCAAAAACGCTGCCTAAACCCTTTGAGATATAACAAAATAATGTATGGTGCAATTGTGTATCTAATAAACGTCTAAAAAAAACCGCGACGACATATGTCTATCTCTGAAGAATAACATACTATATCCATTTTAATACTTAAAAAAACAGCAATTATTAAGCGGTAATTTGAAGGCTATTTACACAAATATGCTATTAATCCTTATCATTTTTACAACGTTAGTTGGCTTCAGCATTTCATGAAGATTATTTTGTCCCTTTACACCTTGCAAATTAAATGAATATCTTACGAGTTATCGCAAATTCAAAATTAGGCGCAAAGAAATTAATTTAATTCGACCGGGCCGTGCGGGTAGGTAGGTAGGTACCTAAGTACTGGAGAGCGGATAAGTAGTAGTAAATGGGTGCCACGGGGTTCGAAGTATGTCACGGGCGAAGCCGGGTGGGACAGCTAGTTAATAATATAACATAAATCATCAATAGTCTAGAAACTCCTTCAGCTTTTTAATCTACAAAATGTTTTTCATTTTATGCTAAATTTATCGCTGGCATAATTTCTGAGTCCTTTGTAGTACGCGGTTGTAAGTAAACAGGCTGTTTGTGGCTGAATAAAGGAATGCCATTGCCGCATTTTACGAACAAAAAATTGGGCAGAAAATAAAAACAGAGCGCAATTAGCGTGATTTAAGGACCATTTAATCAGATTATAATTAATGTGATATTTTAACAAGTTGCTTTTTGTTCGCAGCGTTTGTTGTCGAAATATTTATATTGAATCTACCTGAATTAAATTTATTTGAAGTACCGCGCCAAAGTTTTACTTTTTACATAAAATAAAATCTAATATAAGTGTTTGGTAATAAAAATGTAAGGCCTTGAATTATAATGTAATTCGAGGAATATATGTTTTAAAATTTGTAATAAAGAATTATAATTTTGCTATTAATTTTGCTACAATTATACTTCGAAGACCTGTTATCTACACTACATTATTTTACTGTTATGTTTCTTCTGTCACTCCTAACTTTCACTGCCGTACATAAGTGTAGGGACAAGCATTCCTCTATTTAGTATGTTTTGCTTTCTTAGACATTTTCTGTAGCATACATTTAAATAAAACCTGTAATGGATATAGAGTTTATCAAAAGTTAGCACATCTTACAGAGTTGGCAAAGCTAGTGTGATCCTCCATCATAAGAGCTGTAGGCTTGTTTATTACTTCAGAGGAGCTTTTCTCATAAATTATAAGTTACAAGTACTAAACGTAATTCATTACTTATATCCGCATAAAATAAAGGAATTTCATTCAAAATCGTCATGGATCATAAACAATACACAGATCAGGAGTCGTAATATACATTGTCGCCCTTTAGTAATTACCGTTCGACCCATTAGTTAATTACACGATCTCTTTTAGTAGAGTATTATGATAGATGTGACTTATAACTGTTCTACGAGAATGTTTTATTGTATTGGATGATCGTAGCTTAATTGCTACGCCGTAGAGGGTAATACATTGCACAAAATTTTATTAAGGTTTAAAATAACATTATTTTTTTTGATGAAAACTAGTTGTAAATAATAATATGGTTACAAACAGAGTACCTGCATTTAAATTATAACCAATTTTAATACACGATGAATATTTTACTTTATTTATGACATATTTGATTTTGCTATACCATTGTGTTAATCAAGACCAAAAAATTATTTCATTACTGAATTAGTTTAGCTTGCTTCTCCTGGCATAGTTGTTACTTGTTTTTTTTTATAGGGATACTTTACACAGCGCCATCTACCCCAAACTAACCTATAAGCTTGTATTAGGGAATCTAGAAAACTGATATACTCGTACATACTTACATATTTCTAAATACATACCTACATTATACATAGGAAACTCCGAAGCCAACTTTTGTAGATCACACAATTTTTTGTTTCGATCCGGGACCTTATGCGCGGCAGTCGCATACACGTCCACCGCGCCACCGAGTCATTTTCACATTATAAACGTAACAGAGTGCAAGGGGAAGACTAAGATCTTCGCAACCCAAGTGACTTCACCTGCTAGTAGAGCACCTGTAATTTTCTTTTTAAAGTTGACGTAGGCGCCCCTACAAAGTTGGGAGGTTAGACAGTGGTCCCAACAATGCCGAAAATAAATAACAAAGCGATTGCTGCTCCTAACAGTCTTATAAAAGTGGATCCAAGGCTCCAAATTCAGGTGAGGTTTGGAAATAATAGAGAATACACTAACATTAAGAAAAATGACAATACTATACGTATAACGTAAAAGTAACTTTGTCGGTGCCTTTGATTTGGAGCCCCTGTGCCTTTAAAAGATATACTTTCAATCTATAGTCAAACTAAACATTCCATAGAGATATAGTAGTATTTACCCACCCCTGGGGAATAAGACACAGAATAACATTTTGTTTTGTTTTTTTTTACCAAATCCATGCAAATAATTGACAGATTAAAAAGCTAGCCGCGAAATCGTGAGAAATCTCCAACAACTTCATATAAGGTCCTTCAAAATGCGTTGGAGGTACAAAAGCTCTTTTTAAATGTATTAAGGCTTGGTATTCCTGCTGTGGCCACGCTTTTGAGTTTTTTAAAACAATGCGAATCGTAGAAGAAATGGTTTTTGATTCTGAAAAAAGATATATGTTAGTCAAAGATTTAAGCTAGTCAAAATGGCTTTCTGTTACAAAATCTAATAAACTTTACTTGATAGAAAAACATCCTAAAGTTGCCACCTTCCGAAATGTTTTTTCAATGCCAAATCTAAACTACAGATAATTTTCATGAATTTTTTATACACAACTATAGCTACTCAATATTTATAGACATATAATGGCTTATATTGACTATATACAGTGATTTTTATAGTACAAATTAATGTTTAAATAATAATATCAGATTCGCGACGCTGAGGCCTGATCAGTCGCGCTCTGGCGCTTACTGAGGTAGGACCTGTGTTAGGTTTTTTTGTTGCGCTCCCCTTGCTATTTTTTCGCAATGGCACAGTATATTTATGAGAGCAGTAAGCATTCCATCATCATCCGAGGGTCTGTCCCAGTTGCATCTCGCGACGCCCGCAGTAAGCTTTATATAGTGTATATACATATATGAGAGTTATATACGGCAATGGACTCACCCACCACCCATTACGTGGGACTGGAATACACATGGTGAAAAGTGGGCATATACTAATATGCCACTGCCACCCTTTCGGGGAGAAGGCGTGATAGATAAATAAAATATTTGAGAGTTTTAATATAAAATAAAGTACTTACACTTTACAGAAGCATTAGAATTATCCCTGTAAGTAGTATAAAATCGAACCCGGTACCCACAGGTTAGAAGGCAGTTATATAAGCAACTGAGCCAGTGGGCCGTTCAACGCATGTTTCCCTATTTTTCCGCTAAAAGTCGAGGAATTAAAAAAAATTGTAGCGTATACTTTCAATTGGGTTCTAAACAAATTTGATCAATAGATTCTGAGGATTAAACATAGCGACTGCCACTGGCTGAAGTAATCAGTACAGTTATTATATGGAAAGCTTCGCTTCGCTTCTCATAAATTATTAAAATTGTATCCAAGACCTTTGTTTTATGCTTTCAATATCAATTATTTAAGTATATTAATAAATTTATTAGCCACGACTTTATCCCCGATGGCGTGGCAGAGGCATATTATGGTGAGCCCAATGCCTGTGTTCAAATGGACAGGCTCAAATTGTAGCGACTCGCTGTTGTAATTTTTAAGTTGCTCAAAGGGTATTCACTTGCCTTAACGAGTGTCGATTGCAACGTTACTATCAACCGGGACAAACAGCTTAATGTGTCCTTCGAAGCACGAAAACTTTGGTAAAGGAAAATGCTACAAAGCGGTCATCCATCCAAAATCCGAGAGAGTTTCTTAAATCAGTGATCTTTTACAGAAACCGAGTTACTAGGGCTACGAGCGCTTTTTATTTATGTTTTTACTTTATGTTAGTAGCCTTAAACAATGTATAACATTTCATGTAACTAATAATTAATAATCCCAACATTTTCACGCAAAGGTTTTTTGTGCTGTAATGGATCTGGAGAAAACATTTGATAACGTTGTGAGAGGAACTCTGTGGTACTCGTCCGTATGGCCTGGCTGGTCGTCCACTCCATATTCGGGCAGGATATGGTGTGGACGGCCAGCTGCTGAGGGCGATACAGTCTCTTTATACGGACTGTAAAGCTTGCGTGCGACCAAGTGTGATGTTCATCTGGTGCCTCTTTTTGACTTCTGCTCGGGCGTCAAACGGGGTTGTGTTATGTCCGCCTGGCTTTTCATAGTGTATCTGGATAGTTATGCAAAAGTGTAGCTGCAAAAGTTAAAAGATTATGATGTGTTGTAAAATTTGAAATTTTACAGTACATTGTCAGTTGTACGCTGATGATGCGGTAGAGATGGTCTCATCAGAAGCCGACCTTCAGGCATTAGTCACTAATATAAAAGTTAAGGTCTTCGCTGCATGTTTAACTAAGAATCGGGTATTTGATTTACTTAGGGAGAATGTTTAGCGCGGACGGAAGATATGTTCTGAAGTAAAACGGTGACTAGCTGCCGAAGATAGGAACATAACATTATGATTTTTTGATTTTAATATTATTAAAAAAAATGTATGTGTAATGAGGACGGGACATTTTATTTGGTACATAAAGCCTAAATTTGTTATTAAATATATCATCATTAACTCCTACTAACATTATAAACGCGAAAGTTTGTAAGTATGGATGTTTGTTACTTGCACGTAAAACTACTGAATGGAATTTAAATAACTTTACCATAACAATATATTATACATACAATAGCTTATCTATCAGAATAACACATAGGCTACTTTATATCCCGAGAACAAGTTCCTTTAGAAAACGGGAACGGGAAACTTCATCACGCGGGCGGAGCCGCGGGTGTCAACTAGTATATCATAAACCCTAAATATAATCCAACACAATAACAGAGATGTACCATTTCGATTGCTACTGCTAATCATTTTTACTGTGGCGTGCCAGCAGAAAATACATCGTCGATCCATCTTGGCGGGGGCTTAGGAAGCGTTGTGGTGCCTACGCGACTTGGCCTACCGGCCTTTAACAAACAGCATTTAATATAGACGGACTACCATTAAATGAATCATAAAACAAGTTATAATTTCTGTGACCAGTTCATTAATATTTTTTAAGATTTAATTTCATGATTATTTTATCAACATTTTAAAAATAATATATGCACATATTTTCATTGAACAACAATCTTTTCATTATTCATTCATCAGCCTAAATATTCTTTCGAGAACTTTTCCAAGTGTTATTCTGCTCCACTCTTTGATTTAAAACTTTAATTGGAGATATCAACATTTAATATATTTATGTAAATGCATACATATGAATATAAATTAATATACACATATGAATATAAATTAATATACACAATAAAAAAAGACACATTTTTATTAAAGTTTATTAAATTTATTCGGCCCTTTAAACCCACCCCAGTTCCGTGCTTCGGAAGGCACGTTAAGCCGTTGGTCCCGGTCGCCAATAAAATGGCAGTCGTTAAGCCAAGTTGAAGGCCTTAAGAGCGGGGTAAAAAAAAAAATTCAACAGCAGGTTTCCGCAGCCTGCGCCTGTCCATTTCAACACGACAATGGGCTCACCAGCTGTTACGTCAGACAAAAATGCATACGGTGAAATGTGGGCGTTTAAAATGCCTCTGCCTACCCCTTCGGGGATAAAGGCGTGACAATATGTATTTATGTATGTATAAGTTAATATCTTATTTTTATATATACTGCATGTAATCAAAGCCCTTTTTAGCGTTGATATTTTAAATTAGAATTCATAACACTCCTTAAATTTGTATTATTGATTATATGATTCCGCAGTAAAAAAATTAACGTTTACAATTTTACTCTTGATAATAAGAAAAGTCATTTGGCATAGATATAAGGACATTATAATGATATCAATAGCGAAACTACAAAAGTAGATTTTACAAGTTTACCAGTAATAGACTAATTTTCAGAATATAATTTTCGAAGGAAAAAGTTTATTGTGAAAAACGTTATACAAATTGCTAGCTACGGAACCGCACAATGTGCCTGGCCCGACACGAACTGAGACGATTTCCTTTATTACTTGATGGACATAAAAACTATAAATATGTTTTGTTTATTTTATAAATTTAAATCCGCCTCAAAAATAAATGCTGGTGCTCATCGTTGTACACAAATTCACTACAGCTATTTAATTCAGGTTTAAGGTACATTTCAATTTGCTCGTCGGTTTTATCTTCAATGCGTGGCTGGTAATTATATTGCCAGACAGTGGGATTCCAACCCCTTTTATCTCGATATCGGCTACTGTTTATATATGCACTATACACTAAGTTGAATTTAATTTACCTGCGTTGACTCTGGATCCTGAAACCATTAAATTCGTAGAAAAGTTCTTCTATGTATTTTGATTTTACCTAATAAAGACATAGGCATTTTATGCCATGAAGCAACAAACTTTTGGGATTATAAAAGTACTTACGTATTTTATTTTTAACAATAATCTATACTAAAATATTGTACTGCAAAGATTTAAAATCCACTTATCAAGGGATTCAGAGTGCCAAATTTAGCAAATTAATTTATATGTTGTAATTTCTTTTACAGAGAATTTATCTCAACTAAAATACTGTAATCTGAAAAACATAGATAAAGCTTGGACTCACGATTTACTAGACACGCAGTGATTGAGTTATGATTATGAGGTTTCTGTGCGATAGTAAAATTTTTCATTGTTGAAATCGCGGTTGTATATACAAATAATTAAAAAAACTATATTTAAATCCTGTATCTTGTAATGTATCATCTAGTCAACTTACTAAAAAATATTTCGCTTATCAAAACATCCACTGAAAAGTCACCACAAATACAGGGTTTAACCAACAAATACACCAGCTAGCATAAAATAAATAATTTAGTTTGATTTAGGTGCTGTTTAAAGAGATGGCAACAAATAAAGCTGTTAGCTGCGAATTGGGAGTCGGGTCACGATACAGGATCAAGTGCACTCAAATAGCGCTACACACGAGATTGTAGTCATGGAATGATTTTGGTCAAATACACATACAACTTAGAGTGATTGGTGGGTTTAATAAAATTTAGGTATATTTTATAACTTTATTAAAATTAAGTGTTTGCCAATTTAAGTATACTTTTTAATATTTTGTTATGTACCCATTTTTTTATGTATAAACAATCGAAGACTGGTCATGGTAAAAGTAAAAAATGTCTACTGGCTACTGGTACTTATTGACACCAAAAATACAGTGGCTTTGTCATTTTAGCATACAACTCTAGTTTCAATCAGGGGCAACTGTTTTTAATTTTCGCATCATTGGATGTAGTTAGTGTAGACTGTGGTAGTACTGTGTAGTAGACTTGCACACACCTATTTTGCCTACATCTATGGAATTGTCACAATCATGAAGTGATTTTTTTTATCCTTATGTACCATATTTCTATACGTAACTCTATATTTTGACATCGACATGAGTAGTCTCGGTTTTTGTTAACAAAATGAAATATTGGTGCAAAACCTAAACGATAAATCTGGCGATAGATCTTCTGCAACTATCTCTGGTATAGCAGCTTTCGTCCACCTCACAAGAAAACCGAAGTGAAGTAATAAGAAAAGGTAGAAGTGCCCCATTGAATGATAACTCCGGGCCCTTTGTCTCGCGTCCGTCTTGACGAATCGAATTAAAAGGCTTATTGTGTCTACGTGACAGCCTGGCCCCTCACAGGCGCCGAGACTTTTTGTCTCAGCCAAACTAAAATATTACAGGCCATTCACTAAATCCCTCCACCCCAACGTTGAGGAAATTTGTTACTTGAATTTGTACTCAATTTTTAACAGGGACGGTTAATTAAGAGAGTTGCTCTTTATTGGCGAAAGTATTCTTAATGCGTTAATTGTAGAAATGCAATCTCGGAAGAGGGCGTTTTTAATCATTTGAATGTCATATTTTAATTTTGAAGTTTCTTTTGTGACAATATTGATGAATTTTAATTAAAGTCATTCTTTAAAGAATATTTTGTACCCTTTTGATATTTCAATTTTGATTTTATTTACAGGCGTCCTTGCGACATCGGCCGCCTTCTCCTCCTTATCAAGGTAAGGTTATTAGTGTACTTATTAAATACACTTATCGCATAATATTAAAAAGGGAATTCTTTTTAACATATTGTTTTAAATAACTAACCATGTTCACGCTACAGAAATGCAAAGAGCGAGATAACATAACATAACATCAAATATGTTATATGTTATGTGGAGCGAGATATTCCGATCTAATACCAATAAACTAATACCACTGGTGTTTGTGTTCCTAACGAATACCATTATTTTAACCAATACCAAATCAAAGTTTAAAGATATAAAGTACAGTCAGTAAAATGCTTCACACACTGACTGCCTCAGCGCGGCAGTTGCATACACTATCACTTACGCCACCGAGGCAGTACCATTTAAAATCAACTTTAAAATAATGAACTCAGTCATTGCAACAAAAGTATAATATATTTTTTTTTTCCACATAAAATTTAATCATATCCAGTAGGTCTTTTTAAAAGGAACTTTATTGAATTTGATATTAATTTAATTTAAAGGTGTAGTGAAGAAACCGTATATGAATCTGGTGATATGAATCTGAATGACTGGTATATAATCCTTAATTTATTTAGTTTTATTTATTTTATAATTTAGTGCATGCATGCGTTTTTTGTATTATTAACAGACATTTTTGAAGTGCTGACGATGAAAGTTTGGATGGTAATTTAAAAAATAAAAATCAGTTCGTACACGAAACTTTTTCCCTTAAAACACCCTCAGCTAATTTTTACAAAGTCGCCCAGGCACATTACTCAAAGCCATGATCATTTGTCGAACGAAACCTTGAAGAAACGGCACTTCCCTTGTACAACATGTCTTAATTATTCATCACATCCCACAAGTTGCAGCCGCCGACTAAAAAGCGTACCATAAAAATATATACTAAAACGAACACGCACATTAATGAGGGCCGTGCAATATTTATATACAAGGAACCCTAATTGCTAGGGTGGAGAGTGGAAAAAATGGGCAATTTCACGTAATGTAATATGTATATTTAAGGTGAGGTTCCCAAACGCAACTCGCCCTGGAATTTTGTCGCCGTCGAACTTATTACACAAAACCACTTCAAACGTCTTTCTACGTTGACTTTGGTTAAGCGACTGGGAAAATGCTCTACTTCGGAATTAATACTGCTGTTGAGACAATATCAAAAGATATTATTTTTATTTTATGACATAATATGATACGAATAAATTTTATTAAGTTTATGTAATAATAATTTTGAAATAAATGGGATATTCTCACACAACACCGGTTAGCCAAAATAAAATGAATATAAGCCTGTGGTATGAGATCTAAACAACTGATAAACATACTTATACATTTCTAAATATATACATATTATAGGTACATAGTAAACACCCTTTGCGGATCACACAAATATTTGTTCCGATCCAGGATTCGAGGTCGAAACCTCCGTGCAGGAGTCGCGTGTACTACTCCTTTCGTCACCGAGGAAGTCATGTATGTAATGTATGTTTCTTGCATAAATTCTCATCATTGAGCATTCATTATTATGAAGTTCCAATATTGTGGAGATTTAGAGCCGTATTCCAGAACGTTTCTCAATACTCAAGTAATACTTGAGAGAAGATTTTATAAGGCAAAAGCTAGCTTCAAGCGTTGATTGAGTATTGAGAAACATTCTGGAATACGGACCTTAGTCAGAATTGTTGGCGAGTAAACGTAGATTGCACGTGAGAGTTTAGCTAATCTACAATTAATTCTTAGATTGGTTTTCAATAAAATTTGATAGATATTACCGGTGCTTTTATTACTACCTAAATTTTAAATAAATATGCATAACCAAGGAATATTTTTCTACTAAAGATTAAACAATTTTATCAAAACATCAGTCTCTTAAATCAAATGAGTAGAGTAACTTACTTTAGCAGAAGGCAATAAGAAGCCGGGATTTTTATTTTTTCAATATGTTTAGGTGGTGAGCTCGCTCCCCTCGCCGCCACAATTTCCTCTTGACGGAAGCCCTCAATCTAATGATATGGCTGTGTTAAAAAACACAAGAAAATTTAATAACGTCAAGAGCCCACAGCCCACGAGAGAAAACAAAGAAAATTTAATTTCGACGATTCCCACATGCTCAATATCGTTGAAGAAGTCGTGCACTTTGTACAAAAGATGCAAATTAAAATATACCCTCGCAATAAATATCATAATTTTTTTTTAGTTTATTCACCACCTATTACGTGGGCCAGGAATACACACGTTGAACAGTGGGCGTATAATATGCTTCTGCCATGCTCAATTAATTTTTACTAAAGTATAGTTACTTTATATTTAGTTAATAGTTGTTAAAATTGAAAATCAGTCCTCATAGAACCAGCAATAGTTTACTCTCAAGTTAAAACCTTACACCAGTTTGGTCGAGCTATTCCGTTAATTACATTTCTCTTACGAGTGATTAACGTAAAAGTAAAGAAATTAGCGGCAGACTTTTATTTGAGCAACTAAAATGTAACGGAGCGTTAGAAAACCCAACAGTGACCCTGTGGAAATCTGCATATCACGTTACAGGGACGGTAACCCTACAGTAATTATACGGGACAGAGCTTAAACATTTCAAAGGTAAGCAAATTAGTTCCACACTTAATGATCCGACAAAGCGCGTAAATCTTTTTAAAATGCGCACCCGAAGTGCTTCCTCTTCCTGTGGGGTAAGTAAACAGTACGTTAAAAAATATATTTGCATAATCGCGGGGCACGTATGCAAATCTGTCCCGTGCAGGGAAAGGCGGTGAAAATTGTATCAAATTGTTCCACCGACACGTAGGCTTTGCCGGCAATTTGTCAAGCGAGCAATAATTATTTAGAACCCCCACCTCGTCGAATAGCTTACAATATGGGCTGGCATAAACCGTGTCATTTGTGTTAAACATTATGGCGTGTCAAAATTTTCGGTTTATTTATTGCAGCCTCCAAACATTTTGAATAAAAATTGCGCTCTTTTAACGATCTGTCAACTGATGATCTACATACACGTGACAAAAGTTTCACGATTTTCGTTTTACACTGCTTTTTATTTTTATTTGAACGTTCAGAATTGTTACTTTTTGACCTACATAAATAAATATATTTTCATTTTCATATACGTTTTATTATGATTTAAATAAATAAACAAAATTGGAAAACTTCAATAATAAAATTGGGGATTAGACCTCATCTCAATCAGTGATCAACCCTTTCGTAACAAAATTAGTTCAATCGTCAAATTCCCACGGTTTCAATAAAAACAAACCATAGTAAATGGGTGGGCTGGTCTCGAATTAAGCCGGCGGGCCATCAGCGACCGGTCGTGCAATGGCCCGTCCCAACTGAAAAATTGTTATACGCCACCTGTGGCTCGACATGTAATCGTATGCGGTTATCTCTGAAGGGAATGTATGCACCGGGCGTTGCCGAATACACCCATTACCAAGGATATAGGAAAATCTGATGGTAGTACTATTACTTATTTATTTCAACAAATTCTAGATCGTTTTTTATCGATAAATTGCTTCTATATCGTAAGTTTCGAACGATGAAAGTGGAATCTGTAGTTCTATGTTACCCTCACACAAATCTTTCATCAGTCTATGGCAGTCCATTGTGGAATGTCCTAACCTATTGTTTGGTTTAACCTAATTTTCGCCATAATAAGGACCGTGTCCTGCACTTTTGACTTCCAGTGTGTACCTGCAACCTTTTCTAGATCACTGGTCGATCTGACGAGGACAAACTTCAATAAATGAATGATTTTTGATATTTCATTATATCTGTGTATTTCCAGTTGCTTCCAAAGACTGCTTGGATATAGAGCTTTAGGTTCACTTTTATTTGGCTACTAGAAGTATCTAAGCTATCGTCTTACTTTTGGTTCTCGGCATTGTTAAGAGCGCTGCCATCTGACCTTTCAAACCCATATCGCCTGCATTGTTGACTCGTTTGTTAGTCAGCAGTAGCACCGATTTGGCGCCGAAGATCTTGGTGGGGCCTGTTACACTCAAGTAAATAATGAACGACAAATATTACTAATTCCAGCATTCAGCAAAATCCACAATGTTATCTTGGAATGCAACCTAATCAAGAAGTGTGAATGACAAAGCATTGATAACATCGTTATTATTGCCGTTAAAATCTCAGGCAGATCTAGAATCTAAATGTCTGAAATCTTCACACCATCAATACACATGAAGCCGCGTGTGCATCCATTCAATCCAACAGCAGTATTCGGATTTTCCGGGGCACCCAACACTGAGGCAATTATCATTCCCGTAATGACTGACCGGTGTTCACTCGTGGTCCGGGCCGACCGACAGCCCCGATACATCCCCGCACCCAGCCAATTAACACGCCCATTGCATCCTGCTCAATTGACCAAACGATTTATTGACCGACCTTTTTATCCGATATTTTTATTCCAACCACTTTCAGCATCGACAACAATTTTCCCACGGTTATGAGGTTCTAATAGTGAACCTCGGTCCTTTATGAAGCCAAGCGGACACAATAACGATAAAGGTGAGCAGAAAATCCGGACAATAAAGCCTCAACAAAAAAAGCTGAGAGGGAGCTAGTGCGGGCCAAATAGTTCGTGAAAATTCGAAGGGTCCCTTAGTGGGGTACGCGCACTGGACGGGACACTTTACGACCGTCCTCTTAGTAAACCTGCCCATTATGTTGGGTTAAAGGATACTCGTACTCGAGTTATATAGATGCCGAACGCTGGGCTAAGATTTGTAGCCGGTTTATAGATGTAGAAGGGTTGTTAGATGCAGCAGAGGGTATTACGAGCATGTCGAGTCGAGAGGTCGTATCATATCCAAAAGTCAACACGGCGAATATGATTGAGTGCTTGTGAACAGCAGTGCAGAAGTATTAAAATATATGACGATATTTTATTAAATTGTTGTTTTATAAAGAGTGGAAGTTATGTAAATATGAAGTAACGAGAAACAAGTAGCAGTAGTTTAAGAAGTAGGCTATTAAACCTATTCATTTAAGTTATAACATTTAATCAAGTATGTTTTATATTTACAGATTACTCTGTAAATATAAAACATTAACAGAAAAAAATTTAAGTTTCTGTTAGATAGGTAGCACCTTTAACGACACTCAAAAGACTATTCTATATTCGAGCGTTTCAAGTTGCAACAAAATGTTTTCAATTCAATCGCCACATCTTACGCTATATTAACTCTTGAATACGTGTCGTTAAGTTGAAAATACATTGTGCGTAGATTTGGTTGTAGACTATAAATTGGTTTTTAGGTGAGACATCTGAGGCTAATTGGACAGGGCAATCGTGGTGAGTCCAGTACAAACAGAGACGAAGGTAAAGGAGTTTGCAGGTGTTGGCCAACAGCCCTCACGTAAACAGCTCAGTGCTTGCTTCCTTTTGAAATCGTCATCCAACCAGACTGGTCGTTGTTTGAGTTGTGTTTTGCAATGGATATGTATATAAAATGTGTATTGTATTGCACAGGCAATTAAATATTCATCCTTAACTAATACAGTAAATTAAATGTAATGCATGCTTTATTCGGTTTGTTTCATTTCATTTATTCACTGATTCTGTAAGGAATACTTTATTACCCTGGTTTTAAAATTTGAATATAATTTATCAATCTTACTTAATTTATCATTTTATCATAATGTCATTTATACTTCTTTTGGAATTATACTAAAAGAATTCCGTACAAAATTATCACAAACAATGAAACAATTAAAACATTACAAACAAAACTGATAAACATTGAGCAAAAATATTGGATAACGATGTGAAAGTAAGCATATGTAACCTGAAGACCGTAAAATTGAAAATGCGAAATTACCACAAAGGCAGAAACATCGCTCAAAAAGCGGGTGTGGTTAGTGAGCGACACGGTTGTGGTTACACTACCAGCCCAGACGCGTCTCGGTCAAACCTTTTGACGCTCTAACCTGTCGTGTGAACCGGCCCTTTGAGCTCTCACCTATGACCGCAAACGTTTTGTGTATTCTCCTCTATGGTGAATTAATTTGGTAAGATAGGGTACGTGTTATGTAGTATTGCCTGCGGCGGACGAATCCTTGTATTTCCGTTTTTGCATTTTGGCTTTACATGCACGTTGCACGTATAACGTTGACTTCGCATTGGTTTGGATACTGTTTAAATTTGACTAAAAATAAATAAATAAATAAATAAATATCCATCACGCCTTATCCCCGAAGGGGTGGCAGAGGCATATTATATGCCCACTTTTCACCGTGTGGATTCCTGTACTAAAAATAATTAGGTCTAAAGAATAAATAGGTCTTCCTCGTGGTCCCATCAATGGGTCAAAATCCTGGGATCACGAGAAAACGGCCGATATAGGAAAGTTTACACACAACGGTATTTTTCTTTAATGATAACTTACCTTGAGATGGATTGAAGCAATTTAAAACTTCAGATCGTAAAGACCAACTGCGTAGGTGCCCAAGTCAGATACTCCAAACTTTGTTACTAGAACCGCAGTTCCACATACGATCTTAGGCGCAAAATATGCAATGCACTGGCGTCGGACTTGGTTACTGAATATTACATGAGACCAAGTTTTGTCGATTTCTTCAATATTTCGCTGTTGGAAAATCCCTAAGTCTTTTATATATAAAATTGAATAAGTTAAATAGATTTTAACATATAAACTTTTATCTATTACGTTTTTATAGTATTGGACCTCTCTGTGTATACATACACATAGTCACGACTTTATCTCCAAAGGGTTAAGCCAGAGGCATACCACACCCCATACATAACCGTATGTACTTTTGTGCCACGTAACAGGTGGTGAGCCCATTGCCGTGTTGGAGACGGATGCAGATTGTGGCTAATACCCGTTTTTCAAATTACTGCTATGTTACTGGACACCCGGACCAACGACCTAACATGCCTTCCAAAGCACGGAACGCTCGTAAATAGTAATGAGATGCCACAAAGTGGTTACCCATCCGAGGACCAGACTCAGTGAAAGTTGCTTAACGCAGTCATCATTTACAGAACACTGTATTAGTGGGGCTACGAACGCTTATGATATACCGGTTATACTTAAAGATTGTGGAAAGGTGCATGTATTAAAATAGAATAGAATAAAACTGTATTTGGACACTAAATTAAAGCTAGATTACATATTTTAGTCAGATAATGTACAAAGGGCTAAAAGTCGCTAAAAATCAATTTCTCCCAGGCAACCTTGGGATGGACAGAAAAGGATGTTAATTGTTAGGAAGATGGGTATTATACGCGAACACTCAACCATTTAATAATAACCCTTTTGTAAATATAACGCTTATGAGTTTTATAAGAAAATAGTATTATTAATAACAAATTAAAATAATATTTACTAATTTCCTTTAGTGTTTCTCTAGATGCAATTCACAACTTGAAATTCATGCAACTGTCATATTACTTCACAGTAAATAAAATATTGTTGGACACTTTTTACACAGCGTCATCAAGCCGAAACTAAGCTATAAGCTTGTACTATGAGATATAGACAACTGATATACATATATACTTATATTATTCTAAATACATAAATATACATAGGACTCAGACCCAGACTCCGGAACCAACATTTGTGGATCACACAAATATTTGTTACCATACTATCTTCACGCTGTATCCCTGACGGGGTAGTGTGAGAGGACAGATCAGAGGCTTCGCGATCCATGCATATTTCTTTCGCTTCTTCAAGATTCATCAATCGCTTCATACACGCACGTCTGGGTATCCGAGTACTTTCTACAAAGCTACTAGCAATCTGCTTACGTTTAGACCAAATATTTGTTCAGACCCGGGAATCGATCCTGGGAAATCAGCGCGGCTGTCGCATACACTAAATAAGCTAAAACGTTGCTTCCTCGATTAATACTTGTAACTTGCAAATCTAAGTCTGTAGATTGTAATTTAAAAAATATAAAAATAAATAAAAATTTATTTTTATATATTTTATATAGATTGTAAGTTGATGAAGAAATAAGCAAATATATAGTGACTTAACCCACAATATTCAATACAATTCCTATTTAGTAGTTAATAGAGGCATTGTACTCGCGTACAATAGTTCCCGCACCGACTGAGATTGCACTCGCTTTAATTTCATTGCCTAATACACACTCGTATTTGCTATCCATCCATGTTAGGACTGTACCTCATTCATTCTACCAGACGTCGCGATATTTTCCTTTTGTCTAGACGAAATCTTAACGAATATGTAAGTGGTATAAATTAAATACGAAGTATGAGGCATAGTCTTCGAGTCGAGTAATACAAAATGAAATATGAGATGTTATTCTGAGGTATGAAGATTAGCATTAAATAAGGCAAAAAAGAAGTTCATACGTTCACGTATCATATTTTGGATTCGAAATTGTTTGTCCATATTATATGATATGTGATGTAGCCCTTCTGAGATCTTCAAAGTCCAAGCCTCACCAACAAGTGGCACCTGCTGACTACTGCTAAAGGTCACGGCGAACAGATTTTAAATAAATAAATATCGTTGGGACATCGAACACAACGCCATCTGATTTCAAACTAAGCAGAACTTGTACTATGGTAACCAGATAACTGATAAAGATACTTATGTATTTCTAAATACAAACATATTATAGAAAAATAACACAGAATAAACCATCGTGCTCATCGCATAAAGTTTTTTCCTGGGTGGTAATCGAACCCGATTCGAAGAGGTCGTCTCTTGCGTAGCAGTCGGATACACTGCCACCGCTCCACAGAGGCAGTCCTTTGTTCAACTCATCTGGCCAGCGTGGTATAGTTAGGTCAATCATTCTCCGAAAAAGAAATTGGAAGAGGCCTAAAGCTTTTAATTTATTGATGTATACAAATTTAGAACTATAATAATTTTAGTTTTTAAATTTAATATTTCACTTTTTAAATGGCAAATGTTATATATAAAAAAATCTTAAAAAAAAAATCTAATAATAATAAAAAAAATAATAATAATAAAAAATAATATAATATAATCTTAAAAAATCATTTTAAATGTTTTTTTTTTTTTGTGGCAATTACTTTTGCAAGCGTTTCCGTGCTTCGGAAGGCACGTTAAGCCGTTGGTCCCGGTTGCCAGTAAAATGGCAGTCGTTAAGCCTGGTTGAAGCCCTAATGGGCGGCAAAAAAATTGCACAACCTGCGTCTGTCTATTTCGACACTGCAATGGGCTCACCATCTATTACGTGGGACAGGAATCCACACGGTGAAAAGTAGGCATATAATATGCCTCTGCTACCCCTTCGGGGATAAGTCGTGATGGATATTTATTTATTTTATTTTTTACTTTTTAAATGGAATATTTAATTTAAAAACAAAAATTATTATAGTTCAATGTCGTATCATGTCATGTTTTGTCTACACACGAGGCATCGTCAAGACTGCTTGGCAATCTCAATTTTTTTTTTTATTTAATAATTATATCTTCAAAAACGGGTACGTATTGGGTTGCATACATTTTCGAGGCATAACTTAAAACTGCATAATGTTTTTTGGCATACTCTTCGTTTCGCATAACGTTCAAACAGAATAAATCATTAGGCATACTTTATTTTCCCATAACTTTTTTATAATAATGATATACCCGCATAAAATGTTTACGCATATTTTTATTTACAATAACGATTACTAATCATAACATTTATAGGCATATTACTCACTCTCGCATAAAGATTACAAGCCATACATATAGAATACCATAATGTTAACGAGTAAATATTCTTATAAAACTATTGCATAGTTTTTATCGCGGGCTTTGAGTGGGCTTTCATCAAGAAATTACGTAAGGAAAAAAACCTAAGACGAAGTCGAGACGAGGTCACACGAAGTTCACCGAGCACGGCCGAGCGTTGGCTTAACGTATATGTACATATATTATATGGTACGATTGTACGAAGCTCGATCGAGACATGATGATAGTAAGTGTGAGTGTGAGGCTGAGGATGAAGGCGACTGTGAGAGTGAGGGTGGGGTGAGGGTGAGGGTATTATTTTTTGGGTTTTTTTTTTGTTTTTTTAGTGTAACTTGAATTAATTTCAAAGAAAAACAAAGGTACGCTATGCAATAGCTTTACCGCGGCAGTCTCCGAGTGCCACACGTCTTTTTTTATATCTAACCTTGAACTGTCTAAGATTGAAATGCCCTCTGATTAAAAATGTCGATAGTCACTTTACTGAAGTTTAAAATTTAAACACTTATATATAGAATATATAAATAAAATACAAAAAGAAAGTAGGTAGATTAAAACGAGCGATTCTATTCTGGCGAATCGCCGGCCGCTGCCGCGGCCCGCTCGCTTCGCTCGCTCGGCTCGCACGTTGTGGTCACAAGTGACCTAACACTCCTCCTCGCTTCGCTCGTCGTCGTACCTATTTACGACTTTGCGAAGAAGCGCTCGTGGCCCCGCGGTCTCAGTGTTCGGTAAACGATCACTGAGGTACGCAACTTTCACTATGGCTGGTCGTCGGATGGGTGACCACTTTGTGGCATTTACATTTGCGAGCGTTTCCGTGCTTCGGAAGGCACGTTAAGCCGTTGCTCCCGGTTGCCAGTAAAATGGCAGTCGTTAAGCCTGGTTGAAAGCCTTATAGACGGCTTAAAAAATTTCAACAGCAGGTAGCCACAGCCTGCGTCTGTCTATTTCAACACGGCAATGGGCTCACCACCTATTACGTGGGACAGGAATCCACACGGTGAAAAGTGGGCATATAATATGCCTCTGCCACCCCTTCGGGGATAAGGCGTAATGGATATTTATTTATTTATTTTTTTATTTTATTTATGCTGATTAAAATTATGATAAAAAAATTAGAGTAAGTTAATGTTATGCCAATAAAACCATTATGCGTTTATAACACTCTGCTTATCATAATTTGTGTGAGAAAACTTTATGCTGAAACTGTTATGCCAAACTACATTATGCTGAAAAAAAATATGCGATCGAAAGGGCACCCTTCAAAAACTTCTCTACGACATTTTTTACAGCTATAAAATTTCTCTCATACGTCGATAAAAAAGTTTCATTTATGATAAAGAAGTTTCACTTCAAAACAACATGGCGTGTAACCGAAAATCGTGACGATTTTATTAACAGCTATAAAATTTCTCTCAACGTCGATAAAGAAGTTTCACATACTTTGAAACGAAATTGTATCGGATGATCATAAAGGAACAACAAATGTAACTTGGGAACGAGGGCGATATCTCCAAATTGCTCATGTAAGACAAAATTAACCCTCACCCACATTAACACAGATAAGTCGGCGAGCTCATTTGCGAGCCTTCCGGCTGGCGCTCGTTACATCTTGATATTCTTTACCCCTTCACCGATACCCGCACCACACGAGCAATAAATGGCGCGGAAGGAGCCGCTATCGCACAGCTCGATATCTTCCATCCGAATTAATTTCACAGCGTTCCTTCTCAGAAACGAACTAAGTTCACGGACTTGTTATTTCGCCGCACTCCAAAGCGAGCGCGACTTCTAATCGCGAAGAGTCGCGAGATAAAATGGCGACCCGTAATTACCATAACGCGCCTTTCGAAGATATGTGGAGAGTCTTAATGGTACGGTGGCTGCGTAAATAATGGGCTCTTATGGGAAACTTAGTAAAGAGCACTGTTTCATGTGTAATTTTAAGGGTTTCCTGCCTCACGTGCTTTTTGAATAATGTGCTAAATACGGAGCGAACGCTAATGACGCTCGCGTTTGTTTTCATATAAAATTATACAATACATTTTCCTATATGTTCGCCCAAAGGCGTTTTGATACATTTTAATAATCACAATTGAAAGTAGAGATATAAAGTAGAGACATAAAAAGTAGAGAATAGTAGAGATTATGTGTTCAGGCCGCTGTAGGACAAAAAACAAGAGGGTGATTGGATTGCATTGACCACGTTGCCCAGATGTATTGGTACAGGGCTTTGTTCTATGCAAGTTTTCCCTCTCTTTGTCATGTCCTCGTCCGTTAGTTAACAAGTGCATCACTGCTTGCATATGAGGCTGGCTTGAGCCCCAAAGATCTCGATTGGATATCTTTGTACCCACGGTCAGCACCAGAACATAGCAATATTTTTAATTTTATTTCAATAACTTAGCAACTTGTCAACAATAAGCATAAGATTGTACAACTAATAGAGGGTATGTTTCATGGGTATTATCGTTATTGGCCCTACGTGTCGAGATGAAACTGTTTAAATTAGTAGTTATTATGCAAAGTCGTGACTGTTTACACAAATTGCTAAATATTTCAAAAAAAAATAAATACTTATAGATACATAATATATAGATGTAATCATTATATTTTCATTCATGGCATACCCACATATATAATTATATATGCCCACACTACACATGTTATATTATGTCTCACGTAATAGCTGGTGAGATTACGGTCGAGATGAAACAAAGTCAGTTTATGGTGTTGCTTTAGAAATGTTTTCGTGCCAGCCATTGAGCCTACAACTTAGCGTAACAGCCACCTGTTACTAGCAGCAGTGACCAACACCTTTACATGTCCCACGTTTTTGATACCTATCTATAATTTGAATTTTATTAAAATTTAACTTGTGATCGTTGAATAGACTTGATTCAAAGTTTTCCGCAAATAGTAATGGTGGTTGATTATTGAACTAAAATGCACATTATAAGAACGGGTGCACACAAAATGTTCGTTTGTGCGCTATCACCGGCAGGATGCGGCGACGGTGGCAGTGTCGCGCTCGCTCGCGATTACGGGTGAGTTATGAGCTATTTCTGAATTGTGGTCGCCTGCAGCGCGGCGTGTCGCGCGGTGTGCCGCTGTCTCGAGGCTTCTTTCACTGCCAGTAATTAGCCCTTTATTTTAAATATACATTCATATCTGTGCCCCAACCGAAACCTGCTAGGCAGTTTTATTGGTAGTGCTGTTTACTCGAAATGTCAGAGTTAATGTTATATATTAAGTTTTAAACAAATTTAAGGAAGACGGTTCGAAAATAATTACCTAATTGAATACCTACTAATAAAGAGTTACATAATTTATTGTACTTTTACAGAAATCACAAAAAGTGCATTGGCCAACATTGAAAGTTTTGCGTGAGTGATGACCTATTACTATCTAATTGTTACGTGATTCTGTCGATTCGAGATTTAGTACCTGTTATGCACATAAAATTCACTCCAAAACCGTAACGCATATGTAATGTACAAATTCTTTTCAACTCGGGAATAGGTTAAGTTGTTCAAACGGTTAATGCATGATAGTAGTGAAGTTATTAAAGTTTTTTAATTCAGTAGTTTGCGAGTGTTAGACACACACACACACACACTGGTTAAACCAACATTTACTCAGTACTTTGTATTGTTCCTGAATGCATATTTGCAAACTAACCTAATACGTTCCAAAATGCTCGCAGCATACACAAAACTGTGTAGCTCCACACTCAGTGCACCGAACGTGTTCGTTCACATTACAAGCGTTGTAAATTAGGCACCAAAAACAGTTTCATTTTCCACACGAGCGCCGCAGCTAATATTGTTTCACCCCTAAAATATGCAGCCTTACCTGCGAGATCCGAGTCCGGATGCAATGTAATTGTATAATATACCACGTCGTTTAATCCCGGCTACATCTTCTGGAATGTTCGAAAATGCAGCCAAGATTTGCAGGCAGTCTGCGGCAACTTGGCTTCGGGCCTAGCACTTAATACATGGTTTAACCTCACTCGGGATTCCTCGATGCGTCCCACCGCGAGCTAGCTTTTAGCGACAGAACAAAGTACATCAGTAAACAAGCATTAAAATCTCGTTTACTTTTGGAACCCTTTTAAAAGAGTTAAAGTTGTACCGCCCCAGAAAAGCTCCTGGAACTCGAGGCGACTGCAAACAGCCGTCAGTGTCGTCGATGAAATTGCAAAAATGTTAAAGAGCTAATGTTTGCTCACCTTAAACCCCTTCCCGACCCCACGTACCGGCGTGACGAGCCGGATAAAAAGCTTTAATACACCCTCATCCCTTATTACGAAACTTGAAAAAGACAACAATATAGATCCAATGTGTCGCGGGCGCGGGCAATCATACGCGCATCAAAGGTGACGCGCCTAGAAGTTAGCCAAGTGTGGAGATGCCTTTGTGTAACGACGTTTTGTAATACCATTCTGTATGGAAATACCGAAATTCAAAGGGCTACACGCGTTATGAGATCTGAAACAATACGGATTGTGACAATTCTGTTTCCTTTGCACAGGAAATTGTATTGGAATGTTTAATGAGAAGCTTCAGTCGTATGTTGTATCTTCTGTACTGTAGTCTGTAGGTTTGGGTATCTAGAATGTGCAATAGCTATTTCAAATAATGAGTGTTATGATTGCAGTATAATTACTACAAAACAAACCAATTATTCGCAAAATATATGAAAATTTTAATAGTCAAACTAAGTCAAACTTACTTACGTCTCGGGTATTGTTATTGGCTTATAATAACTTTATATTTAAGTGACTTTTCATAATCTCAACAGCTTAAGCATAAATAAAAACATTGTTTATAAAATCCTCTTCCACACACATCCCGCCCGAACACATCAAGTAGTCATTACCGCCCTCTGAAAAATCTCTGTGCGCTGCTTTGCAAGTCAAAACTCCTTTGGGTACTCTTGGTTCCCGGGAGGTGACGAGAGTGGAGCGCGTGTGAACATTTTTCATATTGAGCTCCTAGATACAGGTGACGTGTTAAATGGCTCGATGCTTAAGATTCAAACAGGGGGGGGACAATGTTTCCAACATGTATGTGTGCACCTTGTCGACTTTTCATTTTAATCTAGAAGACAATAGCTAAGATTGATGTTCGTTAGTCCCGCTAAAACTCGACAATGTCCAGACCGATTTGGCTGATTTTCATATTGAAAGGTTTGTAAAGGTTCAGGGTAAGTTT
Organism: Thumatha senex; assembly: GCA_948477245.1. Taxonomy (NCBI): domain Eukaryota; kingdom Metazoa; phylum Arthropoda; class Insecta; order Lepidoptera; family Erebidae; genus Thumatha; species Thumatha senex. The sequence continues at coordinate 8,349,956 of OX419729.1, read as the reverse complement.
AAATGGTTAGAAACAAACATAATAAATAAATCAAAAAATGTTTTCAATATAAAATGTTATTGTCTGTGAAACTTAGATGTTCTTTGAGTCTCTTTTGTTTTTGTTTAAAAATTACAAAATAGAGTGACTTGGTTGTCAAATATTTATCGGTGCGATGAGAAATTTGTCTGTGTCATATTTCATTGCTGTAGTATGAGTTTCGATCTCTTTGGTCTAGTTAGTTGGAATACAAAAGAGTTGTGTTTCAGGTATAAAGAAATAAAAAATAATAGTGTCAGTTTATTATCGAAAAAAGATAATATATAATCGTCCTGTATGTCCTGTGTCTTTGTTTGTCTTTCCTAATTGGGCCGACCGATTTGGATGAAATTTTGTATGTATATTCAATGGGTTACTAGATGATTTTAACAAAAAACATGCTGGTAGAATGACCTTGCAAGTGACGCTGTGTTCGGTATATAACATAATTTGCTCTACAAGAGAAAGGTACATCATTTCGTTGCACCAACCGTAGATTAGTTAGTTTTTTTTATACCACTAAGGTGACAGACAAGCATACGTTCCACCTGATCAAATAGTAGCCTATATACGTTTGTAAAACCAGAAGTACAGCACTCGCGCTTTTGAAAAACCCCTTACTAGGCAGGGAGTATATAGCACTTACCCGACCTTACCGTATATGTACAAAGTGTTAGGATGAACACTCTGTATGTGGCAAGCGATAGAAAGTAGGCGTAGGCATCATGTCAAAAATTCCTCAGAGCACAAACCATTGTAAAGGCTATATAACACACATAAGGAGGCAAAGCCTCTCCTATCGCAAAGGAGCTTGGTACCACCCGTAATTAAAGGATCAATGATAACCCTCGTGGCTCTCCTCAGTGCCGAGTGAAAAAGTCGAAGACTGATCTGGTGCACCCTTAGGTGACAACAGTACTCCATATGTGGCCGCACTTTTGACTTAAAGAGAGGTAATGGTTGCAACGCAGTAAAGTACTGACGCACCATGTTGGGTACTCCGAGATTTTTTGACACCAGTTTTTACCTTATGCTGTAAATGACTCCGGTATGGGACGTCAGTAGAGATCTTAACACCGACAATCTCAATACTTTTAACCTTTCACGTTGCATTATACAAATAAAGTTTTTTTTAAATATATATATAATGAGGTTTTTAAAAACCAGGAATGCTACTAGAGACATCCCTGACAGGGTAACGCTCGGTAACTTAACTGCTGACAACCCAGAAGACATTTTTCTTCATTCTTCAAGTCTTTTTTTAGCCATCCAGTGTTAGTGATAGTTTCGATGTTACTGATATTCCGGATAATAAATACAAATCTAATGTAATTATCAGTAAAATTTCAATTACGAAAGAACTTTTAAAAAACGCACTTCTTGCTTTGGATACGTCCAAGGGCTCGGGAGTCGACAATCTACCACCGTTCTTTTTCAGGGCCACTGCCTCGACGATTTACTTTCTCTTGCATTATATTTTTAATTTATGCCAAAGAAATGGCGTCTTCCCATCAATTTGGAAAGCTGCCCGGATAACTCCAATTTTTAAAAGTGGTAACAGATCCGAAAGAGAAAATTATCGCCCCATATCCATCTTGCCTGCACCGTCGAAACTTTTTGAAAGACTTCTTCTAGACATCTTATAATTTATCCCTCTTTACACAATATCATCATACCGCAACAACATGGATTTATACAGCGCCGATCTGCCATAAATAATCTGTTGATCTATACCTCATATCTATTCGAAACTATGGACAATAATAGACAAATCGATAGTGTTTAAACAGACTTTAGAAAGGCTTTCGACAGAGTGGATCATCAAATATTGCTAGAAAAGATGGCATTCAATTGTATCCGCGGCAATTTGTAGCGCTGGTTCAAGTCATATATAACAAACCGCACGCAAAAAATTGTCATCAATGGTTATGAGTCTGACTATGTTACAATAAGTTCAGGTGTGCCACAGGGATCAATTTTAGTTCCACTGTTGTTTGTACTATTTATTAATGACATTAATGTCTGTTTTAACTTTAGCAATTTACTTCTTCTTTTACAATTATAACGACCACATTAAATTTCAGTAAATAAGTCATACAAAATGTACGGTCTAGTAATGAGATCAAGCACAAAATTTACACAGCCAACAACTTATCTTTGTCTGTATAATGCTCTTATCAGATCTCAACTCGAATACGCTGTGGCTATTTGGAATCCGTATTATGACAAGTATAATGAGGCCCTAGAAATGGTTAAAAAACAATTCTACGTACTATGCATTACAAATGTTTCCATAGTCTGTTATCATACGATGTACTTTTAGAAAGATATAGATATCCTAATCTTGCTGAAAGGCGCAAGCAGCTTGAAGCCATGATTTTATATGACATTTGCCATAACAGATACGACTGCATCCCTCTGGTTAATAAGTTGTGCTATAGAGTTCCTACCAGAACTCATTGCCGCAACCCAACTCAATTGTTTGCAACCTTTAGGTGCCACACCAATGCTGGTGAACGCTCGCCATTACATCGACTTGTAAGCTCTTACAATACATTTTTTAATAATATCGATATTATGGTGACTAAACTAAGTACATTTAAAACATCGTTATTGAATGCGATGCGCCGGGGCAATTAATTAATTGAATATCACTAGATCGCTCCTAATGTGGTAGATGGTAGTAATATGCATGTGTAACTATGTAAACTTAATCTAACCCACCCCACATTACTATTTCAATATAATCCACTTGTTTGCTCTCAACGCACATTTATATAATCAAAAATAATAATATGTGGTAAATGATGTTAGTGTTAAAATTAGTAATTAAGATATTAATACTAAGTTAAAAATCTGTTTTTGAAACTGTTTTTATACCTCAATAGACTGAAAAAGTAAAATTAATACTGGTATTAACGCTACCATGTTTTTATACCTTAAATTCGTTTGTAGTTATATTGGGTTACACAATAAGTATCCACGGCTAGTGCAACCTAGTCGAAACCATTCGAACAGGTACGTAGTTGGCCTTTATTTCTTAAATTTTTACTTGCAACTTATATTTTATTGAAATCTCTTTGACGAGCTATTAAAAAAACATTTTCACGACGGTAAAGTACTTACATTGAATCTAACAGATGTTCGTAACACATCGTTAGGCGAACATAAGAATTATTTCGCAGCGGCGTCCGCAGTTCGACAAATTGACATTCAATCAATGTAGCGACATTGTTTCCCTATCAATCCTTATTAGAAGTTGGCACACGCGCCGATATGCCGCCATCAAAACGCAATTTGTTTATGAAAATTTATTGTATTCGCCATTACCGTGGATTCTTTTCCCTCGACGACCCCGCGGAACGAAATCACCTTATTCAATTCCCTTTTTGCATACATCACACACGGCGTCTTAGAGGGGAACATAGCCGGTTTTGTCTGAACATGTGAATCGCGTTTGGGACGCGTGTTCTCATCTTATTAGTCTGGATTGGATAAAGGTTTTTCTTATATTGCTTAGGGGCAAAATTTACTTATTTTGTGAAATGTTTTCCGAAAAACATTGTGTGAAGAAATTGTGAAATATATCCAAAACTTTGTAATATTGTCATATTATTTTACGATTTATAACGAAATGGCAGAAATGTGGACCCAGGTATTCAAAAACATCGCTTGAGACGTTAATACTCAGATAAAAAATGGTTATTTTGTCCAGTATACATTCAGATTACGAATGTGCAGTCAGTGCACATGGGTCCAAGTCAATCTCACCTGCAAGTTCGTGCATCTATTGACCGGCAGATGAGGTTCTGGTTAAAAGGAAAAAAAGGTTCGGTGGGTCAACAAGAAAATAATTTGTAATCTTCTTCAAATTTCGAAAGCAGTTGAATGTTTGTCTTGACATTATTGATTACATTTTATTTAATTAATCACAAGGAGAGAGTCTAGTAGTAGTAGTAGTAAAATTTGAACCTAACGTAGACGACAAACATCCTTCAACAAAGTAGGTATTTGCACATAATTTCACAGAAACGTATCAAATAAATGCAGAAAGACGAATCATAAGAAATTTCTTAAATCCTACTGAAATTCATTTATTGTGTGGAATTAGCGCGTCACACGTAAAGGTGTCGATGTAAGTGGAGCGGGCGATATGACGGTATTCCCTTCCGTCTCGAGGCTTTACGAAAAGAATTGTCGCATATATCACACTTAATAGGGTGAGAAGAGAGCACTACTTATGCCTAATGCGACAAGGAAACATGCTACACGCCTGTACGCCCGAATACATTTCCAGAAGCTGAATTTTCAATGGCTATAAATAAGTGAGTGAACTGTGCGCTCTTGCTTTCTACAAAAATATGAAGTTTATGCCTATTCCATAATTCATTTGTCGTTTGTAATATCGATTTCATATTAGGAAAGTTTTTGTGGTAGAGATAATTCATGGCTTGTCTTGTTTGTAAGTGAGTGAAGACGATAGGAGGGTACATCTGCAGCTACACAAAAATGTGCCATTAACCCCTTTTCCTGTGATATAACAATAAAGTGGTGACGTTGTCGTAAATATGGTTAAACATGCCTTCGTAAAAAGCTACGATGTCGGTAAATATGGACAGACGATGTCTTCAGTGTCGGTAAAATGTCGCGAAAAACGACTAAAGACACTTTTGCAAACCAAGAGGTGCTAGCATTTTTATAGACACTTTGTCTATGATATAACTGCTTCTTATTATGATTACGGCTACTATCTACTAAAATAAGTTCTAGATATTTTATAAAATTTGGCAAACGTTGTAATATTTCAATTAACGGTGTTTTATTCCAACATTAATATTTGGACAGAGTTTGGGCTATGGAATCTATACAAGTGAGAAATACATTTCTACATACATTTATTACTATACATAGAAAATGCCCAAAGACCAAAACAACCATTTACAGATCACACAAAAATTAGTTCTGAACCGAAGTTCACAGCACCCACATGCTCTAATACTGCACCAGTACTGGCAGTATACAGATATAAACCAAGATGATAAGCATCACCTCATAAAAAACATTAAAATAATTTTGATGCATAGCCAAAGTTTATTGCCCTTTAAAGATGTTCCATAAGTCTATAAATTAAGACGGAACGGAGCGCACTGCGACCATAAAACCTAATATAAGTAATCTTTATTTCCTTACACGCTAAATCAGCAGATTATGCTAAATACTGTAGGTATTATTGCGCATACGACTGTCGCATATATAACTAGAGTTTAACAAGCGCCCCCTACTAAAAGGCTGTTATATTACCAACACATGATTTTGTAAAAGAATTCCAAGATCTGAGACATATGAGAGCAAAGTAATGTATGTCGTTCAGACGCGAGTTGTCAGAGATTTGCATTTTTACCGCTCTTTTGTTGTATGTTACTTTGTTTTGTGCATCGTTTTAAGATTCCTTCACACAGTAAAACCGAAACCTTATTAAATCGTTTCATTGTGCAGCTGAAATTATTAACGAATACTTAAATTATATATTTCGAAAGTCGTTACTTAATCAAAACTCATAGGTTGGGTGATACTTTCAGTTGAGACAGAACTATAAATTTTGTTTTTATTATATTTAAAAAAAAAAAAAAAATTATATCTCGCATATTTGGTTCGTCAAAATGATATGCGCGTGGTGTGAGAGCCAGTGTGTTAAAACCTTTAGTAAAAAAATTTAGTATCATATAGGATTTTAAAACACTATCTGTAGATTATTGATTTAATTTTATTTCAGTAATGAACTTTTACGTAATGGAGAATTGATGACCAATTTTGAAAGAATACCAACTATGAAAGCGGTTCGGTTTATAAGCTAGTGCTAAACAAAATTTGTATATTATATACAAATTTTGTTTAGCACTAGCTTATAAACCGAACCGCTTTCATAGTTGGCTAAACAAAATTTGTACACTATATACAAATTTTGTTTAGCACTAGCTTAGAATCTGGCTTAATGACTTTGTCTATAGTGCCCATAATTTATCTGGTACAGGTGGGTCCTCAATATTCTATGTGTGGACTGAGGGCCCGACTTCACAGTCCATAACTTGCTTATTTGACTTTCACAAAATCTGATTCTAACTTTGACAATTGTTTGGGAACTTAAATTCTACGCATATTTTAAAAAGGTTTTAACACATGGGCCCTCACCATATACATGTGTCAAAATGGTGTCGCCCGTCTGATAGAAAACAGAGACCACCCGTGATTGAGGGCTCGATCCTAGCCAGCAGAGCTCCGATAGCGACCCTCAGGTTTACGGTTTAGAAATATGCCTTTTCACGCTCCAGAGGACCCAGGATTGTAAGAGTTTCATGCTTTATGGTGTAAAATAAGAAAGACCAGAGGAATCTTTCGGTTCTGGGCACAATTGTGTCCACAGTGTGAGGATGACATTTTGACCCGCCCTTGTTGTTCGGTAACGGTAAGGAGAGAGTGGGACTAAGTAAATGTAAAAGTAATGTACTTCAAAACACTCACCGTTATAGATACCAATCTGATACTTATGATATTGGCTTTATATTAAAGTATTTAAATATGTTTAGGGAAAAATCTGAATATGAACACCTTACATTAATCCAAAATGTGAATAAATGAAACAATGTTATTGAAAAATCAAATAGTGGATCACTTAATTTAGTATGCAGACAATACTGCTTAGAGTGGAAAAAAACAATTCGATTCGGGACGAACCCGTGACCTTTGCCTAACCAGGGCAATGTGGCACTACCCGAACCGTATCAAATCAAGTTGAAATTCTCCACCATATTTTAATCGTCATTTTAAGAGTATGAACAGAGCCATCTATCGAGCTAATGAACAACTCGATATCAATGAACAGTCTTACAACCATTTTTAAACATTGATGCAATGGACTAGATAAATTATGCGAAATTTCTTATTTTGTTTTAATAAATTGGAAAAAGACAATAATTCGATTCGAGACGGGGATTGAACTCGTGAACTTTGCCTAACCAGGGCAATGTTCTAGCCACTAAACTACCGAACCGAATCGCATCAAGTTGAAATTCTCCACCATATTTTAATCGTCATGTTAAGAGTCATCTTTCGAGCTAATAAACTAATTTATAAGAAATTTAGCATGATAATCGTTTTAAAAAATTATACAATACTGCTTAGGTTTAGAAGAGATACTTTCTGCCCAATCTCTCAAAATATCCCTCTTTGCTTTTGACACTATAACGAATGCCACGAAATCTGAATAACTTCATAAAAACCCTGATTAAATTTAATTCCTTTTGAAAAATAATGTAAAATATCTTTGATCTGTATTTATTTTCCATTCCATTCCCATTCGTCTAGTAGATAATAAACTAAAAGACTTCTTAAAAAAGTAGGCTGCCAAGGCCAAATGCCACACGTATTCAAATAATTACATTAAAAGCCGGATCACGATCTCTTCTATCACATACACACAAAAGATTTGATGTAGTAAAGAGTCTCTTCTTGAAATGGAAACGAAAAAAATTAATCACAAGGCAAAGTTTCAGTATCAGTTGTTAGAATCTAAAGCTTCACAGACGCTTTTAAAACTTGTACTCAGATGATGATGTTATACGACACCAAAAATATACAGACGTAAATCTTATAAGATCTTTCCTAACCCAAACGACTTCCGCATCAAATTAATAACACAAAACAAATTACGAAGGGAATTTCATTGCTCAGAACAATTAATGAAAACATTCCACCGTAAAAAAATTGATAATCCTTCCGAGACTGAGTTAACTCATTATTATTATTTAAATCTTGAAAATTAGTCGACAAAACTGCGCAATATAGATATAAGTCTGCAATAACCCATTTGAGAGGATAAGAAAAAGGGATGGTTGTCATTAGCATATAATGACTGTAATTAAAATACACAAATAGAGCTATAAAGAAGACCCGGCGTTGAAGGGTGGTTGGTTCATCATCCGCCGCGTGAATTTATACATGGCAAATATTTTGGCTGCGGCTGAGGCTCAGGAATTAAGAAGCGTTGTTTAATTTATTAATTAAAGCGTCAGTGTTGCGAAGATGACGAGTAATGCTGAGCGGAATGATTAGTCTGTATCAATAAGACGAATTAAAACGTTTGTGGAGAAAGACGTCTCTACGAGTGCATATTACTCCAAAATCATTTATATAAAATAAAAAATAAAATAAAAATATCTTTATTTTGCATAGACCATTTTAACGGCGCTTACAAAATGTCATACACTATTTAAAATATTTAAAGCGACCACCGGTTCGGAACGCGGCCCACCTGAGAAGAACCGGCAAGAAACTTAGGAAGGCTTTTTTTTTGATGGCCTATTTACAATTTTATATTATTTCATTTTGCCAGCAGATCATTTCCAGGCGTCCCTGTCCTGCAAATAGTCTGTAACGGAGTAAAAACCTTTTTCACAAAGCTTGTTTTTAATAAACTTTTTAAATTTATTTAAAGGTAAATTTCTCAGGTCACAGGGAAGCTTGTTGTAAAAGCGTATACAGTTACCCTATACACTACATTAATACACTACAATAATACACTAATACACTAATGTAGTGTACACAGTAAAGATGGGATCATAATATTATATAAATGATGGGATATGTTAATCCCCTATGAAGATAAATAAAATTGAAATGAATTACAAACAGTGTAATTCCAAATTACCAGTTTTTCACTATATGCACATGAACAAATAAATATACGGTACCAACAAAAAAAACATTTTTTTTATATTTTTTATGTTTTTCTTTCTGTCTGCCTTTTTGTTCCAGTTAATCTCTAAAACACTGGACAGAATATTTCGAGATACGGAATTCCCATGGGTACAATAGGTAAAAAATATAGTGATGAGATTTATAGAGATTTGAAATGAATTTGAAATTAGAATTCTTAGCCAAACAAAAATTATTTTGATTTGAATTGGCCAGTACTGCAGAACGGAAATTTCATAGGTATTATTACCTATTATTCATGCAAATAGAATAATAGGTCTTTACCAATGAAATTTCATCAAAATAATTTTTGTTTGGCTAAGAATTCTAATTTCAAATTAATTTTATTTTATATTCATGGAATTCTTTCATGGAATACTACGAACCAACGCACCACCTGTTATTGGTTTGCTCGCTTCCATTCTGGAAATTTCGACCTGAAAAATTAACCTCGCGGTCGTCCGAAGACTTTGGTCGACAATGACGAATTAAAGGCGATTGTGGAAGCTGATGATACACAATCTACGGCTGAGTTAGCGTCAAAACAATATTGGTCTATTTGCGTCAAATTGGCTAGGTAAAAAAGCTTGACAAATGGGTGCCTCACGAACTCAATGATCGCCAGCGCGAAGTACGCGTCGAGACGTGTCTTGCACTGCTCAACAGACACACAAATGCAGGAATTTTGAACCGCATTGTTACCTGCAATGAAAAATTGATCCTGTTTGATAACTGCAAGCGCTGAGCAATTTGGTTGAATCCTAGTTCAGCACTTAAACAGTGCGCTTAACGAAAACTTACCCCTAGAAAAGTGATGGTCATTGTTTGGTGGTCTAGCGCCGGTGTGATTCATCACAGCTTCTTACCTAAAGGGGTGAGCATTACTGCAGATGTGAAGAACTGTGAAGAACTGACCACAATGATGGAGAAGCTGGCACATCTCCAACCAGCATTGGTCAATCGCTCGTCTCCGCTGCTCCTGCACGACAACGCGCGACCTCATACTGCACAGCAGACGGTCTTCAAGTTGCAAGAACTGGGGTTGGAAGCTCTCCGTCATCCGCCCTACTCACCAGACCTTGCGCCTACAGACTAATACTTTTTTCAGAATTTCGATAACTTCTTGGCGGGAATAAAATTCAATACCCGAGAGGTAGTACAAAATGCCTCTGAAGAATTTGTTGCCTCCTGTGCAGCTGATTTCTTAAAAAAGGGCATCAATAAACTGCCATTGCGTTGGTGAAGATGCATTGATTGCATGGGTGATTAGTTCGATTAATACAAATAAAAAATACATGAAAAAAAATCGTTTAATTTTTTTTATACAAATCGGCAATTTCATCGGTTAAGACATAATATATAATAACTTAGTCTTTGCATAAAGATGAGAGAGACAAGTTAGTATATAATCCAACAGTTCCTGAAAGTATATCCAGTGTGAGAGAGACCTATTTACAAGAACATTGTTCATTTAAATATTATCCTATTGAAAATTTGTGAAGAGTTTTTGATACTCAAGTCTCAATCACGCTTCTAACCTCTCTATATACTTATTTTTTAGATATATCTATAAATGACTAATTTGACTGCAATGTATATAGATAGCTTACACCCTTGATTTTGACTCCGGCACAAGTTCCTGTGAGAAACTGGTACGCGAAAACTGCACTACGCGAGCGGGCGCACGCACGGACGTCAAATAGTTCTGAACATAAATAAAACAACGCTTCTAACCATTGAACTAATTTGGCTGAAATGTATATAGATAGCTGACACCCTTGATTTTGACTCCTGCACAAGTTCCTGTGAGAAACTGGTACGGGAAAACTGCACTACGCGGGCGGGGGTACGCGCGGACGTCAACTAGATCTGAACATAAACAATTGTAATTTATGATTGTTTACAAAATGTTGTTCGGGCATACAATACCGAGGAAAATAGAAATATTTAATTTCATTATTATGTTTAGTTCCGACCGTACATCTGCTTTTAGTCTAGCTCAGAGACCCTTAACACTAGAAATCTGACATTTTTATCGATATATCTATAAATATTGAGTGACGATAACAAGGTAAGTACTAAAATAAATCTTTAATTTTTTTTGTAGTATTCGTAAATTGGATGTGTTATTCAAAAATATTCTACATTTACTAAAACCTGTTTTACGTATAAATCTGAATCCAGAATCAAAATCCATTTGGGAAATATTTAGATTAATGTGTTAAATTTTAATTTTTAAATCTACGATAAGTGAATAAAACCAAGGTAATAAGATATACTAATTAATTTAAAAGGAAAACTATTACGACAAGTATTGCTAAAAGTTGACTAGTAAAATTTAACCAATTAAAAATGCACTTTTGAAAATACCTACGAGTACCTACTTGAAAGCAAATATATTGTACAAATTAGTAACTACGGATCCCTACATTACGCGTGAGCCGACACGTGCTTGACCCAATTACGACGACGCTTTACCACCTCCACAGACAATGGCGGCTAATTACGAGATGTAAGACTTTATTAACGCAATCGCGTGGTTATTAACATAAAAAAATAATATTTACTCGGCCCGAGCCTGCGAAAGTACTTAATTTAGGAATATTGCGGCATTATGCCAGTTCAACCCTTGTGCGCCTTACAAATAATTGCAGTGATGTTACGCCTTGAGGAATGGAATAAGCACCAAGATTAAAGCTCATCAGAGTTGTTGCACTGAATAAGATTTAGGATTCTAATGACTGGCATTTGAGATTTCGTGAAACTTTTGTAAAATCCGCTTATTTTGGAGTGAATTATATTGCTATGCTCCCTGCATAGTGAATATTTTGACATAATAGAAGTTAAATAGTAACCTCCCAGTAGATTACCTATTGATATTTTAATCAAAAGCCCGACCCTTCGATTTTAAATATCAACATTAGCATATAAATAGCAAGTAAATATGACATCAGCATTTTAATTTTTGTATATTACGAAACGATTTACAAATTAGCGGGTAAGAAAAACGCCGTGGAAGCTTTAAGAGGGTCGACTTGTAGGCAGATGTTCTATTTAAATGTAAATTTTCTACCAACACGCCGACGTTACGATAGAATGAAAAATATAATATAGCATTAAAATTTCGACAGCACATCACAATCATTTGCAATATTAGCAAACTCTAGGTCTAAGTAGAATTTGCCTAAAATAAATTTTACATTTTTCTTTTCAAACTTTGCTCTCAGGAAGGAAAAATTAACAAAATTTTACAGCGGTATTTAATCAACGCTCACAACAAACACTACGGGAGGGTGACAATTGCAGGCACCGGATAAGAGAAAAAAGTAAGTATTCTTTTCAAGAAAGGGCAACAATAAGAGAAAGAATTACGCGGGAAAGGTCCGGAAGTGGAAGTGACAGATCGCCGACAATGGTTGAAAGTCACACCTCTTGTTTACGGGACGTCGAGCACGGCGCTGAATTAGCTATCATTTACTTAAGCACTTTATATAATTAAGTGGGAAGGCCATTAGTGTCACGAGGGTCGCTATATTCTTTTCATTGTCGTTTCTAATTGCAACTATTAGTTCGAGCGAGCGTGAACTGGGACATGTGTGCAGAAAAGGACGGTGTATTTCGTGAGTTATTTCAGTGTCATCGTTAAATGTTACGGAATAAACAATTAAATAATAGTATCATGAAATCTTAACTTTTCTACAGTTTAATTGTTCTTGTAGTAAAATTATAATATAAGCTAAAAATAAAATATTAGCCCCCCCCCCCCCCCACTAAGATATCTAGATCCCAAGCAACCTCACCAGCAGCTAGCGGTGCACCTGTTGACTAACGGACAAAGCGACGACGGCGCCCTTGCGGGATTGGTAGGTCAGAACCAATAAAGTGTGTAACACTTTTTTATGGGTGCTACCACCAGCTTCACTCCAGCAGAGCAATTATGAGACTCTAAAAATAAATAATCCCAGGGCGCCTTGTATGAAGAATGCGTGTGGTTGGGAGATAAATCATATTCTTGCACAATTGTTCTTTACAAGGTTTAATAAAAAAGGATTCGATTATTTTAAGGAAAAAAATCTACCTCACAATAAAAAAATATAAATATTTAGCAATATGAGTTCATCACAGGTATCAATTGTTACATAAATGCAATGCTAAAGGTATAATGTTCATAAATAGGTATTCTTCACATACACACAAGAAAATATGCAGCAGATACAGGAGCAGAGAAATGAAAAAGTACTCAACTTTGTGCTAGGGTGCGGAACTTGCGGAGCGAGCTGACAATCCCGCTCACGCCGAGCTTCCGTGAGTCGACCCGCTGGTGCCCAATGCTGAGAGAAACCGCCCGAGGACCATGATTGCCCTCAAGAGCGGCAGTTATCGATGACAGCCCACAGAGACCGTGAGCAGCGGCCCTTGTGAGTGCAACTCACAAACAAGTAGCAGAATCTTACGAAGCCTCCGCGCCTTTCCTCCAAGGGAAACCAAAACGCTTCCAGCAATTATGTGGATAGCGGGGTTTCTTATACACTCGTACGTGATTATGACTATAACGGCTATAGAATTAGGCTGGATTGGCCAAAACTTGCACAAGAAAAATCACTATTAACGAATTTTGGAGAATATCTCAGAAATCTAGAGAACTTCGGGTATCCTTTAACTATCTCAGGTCGATAATCGATCTAGATCCTTCCACTATCCTCGTATATTTTTTTTTCACTACGACCCCACTCTGGAGACCTGTCAAAAATATCCTTTTCTTGTCGTTCAGTAATCAACATACTAATTTCTACCACCATGGTCTATTTTATATTTATGTTAGTAGTATATAGTTAGTTTAGTTAAAGTTATTTTATATTTATGTTGAATTATTGATTTAAATACTAGTATTCCTTAAAAAAACTGTTTATTCAATTTTAATGTTATATTTTTTAATTAAAATGGGATCTGTTGAACATTAGACCCGGTAATGCCATCTATACGCAAACGCTAGGTACTATCATCCCATCCATCAATGTAACTAGCGACGTCTGGCGGCAATATGTTCGCACTACCTCGCTAGTCAAAACTGCATGTTACAAGTGAACCCCACTAACCAGGCAAGTCCCGTCTGAATCGGGTTGTCCTTAGTTCACGTTAAAATTAGTATATGAAACGAAAATATCATTATTCATGTAGGTCACAAAGAAACACTTATGAACGTCAAGATTATTGCTTCAACATTTACATTTACTGTCAGATTCGCAAATTAATAGGTAGAGCCTGAGGAGGAACCTGGCAATAAAACTCATGACCACTCTTTTTAAATCGCCTATGAACAAAAAACCTTACTAATTGCTTTTAAAATAATATGTTACTCAAAAAAGTCTTTAAAATTTTACATGACTGAACATATCGATAAATTTTTAAAGCAATTATTTTGCTGAATTTCTCATAAATTTTTAATAAAGTGGAAAAAGACAAATCGATTCGAGACAGGGATTGAACCTGTGACCTTTGCCTAACCAGGGCAATGTTCTAGCCACCTGAACTACCCGAACCGTATCGAATCAAGTTGAAATTTTCCACCATATTTTAACCGTCATTTAAAGAGTATGACCAGAGCCATCTATCGAGCTAATGAACTACTCGATACCAATGAATAGTGTTACAACCATTTTTAAACATTGATGCAATGGATTTCACTCAGTATATGGATAAATGTTTAAAGCAATTATATTGCTAAATAAATCCCATAAAAAGCTCACAGGTTCATTCCCTGTCTCGAATCAAATTGTCTTTTTCCACTTTATTAAAAATTTATGACTGAACATAAACTCTAAGTTTTATTAGGAAAATAATGACATAATTGTTGTGTTAAATTCGTAAACCAGCGACCGCCTTGCGGTTTCACCCGCGTAGTAGCCGTTGCCATGGGAATACGGGGATAACATGTAGCCTAAGTTATTCCTTATAACATCAAACTTAAATCTTATAAATTACGCCTTATTAATGTAGAAGCAATAATCTTAACGTTCATGAGTGTTACTTTATGACCTATATGAATAATTATATGCATATGAACCATATTCATTTATATTTCATTTTCATCACCGATCTGACTGTTAAACCGGTCCAGCTGTTTGAGAGATATAATAATATACAGACAGATGAAACTTTCGAAAATTGATTTTTTTACTTACTTACTTACATAGTAACGTATTTATTTTCATATGCATTTACAGTAAAACTGTTAATATGAAATTATAAACAGACACTTTACTTTTATTTATCTGTATAGATTAATATATCGAAAGTAATGACCAAGGTACAGTACATAAATGAGGGCAAGGCCAAAAAAGACATCTTTCTATTTTCGTAGAAAAAATATACTTGTCAACGTTCGGTGCATTTGAAATTCTTTGGTTTAAGTATCAGTAACGAGTGTACCGACAGGTTTTTAAGAAATACACTTTTGCATAGTATACATATATTGCCAAAACTAATCGATAAACTGAGAAAATGTACTTCTAACATTTCCATTATGCACTATTCATATATTTGCTTATTTTTCTAACGGTAGATATTTAACTATATTAGCACAGGCTTATATTGATTAGAGTTTGTCATTTTGAACAAAAATATGAACTATCATTAAGCCATTTTATATATGAATTAATCCCCTTTGCATTTCAAATTAACGAGTCGATCATAATTGACTAAGTATAGCGTTGAGCTAAAGAACAGCACAAAGGAGTCCATTCGGTCCTCTGATGAAAACAAAAACAAGAACCCCTCCCTTTTTTGACCGAATGGCGAAAGCGAAATCTCGCTTTGTTCATTTACTCGGTAAACCGATAATTTCATTAAACAACAAAGTGGGACACGCCGGGAGCTTTGTAAACACGCCAAGAAGCCAATGTCCCCTAAGATGGGAAATTCATTCCGAGAAAAAATTCTTGTCTTAACGCAACGTGGTAAATTAGGAATCCATGGACCCTTGCTTGTTTGCACAATAAAAACTGTTCTATTTAATTAAAATCAGTTCTGTCTTAGGTTTAGAAACATCCAGTTTAATTAAAAGCAGCAGAAAGTTGTCGAAAAAAAAAGTCAAATAAATCTACTATCAAAGTAAAATCGAAATCCTTGACCCCTGTGAGAAAATCAGTTAATATCGTAAGCGTAACCTAAAGCGGGTGCATTCCGCACGTTAAAAATATCGCTCAGTAATTTGGAGCATTCAGCCGGGCTACTCGCATTAAACTTTGGCAGCGGGGCAAATTAAGCCGAACCCCCGATATATTGCGTTTGTTCTTTTGATGCTGCCGGTGAAGGGTTAAAGCCAAGAATGCTTTGCTTTTTATAGTAAACTCAATAAACTGGGGTTGAAGTTGTATATGTGCCTATACGAGCTCGTTTGATGAGATAAATCATCATATATGCTGAAGCACTCTTTTAAGAACAATCTTATTTTCAGCAGGGATAGCATAATTCAGACCAATATAACCAACTAACTGTTCTAGAGTGTTCAGATACTTATTCTGAAGACTTGTCCATAACTTTGCTCTTGGCACTGAACCTTTTACTCTATGTTAAGGCACAAGAATCCTTATTTATATACCTAACCTTATTACACACTTCTTCAGACCGAGCGACCACGGTTGCTATTTTCACTGGGTTTTATTTAGAAAAACCACTTCGCTATTTATCGATCGGAATTTATACTCATACTACCAAACACCAATAAAACCTGATAATAAATTTTAACGATTAGTCATAAATCTAGACTATTACTCAAGTCCTTCTTAATATTATAAACGCGAAAGATTATAAGTATGGATGATTGTTACTCTTTCACGCAAAATCTACTGAATGGATTTTGATGAAACTTTACAATAATATAGCTTACACATCAGAATAACATATATGTTACTTTTTATCCCGGGATCAAGTTCCTGTGGGAAACGGGAACGGGAAAACTTCACTACGCGTGCGGGGCCGCGGGCGTCAACTAGTAAACTATATGGTTTTCGAGGAATAAATAGGTAGGTATATATTTTAGCAGCGATACCAATGTACATTTGGTGGTATACAGGGCCGCGTCCTATAAGAATTTCTTTTTTGCTTTTTATAAACATAACAACAACATAAACTAATGGTTATTAAATGACTGTAACAAAAGCAAGTGAACGAAATTGTGTATTTAGAAGGTATGTTTAGCGCGGATGAAAGATGTGATTCGGATGTAGAACGGCGAGTAGCTAGAAACAAAGTTAACGGTGCTTTGTCCCAGTTAGTAAAGCGACAAAGCATCGTAAAAGAAGCACGAATGACGATTCATAACGCAGTGCTAGTGCCAACTTTGCTTTACGGTAGTGAAACCTGGGTATGTGAGCAGATGCATGAAAGTAAATTGAATGCTGTGGAGATGCGATCACTTCGAAAATTGTGTGGCGTAACTTTAGCCGACCGAATATGTAACGAAGTGATACGCGATATGGCAGGTTTGAATGAAAGTGTCAGCGTTAAGCTGGAAAAGGGCGTACTCCGTTGGTTTGGACACGTCCAACGAATGAGTGAGGAACGATTGACGAAGAATATATATTGTTCAAAAGTAGAGGGTAGAAGGATTCAGGGTAGGCCGAGACTTACATATGAAGACCACGTGAGGAGATTGCTCAAAAACTGAAAGGTCAAAAGTACTCGGATACCCAGACGTATGAAGCGATTGATGAATCTCGAAGAAGCGAAAGAACTTTGGTTGGATCGCCAAGCCTGGCGATCTGTCCTCTCTGACTACCCGTCAGGGTACAGGGATACAGCGTGAAGATAGTTAGTTAGTTTTTAGTTAGTGTAACTGAAATAAAAAGGAAAAAAAATTTACAACCAATTTGTACACAACAGTGCAAAAAAATAACTGATTAACAATTTGTATCACATCAACTAATTAATCTAACCCTTTTTTTAAAACGGAAAGGTCAAAAGTACTCGGATACCCAGACGTATGAAGCGATTGATGAATCTCGAAGAAGCGAAAGAACTTTGGTTGGATCGCCAAGCCTGGCGATCTGTCCTCTCTGACTACCCGTCAGGGTACAGGGATACAGCGTGAAGATAGTTAGTTAGTTTTTAGTTAGTGTAACTGAAATAAAAAGGAAAAAAAATTTACAACCAATTTGTACACAACAGTGCAAAAAAATAACTGATTAACAATTTGTATCACATCAACTAATTAATCTAACCCTTTTTTTAACCGATGGACAATACGAATTCTAAGTTTCAAAGTGTGAAGTGAAGATATTGGATAATTACGACTTTACTATAGCTTAAGAGATGAATTTAAAATATCTACAGTATCGTTAAAAGTATTCGTTATTTTGCTTTGAGTCACACACGAGCACACAAATAAATATTCGTTATTCAAAGCCAATAAATTATACCTCAGTCAGGTAATTAGACCAAAAATACCATTAAATTAATAAATAAAAAACAGGAACGGACCCCATTGGTTTTCGAAACGACGCGTGGGCCCCTCACTCGAATAAATTTATGTAAAAATTTTCATTAATATTTTTGAGGCCGGCCGTCCGCTCGCCCTTGGGAGTGAAAATCGAGTTCGCGGTTGCGATGGAAAAATGCAAACCAAAAATTATGGGGTCCCTCGCCTTGTATTTGCTTATGAATACCGGTACCTGCCCCACATCATGTCGTATAAATATACGATACTTATATTTATATCATACGGTAAAATAAAATTAAAACAACAGAGCCACACGAGAAGCGATTACATTACAATTCGAGGACAAAATGTAACTTACCTTTTCCCGAATAGTTTTTTGCCGGCCCTCGACCTTTAAGGCTGTAAGTACACTATGAAAAACGCCCCTCATGGGATCTTTCGAGATTATGAAAGATTTGTGAGTCTTGGAGTGGCGCCCGCGGCCGGTCGCAGTGAGCTTAAGAGATTTAAATCGCTCGCTGGCTTGGAATGCCAGATACAAACAGATTTCTTACTGCCCCGCGTTAGTAGAAATGATATCTTGGAACAAGTGTACTCAACTTTAGGGTAGATAAACGCATATCTGTGTGTTTTATTGCTTCTTTAAAGTCAGATATTTTCAAAAGCTATTTCAACTCTACTGTTGTATTAAATTATTTATTTTATTTCTATAAGTAAATTATATTTTAATTTGAAATGTGCTAATATTTGTAATAAAAAAAACAGTATTATATTTCTCACTGTAATTCATCTACTTGTGTAATTATTTCTAAAGATCTTATCATATAATTTCCTCGAGTTAATAGTACTCTCCATCACAATGCAAGCGAAATCTGTAAGCGATATCTTTCCACGAAACCTGTAAATCTTTCAGGCATTTTTATATTCGCCGAGTTCTCCCCAAGTCTGAGGGCTAAACAGGTCGCACCACCATCTCAGAGATTATATCTTGACACTTGATGGATGAATGGTTATTGGATCTCAACATTTTTATCATTTTGATACAGTTGTGGGCCGAAGGTGCGCAGTTGAGTTTACCACACCACGGGGGACATAGTTTGCTGATACAATTTTCAAAGATAAGTTAGTTTTGTATGCATTATGGCTTAACGCAAGTTGTTTAAGTCACTTAGGAACACTGAAACCAAATTCAAAAATGTTGTAAATAGCTGTATCTACACATATTTACGTAAGTATATAATTGAATAAGCAATTTATAATTATCTAGCGGATGCATGCAACTTCATACGCTTAAAGTTATTACTCGGGATGTTTATTGAAAAATTCTTTTTAAAGGCAGCATAATAAGCTTCTTTATGATAGCACTATAATAGGTCATTCAAGCGTTGATACTGTTCGCAACTGGTGCCGTTTCATAGCCCAGGATCCTTTATTCTACTTTTTTCCTTCCACTGCACTGCACAAACCTAGTGTCACTACCTAGGCCCTAAAAACGCATTTAGATGAGATACTAGAAGAACCAAGAGAATAGTGGTATAGCGACAAAAACTAAAAATGTAGAAATATATATTAGCTCTATGGAATCGAAGTCTACAAATCATTATGATACACTGCTTCGGTATGCAGGGTTTGTCTAGTATAAAATATGTAAAATTGGCAATGTTCTTAGCGCGCAGAGGAGTAGTGGGCTGACACTGCGACCCGATCGTTTGCACTCTTTACTACACCCCTATCTCACACTTCATATCATGCGTACAGTGTGCAAAAGAAACAGAGTTAGCGTTGTTTGAGATATTATTTTTGTTTTCCTAATTTTAAATCTGTGCATACTACGTAACTGAGATTAAATAGTGGAAAATTGTGACTATACAGAACACTTGTAGATTCAGTAAAATGCAGCCGAAGAGTCAATTGTTCCGCGCTCCAACACACACAATATTATTATTAACAGTGATACTTTGATTAACAGTGATTCACACTTGTTATAATGTATCTTCAACATGTGCTATAAAATTATAATACTCGTAACAACTATTTAATTACCTCTCACTTGTATTCATGTGCTTATTTAGCAAAATCTAGGGCGTAAACAGCCTTTAGCAAACGTCATCCACCGGAAGGTGAGATAGTTCTATTTAACTTAAAATAAAAATAAAAAATAAAAAAATTGAACGACAGTCAGAAATATTTCGATCAAAATTGGTATGTTGCACATTTTTTTCAATTATATTATATTTACAACCCTTTTTGTCTAACTGTACATACAGTTTTCCGAGCGCTTTGGCGCATCATAAGCGATATGTTCAGAAAAACGCCGACCGCTACCGTCACCGTACCGTTAGCGGAAACATATCAATTCAATTTGAACCGAAGCGCTGTGAAATAGGGCTGCCTCACACTAAATCATAGCACCTACGTACGATAAATATAAAGAGGCGTTTTATATGATATGACAGCGGGTTTTATTTCAACGCTTGTTTATCACATGTCAGGATTTGGGATAAAATATCTATATGAAATCATGAGCATTTGCAGAGATTGTGCAAAAATAGCAAACGCAAGGTTCTCTTGTATGAATTACTGGAGAGGTATCACTTAGTCTGGGCTATCGGTTGCCGCAGGTGGCTCTAAGTCCAATGTTAGGCGCTGTTGAGGCTCTACTTTATATACAGTGAGCCACAAATTAAAGACTAAAGTTCATTTATTAATCATTCTATTAACTGGTTCGTTTGCACAAATTACTATAAAGTAGGTATTTTAGGAAATAATATGTGTGAGTCTTTTCAAAATAGTGTTTCTGGTGGAGAATATGTAGTATGGTCAGTGTCCAGGTGACGAAATAAAAGTCAAAGTACTTACGATTAGTCCAGTGTAATATCTTCACACACAAATTTTAACACAACATACCACATATACAGAAGGAGAAATATATATAGTTATACTTTATAGCACAAGAATAGAAGTAAGAAACGAAGTGTGAACCAACAGATATTATAATTAGTTTTTAAGAAAAGCACGTTAATTACTTATATATATCGAGGGTAACTGAACGGCTGAACTGGCTAGTAACGAATGCACCGCAATATTTCTACGTAAGGAATACATCATTCAGCGCGGCTGCACTAAACAAAAGGCTTAGGAATGCGTGTACGTTTCCACTGCACTATGAACAACCGACACGATATTTAAGATAGTATTTGTTTATTAAGTAAATAATGTAGTAAAATAATAATTTATGTTGTATGTATATTGTGTATATATTATGTGTATATATACAAAGTTGTGTGTAAATAGTATTTGAATATGTAAATAAGTGTATACACATATGACATTACTTTATATAATGTGTATATATGTAAATACTAGTTTTATTACGGTAAATAAATATATAATTGCCATAGGTACACCACATCACCCCCCTCCAGAGACCGTCAAGGGCGATAAAAATCTGGGAACTTAACTCGACGACCAGAACGAGTCTGATAATTTTTGGGTTAACGTTTGTGGTAACGTTTGGGTCAATATCGTCAGAAAATATGTAGGCAGGTTTTATGCGATCAATAGATACGGTGACGGGTTTACCTTTGATTTCTAATGTAAAAACTTTATCACCTCTATTAAGTGCCTTATATACCTTGGTAAGCTGGTTGTAAAGAACCACGTAACGCATCGTCCCGTAGAAAAACGTAGTCTGTGGTTGCCAGATCTTTAAATATAAATATTTTACTTTTACTATGGCGTGAAGCTGGTACAGGCTGCAACTTTTGAGCAAAGGAGCGAATTCTAGCAATAAAATCAACGGGATCAGTTACTACTGATCCCGTTGATTTCAAGCGACTGTGGTACTCCACAGTCGCTGGAAGTGAAAAATTCACCTGGCAAGCAAAGTGGCTCGCCGTAAACTATCTCGGCTGACGACGCCTGGAGATCACCCTTGAAGGCACTTCTAACCGAGCAATACCCACGGTAACGATTCGGTCCATTTTTCACTTGCATGACACACGATAGAGCACTTTAATTGCCTGTGAAAACGTTCTACCAAGCCATTACAGCATGGTCGGTATGCTGTTGTTCGCTTGTGTTGGAATCCTACCATTTTCGATAATTGTTCAAACAGAGTCTATTCAAATTGTCGTCCTCTGTCTGTGACAATTATAACAGGACAACCAAATCGGGATATCCAATTTGCTACTAACGCTTTGGCTACTGTTTCGGCTGTAGTATTCACGATAGGAATGGCCTCAGGCCATCTCGTGTGTGTGTAAGTGGTCCACTACTGTCAAACAATACTTGTAACCTTGCGAAAGAGGTAAAGGGCCCACCAAGTCAATATGGATTTGACTAAACCTAGCACTTGGTACTTTGAATGTACCTAAAGGAGAAGACACATGGCGGTTTACTTTAGCACGCTGGCAAGAAAGGCAAGTACGCGCCCATTCTCGACAGTCTTTTCTTATGCATGGCCAAACATATCACTCTGCTATCAATTTGGCAGACGCAGATACCCCTGGATGGCTAAGGGAATGTAAACTGCCAAAAACTTGCCGTACTGACGTCACAGTACAGGTAGCTACGACTCCCAGGTCCTTTTCCAATTTTAAAGATGATTCGTTTTGTATAAGCTGCTGTAATTCATTATCTGAAGCTTGGGCCTCTGCCAGATGTTCAAGATTAACGGGAGTTTCTAGTTCATCTACGCGAGATAAGGGATCGGCTACGACATTGTCCTTGCCGGATATATGCCTTATATCAGTAGAGAACTGGGCAATGAAATCTAAATGGCGGAATTGCCTAGGTGAACAGTTGCGTTTTCGGTCATGGAATGCGAAGCTAAGAGGTTTGAGGTGAGTATAAATGACAAAATGCCTTGCTTCGAGCATATGACGGAAGTATTTAATCGCCTCATAAATGGCTAGCAATTCTCTGTCATAAGGAGAATATTTAGTTTGAGAAGGACTTAGCTTACGGGAGAAAAATGCTAAAGGCTGCCAGCTATCATTGTCTAGCAGTTGTATAACCGCACCAATAGCTGTGTCTGATGCATCAGTAACAAGTGCGAGTTTAGCGTTACTATCGGGTTGAGCTGGCAAAGCAGCACTGGCTAAGTTTTCTTTGCACTTCTCAAACGCTGTCAAAGTATCTCCACTTATGATGACTGGGTGAGAGCCTTTCACGTTGCCAACTAAAAGCTTATGGAGAGGTGCTTGAATTTGAGCTGATTTAGGCAAGAAGCGCCGATAAAAGTTTATTATGCCCAAGAAGCGCCTGAGTTGGCGAACGTCTTTAGGGAGAGGAAAGTTTTTAATGGCTTCGACTTTAGTGCCAAGTGGTTTCGTGCCTTTAGCCGAAATGCTGTAACCCAAGAAGGTTACTTCCGAGGCACCGAAAACACACTTGGACGTATTTACTACCATAGCAAAATCTCTCATCCTAGTGAACGAACTTACGCAGATGCTGCTCATGCTGAGATTCATTTTGTGAAAATACAAGAAAATCGTCCAAAAATGAGTAGCAAAAGTTCAGTCCTCTGGTCATTTCATCGACGAATCATTGAAACTTTTGCCCAGCATTACGGAGACCATATCCCATAAAAGGGAACTCGTACAGTCCAAAAGGCGTACTTATGGCCGTTTTTAGAATGTCGTCCGCATTGACTGGTATTTGGTTGAACGCTTTCACGAGGTCAATTGTGCTAAAGACTCTGCAACCTGAAATGCTGTGGGAAAATCGTGCATATGCTTTATAGGGTACCTGTCCGGTATAGTCTTCGCGTTGAGCATCCTATAATCTCCGCAGGGTCGCCAGCCATTATTCTTCTTTGGTGTTAAATGAAGAGGTGATGACCAAGGACTGTCTGACGGTCTGACAGTGCCGTTGGCCAACATTAGCTGGAACTCCTGTTGAGCAATTTTTAATTTATCTGGCGCTAGGCTAGGTATACAATCTACTGGACGGCCTGGAGTCGTGCGAATATAATGTACTGTATTGTGCGGTATAGTGCGTTGTGTACCGGCTGGTCTAGTGATTTCAGGGAACTCTTGTAAGATTCTATGATAATTCGAATCACCAGTTACAACCTTTACAGATGATATAGAGGAGTCTAAACGATTCAAAGCAGAGGTAGAAACATTTGTATTACTATCTATTAAGCGTTGATTACGACAGTCAACGATTAAAGAATAAAATGACAAGAAATCTATACCAATTATTGGCTTGTTAACATCGGCCACAACAAAACGCCACTTAAAGTCTTTACGTAACCCAAGATTAAGGTTGAGGTCCACGACGCCATACGTACGAATTGCGGTACCATTGGCCGCACACAGTTGATAGTTCGTTGGAGCACGACGATTACGCAGTAGACAGCGAGGGTAGACGCAGAGGTCGCTTCCAGTATCGACCAGAAACTGGGTCTTCGACGCTTTGTCGGTGACAAACAGGCGACCAGTAGAAGTTGGGCAATCGTCTGTCGCCATTACCGACCGCCCGGAGCGTTTCCCGCTTTATAGTCACACGGCTTAATACAGGAGTGAGCTTTGGTACCAAATTTGTTGTGGTACCAACACATAGGAAACTTCCGATAGTTAGAATTCGAACGGGTTTGCGATCGGCTACGTTCACTACTCCTGTGTATGACGCTGCCTTAGCCGACTTTCTCTGAGCTGTGTAGTAAAATCCTTCATGGCCAGCTTAAGTTGCGCGATTTCACCCGCCAGCTCGTTTGGTCAGTTGGTCCAGACGCTGAAGTGGCAGATACGCTAGTTGATGGCGCTGCTATATCCTGGACACGGTCTACAAGTTCCGCTAGTGTCTCTAAAGTAGCCTGAGGGTGCGATGCGAGAAGGGGCTGAATATTTGAAGGGAGCCTGCTGCTCCAGATAGTGCGCAAGCAGTCTTCAGGCACGTTCGGACCAGCTAAACCCTGAAGGTGACGTAAAAATTGCGAGGGCTTTCGATCACCTAGCTCCTCGTTCATCAGGAGTTGTTTCACCTTGCGCTCTTTTGAAGCTGAAAGTCGCTTCACCAACTCGGTCTTCAGCTTTTCGTAATGATTTTGAGCAGGTGGAGACATTATGATGTCTTTTACCTCTTTAGAAACATGCGGCTCCAGTTGTCCAACAACATAATTAAATTTCGTGACGTCACCGCTCACGTTAGCGTTACCAAATTGTGCTTCGATTTGAGCGAACCACAAATCTGGCTCTTCAGGCCAAAGAGGAGGTAATTTTGACGGACACGCGGAAAATGTCGTGTATGTCCGTGGAAACGCGCTTCGAACAATGTGCTTTCTCAGTTTCATCAGGACTTGAGGGAACTGAATTAGTTTTACTGGATTCACTATCACTCATTTTAACGGTTCACGGGGTCACCAGCGTAGTATGGTCGGTGTCCAGGAGACGAAATAAAAGTCAAACTACTTACGATTAGTCCAGTGTAATATCGTCACATACAAATTTTAACACAACATACCACGTATACAGAAGGAGAAATATATATAGTTATACTTTATAGCACAAGAATAGAAGTAAGATTCGAAGTGTGAACCAACAGATATTATAATTAGTTTATAAGAAAAGCACGTTAATTTCTTAAATATATCGAGGGTAACTGAACGGCCGAACTGGCTAGTAACGAATGCACCGCAATATTTCTACGTAAGGAATACGTCATTCAGCGCGGCTGCACTTAACAAAAGGCTTAGGAATGCGTGTACGTTTCCACTGCACTATGAACAACCGGCACGATATATTTAAGATAGTATTTGTTTATAAAGTAAATAATGTAGTAAAATAATAATTTATGTTGTATGTATATTGTGAATATATTATGTGTTTATTATATATATAGAATATACAAAATTGTGTGTAAATTTTGAATATGTAAATAAGTGTATACACATATGACATTACTTTATATAATGTGTATATATGTAAATACTAGTTTTATTACGGTAAATAAATATACAATTGCCATAGGTACACCACAAATATATAGTAAGTAGTGTTCTGGCAAAGTTTCTATAGGTCCTACAGTATTTCTCGTGCCAAATCCTTTTAACATTTGGGGTGTAATATCATTGAAAGTGGTCCACCTGATCGAATGTGATCACTATAGTCTATGGAACATTTCTACACCAAAGGTATTAAATTGGCTCTAACGATCCCCTCTCATCGACGTCGATGCAGGTACTCTGATATTTCTAAAAAAATACAACAAAAATTGCTACCTCGCTTAAATAACACCTTTTGCGCGGTTTAAACGTTTTATATAACACCTATATAGCAGTCGAAAATAGATAACTAGTAATTTTTAGCTAAATAAGGCAACATTGTTACCAAAACATTGTACAATTAACCTCCTTGTTAATAGGACTGAAAGACCAGGTTCAGTAAAAATTCATCACGTCATCTACGCTTCAATGGAGATAAAAATTAAAAATGCACACTCGCCCGCACTGCCTCAAGGAAAATATGTTCCACTGGGTGAACGTTTTCTGAAATTTTAAAAGCATAGTACGTTTTCCCTTAATAGATTGTAATAAAAGCTTCTCCTATACATTTAATTTATTAAATTGTGATGACATTGTAAAACGTGGTGAAGTTTGTGTCGGTTGCAACTCAATTTGTTTGATATAGATGTTATTTTACACCACAACAATAGTTTTTAAGTTTAAAGTATAACATACCAATATTTTAACAGTAAGATTATAAATCTGGTGACAAAGGCTAAAAGCCGTAGCCGAACCAGAATCACTGTTTTTAGCTGTCAAAATGTTAGTGGACTATCAAAAATGCAACTGACTAGCGGCCACTGGCGCGGTGCGTGTAAGTAGAATTCTATCGGCTGACCTATAGAAGTCTATTGGAGTACGATTGTAATAGTAGACTACGAAAAACTGTCAAAATGTGGTTCTCTATTGAGCGAAGATTTCGCCACGCTTGAAATAACAGACTCGGTCCCCCGGTGGACATGACCTCTTTTATTTACCAAAGTAATTTATAAATTTGTTTATTAATCACGCCTTATCTTATACTTAATCTATCATAGTAATAATTACAAAGTTAATCTATACTCGTGTCTTATTAATTTCGCCAAAACACCTATAGGTACATGGTATCTACCGATTTAATAACCCACTCATAATTGAAGTGAACGTTCTTCCAAACCCATTTCGTCGGGCTCCTAGGCTAGGCTGGCGTGGTAATGAACTTACATTATAAATGCAACGAGGCATCACCGACGATATTCCAATGCTCTGATGCACTGAAC
Organism: Thumatha senex; assembly: GCA_948477245.1. NCBI lineage: Eukaryota > Metazoa > Arthropoda > Insecta > Lepidoptera > Erebidae > Thumatha > Thumatha senex. Next base: position 8,322,478 of record OX419729.1, on the reverse strand, counting down.
ACTAAGACGACGCGAAGAATTAATTCATTTGCATGTAAAACTTCACCCACGTACGCTACTTAAGATTAGGGAGATGTGATGGATGTGAATCGATATTTAAAGCTCATGTATGATATGAGAATGTGATGTGAGTAGCTGATAAAATTTAATACACCACGAATATTAAGTAACTATGTGACCTTCACAGTTTCGCCAGTGACATATTGCGAACTTTCGTCGCACCTTATTAATCCCGTCGCTTATAATTTTACTCCACTCTCCTGGGTATCAGCGTGATGGTATATAGCCTATAGCCTTCTTCGATAAATTGGCTATCCAACACAAAATTATTTTTTCAAATCTGAAGAGTAACTCCTGAGATTAGCGCGTTCAACCAAACAAACAAACTCTTAATATTAGTATAGATAGATGAAGGTCCTAAAGAATCAATCTAAAGTTTTCCGTTTTTTTTTTTTTAAAGTACATAAACACAGGGTGTCTTGTGGTGAGTGTTTACCACTTAAGTGGTGAGTAGTACAGAAGAGTAAAGGTCTGGCTCGGACACTAGTTCCAAACTCAATATGAGATATCACGTAGACGGCAAAACCCCTTTAAGGAATCCAAAAGTTTTGACAGTCGAACAGTAAAAGTGGTCGGTAGGAAACTTTTTACTAGCATTAATGTAGCATTTATAAAGATAAATTTCGCGGGTAAGTGCAGATAATGTAGGTAAACAAAAATATAATTAAATTAGTATTTTTTTAATATAAATTTTATTTATTTAATTTTCACGCTGTATACCTTACGGGGTAGTCAGGGATACAGCATACAGATAGGTAATTTTTTTTAGTTAATACTAGGGGACGCCGCTTCACCCGATACCAGATTCTGAACCTGATCACAGAATAATAAGTAAGCTATGTGGTAATTCGATGTGAGTCAGGTATCTAGTGCAAGGGTTATAGGCTCTGCGTTGAGTGAGTCGGGACTTTCCTCTTTATATATTAACATAACACAGACGTTAAATTAAATAAATTTCCCTGCCTTCTCTTCTGTCTTCTCTTCATCTTTGTGATAGTCCATTCAAATCCGAATCTTAGTTGGTTGACTTTTAACGCCTAAGCCGCATAAACGCCTACATTATTCGACATCTCTTAATGAGATCTTAGGGCCCTAATGGCAGCCTCCTAATTTCACGTACTCAAGTCAAGCACTTTTTACAGACACTTGAATCTCAAGACGACAATCGAAGGTAAAGGTGATGTGAATTTATCTAAGTGAGTTGGGTTATTCGCAGATAGAATGTACATGCACATTTAAGTCTCGCACGTTAAAAATAGTAACGAACTCACTTCGATAGTATTTTTAGTAACAGTAACAGCAAAACTTAAAACTTCTTTCACCTATATATTGTTTATAGGCACCAAGTAAATATTCAAGTACCAGTATTTTTCTTATTCCAAAAATAAAATTTGATGACTCCAAGAACAAGACTTCCCAAAATAACAAAATAAATTAAAGAGGGTTACACAATAGCAGAGAACATAAATAGAAGTTCTACAATGAGTAGCGTCTAAAAATCTTGGTGTGCGCGTGATCGTCCCCTTGGGGGTGCACTTATCATTGACATTAACTTTTTTGTTGTCCATAACATTTGCATAACTCTTAAACTCTGTATCGGTACAGCGCCTGGATGCCTCCGGGCGACTTCGGGGAGAGCCTACACTTTGTAAGATCATTTTCAGACTTTACCAAACTCTGTTTGTGTCTTCTGGGCGCTATAAAAGCAGGGTAGTCATTTGTAAATTACTTTAAACGGGGAAAAGTGCTTATCTTGAATAAGAAATACAATCGCCTCAGGTATTCTTAAAAGAAAAAAATAACTATTTTAACTGAAACTGACCGTAAAACAGAATCAGCATTTATTTCAGAATGTCCTGACTGAAACAATTAAAACATTAATAGGTATCTTTGGGCTGTAAGAATGAATTTGACGAGGATATTTTGGCAGCTGCCATTCGCAGACGACCCTTCGGCAAACGAAGCTAATTCCAACCCCACGAAGTCTCACACGTAAAAAGTAAAGATCATCATTGAAATTTATTAATGCTACTTTAATTTTTACGTCGGAGTTTAAATAATATTTTAAACTCCGACGTACAACCATTTCGCTGTTAGATTTGATTGTCTGTTTATCTAAATATATGGATTTGTTATACACCATTTGGATAAGATATTTTAGAAATATAAATACAATTATATGATTTTATGAATACAAGAGACTACTAAATAACTTGTTTTCGTGGTTTATTAAATAAATATCTTACTTTGCCTCTGTAACAAATATCGTAAAAAATTCTCCAGCCTGAATTGTGTATCATATAAGTCTACAGATAAATCCGCGATGGCATTTGTCTATCTCTTAAGGATAACATACTAGCTTACTACAACACTGGGGAAAACGGGTACGAGAAAAACTTCACTACACGGGCGAAACTGTGGGCATCAGCTAGTTTATTATAAAATAAGCAACATTTACAAGAAAGATTAAACTGGATTAAAAGTAATTTAGACAAGCTTTTGAGAAAATTTCACCAAGGTTCTAATAATATAATCGTATTAATAAGAATTAAACTACATTTGTGTCACGGAATTGTATTACTCAATACTATAAATATAATAAATATTTAAGAAATATTTGTCTAGCAACCATGTTTACACGGTGTCGCCGTAAGTATGGATAAGATAAATGGCATCTATAATGGCCCCTTAATCCGTCTTGAGATTATAATTTAAAAACATGAGCTGGTATAATGGGCATGGGACAAGGTACGAGAGCGAACCTCTAGGTAGAGAGGTAGAGGTGCTTGTAGCGGGCTCGATGGCTTAATAAGTAGGTATCGTTGGTAGCAGCTGTTATGATACCGGCCGAGTGTCGCGCACTCACCCTAAGAGATTTTTTTATATCATGGAGATGGCTTCTGTAAGAAAAATGTAACAATACTAAATAAACAAATATATACGGTTGTGATTACAATATACCAAGTACAGTATGGCATCCTCTTAATTCAATAGTGTAAAAATAAAACGATGTTTTATGCTGTCCATTTTTTCTCTCGTATTATCCTACTATCATTATAAACGCGAAAGTTTGTGAGTATGGATGGATGTTTGTTACTCTTTCACGCAAAATTTACTAAATGGATTTTGATAAAATTCTACAATAATATAGCTTACACATCAGAATAACACAGACGCTACTTTTTATCCCGGGAATAAGTTCCTGCGAGAAAAGGGAACGGGAAAACTTCACCACGCGTGCGGAACCGCAAGCGTCAACTAGTTAACTATATTGTTAGCTATTACTTTTTTATGAGTACTGTGATCTGTACTAACAATAAGCATTAAAATAAGCATAATATTATTTCGCATAGTCATAAACATTTTTTCACAAATTGTATTTACTCGTATATGATAAAGTATTTTATAAATCATTTTTTGACATTGGATCAACAAATGGTTTATTAATGGTGCAGTAAAAAAATGCGTATTTTCATTTCTTTAATAATTGTTTTTGTTGGTAAAATTTTCATTATACTTGGAATGAAATTAAATGAAAAATCTTTATTCGTGTAGATCACAAGGTAACACTTCTGAACGTTAAGATTATTGCTTCTAAAATTCCATTAACTACCTGATTTGCAAAGCAATATGTAGAGCCTGAGGAAGAACCTGGTAATAATACTCATAGCCACTCTTTTATAATCGTCAGAAAGTACAATAGTTTTATTTACATGATATTTGAACAAAATTGACTTGTTAGCTATCCTGCATTCTAGATACTGAAGCGACCGCGGAAAAGTTTTACTTATATCTACTACGGCTGCCTCAGTGTTTGTGATTTTACTATCATGATTACCACCCGTCTGTCACTAATAAGTCTACCTTAAGTTGTAGGAAAGTCACGATTACTTATAATTTTCACTTTGTGAATTTGTTGCTTGTGAAAAGAGCACATGACTGTAAAATATAAACGTTGTTTCAGATCAATGAAACGGTGATGACTCAAATAGTTTTAGTGTTTATATTGCTGACAGCCAATGAAGTGCAGCTACACATGTTTCATAATACGTCTGATCGATTTGATTCTGCTAATGAAACGCAATCACACATACTTCCCAATACGACAGATCAATATGACTTAGCAAACAAAACCGAGTCAAATACAGATCATTATGGCTATATAATAGCTCTACTTTCTGATAATTATAGAATTGCCACTGGTACACTCTTGACAAGAAAATGGGTACTAACATGTGCACATTGTGTAGAAGATGTGACACATGTGCAATATGGAGACATGTCGGTTCCACCGGAACTCAATTGTACAAAAAACGAAGTACTAGCAACGATACAGTATCCTGAGTATCAAACCACAAAAGCTACGCTTTACGAAATTGGGTTATGTAAAATAAAATCCATAACATTAAATTTTTTTGGGAAGCTGTCTAATATTGAGTATGATAGTCTAGTCGGTCGTGTAGTAATGTTCGCTGGTTATGGCACTAGCCAATACTCAGATGGTGATGACTTACAGCAACCATTACATATCAGTGAAGGCCGCGTGGTAAAGTGTGCAAAAGATAAATTAGCAAGTCCTTATATTTGTGTAACAACGAATAGTACAGACATTAAATACCAGGATCTTACCGAGGTTTACACCGGTGGTCCTGTATTCAGTGACGGGCAAATAGTTGGTGTAATAAGCTATGATATAAATATTTACCAAATCTATCAAATAACGGCTATTTTACCTTACAAACGTTGGATTTATACCGTTATACATAGTTGAATCAATGAACGATTCCTAGTTTAGTTTTTTATACTTATTAAGTATAGCTCTCTGCTTCATCGCCCTGTACCACATAATAAACAATACTACAAGGTCTAACCAGTTAAAAACTAAACACTGTAATCAGTTTCCATACTTGTTTAACAACTGTAAGGCGACCGGCTTTATACTCGCCCCATCCTTCGAAAAAAAAATAGGGGAGATTCCTATCTTGTCGCTTCTAATTTACTTATTCCTCTTTTAAAGACTTATTTACCTTCAAAATCCCATTGTGTTCCGAGCGGGCCGGGCAGACATAATAACGGCGTTCTACGTGTTAAATGAGAATTTTCTTAAAAAAGCAATAACAATTTACATAAACAGCCAGTGCTATTTAACAGCTAATAAAGTAAACGATGTCGCAATTGTCAGGCTCTAGTTTAAATACCATTTAGTTATATTGTTTTTCACAAGATCTTAAATTTTATTGTAACAGGAAGACTTGAATTGTTTTGACTCTGTTGTTATTATTTATGACAAATCAATTCTCCAGATTTACTTTATTTTGTTTTCTGACTATTCCTTAGTGATACAGTGTGAAGATAGTTAGTCAGTATTGAGATTGTTTTACTAATTAATAATATTATGTTTGACCAATGTATTCATTCGGCTAGCAACTTGTGTTAGAATTCAGATCATGTACTAGTAGGTATCTCTGCTAATATCTGAAAGCAATCAAATGAAATCCGTGCCTCACAAGCGTTACGCGTAAGAGTTGTACACAATGACCCAAATCCACTCAAGTTGCGGAATTGTTTCATTAAAACCGACCCAAAAGTTTGATGTCGACCGCGGCTGGGCGCTTTACCCATCCGCGATCGATCCTTGGTTCATCGTACTCTATTCTCAAATACAAAATGTGTACTAGATATTAAACAAAATCAGGGGATAGCCCCCTAATCAGAAGCGAAATATCCCCATCATATTCACCCTCAAGTTAATGACGCAAACTGTCCGCCGCATATCAACCCCTTCCATTAAAAACTTTCAGCCTTCAACTCTACTAATAGTAATCTAAAACAAAGTTCTACCGGTTCAAGGTCGCAATTTAAAGTTTTTCCAAAAGTTCTTTTCCCGTTCACTTTTTTATAAGTATATAAATCTTTTTGCCGGCAAAGTTCTACCAAGTTTTTGGCCCAGATTGTCATCGATTTTTGTTTGAAGACTTTGTTTTTCATTGTTCTTCTTTACTTGTTTGATGGTTAATTCATAAAAACTTGGCCACTCGCACAATCGATATCAACTGTACAGAAGGCTTGTAAACAAACCAACCATCTCTCATCTAACCAGCATACCGAAAATCCAAAAAGTAGAGAAGACTTATAACATAGGTTATAATGTATTAGGTATTAGAGCTAAGCATTCTCCTCTAAGTCATATTCAAGCTCATAAGTTTTCTCCGATTTTCACGTTATTCTTAGTTGCTCCATAAATATAACATTTTTCAAGAAGGCTGTAAATATTTTCTCCATCATAAAGGCATATAGTCACCCGGAGGGCTCGCATCATCTCTGTTCTGAATATTTTCAAATGTATTGCACCAAACCCTCTGTCTCAACTTATGTAAATACTGCCCTAACACTTTCTACGTTTTTCTCGCGTTTGACTCACAATACTCTGCAATTTGACGTTGGATCTGAATATTATCCGCACAATGGCACACCTTGCGACTCGTATGGGTTCACAAATGGATATTGTGATTTAAAGTTTATTTCAGGGATTGAGATAGAGTATTTTATCAGACTTTTACCTATTTGAATCGAATTTAAAATTATGCAAAGAAGGCCCACGCAATAACAAAGATTTTTTTGCATTAATTGGTAGTTGTAGACAAAGAGGAACATAATGAATAGCCGTCCCCACTGTCCGTCTTGGCTGATTTATTTCATGACTTTTCGGATATGCAAATAACATTAACATTCAAAGACGTAGGTATCGTCGCCCCTTGGAAGGAATCCGCGCCGACCGCACAATGATGCCAATCCAGGGTGAATCTTAATATTTTATGTTGTGTTATTTCCCTTTTCTTTTTCCTTTCTGATATTATTTATTTCCTCGCCGACAATGATATTCCCACTTTGGCGCGTAATAAAAAAGAATTATTGTTCATCTTTTTATATCGCGCCGTTTTGTTGAGTTTTATACACCGTGATTGAAGAAGTGCTAGTTAACGAACTGTCTTATCCCTGTGTTTATGGTAGTCAATCTTTTAATATTTATTTATATAGCAAATCAATGGAAGCAAAATAACTTTATCCTATAGTCAGTATTATACCGATTTGATCAAGTACATTCCGATTCAGTCCGAGACTACCAGGACTTTAATTGGCCGTGCTAATTAGTTTCTAGCACATAAAACCTTTTAGCCTTTTTGTTAAAACCTCACTAAAAAGGCAACGGGTTCAAAATTTCTTTCAATTTTAACATTTAAAATAGACACATTTTATTGTATTTTATTAAATTTATTCGGCCCTTTAGACCCACCCTAGTTCCGTGCTTCGGAAGGCACGTTAAGCCGTTGGTCCCGGTTGCCAATAAAATGGCAGTCGTTGAAGGCCTTATGGGCGGCTTAAAAAATTTCAACAGCAGGTCGCCACAGCCTGCGCCATTTCAACACGGCAATGGGCTCACCACCTGTTGGACAAAAATGCATACGGTGAAATGTGGGCGTTTATTATGCCTCTGCCTACTCCTTCGGGGATAAAGGCGTGACAATATGTATGTATGATCAAGTAAGTATCAACGTTACTCAAGGGTCATAGTATTTTATCAACAAAGGAATCACGACATGTATAGTAAATTTTTAATAAAGTGGAAAAAGACAATTCGATTCGAGACGGGAATTGAACCCGTGACATGTATAGTTATGCGAAATACCAAAGTAGTTAGTAAGTTCTTGTAGATGTAGGAAGCTACTTTTCCGTCTAATCCTACAGCATTTACCATTTATTGATATACCATATATGTTCGTAGTACTAAACAATCCTATCAATTTTTAAAACATTATTAAGTATAATGTTACTGTTACGGATTAACAAGTATAAACTATTTTGCTCCTTTTTCATTTACTTCTAAACTATAGTTTAAATTACAAGATTCTAGCTTATCGGGAAGTTAGTACAAAATCATTTACAAAATTCCACCTGCACAGACATACAAAAGCAAAAACCAATTGAATGCATGCATGGTAATAAGCATAACACCATTATATAAATAAATATAAATATCGTTGGGACAACTCACACAACGCCATTTGATTCCAAACTAAGCAGAGCTTGTACTATGGTACCAAGATAACTGATAAGCATACTTGTATATTTCTAAATACAAAAATATTATAGATAAATAAAACAGAATAAACCATCGTGCTCATCGCACAAAGTTTTATATTTTATGAGTGGGAATCGAACCCACGACCTCTTGCGTAGCAGTCGGATACACTCCCACCGCGCCACAGGGACAGTCAATATCTATTATATTTAACTGCCACTGTGGCGTAAATGGTAACTAGTGTATGCGACTGCCGCGCTGAGGTCCTGGATTCGATTTCCCGGGCAGTACAAATATTTGTATGATCCACAAATGTATGTTTCAGTGTTTGAGTGATTCGTATGTATAATATGTTTGTATTTAGAAATATATAAGTATGTTATTATTAGGGGACTACTGCTATTATCTTAGGGTCATGCGGTGCTAGCGCTCATAACCTATTTCAAGAAATTGTAAAGCGTCTAATAAACACTACTCGTGACCAGAAGGCTGGTTTCTGTTTTGCACAAAGGTTAAGCATTGCCATACAACGTAGCAATGCTGCCAGTCTTCTGGAAACGCTACTACGTAAGGACTGCGATGCGGAGAAACTTTATGACGCATGTTAGTTTTTAGTTTTTCGTTATTTTTATTTAGTTTAGTTCAGAATTATCTTAATCTTATTATATGAAGTATGTTTATCAGTTATCTAAATCCTATAGTACAAGCTTATAGCTTAGTTAGGGCTAGATGGCGCTGTGTAAAAAGCGTCCCACTATATTTATTTATTTATCTTTCGGATCATGATCAAACGACTAAAGTCTATGAACTAAAGGTTTGGAATAAGAAAACACACGATGGGAGCGATAAAGTCGATTTTAATTTAAAAGATAATCACCTGGCTACAGAAATAATCTCGGAGGCGCAATTGTCGTAGCCGAGGTCGCGGGTTTAAATCTCAGGTCAAACCGAATATTTGTGATTTGCAAATGTTTCTTTCGGAGTTTGGATGTTTTCTTTATACTACATGTATGTATTTTTAAAAACATATATCTATGTTTATCAGTTGTCAAAATACCATAGCATAAGTTTTTTTAGAAACATATATCTATGTTTATCAGTTGTCAAAATACCATAGCATAAGTTGAGGGCGGCACTGAAAATTTCGGGAATCAAGGAAGTGACACAACATTGCTATTTAAAAATGTATTTATTGCTTTTCGAAGTATTCTCCGCGAAATTTTACACATTTTTCCATACGATGGAACCAATCATTGAAGCAACCATTTTTGGAAGTTGGGGTATCCAAAATGGCCGTTTTGTAGGCGTCCACAGCTTCTTCAGGTGATGAAAATCTCTGACCACGCAATTTATTCTTTATTGTAGGGAAAGTATAGAAATCATTAGGGCTTAGGCCGGGGCTGTGCGGCGGATGGTCTAATAATTCTATGTTTTCTTGCTTGCTATAACTGGTCCTCAGATGAGTGACCGCTTTGTGGTATTTCCATTTTACGAGCGATCTTTCGTGCTTCGGAAGGCACGTTAAGCCGTTGGTGCCGGGTTTTCCCATGACAGTCGTTAAGCCAAGTTGAAAGCCTTATGAGCAGCAGCTTGAAAATTTTCAACAGCAGATCGCCACAACCTGCACTTGACCATTTTAATACGACAATGGGCTCAGTACCCGTTACGTAATATAAAAATGCATACGGTGCAATGTTGGCATATAATATGCCTCTGCCACCGGATAAAGGTTTGACTTATAAACAACGTAGACAGTTGTTTAATTTTTTAGAAAAATTAATGGACTCAGGGCTAATAAGTATATAGTAATTGTCTTTAAAATCACCAAAGACAGACTGCCTCAAGAGGTGTTTATAATCAGAGTAAACTATTTAAAATTATAGCAAATTTTATATTTATAACAATATTTACTGAAAAGTTTGCCAGTTATTATTACTCACACTACCAAAACCAGCTCTTTGTGGCATGTCTGTCTTTTCTTGCATACATCTTTCCATAATATTCACTCCATCTCTGCAGTACGTCAGTTTGGTCTGTTAGGACGTCATTGTTAACACTAAGCATTTTATTCATACTGCAGATTGCCGAACAACTCCGGGTCTTGCCTACCTCTTTCCAGAAGAGCTTGGCATTATCCCGGAAATTGGACGAAAACCTTTCATCCGCTTTCATTCTGCACCTTTCACGAGCTTCTTCTATCAGTGCCTTCGTGTTAATTTTCTGCAGCTTGTATCTCTCTTTCATATTAAAATCATTCCGCGAGGCTAAGTAGTCTAGCCATGCTTTCTTCTTCATTCGAACTGCTTCTTTCACTTCCTCATTCCACCATGCATCACGCTTGTTACTACTGCCTCTTTTCGTTTCTCCACACACTTCCACAGCGGCATTTATCATACTATCCCTAAGGTTCTCCCATACACTTTCCACATTCTCACTACTTACATTGACGGCATTGCTTTTCGGCTACCATTTCATTATATTTATCCCTAATGGATGCATCCTGCAGCTTCCAGCTTTTGATGCTATAAGTCGGCTCAGGTTCAGGACACTCGGTACGATGACGCCAACCCGCGAACATACCCCTAATCCTAGTTATGACTAGGTAGTGGTCTGATCCCAGCTCAGCGCCACGATAAACCCTTGTGTCCATCACCTGTTAACGGTGCCGACTATCCATTAGGAATAGATCTATCATGCTTCTCTTTGACTTACATCTCCTCGTATACATATGAATTTGTTTGTGGTTGAACATTGTGTTCGCCACAAACAAATCCTTTTCCTTACAAAATGCCAGTCTTAGCTTGCCAGCGTCGTTCACCCTTTTATCCCCATACTTCCCGAGTACCGACTCAAAACCATCGCGAGCGGTACCCACCCGTCCATTCAAGTCTCCACATACTATAAGTCTTTCATTTCCTTCTATCACATTTAGAGCTTCTCTCATACTCTCCCAGAAGTCCTCTAGCTCACTCGCGTTCGACGAAGATACTGGCGCGTAAGCAGCTACCAGGAAAATCTTCGTCAAACCAAGTTTTACACGGATCCAGAGGATTCTAGGACCTACCAGTTTGTACTCATACATACCGGAGGCCAATCGCGAAGATAGCAAAATTCCAACCCCCCGACTGCCAGGCTTGCTCTCTGGTACTCCAGACCAAAGCGCGAGCATCCCACCCGGGAGCTCCAAGACTTCGCTGCCCTTGCGCTTGGTCTCTGTCAAGCACACTGCACCTAACTTTCTCTCATTCATAACATCCATCAACTCATTCATCTTATCTGTCATTCCTCCCCTAACATTCCACGCAGCTACCCTGCACTCCATCCTCCACTTCCCGCCGTGTCGGGCCGCGCGTGTAGGGTGGCGGTCCCCTACGCCACTCTGGCACACACTTTTCGCACCAGCGGGGACGAACTGGTGCGCGTCGCCTAGGGGGCACGCCCTAACAGTATTCGCCCTGGTGGCACTCGTGTTGGAGTAGAATTGCAGCCGTAGCTGGCAGGGATGGTGACGTGCACGCTTCTACTCTTCATCCCCAATTCTAATTGTTCATGCAAGATTATTTGTATTTGACTCATGCCAATGTCTAAAGTTGCCTGAATTTTGCGGTATGTCACATGTCGATCTTCCTCAATCAGCTTACGCACAGCATCAACGTTTTCTTGGGTGACTGCAGTTTTAGGACGACCTTGACGGGGATCATCACTGAGCTTGACACGTCCACGTTGAAATTCAGCAAACCAGCGATAAATTGTGGTTTTGGGTGGGGCTTCATTACCAAATGCAGAAATCATCCGGTCAACACACTGTTTTTGTGTTAAACCACTTCTAAAGTCATAATAAATCATTGCTCTTGAATTTTCTCGAGTCAATTCCATTTTCTCAACGACTAAACAAGTTTGACAAAACCTTGTGACATGACCGAGAATCTTTTTTTTTAATAAATAAATGGTGTTGGATTTTTAAAACTAAGGAGTTTTCAATTATAAAGATTTTAATATGATAGGAACAGTGGAAATGTTCCATTCCCGATACTTTTAGTGCAGCCCTCGTAGCTTTATTTGGGCTAAATGGTGCTGTGTGTGTGTGCATGACCTAGTGTATGCCTTCGCTCAACAGCAGGAATATAGACAACTTCAAGATAATTTTGTGAATTGAACACAAAACTATTTTTTTTAAATAATATTACGTAATTCTCTTGAATCTTACAAGAATCAAAAGAGTTATTTATCCATATTGGAGTCTATAATACATATCCACATTCACAGTGTTCGATAATATTCATATACATGAATATACACAACTTTATTTTGTAAAATATTATTATCAATGACAGTTCACCAACAAGAAGCTCACTGTGGGTGATTAACTAGACCCAAGAGGTTATCACAAAGAGCCGGAAAAATCCGAGTGGCCAGGGAGGAGTGATCGGCACGATGATTGATCGTAATACTAATTGGATGATCGATGAACCGCGGTAGAGATTAAAATCGTACTAGGATTTAGGATATGTTACTTTTAAGCCTAAACATGTGTACGTTACCAGCACCAGTTTCAAGTAAGGCTGGTTTGAACAATGGTTACGTTCTGAAATTAGAAGCGCTCGTGTCCCGCTAACTCAGTGTTCTGTAAACGATCACTGCGTTGACCAATTTTTGCTATAACTGGTCCTCAGATGAGTGACCGCTTTGTGGTATTTCCATTTTACGAGCGATCTTTCGTGCTTCGGAAGGCACGTTAAGCCGTTGGTGCCGGGTTTTCCCATGACAGTCGTTAAGCCAAGTTGAAAGCCTTATGAGCAGCAGCTTGAAAATTTTCAACAGCAGATCGCCACAACCTGCACTTGACCATTTTAACACGACAATGGGCTCAGTATCCGTTACGTAATATAAAAATGCATACGGTGCAATGTTGGCATATAATATGCCTCTGCCACCGGATAAAGGTTTGACTTATAAACAACGTAGACAGTTGTTTATTTTTTTAGATAAATTAAAGGACTCAGGGCTAATAAGCATATAGTAATTGTCTTTAAAATCACCAAAGACAGACTGCCTTAAGAGGTGTTTATAATCAGAGTAAACTATTTAAAATTATAGCACATTTTATATTTATAACAATATTTTAATAAAAAGTTTGCCAATTATTATTACTCACACTACCAAAACACCAGCTCTTTACGTATATCAAATATTCTCACAACTAAACGTACTCTGCAGTAAATTAAACATCAAGAATGTCTCCTCCCATCCATCACAAGTTAATGTGATATTTGGCAATAGTAATTAAATTCTACATTAGCGTACAAAACAGAAGATACGCAACGGAACCTAATTTTCATAGTTGATTAGACGTACCCCATATGGGATCACACGATTATCACCGATCCCTATTCTGTGTGGTTGGTTTGCAAAATAAATAAAAGGACTATGAAAATGCAGCATCTTATTTAACACTGAATAAAAAATATTAAGCCGCTCAATAAATTTTTTTCCTAAGCTTGTACCATGTTAGGTCCGCACCTTTTATATAATTTAAGTAATAAGACAAAAGAATTGTACCTACCATTTATAAAACAAAGTCGTTTTAATTACATCGTTTATATCTCAAGAACGGATCGCTTTCTATGATCCTCGATTTGTTAGATTTTTCTCTATCACACATAGCAAGAATAGTCAAAGAAAAAAACGTGATATAAGTGAAGGATCTTATTTAAGTACATCCCGTCAACAATCTTAATAGTACTTAAACAGATTTTGCAAACATATTCAGAATAAGACTGCGGCTTACTCGTCGTGATGCCACCCCCATCAACTGTCTAATGCACGCACATCACCGCTGACGTCATAGCTGATGTCTTACCAGTGAAAAACAAACACCAAAAACGCACCCCACTCATTTCTATAATTATTATGTCAAATTTTGTTTACCATTATCCTAATCCTTATTTAGTAATTAACAATTTGATGATGTATCATTTAGTCTTGCTAGTCTGTTATTTAGTTTTAATAAATATTTGGTCATGAAAGAAAGAAAATTGAGAATGATTATTAACTTTTGGAGCTATCCTGCACCCGGCGCAGAAAGGATGCATATCTTTAATTCTAATTATAGTAAATACAACTAATATGCACATCCACATACAACGCCACAAAAACAATGTAGGGTACCCTGATAATTTAAAACTTGAATTTAAACGTATTTTAAATTAACGGAGTTTATATAAAAACCTTTGTGCCCATCGTCTACATAAAAACAGTTTAACTGTTTTTTTTTTGCAAATATACATTAAATATTCATCCTTTAGCTAATTTTCATATAAAGGCGTACAAGTTTTCGTTTCACATATTAAAATATAGAAGTTGCAATCGATACGTTTTCTTTTAATTTTTCATAACTAAAACAATCTAGTTTATTTTTCATTACAATACAGTTTATTTTTCATTACAATGCATTACAATTTTGCAAGAAAAAATCATAGTTGGTTAAAACAATATAAATTAATCTATTATAATACTGTTTGTTTGTCATGGTAGTGGAGATTCAAAAAATTGACTCTATCTTCTGAACTATTTGGAAGCCAGTATTTCAAAAAGTTGCGTTCAGTCTAGATTATACACTATCTTTGTGACATTAGGAAAATATATTTTTTTGGAATGATGTTCTAATATCAGCATTTTTCAAATTTTTTGACCCAATTGTATGAACCATATCCTTGGATCAAAGTATAATATATATACACACCAAGAGTTAACACCTTGTGTAAACATTAGACGCCGCTTTAAGAGTTAAGTTTGCTGTATCTTCGTGAGGGATGTACGTCGGTTCTTAACACCAAGCCGCTTCTTTTAACCCGTCTTTAAGTACAACACAACGAGTACAGTGTAAAACATTTCATCGAACGCTATACCTACAGGATAAAGAGCGGGTGCATATAAAAGCTGTCTAGAAAGTTTTCTGTCGCTCGACGCGGATCGATACCGCACTGAGGTACGTCCGGGAATTACACCGGGGTAATGAACGTAACAACAGCTAGTTCACTTGTTAATTTGGGTTATTATGTCATTTGTTGTAAGTCCTATATTTAGGTGGTTTAAAAGAAGAAATTCCCCATTAGACCAATTTGCCTTTTTATAAATTATCTGAACACGCGAACAAGTATCACTTCTGAAAGGTTTTATGACACACTTTTGCTTATAGATAATTATAAATTAACACCGGGTAGTGGCACCACAACAAGTACATCTAAGCTTATCAACTACATCATAAGCAATCATCACTATAAATTATTAATAAAAATATCTACTTGTCTTTAAAACAGCCAACGCAGTGTGATTTAAAAAAATTACACCTACGTCTCCGTTATGTTATACCTCAGCATCTCGAGCCGGTTATTAGAACTGACGTTTAATAAACTTGAGTTACTCAATAAATAAATACGCCACCCTATTTCTTCCCTTTGAGTTTACCTCGTATCGGTTAATTTCATTAATTTCGGAGCCGAACACGTACTAAGAAACCTGTCCTTGTATGGCGACCTCCAATGGGGACTTAGTCCCAATTATGTATTAGCAAAACTTGGCTATACCTATCGCATGCGATCTCGCAAGGGATTAACGATCTTTTGTGTATATAATACCTACCTTTAATGTGCAGATAAATGTTAAAGAAGGTTATAGCAAATTTTTTTTTTGCGAGCGATTAAAGCAATTATACACTATGGTGTCAGTCCTCCAGCTATACTCATTCAGAACCGCAATGGTGACACTACATAGTGTCCTCCCGCCCGATTCCATAGATGGGGGCAGCCATTGCAAGCAGTCGTATGACTCCAACTACATGTCGCTCAGCACAGGATATGCATTAATGTATAATAACCCGAACTTATGAACCACAAAGACTAGTAAAACGATATAAAGAAAAAAGCTTACGTAATAATCAAATCTAGATTAATCGGAGGAACGCCTGAACAAGTTAAACGCCTGTAAAATTGGAAAACTACACTTTATGTTTGAACTTTGCAAAACATTGAACTGGTGTTAGTTCTTCTTTTTTTGCTACTAGAAGCAACTACTTATGATTTGGCTTTTTATCGCTTTCTTGAGAGCAAATGGGCTACCAGAGCTTCGTGCGTTAGTCATCAGGTACGATACTTGCAAGGAGGTTAGCTTGAGTGGACCTTGATGACGTAAGTGTATTATGCTTTCTTTTATTTGTAATACGGTCGAGTTTTATCATTCATACATTTTTTTTTCACTGTAAATTATGTATTATATATAATAGTAGCTACTTTCATTCCCACTAGTCGCAGCAGGACTAATTTTATTGCTAACCCTCTTCTCACACATTAATAAGATTTTACAAGTCGCTTTTATCACACATAGTGCTAGTTACCGACTATTGAAACTACACACCACAATCTGCAATTACGACCGGGGCACACACGTCACGTAGGATGGGATTTAGCGTCGGTGCACGCACAGCCCGCGACTCGACCGGCGGTAATTTATAACCAGCAGTGTGTCCGCACCTTTACTAGAGTCTGGCGATGACATGCTCGATTTATGGACCCATGTGTACTGCACCTAAATACCGACAAGGCAGGTGGTGAAATTTTAATTTACTAGAATACGAAGTGTGAAATTTAGTAGAATATATATATAAAGTATTTGAAAGCTACCTGATTTATGTAAAAACTTTTAAATTGTATTACATCATTTTAATATACTTACTTCACCGTCTTTAATAACATGAACATGTTGTTTCCACAAAGACCATATATTAAACTCAGGACTGTTACCAAGAATAGTGAAATGAAGATCCGATTATACTATCGCGTTACCAATTCCTGTTTTAATAACTGAACTTAAATTTATTTTACTACTTAATCAGCTGTATACGACATTTCTCATTTTCAATAAACTTCAAATTAGCTTTAATTACGCCTAGTTCACCTCAGTAACTGACTAGGTTCTTTTCACTAAAACTAAACTGTTTTCAGAGCGCTTCTGTTTTCGTTTCCCAATTAAACTGCTGTTAAACTTCTTGCAGCGATGTTTGCTGAGCACCTGAACGGTCTACAAAAGTTGTGCGGGCACCCTTCTCCTTGTTTGCCTGCTAATTATCTCGGTTTTGGAGCGCAGTCAGCGCCCAAAATGCTGACCTGCTCAAACAGGTCAAACGAGGCTAAAAGCCTTTCACAGCTCCATTCAAATAAGGCTTCGTCCCACTCTGTAACCATAGTGACCGCCTACTCTATGGTGTTATAGTATTGTATCAACATGCCTATTGACAGCACGTGTAACGTCGGCTCGATTAAACGAGGGGTGGCCCGAAGCCA